>JADLZK010012576.1:0-651851 GCA_015847255.1 Hyparrhenia diplandra | reverse complement strand
AACTTGGAAAGGTGAAGGTACTAACTTAGATCGTTGAAATAGTAGCCCTCACTCACCCAAGTCTACCTTTCATCCTTCTTCTCTTGGTAGCTGGGCCAGAAAGATTCTTAGCCCTGCTCCCCATGGAAAATACGATACCGAATACTCCGCGATGAAGTGCTACAACAAGATTTCTCCCGCACTTGCGATCTTATTCCCCGCTACGCTAAGAAATACCAACACCAAGACAAGATTTGTTATACCACTGCTCCAAATAAGCATGATTGTTGGAGTATTTATTTTGAAAATAACAAACACTTGATGTTTCCCATGGTGAAAAATTCTACCAGAGCCATGAATACTTGTTCTTCTTCATACATGATATAATATATAAGTTTCCAATAAAAGCTACTTTGTTTTGCATGAGTTTTATCAAGTCTTGTTGACCTGGTTGAGAGAATTATCATGCTCATTAGATCAAGTGTGCACGTATTCACATATTCACCCGGGCCGCTTCTATTAATCGAAGTACGCAACAACATGCCATCCATCTTTCCCACTAAGTAAATGTACTCCATGTTTCAAAAACTTTATGATCTCTCTCTAGTTACACATTTGATAGAAAGGGACATTGGCTATGCAAACGGTGAAAAGAAAAATGAACATGTGCAAGTCCATAGTATAAAAAAAGAAGAAAAGAAAGAGAGAGCAAAAAAGCTCGCGAAAAAAGAAAAGAAAGAAAGATAGCCATGTCTCAAAATGCTTAGAGAGAGATCACTAGCCAATAAAGGAGTATCATTACTTCACCATTTTCCACTAACACTTGCACATCTGATCTTAGAGCATGACATTTTTCCTGATCCAAGCTTTGACATTACAATATATGCAAAGCAAGTATGCCATATTTTTTCCACCAGCTCCACATAAGCCATTTTAGATGTAGGATAAGAAGGCATATGTGCCTCAGAGAAAAACAATCACCACCGAGTGACCAAGAGAGTACCATTCGAGGAACATTAAGTTTTCTTTTGAAAAAATTTGCAAAACACTCTCAACATGAAACTTGTGAGAGGCATGAGAAAAATATCGTCAGCGTTGGTGGTCTATCTCCTACTACCAAGACAAGGAAGAAAGCCATATGCCCCATGAAGGACTATGCGTAACAAGGGTGAGTTTACTATTGCTAATTTTTCCATTCAAAGAGTAGTCTTTATTGTGCGCATAGTACTATGGAAATGTGGTATATATAAAGAACTCTGATCCATCGAGACCAAGCCCACTCCTTGCTCCGGGACTAGCAAAGCAGCTGCTTGGGGATATTGTTGACGGAAAAACACCCCATTTTATACCCCCTCAAACACACAACATCCTCGGTTTGGAAGGAAGAACGACATTTCATGAACATATTTTGCCCAATAACTAGTTCCATTCTTGTAGCCTGGAGTATTTTTCTGGATACCGACTTTGCAAACGAGGCATTTATGACACATAAAGAGCAAGGTTTACCAAACCTGCCACATGGAGTCTTTAAAGGTCATGCCACCGCCATGCCATGTCAAGCCACATCAAGTCTGCCATGCCATCCACCTCACATCACCAATCCATGCAACAACCAAAGAAGCAGATCATTGGTCCATCAAGACATCACATGGATCAAGGTGGTACAAATCGATGAAACAACAAGTTGCAACTCACAAGATGGAGTTACAAACTGGGGCCAACTTCCAGGACAGAGGAGAAGGCCCACAGTTAGGTTGTGGGTCGGGCCGCACTCACCCCTTGTCTACCTCGACCTTTTACCTTTTCTTTCATGCAATTCCTTCCAATCTCTATGACATGGGGACACCTTATAGAAGGGTTAAGGCACTATATAGGGGTCAGTCGGACCTACCTCCTTGGCTCAAATCCATCCACCGACCACATCATCCTCCGGAAAGCATAAGAAACATATGATCAATTGTCATTCGCCCATTCAAGGTCAGGTTTGATCCAAATGTATGTGATGGAGGCCATGTATTCACGGGACGCAGAATCGAGTAGCCCCCTACTCCACCTTTGGGGCTATAAATATCCCTACCCCCTCTCATTCTAGAGTGTGTTGAGTGTTGTGTTGTGAGTTGCAAAGTGAGGCAAAGCTCCAAGTGTGGAGTGTAGTAGGTTAGTCTAGTGTGGCAGAGTTGAGCTCTAGCTACGCTTTTGTTCCCGAGCCGGTCTTCAGAGTCCGGGTATAGTTCTAAAGTTATCCTTTCTTTTGTATTCAGATCTTTTACTTTTATAATATATTTTCTTTCTTTTACTTTACTCTAGTATCTACTTATTTCAGCATTTACTTAGTGCAACTTTGCTCTAGTATCTAGACTATAGTTGTAGTGATATATTTAGTACAACTTTGCTCTAGTTATTTAGATTATAGTTGTAGTGGCATAACACATAGGTGATATATTCTTAGTCATTGGTTCAAACCTGGTTCATTCCCTCTCGAACCCATGCCTGTATGCGATCAACGCCCTCGCAAGAGGTGCTCTAGTTGATCTATGTTATAACATCTAGAGTAGTGGGAGAGAAGGTGTAAGCGTGGTGCTTAGACTTGATCTTGCCTTTGGTTGCCACTTCGTCGCATGGGATTGTCCGTGGTAGCCGGCCCGAGGTTGTGATAGCCCGCCTGGTCTTCGTAATCCACCACGTGTTTATACGCAAGTTCTAAAAGGTAAGGCCCTGTAAAATAGTGGCGTGTTTAGTGGCATTTTATTCATCACTACTCTGCTTCCTAGCTGTGCTTTGTCGGGTGACCCACAACTAGTTATTACATCCTTTGTGTCTAGATTAGTATCACTAAAGTAAAGTCGAGTCCTTAGGATTTTCCACTCGTTGTCCTCCCACCTAGCTAATCCTTACTAGTTATATTTAATTGTTTATCTTGTATTGCTTAGTCAACTTAACTGAACACACCCTTCCTATCACTTTCGTTTACCCTACACATTGGTCGGCACTAGATTGAGGTGAACCTAACTCTAGAATAATACCGGTTTTAAGAACAAATCCAAATACACACCATATGTGAGCCTAGGAAGTTAAATCTCACATATAGCTACAATTAAAGGAAATATCAAAACATAATGCTTAACATATAACGAAATTAATATTAAAGAAGATAACCTTATATAGTAAACAACGGAAAACACTCATCCTAGGATGAAGACTCCACTCCACCGTGTAGACTCACCGGACAAGTTGATCACAAGCTTGACTCCTTTCAAAACTCTATCAATCCGGCAACCACCCCGATTGAGTGAGAAATAGCAAGGTGAGCATATGTCGTATCTCGCAAAATAAAAACATGGGGTTATGAGGCTCAAAAGGTTGACACTGGTTTAACTTTCGTGGTTAGCATTTTAATAAATCAAATTTTATCATTAATTAAGCATATAGTTGTGCTTAAGCCTCGATTAACCCACATGATCACACATTAAGTGAGTGGTACCATCATCACCATCGTCTTCATTATCATCATCCACACTCTCATCATCACCTTAAATCCATGTTTCAGCACCATCTCTATTCCATCGCTTTTTCAGCCGCCGGACCGTGTGAGCACGGTCCGAGCATACCAGTTTTTACTCTCACGTAGAGGTGTAATGCCAACGTGTGAGTCATGATTTACCCTCGCTTGAGGTAGCTAGTCTCTTGACCCACTACCGAGGTAGGTCTGCAGGTCCACTATGAAGTCTTTCAAAAGTCCTTCTCTAACCGGTTAGCGTCCACAGTCTAGGCGAATGGAACCCTCCATGATCCCATTCTTGCAACCTAGGCTACCGCAAGATCGGCAACAACCAACAAATTAGAAAATTCCTCATACTTGACTAAAGCCAAAGCAATTTGCCTCTCAATTGTACCAAATCCTAGCTTTTGCCAAAGGATAGGTCCTTATGGAGAGCCAAGAGCATCATCAAAAGCATGAACTCTCGCCCTATGGTCCAATTACTTAAAAACAAAGTTTTATCCTTTGTTGCATAAGGTCATTAGTCATCATTAGATCATGTTTGTTTAAGTTGAGCACTAGCAAAAATATTACCCACATGCAAATTAACCCATAGGTAACAAGGAACAGGATAACAATTGGCTAGGATGTCCTTAAAGGTAACAAATTAGACACATGCAATATGAGTTGTGATTAAAATGTGTTTAGGACAACAAGGAAGATCCCATGCTATACTTGCCTTAAACTGAGATCCTTCTTCTTGTTTAGTATTTCAAATAACTTCCGAGGATCCTGATCTTCAAAAGAATTCCTGATCTTCCACGAAGTGCTCACCAACTGTATATCATCACAAAGCACCACACAAGCATCCGAGCAATCATACATGTAAACAATAGAACTATATTAGAACATTACCAAGCATCCGAGCAATCATACACGTAAACAATAGAACTATATTAGAACATTACAACAACAGTAGGAAAGCAATATAAAAGATTTATAAAACAAATCTATGCATCGCTACGATCACACGACGTGAAGATCACGAAAATTGGAGCTAAAACGTGAAAGATATGAATTTTACAAGTTCTCTTTAGCAATTTAAAAGATTAAATCAAGACATAAATTTTATTAGTGGAAAACATGATTAACAATGTTATAAACATGTAGAAAACTTTATTACAAACCTAACACAACTTGAACGGTTCGAATCAGAGTTAAAATAAGCATTTTGTGAGTAAAACAGTGTAGTGGCAATTCTGTAAATAAACAGAACTTATTTTCAGTTTAACATAAATAAAATCGGGATATTAAACCAGCTAGGGACCTCGGGCATAAAATTCAAAGAACCGAGGGGCTCTTTAGACATTATGCCCCGCGAAGGGTAGTATCCATGGTAATTTGAGCCACTGGATCAAGAATAGATGGCTCAGATTAAAAGAAAGGAGATGGGGAGGAGGAAACCGGCCTGCACAGGAGCTTCGGCACGGTGGACGGCATAGACGGCGACGAGATGTAACACCCTAAAATTTGAACTTTGGAAATAGAGCTAAAATGACTAATTTTGAATTTTTGGTGCTCATGAAAATATAGGCAAATAAAGCTTTTCATTGAATTAAAAATTACCATAAGACTTAGAAACATTTTTGTGAATTCATGCCGGTGCATTTGGTTTATTGTGCTGAGTGGTTTTTACCAAAATTCAAAGTTGGTTCGAAGGAATATTTAAAAAGGTATTTTTCTTTCTACTTGTTTTCTTCTTGGCATTTTGGCCCGTCGGCTTGCCTGCTATTGCACCTGGCCCGAGTGGCATCTCTTCCATTGGCCCCGCAATCAGATCGCCTTCATCTTGGGCCGCAGGCACCCCGGCCCAGCTCTGGAGCCTAGCACCCTATATATATATCCTCAACGCCGAAACGCGTTTTTCCAACCCTAACTCGAAGCCACCGCCCTCACGTTGAGCTTCAGCCGCCGTGGAACCCTAGTTGGAGCTGCCGCCAACAGTTTCGCCGTTCCGACGCTTCAGTTTGACCGTAAGCTTGCTGCCGATCCTCGCGACGTTCATGCGAATTCGTCGAGGCTGTTTTCTCCCTTCTTTGGCTCGGTTTCGCTTATCCACCCTCACCGTACCTTGCAGGAAGCCATCGTCGTCCCTCCGAATTTCATGCCTCGGTCGTCTATCTTCCCGTCGTCAAAGATCGACTGCCCGTGGTGAGCTTGCCATCTTCCACTCTTTCTTCTCGTACTAGAGCAGAGCCTAACCGTGTCTTGTATGGCCCAAACCGTGAACTCCGGCAATGACCTCATCGCCAGTAATGGCCACCCTCGCCGGCGCTACTGCCTGCTACTCTGCTAGCGCTGCCCTCTGCATGCATGTGCAAGTAACGCTGCCATGACAAAGCACCATGCCCAGCCCACAACCGAGATGAGCGTGTAGCTCCCTGCTCTTTCTCAGCACACTTGTGGAAGAAACGCTACTGCGTCGGCGTCGATCGAAGTGCCAGCCATGCGCTCCTGCACCGTGCGTGCACCCTGCTCAAATTCCTACCTTGCTGATCAGTTTTGCTAGCTTGATGACATCATGTGATGACATCATTTGTTTTCTGACCGTTTTCCTTTATAGAAAAATAAATCCTGAAATACAATAGAAATACACATCATCATCCCCGAGCCGTCCGTTCTCAGATCAACGCTCAGATTAGAAGATACTCCTTGGCTGGCTATTTTGTTTAAGAGTCCCTCTTTCTAAGTATTCATGGCCGAAGTCCCTCAGCTAATTCAAAATCCCGGTATTGTATTTATTTTTTTTTTATCAAAATCGAATCAAGTTATTTACAGTTTTGCCACTGCCTTCTTTAAGCCATAACTTCTACGTTTTAGCTCGATTAGCTCCGTTCAAGCTGCGTGTGGTTCGTAATTTCATAACCTACATGTTTATATCTCTATTACTTATGTTTTAAACTTTTGAAAATCAAGCTTTGATTTATTTTATTATTTTACTAAAGAAAATCTTGTTTAACTCATGACTTCTTCATTGTAGCCGCGATTTTGGCGATCTTTACGTCTCAAGCGTGTCGTAGTGATGTGTTGATTAGTTGAATAAGCTTTTCACATTGATTTATCTCTGTTGGTGTATTGTTCTAATTGTAGTCTTGTTTGTGATGCATGAATGGTTCCATATGTTTGTGTGTTGCTGATTGGATTCAAATAGACGATGAGTTTTACATGGTGATCTGAAGAAGAAGTTTGCGATCAAGAAGGAATTCCTTTAAAGAATTGGACTTGAAGAAGGATCGATATTTAAGGAAAGTACAGCATGGGACTATCCTCGTTACCTATTCACTTGTATAATCATAATTCATGTTGCATGTGTCTTAACTTGTCACCCTAAGGATTTCCTAGATGTTGATAACTTTCTACCTTGTCTCCTATTGGGTTTATTTGCATATGGGTAGTTCTTGCTAGTGCTCAAATAAATAATTATGATTTGAACTTTAACTGAATGGATATATGAAACGATGAGTAAGACTTGAATGTTGGCAACACGGTCTATAGAGTGAGAGAGCTCATGCTTTTACATGATGCTCTAGGCTCTCCATAAGGACTTATCTGTTTGTGATCATCCGGGACAACCGTACAACTGTGAGGGCTATATGGCTTTGGCTCTAGTCGGTCAAAGGACCTTGTCTAATATTGTTGGTGGTTACCGAAAGGCGTTAGGGTAAAACAGACTGTGGATCCCTGGAGGGTTGTATCACACGGAACTGCCGCAGACTGTGGATCCCTGGAGGGTTGTATCACACGGACTGACGGAAGATACCTATCGGCTACTACGTATTAGACAAACCTTTGAAAGGCTTTATATGATTCTTGGTGTTTTGGGCCTTGCTAACCCATGCATTTGAGGATCATGACTCATAGTGAAAGTGTACACATCTGCGCAGAGTTTAAAACTGATATATCAGCCGTGCTCACGGTCACGAGCGGCCTTGGAGACATCTACGGAATAGAGATGATGTTGAGACATGGATTCAAGAAGATGATGGCTATAGAACTGGATGATGGATAGTGATGAGAACATTATAATAATGATGATCATGTGGGTTAATGGGTTAAGCAGAGCTTATTGCTAAATAAATGTTAAAACTTTGACTTACTAAAATTCTGATCGCAGTAAACCAGTGTCATCCTTCTGATCGTAGTAAACAAGTGTCATCCTTTTGAGCCTCATAACCCCATGTTATATTTGCGGAGTTCGACATGCACTCACCCTTGCTATTTCCCTACACCACTGGAGGATGTTAGGCTTGTGATCAACCAGTCAGTTGATTCCTGTGGAGTCCACACTTGAAGACTAGAGTGTTTTCCGCTGTGTGCTATCTAAGGTGATATCTTTTATATTTATGTACATTATATTAAGCATTGTGAATTGATACTATCCCTTTATTTGTAACTATATGTGAGATTTGACTTCCAGAGCTCACATATGGTGTACATTCGGTTTTGTCCTTAAAATCGGGTGTTACACGAGGCCTCGCCGGCGTTCGACGGAACGGTGATTCCGGCCGCCCCGATCAAAACTAAGGGCACCGGAGTGCAGCATGCGACCTCGCTAACCCGATGAAGGACTAATCGAGGGCGAGGAATGCGACGGGCGGTGCTCCCGCGGCGGCACCATTGACGGCGGATCCCGGAGCTCGATGAAGCGATGCTTGAGTGCACGGTTCGCAAAAAGGAAGGCACCGAGATGGGTAGGAGCTTACCGCGAATGCGCTGGAGAACTCGACGACGTCCGAGAAGGTACGATGATGACGTATGGTGAGTAGCGGCGAACTGGAACAAGAAGGAGCCACCGGTGAGCATGAAGACAAGAAATTTGGGGTCAAATCAAAAATAGAAAAGCACCCTCGGCCGCGGTGGAGTCGCGCGACTCTTCGAGATGCGGAATCGACGACGATAGGGCTTCGGAGCATGCAAATTGGAGAGGGCAGTGGCGTTCGAGCTCCTAGCAGGATGCAAAAAGGGGAAGAAAGGAGCTCGACCATGGCTTTATAGGCGAGCCGAGGAGAGAGAAGGGGAAACGGATGCGGCGCGAGCGCAAGGCGTGAAGGCTGGTCTTGAAGGCAGCGGTTACGACGGTGAGGGGAAACGGCAGCGGCGCTTGTCGTCACCCTTCGGGAGGTAGGGTAAGAGGTGTTGGCTGATGGCTGGGCCCCGCCGCGTGAGGAGAGGAGGGAGGGGATGAGGGCACGGGGCAGGCCTAGCAAAGCTGGGCCGGTCCAACAAGGAGGAGGCGCTCGGGCTGGGAAGGAAAAAAAGGAAAAGGCCGACTGGGCCAAATGTGAGATAGAGGGGAGAGGAAGAGAGTTTTCTTTTTTTATTTATTATTTTTAGAATTTTGCAAGAGCCCTTTCAAATGATTTTTGAATTCCTTTTCAATTTTGGTCAAATCCACACATTACAAAAATTCCAATGCACCAAATGATTACACAAAAAATGTTGCTAGGCCTTATAGTTGATTTTAATTTTATAAAAATTATTATTTGCCTAAGTTTAAATGCCCACAAATTGCATAATTAAATCAATTTAACCTATTTTTGAAAAATGCAAAATTTTGGGGTGTTACAGGATCTCTCTCTCTCTCTCTCTCTCTCTCTCATTACCCTTTTCTAGCCATTGCTTCCCTTGGGCTAAATACAAATAACGATACCTTGAAATACTCCCGGGTGAAGTGCTACAGCGGTATATTCTGTGCGCTCACGGAATACCAATAGTCATAAGATATACCACAGGGATTTCGGGCGCCGTTGCCAGAGATAGGTTCTACATTGCCAGAGATAGGTTCTACATCTATTTCTAGTAACGACGTTAGTAAATTCCAACACAATGGTTGGGATTTCTGGCGCCGTTGCCAGAGATAGGTTCTACATTGCCGAGATAGGTTCTACATCTATTTCTAGTAACGATGTTAGTAAATTCCAACACAATGGTTGGCTTTCATCAAGATTCATCGGTCTATCTTTAAGTCGAAACTTTCCTTGTTTTTTTTTTTTTTTTTTCGAGATTGTTTATGTAAAGTTTATCCTCTACAGCCGGATGTTCTAGCCTATGGGCTAGGTTTGTAATAATTGGCCTGATTCTATCGAAAAGATAGATGATGCGGATATTTTATCCTTTATCTAAAAAAAAAAAATGCATCATTGAAAAGAAATATTGGTTTGTTTGTAAGAATAAAAGGAAGGCTTGGCTGATATTTCAGATCTGAAATTTTGTTAGAGAAAGCAAAATGTTATTCGAGGTAAAAAAAGTGGGTGAAACACAATCAAGAGCTGTCAAGAACATTGTGGAGCACACAGGAGTAGACAAGGCTGATGGTGGATGTTCTCTAATGAACTGGATGAAAAACGCTCATAATAAGAAAACAGAGCACAGAAAAAGGACCCAGGAAGAATACAAGAATCTTTGATTGTTCCGCTGTTTCAAACTCTAATACATGTGCAGTTGTTTCTAGTGTGTTGGGGATCTGTGCCAGGAAAAGGTGACATCTATTAGCAATGGCAAGCGTGGGAATGAAGACACACGGATTAACAAACTGAACCTGGAGCAAAATATGCAGAATAACAACCTGGAGCAAAATGAATCAGGGAACTTGAAACGGGGGTTCTAAAATGCAAAATGAACAATTTTTGTTAAGAGAAAGGTACTGTGAACTGCAATTTCCAGATAATTAACGGCAAGAGACGTTCCTGTATGGTTAGTGTTGACACCCAAAATTGGCTTGGACTAAGGCACGGTAAAATTCAGACTTAACCAATTTTTATGGGGGTCAAGGAAGTCCAAAAGGTCAAGAAATCAAGAAATCCGACAAAAGGGAAAAGAGCTACGGCGAAACAAGCGCCGGACGCTGCTGAGGAGGCACGTCCAGCGTGAACCAAGCGGGCCGGTCGGCGCCGCAAAAATTGAGGAGGAGCGCGCGCCGCGCGCTGGCACGCCACAGCGTCCGGCGGTCCGAAACGCAAGCGTCGGGCGGTGGGCCAATTTGCAGACCTCTCTGGACTGCGTCCGGCGTGCGCCGGACACTAGCATTGCGCGTCCGGCGCCAGCGTCTGGTGGGCCGAGCGCCTGCAGACCTCTCTGGACTGCGTCCGACGCTCCGTCGGACGTGTCCGGCGCTTATAAATCCAGCGTCCGGCGTCTTCGCGATCTACGCCCGTGATTTTTCTAATTCTGAACCGATTTTATTTCGGGTTGGTTTTTGGAGAGTCCTGATGTTTGGGAACGTTTTGGACAATTTCCTAAAAGGATAAGACCACCCTCCTCTATTTAATAAGAGGTTCATGGCCGATTTGATCCCATCTACATCCAATCGTCAAAACACATCTACCAAACCCTAATCTTCTCTCTTCTTCCTCTCTTATTCTTCGTTGCCGCTGCCATGAATAGGTGATCGACAACGACAATGCCCTAGAGCGGTCAGGCCGGCTAGGGCAGCCCATCTTGCTGCCGCCGTCCTCCACGGGGTCCGTCCGGGCGTGTGGGGTTTCGGGTTTCAAGAGACCGCCCGGCGTGTCTTGCGTGTCGCGCTCCCGACGAGGCTCCTCCAACGGCGTGTCTTGCATATCACGCTCTTCGTTGGAGGCACACGGTCCCGTGTGGATATCCCTAGGCGCTTGCCGATCCACGATTTCGGCTTGCCCTACGTAAGCGATCTAGCTCTTGTTTTGGTGTGTTACCGATTTTTATCGTCAACACACTTTTTAGCGACTCATTTGGGGAAGAAAATTGTTTCAGCTCTACTTTGAAGCCGAATATATCTTTACCCTAGCCCTAATTTATCATTGATCTATCAATTTGTCGCTTGGTGTTAAATCCACGTGCGAGTGAAGGAAATTTGGGCGTGTTGTCTTTGTGTTTCCTCGACTCCAAGAATACATGGAGGCGTATCAAGACACTACATCTCAACATCATTACTCCACGCCCAAGGTACAACTTGCAAATTTATATTCTAGTAATTATTTCACAAGTAATATAAATTCTTATGATGGCGTTGCTAGTTATAATAATGATAGATATGTTCCATCGGCAATTTACGTTGACAAAGAGCCGATGTATGCTAAGATTTTATTGAGTTCTAATTCTTCTAGCAACATGTCACATATACCTTCATCGGCTATAAGTTCACAACGTGACATGCCGATGCATGATGATGATTCATCCAATTGCTCTCAAAATCAACATCTCATGCGGGTATTAATGTTCATGATTTGGCTACGTGTATTATTAATAATAACCATAGCCGAATCAATAAAAATTCAGCGCCCTATGATAGTGATTATTCTCGTAATTCGGCTTCATTTAATTCTAGCCGAATTAATGAAAATCCAACAAGATACGGGGGAAGATGTTGATTATCATTCAGCCGTTTTTGACTTTCTCAAAGCAAACTATGCCAATCAACGGTCGGTCATGCCGAAATCCACCGGATCTTCTAAATGGAGAGTGCCCGCATATCACAGACCTTATATGCTATATTATGATTACTTGGAATATCCTAATGGTTGGCGGGTACCTAAATTTCATATGTTTTGTGGAGAAAGTGGTAGGACTGCCATGGAGCATATTGATGCATATCTCTCACAATTGGGTTCTGCCAGTAAAGAAGACTACATGAAAATATGGAATTTTCCTTTATCTCTCATTGGTATTGCCTTTGCATGGTTTACATCTTTACCTGAAAATTCTGTTTGGTCATGGTCTATTCTAGAGAAGTTGTTCTATGAATTCTTTGGGAGAAACACCGAGAAAAGGCCAATCAATATTAGGACAATGGTTGAGGCAGGATGGTTAATTGATTATCAAAAGGCAAGTCTCACTATAGAAAAGTATGGGGAACATCGTAAAACATGCTACTCCCGACACCCGCATTGAATCGGTCAAACCAACTTGTTAGTCGAATAAACCGATTGTTTCTCATAGTCAAACCAAATTGGTTTCTTCGGCACCCAAAGCCGATAAAACCAATTTAGGAGATTCATTTTCTATAATGTACAGGAAAGCATGTCGCGGGCTGAGATTGCAATGAGAGAAAAGAATCGAAAAGTGCTAGAGAGTCTTGGTTCTATGGTTCAAAACCTATTCAAATTTACTTGCAGGAAGACACCTTCGATGGCTGAAATTCAAGAATAATCCGCCATCTTAATTTGACCGGGGCAAGCCGATTCCGCTATTGGAAAAAATGTGATAATCGGCGAGCCTAGGGAGCCTAAGAAGAAAAGGCAAAATTCGCACCGTGAGGAGATGCTAGAAAAATCTAATGACAATCGGAAAGCCTCAAGATCACTATCAAGTCTTCTGGCTTGGGGGCAAGCTCAAAGTCCCATTCGTAAGCGTAAGTCAACCACTAGTGTCATCATCCAAAAGGGATTGTTAGAATCAATTCTAAAAAGTTGGCCAAAACAAGTTTAAAACTAGTGGACTAAGGAAATCAGCAAGACTGATTGCTCAAATCGGGCCAAACTATTCATAAGCAAAAAGTGCAGCGCACGCATATAGGTGGTGTATTGGTTCCTCGCCCATTAATGTGTCAAGATCTTCACCAAAAGAGGGCATGTGCTAGTGAAACTCGCAATGGCCAGCGGTTTACCTCGTAGCGATTGAGTCATAGCCAATTGTGCTTTGATAAGAAAGAACCAACCGAGTCGACCAGGCCAACTACCTTACTTGAGATGGCTAAGCCGACCCCAAAGGCATCCGAGCTAGCTAAGGTTGCTACCATTGAGCATAAATCGGCATTGACGACTTCCAAGTCGGCTAAGCCGATTCCTATTGTCAGTAGACTTTTCTCGCAGGTGCTTCGAGAAAAATTTCGCCACTACTATGGTGGACATCAAGATGCAAGAAGAGCCCGAGGAGGACATTAGTGGCGTTAGAGAGAGCACACAAACTCTTTCCAAAGGTATTGCTAACGGTGAGACCATCGAGAGCGGGGACCTTGGTTCCCTGCATCTTTCGCCGCTAAGGTACAAGATTGCATCGGCCTACATATTGTCTTCAATTAGAAGGTTGATGGTAATGTTTTGTTGAAGTTAAAGCTTTTCCCAATGCTTAATGTGAATTATACATATATGTGGATCGCTTTATTTATTTTAAATTCAATTCATATTTGGTCCCGAATGAGATATAAGTTTTGCAATTACTTCGGGTTTTATAATTCGGGGCCAAGATTGAAGAATGTTGCTCATGCCAATGTTTGCTCTACATGCGATTCTAAAACATCCGGCATGAAAGATAATTACAAAGGTGTGGCTGAATGGATTAATGTCAAGTTAAATCTTTTCGTTTGCCAAGCATTGAGGCCAATTCTACAAGAAAATCGGCTTACAAATTTAATGCTCACCTTTGGTGCTTCTTGTTGTGACCGTGTCTTTGACATTTTGCTGAAAATAAATTTATGATTGATCACAATGCTTTGCCATCAACTCAGAACTTGGAAAAGCTTATATATTGCAAATGGTGTAATTCATTTGATCATAATACTTGTAATTGCAATATATTTCATCATGAGATCCAATCGGACATTGACGATGACCGGTTGAGATTTTCTAAGGCTCAACAAGTGGACCGATTGGATTCAATCGGGCCTGATGGCAAAAAAGGTTCTCAATCACCTTGTATTAACCGATTCACTTGAAGCTCAAGGCTCTAATGCCCAAGAGAGAGATGAAGAACCCTCAAACAAAGATAGAGTTGTTATCCACAAATTTCAAGTTGAAGATGTTTCAGAGGATAGCAATGTTGCTCCTATGTTAGAAGACACTGGGGTGCAAATAAAGCTTCTCCATCTCTACCAAAAGCCGATTAATTACATTGAGCAAAGGGAATCGGCTGGAGGTCCTTCTTTGGAGCATGTCCATCAAGATGAAGAAAAGGAGGATGCTCATAAAGCTAATGGAGGCAAGGAACATGACAAGGAAAAAGGCAATAGAAGGCCGAAGCTTAGCTTCAAGGAGCTCTTAGCTAAATATACAAAGATAGGGAAGCGAATCGATTAAAGAAAATCCAAGCATCAAAGTTGCTTCCAAAGCATAAGCCTCAAAAACAACATTGGCAAAGGAAGGTGAATGTTCCATCATATTTCGAGCCACAACATGTGGAGTATGTAGCTCTGAAACGCTTGAAAGAGTCATCATTTTATAAAGACCGATTTGATCGAAATCGATGGAGGAAAGTGGTAAAGCAAGTTTACCGCGTGAAGTATGATGGACGAGAAAAGGAAAATTCAGATCTGAATGCTGCCATTAAAGAGCCGATTACATTGCTGAAAAAATCTGGCTATTAATGGTAAACAAGTTGAAAATTCATCCATTTATATTGTAGGTACTAAATCTGAACAAAAGAAGATAAAAGTGCCTAAAAACAAGAGGGAATTGCTGCTGTCCACAACAAACGCAAAACCGATATGCTCAATCGGTTTACCAAGATGGCGGGAAAAGGAATTGCATAAGCTCGTGCGAGAGAAGCTAAGAGAAAGGGGCTTAGCATGGGTCCCTAAAGGAAGCATTAAAGATCAAAAGGATGATGATCAAGCAAGCGGTGCGGTGAAGACAAAAGATAGAAGAAAAAGATTCAAGACACGATTGCCAAGTTGGAGGTTTGCACCAAATCATCAAAATCATTGGTCTTGGCATCATCCATTTTCTCTGCCTGTGCATATGTGGAATTCATCTCATAGTATGCATGGTTATCCCTCATATTCTTATGTTGATCCTTGGTATGGGTCTTTATATTGTGGAGGGTCGCCGGATTATTACGTTTATCAATGATCAAGAGCCGAAATATTTTATTTCGGTCATGCATACTCGTTGTGTGAATTCGTATGGCCGATACTTTGTTATCGCCCTGAGCATGCAATATAGCCGATGAGTGTTTACAATCATCGTGCTATTTGAAGAAACCCCTAGGGAAATTTACTTCGATGACTTAAGGCCCGGGGGGCAAAGAGAAGGTATATATATGATTGACAAACTTAGCCGATTAAATGTGTATATTTGATCATGGTTTTTATTTGTTTATCAAATTCAACCGATTCAATTTATGCATGTTTAAATCGTAGCTAATGCTCAATCATATTTGAGCCGATTATATATATGTGTGCTTTCAATCATGCCTTACTTTGTTAATCAAGTTAGGCCAATTAATGGTGTTAATCGTGCTCTTAGATACTTGCATGTAAAGTAAATGCAAAGAGCAAACTTGCTTGCTCAACTGGCATCCGGCTTTGAGGTAAGAGATTTTCATTTACAACATTTGTCGATGCGTGAAAGTTTGTTTGTTTCAGATTTGGGTGAAAATTCAGTTCAACTATCTAATTTAGTTGGACAAACCGATGTTACTTGTGATTTGGGGCAGCAAAGTAAAATTCTTTTGAATCGGTCTATTTCTGTCCTAAACAATGGTAGTACCGATTTGGAAGATTGGAGAACTCCTCTCTTGTCTTTTTGCAGGATCCTAGTGCCAAAGTTGACAAGAATGTTCGGCAGCTCGCTTTCAAGTATACATTACATAATGGTGAGCTCTATCAGAGGACCGTCGAAGATTTATTGTTAAAATGCTTGGGGACCGGTCAAGCAAGAGTGGCAATGGGAAAAGTTCATGAAGGCATTTGTGGTACGCATCAATTGGCCCCGAAGATGAAGTGGCTATTGAGAAGGGCTGGTTTTATTGGCCTACTATGATGGCCGATTGCTTTCGCTACTACAAAGGTTGTGAAGAGTGTCAACGGTTTGGGAATGTTCAGCTAGTGCCAGCTGCTATGCTTCATCCTATTATCAAACCGTGGCCTTTCCGTGGTTGGGGGTTAGACTTTATTGGGCAAATTCATCCTCCATCTTCAAAGGGGCATAAGTTCGTCTTGGTTGCTACCGACTACTTCACTACATGGTCGGAAGCAGTTTCATTGAAGAACATGACACACAAGGAGGTAATTGAGTTCATCATTGAACATATTATTCATAGATTCGGCATTCCTCAAACGTTAACTATGGATCAAGGAACGTCATTTATGGCGAAAAGAACTAAAAGGATTTTGCCGAATCATACAAAAATCGAGATGCTCAATTCATCTTCATATTATGCTCAAGCCAATGGTCAAGCGGAATCCAATGACAAAACTTTGATCAAGCTCATTAAAAAGAAGATAGATGATCATCCGAGAAGGTGGCATGGTCTTGTCGGAAGCTTTGTAGGCTCACCGCATATCGAGGCATGGTGCTACTAAAGTCACTCCTTATGAGCTGGAGTACAAGCTCTAAAGGAAATAGAAAAGGATAAAGCCCGCATTGCGAGAGCTTACAACAAGAAAGTCAAGAGCAAATCGTTCCAAATCGGTGACTTAGTTTGGCAAACTATATTACCGATAGGGATGAAGAGCAATCAATTTGGCAAGTGGTCACCCAATTAGAAAGGTCCTTTCAAAGTGGTTAAAGCAATATTCGGGAACTCCTATGTGCTTGAGTCAATGAGTGGAGAACGTCAAGCAAAGGCGATTAACAGGAGGTATTTGAAGAAATATTTCCCTAGTGTTTGGCAAGAGGCCTAGTGCTCTCCAAACAATGGCCGATGCATGCATCGCCCTTAGAACCAAAATGGCCTTACATAGTATCGCCCTTAGTTGCCAGGCAACCGAAATGATGGGCATTCGTGTTGTTTGGTTTTCTTTGTCTTGTTTTTAGGTTCGTGCACTCCTCGCCTGAAAACAGGGGGGCATATGTTGACACCAAAAATTGGCTTGGACTAAGGCACGGTAAAATTCTAGAGTTAGCCAATTTTATGAGGGTCAAGGAAGTCCAAAAGGTCAAGAAATCAAGAAATCCGACAAAAGGGGAAAGAGCTACGGCGAAACAAGCACCGGACGTTGAGGAGGCGCGTCCAGCGCAAACCAAGTGGACGGTCCGGCGACGCAAAATTGAGGAGGCAGACGCGCCGGACGCTGGCACAGCGCGTCCGGCGGTCCGGAACAGAGCGTCCGGTGGTGGGTCAATTTGCAGACCTCTCTGGACTGCGTCCGGCATGCGCTGGACGCCAGCATTGCACGTCCGGCGCCAGCGTCCGGCGGGCTGAGCGCCTACAGACCTCTCTGGCCTGCGTCCGACGCTCCGTCGGACGCGTCTGGCGCTTATAAATCCAGCGTCTGGCGTCTTCGCGATCTGCGCCCGTGATTTTTCTAATTCTAAACCGATTATATTTCAGGTTGGTTTTTGGAGAGTCCTGATGTTTTGGAACATTTTGGACGATTTCCTAAAAGGATAAGACCACCCTCCTCTATATAATAAGAGGTTCATGGCCGATTTGATCCCATCTACATCTAATCGTCAAAACACATCTACCAAACCCTAATCTTCTATCTTCTTCCTCTCTTCTTCTTTGTTGCCGCTGCCATGAATAGGTGATCGACGATGACAATGCCCTAGAGCGGTTAGGCCGGCTAGGGCAGCCCATTGCTGCCGCATGTCCTCATGGGGTCTGTCCCGGGCATGTGGGGTTTCGGGTTTCAAGAGACTTCACCGGCGTGTCTTGCGTATCGCGCTCCTGACGAGGCTCCTCCAACAACGTGTCTTGCGTATCGCTCTCTTCATTGGAGGCACATGGTCTAGGTGTGGATATCCCTAGGTGCTTGCTGATCCACGATTTCGGCTTGCCCTACGTAGAGCGATCTAGCTCTTGTTTTGGTGTGTTACCAATTTTTATCTTCAACAGTTAGATGAATACATTTCATAGTTCCAAGATGCACATACTCATCAATTATCTCTAGAAATTTCCCCCGGTGTGCATCTACAAGAATACAACTGGTATATATTCTTTTTCACAGGTTTTTTCTCAAAAAAATCTAGGAAAACAATATGTGCTACTGTATTTCACATCTATGAGGAATGCCTTAACTTTGGTTGTTATACCAAAAGATCACGATGCTAGATATATAACGTGTGTGGATTGTGTCATCCAACTACCGTGTGGGTTGTGTAAGAGACAAACATTCGAGGGTGTGTTGTGCCGATGAATGAAATACCATAAAATGAGTTGAAGTGAAGTTCTACCGCAGATCTAGCGGCGGGCCTCCTCAACTCGCACATCATCTCTGCGACATCCTGACGGCGACGGCGTCCTCTCCCCCACCCCCAATGGCGACTGTGGCAGCGGTGCATCCCCGTGTCGGTGAGCCCTCTCCTCTCCAGTGTGGTCGCGCCTCTTCCCATGGCGGATCAGGTTAGCCTACACCGACCAAGAATATGTGAGAAGCAATAGCATTGGGGATCGGAGAGGAAGAAGGATTGGAGAACAACAGCAATAGATAGGGAACAGCTGGCCTCGGAGAGCAGCTTCAGTTCGTTCGATTAGAGATGTTTGAGTTCAAATCATTCATGCCCTTCTCCTCATGGCGTCTCTCCATTAAGTACAGAGGCATTGCCTCTCGCACGCGTGCAAGCGTCTAGCCCCACTAGCTTCCAGAGTATCGTGCGTTCTCCTTTCTAGGCTGGCGCCTCCTGGGCTGGGCCGCTTCCATCTCCACAAGCTTGTCACGTTCCCGACAGCCTTGTACCTCTTGACTGTTGACATTCCTCCCCTCTTGAAACACTGCTTGACCCCATGCAGTGGCTCTTGCATATTCTTGGCGCATAGCTTCAAAGTCCTCCCAAGTAGCCAGGTCAGCAGGTAAATTGTTCCACTTTACAAGCACTTGTTGGACCGCCTCGGAACCACGAAGCAGAGAACGAGAGTCCAGTACCTGTTCTGGAGCCAAGTGTATAGCAAAGTCATATGGGAGAAGAGGAACAACCTGATGCTTGGAACCCACGGCCTTCTTAAGCTGAGAGACATGGAAGACCGGGTGTAGAGCAGAATGAGCTGGAAGATCAAGCTTATAAGCCACCGAACCCACTCGTGCAACAATCGGAAAAGGACCAAAGAATCTGTAAGCCAAATTTTGATGTGCACGCGGAGCCAGAGATGACTGGACATACGGTTGCAGCTTCAAGTATACCAGATCAACGACAGAGAACGAGCGTTTTGAGCGAAATTTATCAGCAGCCCTCTTCATACGTTGCTTAGCCCGATTGAGATGATGCTGAAGCAACTGATCCATCCATTGACGGTCCTTCGACCAAGTAACCACCTCCGGGTTAGAAGCACCCGAAGGATCAACAGCCAACAAACGAGCCGGATACCCATATAGGGCCTCGAATGGTGTACGCCCGATAGCAGAATGAGAAGAGTTGTTATACCAAAATTCTATAGCAGAGAGCCACTGACTCCATTTCTATGGCTGGCATGCACAAAACAGTGCAAGTATTTCTCCAAACACTGGTTCACACTTTCCATCTGCCCGTCCGATTTGGGATGATAAGCTGTACTGCGGCACAAATTCACTCCCGCCACACTAAAAAGCTCGGACCAGAATTGACATGTAAAGATATGGTCACAATCAGACACCATAGCCTCGGGCAGACCATGGAGACGGTAGGCTGTATGGAAGAAAGTTTGCACCACTAATGCTGCTGTGAAGGGATGTCGAAGGGGAATAAAGTGAGCATACTTCGTCAACAAGTCCACAACCACCAAGATGCAATTGAATGACTTGGAGACCGGTAATCCCTCGATGAAGTCCAGAGAAATAACCTGCCAGGCTGACTCGGGCGTAGGAAGAGGCTGAAGCAGACCCGGGGATTTCTTAAGTTCATACTTCGCTTGCTAGCAGACGGCATAAGATTGGACAATCTCAGTGACAACAGATTTCATACGGCTCCAAGCAAATGCCTGCTTGAGACGCTGATATGTTACCGGCACCCCAGAGTGACCACCCCAAGCAGTATCATGAAATTCAGAGATGAGGTGTTGTTGCAGAGTATGATCAGATCCAATCCATACACGAGACTGAAAGCGAAGAAGCCCAGACTTTAATGTGAAATTAGGAACAGCCGCATGGTCAAGGGCCAACTTAAGGGAACAATTCTGAGCAGCAGAATCATGAGCATAACTGGCTTGAACCCGCTGAACCTAATTCGGTACCAACACAGACATATTCATGCAGATAGCTGGGGGAGCCGGGCGGTGGGAAAGAGCGTCCGTGGCACCATTAGAAGCACCTGACCGATAAACAATTCGGTATTGAAGACCAAGGAGTTTAGAGAAGACGCGTTGCTGCCAATAAGTGTTGAGATGCTGCTCTGTCACCGAGTCAAACTCCTTTGATCGGTAATAATGGTGAACTCTTGGGCTGCAAGTAAGAGCACCATGCCCGAACAACTAACAAGATTGCCATGAACTCCTTCTCATAAGTCGAGGCCACGGGACTTAGGACCCGAGCACGACTAAAAAATGCCAACGGATGACCCTCCTGCATAAGAACAGCGCCCAACCCCACATCGGATGCATCTGTCTCGATGGCGAAAGGTTTGTCAAAATTCGGCAGTGCAAGCACCGGAGACTGACAAAGGGCTTCCTTTAAGGCCTGAAATGCAGCGTCATGTTCTGCAGTCCAAACAAAGACCGCATGCTTCTTTAGTAAGGCTGTGAGCGGCTTCGAGATCAAGCCAAAATGGTGCACAAAGCTACGGTAGTACCCCGCAAGGCCAAGAAAAGAGCGCAACTCTTTGGCGAAAGATGGGGTCAAAGACTTGATGGATCAGTAGCTTGGCAGATCGGTCTCGACCCCAGCCGCACTAACAATGTGACCCATATAAGCAATCTTGGACTGAGCAAACCGACACTTACAGATCTTGAGCTTCCACCGTCCTTGGATAACAGCTCAAAAACATAGCGCAAGTGCCCCGATGTTGATCCATATTAGCACTATACACCAAAATATCGTCAAAGAAGACAATGTCGAACTTGCGGAGACAAGACTTCAAAGTGGTATTCATAGCATCTTGGAACCAGCCCAGTGCCCCTGTCAGACCGAAGGACATCACCTTGAATTCGAACTGACCAAAATGGGTTTGGAATACCGTTTTGAACTCTTCACCCTCCTTCATATGGATTTGATGGAAGCCAGACTGAAGATCCAAAGTAGAGAAGACTATTGCGCCATGCAACTCATCCAACAGTTCCTCAATTATAGGAACTGGGTACTTGCTCTTAGCCGTGATGGCATTTAGTCTGTATGTAATCGACACGTAAACACCACGCCTGATCCTTCTTTTTTAACCAAAAAGAACTGGAGAGGAAAATGGGCTAGAACTCTTCTGAATAATCCCCTGCTCAAGCATATCAGTAACTTGTTTCTGAATCTCTGATTTCAAAGCTAGAGCATAACGATATGGACTTGAAAAACCAGTGTAGTGCCCGGTATCAAAGGGATGGAGTGATCACACTAACGGTTGGGAGGAAGACCTTCAGACGGCTGAAACAAATGAGCAAATTCCTGGACAACAGCTTGAACTGAATCAGGTATAGCAACTGAAACGTCCTGTACAGCAGATAACTGAACCACTGAACCCGGTGGCAAGGAAAACTTATCACCCAGCAACATGACCATTGAATTCTGATAGGGAAAAGAAATCCACTGTTGGCCCCAATGAATGTGCATAGGACTGAAGCAAGAAAGCCAATCTAATCCAAGTATCATATCATACGACGACATAGGCAAAACCTTGATGTCAGTGGAGAAAGAGCAGTTATGAACTGACCATAAAGCAGCAGAAATATGAGTAGAGCAACTCAACACCTCCCCATTAGCAACTTGCACCCTGGCCGCTGGAGATAGAGATTGAACTCGTGACAATGAACTAGCCAGAGCTGAACTCACAAAAAGTACGTGAGCTCCCATAATCAACCAATATAGATACAGGAATGCCTTGAATTGCTCCCGAAATTATTATCCAATCTTGTGCCGTCTACCGAAAGATGCATCCTCACCTAAGACGTCGTTGGAGAAGTTGGAGAATAAGCTTCCACCTCAGAATCATCAGGAAAAACGTCCAACAACTCCTGCATCACATGAAGCTGCACAGCTTCGCACAGCGATGCTCAAGCGGCTCCACTTGGCGCCGCACTTGAAGCAAAGACCCTGCGCACGCGCCGGGCTGCACGGAAAGCCTGAAACTTGGATTCGACCGACGTGGACGCCACCACAGCTGGACGCTTAGCCTCCCCGATGTCCAGCTTGTGCGGTGGAGGTGGTAAAGGCAACGCCCCATTCCAGGATGAACGTGGGGCTGCCCTTCAAAGCGCTTGTACTGTCGCTTCGTCGATCCCGTTGCCTCCTCCTGCAATTGAGCCAAAATACACGCAATATCCAAAGTAGGTGGCCGATGAATCATAAGAACAGCTTTGATATCCTCCCTCAAGCCCTTAATAAACCTCTAAATATACAACTGGTGATCAGGATGTTTGGTATACGACTTCAAATCATCCACTAATGACACAAACTGCTCAATGTACTCATTTGCGGTGCCCGTCATCCGAATCTAGAATAAACGGCGCAACAGCAAAGCATGTTCATCTTTACAAAGCGCTCAAGCAATTGCACAGTAAACTCATCCCAGGGCATGGACTCCAATTGCTCTTCTACAGAGGATAACCAACACTTAGTGACCCCATGAAAATGCATTGTGGCTGCTTGAACCCAAAGCTCGGGCTCGACTTTGTACAACCAAAAGTAGTGGATTGCTTGCTTGATCCACAACTTTGGATGATCCCCTTCAAAACGAGGGAAATTGAACTTCGGCAAATTGCCAATATGCCCACCCCCACTATCACCCTGATGACCAGACTCCCAATGATGACCCAAATTAGGCAGAGGTGGACGCGGTGGAGGATTTGGTAAAGGATGAGGCGAAGAGGGGTGGCAAGTGGACGTACCCTTGCCAGGAGGTGGAATTAGAGTGGTGACCACTCCAAATTCACCTTCCCAGGTTCCCAGATTCGACGCGGTGCCCATATGGCAAGGTGGCCGAGATTCCCACGATGGGTGCGGGGGCAGCCCCGTGAGTGCCGGCCGGTCCGCTGAAACAAAGGCGTGACCGCAGGCTTGACCTCACGAAACAGATGCACTCGGAGGCGAAGGCGCTGAGAACGACTTGAGCAGCGGCGGTTGGATGAGCAATGCAACAGGGGAGCCCCCTGGGCCCGCAGCGAACACACCCGAGCGAGTTGCCAAATCCACCAGCCAAAGACTCCATGTACTTTGAGATTTTGCTGACTTCCAACTTGAGTGAAGAGAGCACGCTGACCTCGGCGCTGAGATCGTCGATAACGCCCGTCGCCGGGGCGCCATTCACCGTACACCTTGGAGGCAAACTCCAGCGCCTCGAGACGAGACTCTGAAGAGGATGCCGTGGCGTCTAGCTTGTTCTCCAGGGCGTCGAATTGCCGCTCCTGAGCAGCAAATCTCTTGTCAAGCTCCACGAGAAGAGCTTTCTGATCAGGACCCATAGCGCCGCGCGACACTTGCAATCGAGTGAGGTGGTGGTGGAGGCTGGACGAGACTGGATCCAGATCGACTAGGCCCTTCCACAAATCGCGATCTCTGGATCGGAATTACGGAATCTCTAACCCAGTTGCAGTCCATAGACTTGGATCGGGGTTAGACCAACCTAATCCGGTGAGATTCAAGCGTCGATGGGAAAAAGAGCGCCGTAGCAACGACCGTCAAGGATCATTGTCTTGGATACCAAATGTGAGAAGCAATAGCATAGGGGATCGGAGAGGAAGAAGGATTGGAGAAGAACAGCGATAGACAGGGAACGGCTGGCCTCGGAGGGCAGCTTCAGTTCGTTCGATTAGAGATGTTTGAGTTCAAATCATTCATGCCCGTCTCCTCATGGGGTCTCTCCATTAAGTACAGAGGCGTTGCCTCTTGCACGCGTGCAAGCGTCTAGCGAACCCACTGGCTTCCAGAGTATCGTGCGTTCTCCTTTCTGGGCCGGCGCCTCCTGGGCTGGGCCACTTCCATCTCCACATGCTCGTCACGTTCCTGACGGCCTTGTACCTCTTGACTGTTGACAGAATAGCCGACGGCTCTTGGGCGGCACATGCTCTTCCACCGGCAGCTGCAGCATAGTCCTTGCCTGAACAACCCAGCAGCGGCGGCGCAACATGGATTTCGGTTTTTGGATGAATTTGTGGACGATTTTTACTACTAATGGAGCTTTATTTTTTTTCAGCTTTTGAAGTGGAGAAAAGGAAGAACTTCCGGTGTCTCTATTACGAAGTGGAGAAGCTTCACATCGGAATCTGACGCTGCTTGTACGTCATACATCGTTGTCTTCGTTGTGGCTATGGGTGTGTTTAGATCCTAAAATTTGGGTGCAAAATTCCTGTAGCTGTCACATCGCATACCATAAAGACGCTTTCGCTTTGTTAGTGGTAAATATTATCCTACCATGGCGTAACTAGGCTCAAAAGAATCGCCTCCATGAATGTACATCTAAACTGTGCAATTAGTTTTTTTAATTACCTAAATTTTATAGTGGCCGCAAACGTTTTTGCGTGCATTGAATGTTTCATGTGATGGGATGTGATGAGAATTTTGGGAACTTTTGGTTTTTTGGTTGATGTGACTAGGAACTAAACACACCCTATTTTGAAGGGAAATCACTGCGCCATGGCAGACGTCAATTGACAAACTCTAGGAACGGCTGCTGCGACATTTGATTTTTTTATGGATTTTTGTTGTACAAATGATTTTTTTGTAAATGCAATGGATGTGAGACAGAGTGTGTAAATGTTGTTTCGTTTTCTCCAGATTTTTAAATTTTTTGTTGAATTACGTTGGGCAATTTAGAGCATCCAGGAATGTTTACAGTAAAGAAGATTGTCTCTGGTACTGAAAATGATACTATTTGATTGTAAAGTATATTTTCTCTAGTAATAAAAATATTATTTGATCCTGATATGATTTGGAAAACGTAACAATTACTACTATAGACATTTACGTTAAGGTCAGTCTCAATGGAGTGTTTCACCTCCCGGTTTTCAAGACGTGAAACTTTGGTATGAAATAGGGTCTCCCCTTAATGCACAGTTTCATTGCACAGTTTCATAGGCTCACGGATCCCATAACCTCTCTCATTGCACGGTTTCATTGCATAGTTCCATGGTGAAACACTATTTCTCTCTCAATGGGGATTTCACCTCATTTCCAACGCATGTGAAACAATGTCCAAAAGGTTTCACCATGGTGAAACTTTTTCCTTCTCTCTCCTTGGCATTTCATGCAAAAAGTGATGTTTTGCTGATATGGCGATGCATTTAATGCATGAAACACTTCGAGAAACTCCCATTGAGACTGGCCTAATTGAGGAGAAAAAATCCGCTCCTTACATATCTAGCAGTAGTTAGGGCGTCCGCAGCGGTCAGTTGAAATCGACGGCTTACGTGGAGGTAAAACAAAATAAAAAAAGGAGCACGAGCGGGTTCGGTTTGCATGTCCGGGAATTGCGGAATGAACACAGACACAGTTTGTATTGGAAGGCGAGCGAGACTAGCGCTTGGCTGGTCGCTATCGAGAACTATTTTTACGCTCTCTCTGCCACGTTGGATGGATTTGGACTTGAGCCGGCGATTTCGACCACCGTTGGAGGCGCCTTAGAAATAAACAAATTGTTAGGTTCCTTAATTATAGGCATTTAAAGTTAATTAAGAGGAAAATTTGTAGCTTTTTTCACGGTAGTACATGCACTACAGAAACTGGGTCTTCGCCCGACCGCCCCGACGGTCGGCGAAGACCAAAAACGGGCCGGCGAAGCCTTCCCGACCGTAGTGGTCGGCGGGCGCGGTCGGGCAATTCTGGTCGGCGATGACGATTCGCCGACCGCCCAAAGTGGCACCCGTCGGCGTATCTCTTCGCCGACCACCCAAAACAACGGGTCGGCGAACAAAAGTTGACGTTAACGGAGGCATGAAATAGACGGCCGTTATGCCCTCTTCGCCGACCGCCCTCGGACACCGGCGGTCGGCGAAGATTTTTCTCATTTCTCCTCTTCGCCCGACCGCCATGTCGTGGACGGTCGGGGCGAAGGTGTTTTATATTTTTTTCACAATTTCTTCGCCGACCGTGCTCTAGATGGGCGGCCGGCAAAGGTGTTTTTTTTTTTTTTTACAATTTCTTCGCCGACGCCCGCCGTAGTGCTGCTCGGCGAAGGACAAATTCTATTTTTTAAAAAAAAAAGCCGACGGCTTTTGATAAAAACGGGTCGGCGGCCGAAAGGGGCCGAACCGGGCCATTTCCCCCCAGCTTCGCCGACCGACCGGGGGCAAAAAGCCGTCGGCGAAAATTCTTCGCCCGACCGCTTTTGGCAAAAGCGGTCGGCGGCCCTAAAAAATTTTTTTTTTTTTTCGCTTTCCCTTGACAAACAAACACATATATAATATATCTCACATCCATTCAATCACGAACATATATATATCGCATTGCACACCTCCGGCACATGAAACACAACGATATATCACATAAATAAGTTGCACACGCCCAACAACATGTCCACAAGTCCAACATCGAGTCTCACACGTCCAACAACATGTCCACAAGTCCAACATCAAGTTCACAAGATAAACAAGTCCACAAATGATCTAGACAAGTCGCGGGGAGTCTCACAAGTTCATGCAGTGGCGGAAAGGTTGGGAAAGGCGAACTTGATGGTTCGGGACGGGAAGCCTTGCTCAACACCGAGCACCTGCAAAGGGCTGATTCGACCCCGCCGATCCCTTGGAGTGGAAGCCTTGCGCAAAGAAGACAATGTTGCGAGGTGTTAGACATGATTATTTGAAACGAAAATCGAAGCTCTTTGCTATCATACTCACGGAGTACCGAGCGAGCTGAAGCGCAAATGGCCGTTGAACGACCGGACCTAGGAGCCCGTGTGGCGAGCCAATCCACCGGGCCGTGGAAAGGAACCTAGTAAGCTCCTCGAACTTGGCCGCCATTGTCGCTGGGCCGGGCCTCCACCTCCCGACGGCGCGCCCTTTCCTCCGTTAGGCTGGCGGGCGGCCGGGCCTCCACCTCAAGGGGCACCGACACGGCCCTATGCCACGCTCGCTACGGGCCAGATCGGGCGGTCCGTGTCCGCCCTCCCCCGTGCTTCGGGCGTCGGAGAGTCTCATGTGGAAGCCGCCGACGATGCCGCCGGGCGACGCCCAACCTCCCGCGTGCTTCTTGCCTCCAAAAGTGGCCATGGCGATGTCCGTATCAATGTCATGGGCGCCGGATCGTAGTCCTCCCCATATTTCGCCGAGTCGCCGCCCGTGTACTCAACGATCCGTTGGCCCACACTGAGTTCTTTATGACCTCTGCCGGTCGTTGACGCCATAGGAAACATCGAGGCGGCCCTCTTCTTGTGCGCCATGCGTAAGGCCTCGCCGGTCGGTGCAGTCTTGCCTCGATGTGTCTTCACCGTGAGAAACAAAGGAAGAGGATTAGTGAGTCAGTGAGAAACAAAGGAAGAGAAACAAATAAGATTGAGCTTAACAAAAGAAAAGCGCTTACCCATAATTCTTTGTACTCATAACGCTCCGATTGCCTTGGTGGTGTGATGGACCTTGCATCACCAAACGTTTTTCCCGCATCGCCGCACCTTTTGCCACTCCTCCGTGAACCACTTGTCCACGATCTGATCCCAAAGAATCCCCATGGACGCCAGAACCAAGTCGGCTTCATCTACACGCCATGAAAATATGTCGATTAGAAGATCACATTAACTATCTCAAAAACAAGCACCGCTGTAGTGTTGTTCATGTACCTCCAAGAACTGCTTCAAGGGTCAACATCTTAGTTCTTGCATCCTCCTTTTTTGATACTTTCGACCCAAAGACCGTTGCATAGTAGTTTATGATGGCACGGGGCTTTGCATCCAAAGCATATCGGTGACGCGTTTTTTTTTGCGGCGTTCTCAAGCACCCTTGCACCGCGCTCCTCCCGTCCTTCCTCGCATTTGAAGAAGTTCTGCATACAAATACAATATCAAATTCATGGTTTCAAGAATGCGATGTATTGAGAAAAGGCTTTGTGCGCGAGGTCGAAGTTACCCAAAACTCGTGAGCACCCGCTACGCCTTTGTGGGTGTAGTCCGAAGTCTTCTCCTTGGTAGTAGGTTGCCCGGCGGCGGCCCTGTATGCCCGTGGTGCGTGGCGGCGCCGGGGGTAGTGCTGCACCACGGCAATCCGATGATGCCGATGGCGGGCTTGCGTGAGTCACCGCCCGACACAACGATCCAGCTCCTACATAATGAAGACACGATATTAGTTTCACTTTCAGTAGGCATAATGAAGACATGAAGTAGGCATAATGAAGACAATGAGGTACGCATCTAAATCTACTTACCTTGTCCCTTGGGGGCGAATCCGCGGGCGGTTGTCTTTGGAGCGGAGCTGAGGGAGTCGTGAGGGGCCTCGCCGTAGACCTTCGCAGCCCTTCTTTGCCGCCCGAGTCGAACCCCCCACCGGAGGGGCTTGGAGCCACCAGACAGCGTCCTCCCCGCCCGTCGGTGGCGCCGGCGTCGGCGGCGTCGTCGTCCCCCGGCGCCGGTGGGTCCCGGCGGCCACCCCGCCGGCAAGGCGCCCACCGCCTCCTCCTCGTCGCCCCTCCTCCTCCCCACCTCGGGCTCGGGCGTGGGGCCGGGAGGCCTCCCCGACACGAGGAGGCCGCCTCGCGAACTCTCCTCCTCCTCCTCCGGCCTTGTCTTCGCCTCGTTGTAAATCCCGGTCAAGGCACGGACGACCTCTCCTGGGTCGTCGACCTCCACGACCTCCACGACCTCCACGAATCCCGCCATCTTTGTTCGATCACCAGTAATCAAAACATGAACAAGGCATAATTAGATCCACATGCATTGTAATTAAAATATAAATAAGATATAATTACAAAGTATAAACAAAAAACATAGTATTACATGTATTAGAAGTAATCGGGATCATCGTCCATTGGACCCCTCGTGGTTCTCCGCTCGTCATCATTTGTCAACATTGTCGAAATCACTAAGAGAATCAACTTTGATTGTTGACTTCATTGAGCGCTCAATCTGCCTAGCATTTCTATGTCCTTCGGGTCGAACACCTCAACGCCGTCGTCGTCATCATCGACATTTCATCGTCCACTTCCATTCCTATATCTCCAAATAGGTCTATCACAAAACTCCCAGTGCGACTTCCTCTTCTTGATAGAACTCTCCCTCATATGTGATTGGGTTGATCAAGTTATAATCTTCATCATTTGGGACGGTAGTTTACCATGCGGCGCTACCTTCCGCACAACCTCCAAACCCTTAAGATAATCTTTGTCTTGGCGGTGCATATGGTAGGTAATAAACCTCGCACGGCTGTTGAGCCACAATGTATATATCGGATCGTGGATACACCTAACTGGTCGAACTTCGACTAGCCCAATTGCCGGCAGACGTTTAGTACATTCGGGTTGAACCACCGACATTTGAATATCACAGTTTAAGATGCGGGCGCCATAAAATGAAAGCTCATATATTTCTTCGACTCGCCATGGTATTCGATCCCATTATTATCGATTTGTTAGCACGCCGCTTGTTTGTGGTACTCGGTTGGGTCGCCCCCTCGCTCGTAGCTTGTCGTGTGGAAACGATATCCATTCACATCATAAGCGTTAAATGACCTAACCCCTCATCATCACGGCCGTTTAAAACAACTAGCTCGCCACGTATAGAGCGACGGTTTGGGCCCTTCTCTTGAACCACGAAAATGAAATCGGTCTCGTGGTCCAAAGACCTTGTGAAAGAAGAGTATCAAGTTCGTGGGGCTCTGCATCCCTTGATCCGCACCAAGTCTCACGAATGAATTCACGTTTGTACGGATCCACCTCGCGAGTTGGTCAAGACATATAGCATGATATCTTTGTGCCACTCTCTGTTGCTCAACGGCTTCTTACCGTAGCCGCACCTGGCGCCTCATCGACCTTGGAAAAGGCCGAGCTTCGACTTATTTTCGTCGGATTGTAACGAGGGATTTGGTCATGCACGCTAGGAATGTTCTCTCGTATAGTACTTCTCTGTGAAGTTTGACACCTCCTCCACAACGTATGCCTCGAAGAATCGAAGGCTCGATTTTGGCTTTATTTCTACATTTTCTCGCGTACACTCTTTAGAGTTCTCTCGATTGGGTAGCACCAATGGTACTGCACCGGGCCCCCCATACGCACCTCGCACGGTAGGTGCACAATCATATGCTTTGCATCGACAAGAAGAAGCCGGGTGGGAAGATTTTCTCCAACTTACGAGTAACACAGTGCCGCCTTTTCCAACCGTCTACAAACGGTGCGAGAGACGCCTTTGAACACAAACCGGGAAGAAATAACTCAACTCTGCCCGGCACTAGCCATACATTCTCGGGGACAAAGCCTCGAACCATCGTGGGAAGCAGCCGCTCAAGCCATACGTGATAGTCATGACTCTTCATCCCATTGACTCGCATAGTAGTTAAATTGACTCCCCTCTTCACATTATGTGCATACCCATCTGGAAACCTCAGTGTCTTCATCCATTGAAGTACCTCCTTTCTTTTTTGCCTAGACAAGACGAAATCGACATTGGGCCTTCGCCATCTCTTGCCGCTGCGGGAGGCCTCATCTCTTGATTTGGTCTATCGCAAAGTTTTGCCAGTCCACTCTAGCCTTAGGGTTGTCCTTAGACTTTTCAAAGTGTCCATGAGTGTGCAAAAAGTGCTTCACCGATATTCTTCTCGCAGTGCATGTGGTCAAGGTGATGTGGCACAAGAAGGTCATCATGATAGGGGAGCCTCTCCAAGCCCGACTTATGAGTCCACATATGCTGCTGACCATACCCCACAAAACCACCGCCTTGTTCATTGGCCACAAGAGAATCTAGCCGAGCACGGACCTCGGCACCGGTCTTCATCTCAAGGGCCGAGGTTCTCGCACCTACGACCCCTTTTGTAAAGTTCTTCGTGTCTGTCTCAATGGATGGTCAAGAGGCGTGAACCGACGATGTAGGTCGAACGATGAAAACTTACCGCCCGCAACAACTTTGAAACTCGCGGACTTTCCTTGCATACCGGGCACGGAAACTTTCCATGAACACACCAAATTTCTAAGAACAACCCATACGCCAGAAGTCATGAATTGAGTAATCGTACCAAACATGCATTTTGAACACCGCCAGAGCTCGGCCGTATGTCCATACGCCTTCATCCCAAGCCTTGATCAATTCATCGATCACGGGCTCTATATACACCCATCTTATTCCCGGGCCCGGAATTATAAGTTTACAAGAATATGGTGTCCCGTTGAAAGGCGACACCGGGGAGATTCAGGGGATAACGAATACGGGCCAACAAGTGTATGGGGCCGCACTCATGCCATAGGGATTGAACCCATCATTTGCCGTATTACACGTATATTACGCGCCTCCATTGCTTTCTCGTGATGTTTTCCATCAAAGTATTGCCATGCCGGCATCGATGGATGTATCATCTTGTCCGGAGTGTATCGCTTGCCATTTTTGTGCCACGTCATCTCGCTTAGCGGATTCCTCGGTCATGTATTGTCATTTGAATCCTTTCGGTACAAACGGTAGGTACCGTAGTATTTTTTTTGGCGACCTTGTTCCTTCATCGACCATCTCCAGTTGGGGCCTCTTCGTACCTAGAGGCTTTGCACTCACGGGCCGGTGCGTTGCATCGGCGTGCTCTTTCCTAAATAGGACACACCCATTCTCGCAAGCATGTATCCGCTCATACGGCATCTTAAGTGCCGTAAAAGAGTTCTCACGAGTCATACATGTTCGATGGTAGGTTATGGCCCTTTGGAAGCTGGTGCCAACAATGTACAACACCCTATCGAAGCCTCGCCGACCGATGTTCAATTCGGACTTCAGCCCTAGTGTTTACAAATGCCGTCCCAAATGCCGAAACCGTTGTGTTCTCATGAAGGGGTTTCGCGGCGAAGTCTAACATTGCATAGAAATTCTTTGCCTCCTTCTCCATCGCCTCCTTATCACGTGCTTCGTTGAAACCGGTCCTTGGTGGACATCATCTAACATATCTACAACCCGGCATCACCATCACAATCCTCGGCGTGCTCTCACCACCTCCTCTCTCATACGTTGTGATTCACCATGGTAGACCCACACGGTGTAGTCCTTGGTGAATCCAACATCTAGAAGATGACGTTGCATATCCTTTCTGCTGACTCTTCTCGTGTTGTCACACTTACTGCAGGGACACCAAACTAGCACATGACCACGAGCACTAGCGTTGGCCCAAACCATTTCCAAGAACTCATTGGTCTTGTCAATCCATTCTTCGTCAAAATCACGCTTACTTCTCCGACCGTCGTACATCCACCGGCGGTCGTCCATCCTTTAGCAAGCACGAATTCCAACCATGAGTTCGATCCACATGCCGTTCCTACTCTCTAATAGGCCGGGATAGGTCCTAATCCCACCAGCGGATGCGATTGGGCGGGTCGGGCTTCATGCTCGATCCGACCGAGAGAATTCCGGCAGCACCTCCCCACCGTTCTCCCCGATACACGCCCCGAAGGGAGAGTGTGCATCCGGAGAACGGTGGGGAGGTGATGCCAAACTCGCCGCCGACCGAACGGGACATGGAAATCCCGACCCATCTACGCATCCGTGGGTGTCCAAAATATTGGACAATCCGAATAGATACGGTCGTAGATATGCAAAGAAATGCATACCTCCAACCGTATCTCTTTTGGACGGAGACGCCTAACTAGGTTACGCGACATACGACCATGCGACTGGAGCAGGGGATATTCATACCTAGGGTGGCGGGGGTGAGGCGAAGCCGTGTAGGCACACCCGCAACGCAGAGGAAGGAGATCGGGGACGCTCCACCACTTCGACGGGCTCTTTTCTGCGAAAGAAAAAATATGAGATAAATTCGAAATTTTGGCGTAACCTCCCCTACACGGGAGGCTTTTTCGATACCGAAAAACATGGCACGATGGCCAACATCCGGATATCCATATGCACATTCTCAACTAGGGCATCCACTAACATATCCATATCCATACCCACATATCAACGGCACGATGGCCGACCAACACATATGCATACACACTAGTTTGGGCGGTCGGGGCGGCACGAATACTCACCTAGCTTGGGCGGTGGGCGAATAAGCGGCACGACGGCGGCGGATCACGAGCACGGACACGAGCGAGCGGCACGAGGGGCGGCGTCGACCTTCTCCTCCTCCCTCCTCCTCCTCTTCTTCCCTCCTCTTCCTCCTCTTCTTCTTCCTCCTCCTCCTCTTCTTCCCTCCTCCTCTTCCTCCCCTCTCCTTCCTCCTCTTCTTCCTCCTCTTCCTCCTCTTCCTTCCCTTCCCTTCTTCTCCTCTCTTCCTCTTCCCTCCCTTCCCTCTTCTCCACTTGGGACCAGCCAGGGAAAGAGACCCCAGCCGAGGGGCCCCGGGCTGGCGGCGGGGGGGCCCCCAGGTCGGGGCCGCCGTGGCCGGGGCCGGCGGGGGTCCGGGCGGCCTGAGCCGGGTCGGCGGTCGGGGAGGGGCGCTGGAGTCTTGGCGGTCACGGCGGCGGCGCTGGCGGCGCTGCGTGGCCCGCCAGGGCGGGATGGTGGCCGGGGAGAGGCGAGGCGCTGGCCGGGCGGGCGGGGAGGGGGGCCGGCGGCGGTGAGGCGTCGGCGGCTGCGGTGGCGGCGGCGGCTGGCCGCAGGGGCGGCGGTGTGCGTGCGGTGGCGGCGGTGATGCGTCCCGTGTGTGTGTGTCGCGCGTTGTGTGCGTGAGTGAGGGAGCGGGTGAGGAAGGTGGGTGAGTGGATAACGCTTACGTTTTTCATTTTTGAGCGCGATCGCTGGGATCGGGGCGTCGGGTCGACGATTCGCTCGGCCGCCCCTGATCCGGTGGTCGGGCTAATTTTTCGCAGCGAGACGGGCGGGATCGGGCGGGGAAACCACGTCGCCGACCGCCTCGACCGGGCCGGTCGGCGAGTTTTGGTTTTTCGCCGACGCTTCGCATGACCGGCTGTCGGTAGCGTTTTTTTTTATTTTTTTTTATAATGATGCGACGCGCGGGGCTGGGGGACACCACCTTCGCCCGGCCCTACAAACGGCCGGTCGGCGAAGATTTTGGTTTTTGTGGGTCGCCTTTCGCCGACCGCCCCTCTGTCAGTGGTGATGGTCGAGTGGTCTTCAATAGAGGGCAATGTTATGCTCTCAAAAATTTTTTTTTTTTTGGAATTTTCACTTCAAAATTTTTCTGTACCTTAGATAGAGTGTTTACAAGAACATATCAAAAATTGGGACATTTTTCCCGCGACGTTTTACTATTTTTTAATAGTTTTCTTCTTTTTACTTGAATATTTTTTCCCACCTAAAATTTGAACTGCAGGTACTTAGAAAAAAAGGAATTATGTGATTGGAAAAATAATATTCTTGTTTGTTAGTATATTTTGAGCCCTCATCTATGGACACGTGAGAAAATTAAAGATCTTGTGCGCGAGACATTCGATTCACCGTCTTGTATGAATCATTTTAAAATTCTAAAAAAAAAGAAAAACGAAGTCGGAAATTCATGAAATTTGACGAGGCATCGTTATATTGCATGTTTAAGCCGTGGAAAAAATTTGAAAAGGTTTCATGCAAGTTTGCATCCCTTTGCTCAAACCTAGACATCTCAACTAGAGTTTCAAGTATCACATGCTAGAGATGTCTCCGTAATCGCCACCCGAGATGCAAACGTCCACGAAATCGACTCAAACTTTTTTCGTAGTGTACACATGTGATATAAGGACAACTCGTCAAGTTTCATGATTTTTCAACTCCGTTTGAATTTTATAGAATTTTAAAACGATCGATCCGCAAGTGAGTCGACGTGTTTCGCGCACAAGATATTTGAATTTCGTGCTCCGCCATGGATGAGGACTCAATATGGACTCACAATCATGTTTATCATTTTTTGAATCATTTAGACCCATTATTTGAATCACTTGCGGTTTAAATTTTAGTTTTCAAAAGAAATTCAAATATAACATGAAAACCCATAAAATATAGTAAAAGTTTTTAAAAAATCCCAAACTTGAACAATGTACTAAATATACTGTAGCTAAGCCACGTAAAAAGTTGTGATAGCAAATTCAAAAAAAAAAAATTATACGCCGCCGAGCCACGGAAAAGGTGCTCCGGCGAAGGTATCTTTTCGCCGACCTTCGGGGAATCGGCGGTCGGCGAAGACTTCGCCGACCGCCGGTAGGAGCGGTCGGCAGATCGACCCTCGGCATTTTTTTTTGCTACCACGTGTCCATCTTGGCGGCGTTTTTTTTTTTGAAAACTTAGTGACCGCCCGTTGTGAGGGCGATCGGCGAACCTTCGTCATTTTTTTTACGCCGTGGCATTGCGGGTCACGGTTTATAATTTTTTTAAAAACCGCCGACCAGCGGGGCGGAGGCGGTCGGCGAAGGGTTCGATCTTCGCCGACCAGGGCGGTGGCGGTCGGCGAATAGTCTTGCGACAAACCGTTCTGATTATTAGGTCGAATGACAGCGGGTTTTCTTTCGCCGACCCGTACGTGATGCGGCAAGAAGGACGCTTTGCCCGAGCATTGCTCGCCGCGCGACCACTTAGCGGTCGGCGAAGACCTCGTCGCCGGCCGTGAAACTTTGCCAAAAGCGGTTTGGCGAAGAAATCTTCGCCGACCGCCCGGTTTTTGGTGGTCGGCGAAACGCCAGCATCGGGGGCGGCGACGACCGGTTTTCTGTAGTGATGTATGCGGACTAATCTACTACACCTATGTAGCAAAGACCCACTAGGGAGTTCTCCGCTTCCGGTGAAGCCGCGTCATTGCCAATTTCGCCATAGGATCCCATGCGCCGCTAGCATTGAAAACGGACGGAACTTTTTCCCGCTTTTTCCGCTTTCTACATTTGACCCGCCCATTTCCGCATTTTAGGAAAATCCGAATCGGGTCGAAATCGACGGAGGTTATCGGAATCTTGATGGAAGTAGAAACGGCGCTTTTCCGTCCGTATTTCCGAATCCCGTATTTGGTCGGAATTGTTCCGTATTTTACCACATTTTTTCCATATTACGCCAGGCCATAACTTCCTCGTCCACACTCCGTTTTCGCAAACCACACCTTTCGGAAAGCTAATGACGAGATCTACGCATCTAATATGGCGTTCTTTGTGCGCTTTGTACATGTCTTGATCATCAATTAATATATGTCTTGTCTCTGTTTAGATCGTAAATGCATTCCATCCAAAGTGGTTGATTTGAAAACCGTAAGACACCACGGATGATGTCCACCTAGATGATGATAGTGATAGTGATCCCGATGAGATGATGATGATGTTGGAGAGTCAGAATGGCATGACCGGAAGGTAGCCGCTAGCCGGGAGGGCTAGAAGAGATGGATGGGTGCGACACCATGTTATTCGGCTTAAGTTCCCGGCTTCCGACCGTTTCCGTTCAATTTCCGTCCGTATTGGTTCATTTTTCGTGCACCCGCATATCCCGATTCCGTTTTTCGAACCCGCATTTTCCGAACCCGATCCCGTTTTGCGCCAACAAATATAGAAATGGGGTTTTTCCGTCCGTTTCCGTCCGTTTTCATCGCTATGCGCCGCCCTTGCCTCCGCATAAGGCCGCCTCCTGGACGCCCCAAACGGAAGTCCATGCAACTTCATCAGCCACCACCGTGCGCAGAGCACTAACACCCACCACCGAGCAATTGAAGATTAGAGGCTGATTGCAATTATTCTCCACCCGCATTTACTTTCAGCTAGCTAGCGTATATATGACAGGAGCAGAGGATGGGAGCGGAGCACGGGAGCACCTCCAGGCCCGCCGTGGTCGAGCTCGATGCTGCCCGAATACTAGACGTCAGCCTCGCACGAACAACTGCTCTCGGACGATGTCGTTGGGGAAGGAGAAGCCACGGACGATGCCAATGACGAGGGGTACGACGATGTCGCACTTCCACCGCTCTCTTCAGCCACGCGCGTCCTTCTCCCCGCCGGTCGGGTATGGCCAGCTCCCCGACGCACGCTGAGGCCGGCGCTGCGCGCACGCACGCCGTTGCACGCAGATGGCTGGCCTCCATCCAGTCCACCCGCTCGTCGAACCGCGACACGAGGTCGGGTCGGAGAGGAGCTCGCCCGGGAGGTGGTGAGGCGCGGCATCTGGACGACGACACCACAAGCGCCGCCGCCAGCGCCACGACCGGCGTCAGGACGCCGCGCATGGGCAGGAGGAGCCCGCCGCGAGGAGCCCGCCGCCGCTTGCCGTTCACCGGCGCCTCCTCCTTCTCCTCCCACTGCGCCGGATATGGCCCGTCCGCCGCGCGCCCAGGAGGAGCCGGTCGCCGCTGGGCTGTTCTGCCGCCGCGGTGGAGTGAGAATGACGGAGATTGTGCGGTTGCGTCACTTGCGTGCGGCGTGCGGCAGAGATGTGCGGTGCGGTGGAATGGATAAGGAAGGGATGGGAAAAAGAAAAGGGAAGAGAAAAAGGGAAAAAAAAAAAAAGGAAAAAACAAATAGAAAAAAGAAAAAAAACGGGAAAGGGGAAAAAAGAAATATAGAGAAAAAGAAACGGAAAAAGATAAAAAGGAAAAATAAAATAGAAAAAGAGGAAAATAGAAAAATAGAGAAGAGGACATTCATCTTTTCTAATCCTTAGTGGTTAACATTTTAGATATTTATGTTTCTCCCTCGCATACCCGCGACAACGCACGGGTATCCTTCTAGTTACTACTATAGTTGAAAGATCAATTTTATATATTACTACTTGAATTATGTTCAAACTTCAAAAAAAAATATTACTACTATAGTTCAAAGATCAATTCTATATGTTACTACTTGAATTGTGTTCGAAAAGAAATATTACTCCTTCATTACAACAAATATTTGAGTGCTCAGGTTAATCGAATTTAGGAGATAACATTACTACTTGAGTGCTCGGGTCAAAAAAAAATATTACTAGTTGAATCTCGCCCGAGATGTACTTCCGTATAGATAGGCAAAATTTATGGTTAACTAGTAAATATGCCTGCAACGGGTACATCTTGCGTGTATAAATCAAATCAAATTTGTGACACGTAAACCAAAAAACGACATATTTTATGGGACAGAGGAGTGTGAAGCAAATAAAAAAATTCTCATAGAAATCCTTCGAAATTAGTGGCTATATCTTATATAATTCAATAAATTGCCAAATTCTAAATAATTACCGGTCTCCGGAAGTCGATAGAAGCTCTTTGCTATTTACTTGTAAAAATCTTAGTACGCGTTGGACCTGTTCCCTGTCTCCGCCGGTTCTGAGAATTAGTCGCACCAATACGAACGACACTCTTATAGTTGGATAAAATCTCAGTTGAATGAAGTCGTAATCGAGTCAATTTCTTAGTTGACAAAATGCAAAATGCCCGTCGTTGTAATGGGATTCACATACCAATAGTAATTAAATATATATTTTTAACAAATATATTGATCGAGTTTAATCCAACATCGAATAAATTATAACTCCTATTATTCCAATTTATGCAATACCATATTTTCAAAGACTCGTGTAATACTATATATTTATTATTTATTTGTATATTTATAAGAAAGAATAGGAGATAATCTGGATCCATCTGTAATAGAGTAAAAAAATCATAGAGCGTAGAATGCACGGATGGTCAACCTAAAAGCAAAATGGGCTGGATGCACAGGGAAATATTGCCGAATCTAAACCGAGGTGCCACCTGGGCCTTGTGCTATGGCCTTTGTCACAGCCCTGTATCTTTGACAAGTATAAAATGCAGCTACAAACCCTAGCATCATCCACATCCCACGTACCCGCCGCCCCTTCCACATCTGGGCTTATCTCTGGTCCTCTCTCCCCCTCGGACGATGACTCTGCTCGATCAATTTTATATATTATTACTACTTGAATTATGTTCAAACTTCAAAAAGAAATATTACTACTATAGTTCAAAGATCAATTCTATATATTACTACTTGAATTGTGTTCGAAAAAGAAATATTACTCCTTCATTACGCCAAATATTTGAGTGCTCAGGTTAATCGAATTTAGGAGATAACATTACTACTTGAGTGCTCGAGTCAAAAAAAATATTACTAGTTGAATCTCGCCTGAGATGTACTTCCGTATAGATAGGCAAAATTTATGGTTAATTAACTTCCTTAATTATAGCCATTTACGGTTAATTGAGGAGGAAACTATGTAGCTCTATAGTTTGACTTACAGTTTCAGAATATCTTAACCGCATTTGTGACAACAAATTACAGCAGCGGGAAGAGAATTACGGTTGCGGAGGTTGCGTGAGAGCAAAGACTTTTACGGTTGCGGACGAGACTTTTACGGTTGCGGGCAAAGGAGTGCGTGAGAGCCATTACTTTTACAGTTGCGGGAGAATTTTTTACGGTTGTGGGCGAGACTTTTACGGTTATGGTTTTTTAGAGGATGGTGCTCTAAATATTTATTATGAGCCTAAGGCTTTAAATAGCTTGAGACTTTTACGGTTATGGGCAAAGGAGTGCTTGAAAGCCATTACTTTTACAGCTGCGGGATAATTTTTTTTACGGTTGCGGGTGAGACTTTTTCTTTAACTCAAATTGAAGACTTCTTGGCTAATGCGGAAAAACCTTGGAAGAATACCATCTCAAAGCAATGCAAGAGACCATAGCAGGATTTATTAATGGCTTGATCTTAGCACCAAATAGCGAGTTCTACTATGACCCCCACCGAAGTATGGCTGCCAAAGCTGAGTGATGACAACTGATCTGTAATTGGCACATGAAGAACAATGCAAGCTTGTAATATATATGTATATGGTGTCATACTTTCAAACATGTTGTGTACTTTAGTTATTAGTTAATTACGTAATACATTGGTTGTGTTTGTTGCATATATATTGCTCGAACCGAAACTTTACTATACACGTGCGTATACATATATTATTTTGCAGCGCAAAAATGCGTATTCAAAAACCTAATTTGAAATCAAAACAAATCATGAATTGAAATCAAATAAAAAAAAGGAACTAAAGGTGCCTCGACAGGGCCACGGGCCTGTCGCCTCTTTTAGTCCCGGTTGGTGTTACCACCCGGGACTAAAGGTCGACATTTACCCTCGGTTCCAAAACCTTTACTCCCCAACCTATACTCCGGGTTGCATAACCGGGAATTAAGGGGCTTTCCACTTTCGGGAGTAAATGTCGTTCGTGTACAAGCGCACCAGCCACAATCAGCGTCCGAGTAGGACTCCAGGGTAGTTTCTTGAGTGCGTGTAGGCCAATTCTGCCACTTGTTCCCTTCCCACATGAAAGCAGCGGATCAAGGAAGAGCAGGTTTTTTCTTATTCCTTCTATGTGCTCCTGCACGCCGATCGCGATTGTTATTTCGGCTCCACTTCGAAGTTAGCTTCCGATGCACCATACATAGTTCGAAAGGACAGCGATGCCACATACATTGCCTCTGATGCATTATTGGCTTTTAAAAGATACTGGATATTATTATGCATAGACCACCACACTAAACAATAGCATTTTACTAAAACTATGAAAAATACATTGCTTAGTGGCTTGACTCGCGTTCGACTTTGCTCTAGTGACATTGCCCTCACCAACACGAAGCCCAACAGAGGACACCACTAGGCCATCATTTAAAAGCAATGGTTCCCACCATCCATTTTTCGATTTACCGACGGTCTCTACAAAATAGTTGTTTTATTTCAATTTTCAGAGGTGAGTAGACAGGTCGTATTTATCAAATGGTGTATGTTAATGGGCCATTTATAGAGGCAGTCAGCTGTGCCCGTCCCAGTAGTAAGTAATTTTCAGAAATCTAAAAATTGATAGAAAAAAATATCAAAACATTTTTTCTTAAATTCTGGGACAAGCAACACTAGCAAGGACTGTCTCGCAACTCATAAGTCCGAACTCCCATGAATTTTCACAAATGGGTCTCTTGGCCTCTCCTAGATCTCCCCCACCGTCTCCACCATGGACATTTCGACCAAGACGCCGCAGGTATCATTCCCTCAAATACACCAACGGTGGCCATACCACAAACGTGGTTGGCGTGATCTCACAAGATTACAAGTCTCTCTTAGTGCAACAATGGTGTATGCAAGCACCAAGTAGAAAGAGGTATGCTGTCACAGCTCAACGGACGTGGCCAACAGGCCAACCGCATGGCCAGGAAGGGATCGCGCGCGCATGTGGCCGCCACCGCCACCGTCGCCCCCGCCTCTATCATCATCATAATTTAGGAAATAAAATATTTAATAGGGAATAGAATAGATTGCTTCGTCAATCAAAATAAATATTAGTGAATAAATATTTAGGAAAGAAATAGATTGAGAAATATTAGGAAACAAATTAAGATTTGATTTGTAAAGAGGTATTCCGATCTATAAGGAAACTCCTAGAGATTGCTTAGCGTGCAAGTCTTCCCTGGACTATAAATACAAGGGATCTCAGTAATCGGTTGCAACCAAGAAAGAAATAATAAAGGGGAAACCCTTAACTCTCAAGCCTTCAAGCATCAGCTCTCCCTAACCCTAGCACCGCCGCCCCCATCACGCCGCGCCCTCCTCGCTTTGCCGTCGCCATTTGCCGCCGAGCCACCGCTGCCGTCCACGCGACCACCGGAGTTCGTCCGGAGTGACCGCGTGGTACTTGGAGGCGGGCGATTCCTCGGCTCCCACCACGCGCCTCAAGATCCAATGGCCACCTCGCTCCCATCCTACCTGCGATGATCATGGAGGCTATCTACACGCTCGAATCCTCAAAGCGCCACCCGACAAGGCTTCAATCTCCAACGGATCAAAGCGAAATGCGGCTCCATCCTCCACGGGCCACCTACCGCTTTGCATGAAGGCCACCGGCCGAGCTCGACTACGCCTCGCCGGCGTCAACGCGACCACCAAAGGCGATGCCCCCCTGAGTGCTGCTGGCGATGGCGACAACGGCGCTGCCACGGCGCCGCCCCACGTCGTCCCCTCCACGATCACCAATGCGCAAGCAAATGGACAAGTCCACCCCAGGGCGCGCTCGCGGCCCGGATCAAATCGGATCGGGGAGGCCACCACCGGCGTCCACGGTACCGCTTTCGATGAAAAGCCTACCCAACTAAGCCAACATCTTGCGGCTACACGGATGGCGCAGATGAGCTCCATGCAAATACCGAGCAAGTCCATCACACCCGACATGGAGCCGCTACCACTATAATCAACACTCCACCCGACATCACCGTGATGGCCCACAACGATGCCACTATCATGGGTGCCGCCCCCAACGCCGCCGCCCCACGCGCCGACGCCCGACCACGACAAGCTCCCGAGGGCGCCATCACCCCTATGGGCGCGACAAAGAAGGGAACAACGACGCCCCCACGTGCACCGCCGCCACCTCGGACATCAACTCTCCAAACACGCATGGTGAGATCTATCTCGCACCTCCTGCTAGATGTTCCACAGTCATCCGCGATGGTGGAGATCACCACCCAACAAGCTGCTAATCCACCAGCAGCTACAACACCGGCTCATGCATCCCCGGTGCTTCCACCTACAACTACCGACTTCATGGTGACACCGACGCCGACCACCCCGCGCAATCGGCGCTAGCCCGCGCAATCGCCTCCCCTCAAGACATTGCCTATGGATCGGTATCGTCGCCTGACCCGAATCCATCTCTGGCCAACCAAGAGCTCATGGCGACACCGGCGCCAACCCTGGCGTAGACGGCGCCACCCTCCGTACCTCCACCTCCAGCCGCTGGCTACCTAGCCACGCCCGGCCGAAAGAGCCTCGAACACGTACGGCGCCCCCCTCGGCGTCACGACTTGGACCACCGGCCCACCAATCGTAAGGGTGCCACTACCAGCTCTGCCATATCAACAATTCATGGCTTGGCTGGCACCATCGAAGTATGAGGGAGCAACCGACCTGGCACCATGGATCACCAAGATGGTGGTCCTACTCAACCAGCAGCAGCTCCACGCCCTACATAAGGTACGCCGCTATCCACCTAATAGGAGCGACACATCTCTGGTTCCTCCGCATGACCAGGGAGGCGCCACTGGAGGACAGGGACACCTTCACATGGTGGCTCGCTTGCGGCTTCGGGCCGCCCGTCGACGGCGACACTATCGACGATTTCATGCCACCTCGACAGGCCGACGCCCCGTACAACTACATCTACACTTTCGAGTTCGCCAATGGACTCCACGCCGCAACGCCACGGGGCGCACTACGGCGGGGCGCCCAAGATCGGACGAAGTGATCCAACTTGCTCGTTGGCTCGACGTTCTCCCACCATGTTCGCCGCGCGATGACCCTGCGACAAGCGACAGACACAACACCATCAACAACTCGGCTATGACGGCCGGGACGCATCGAGGGATCTATCTAGCCGGCTCCTCGAACCTCGACAACATGATGAGTGTACCACACGCCAAGTGTTCTCTTCGAGTCGCCCTGCCGTTACCCCCTGAGGCTCTCATCTGCTCGAGCCTTGCCAAAGACCATCGAGCTCTAGGCAGGAGCACCGGCTTAGGCGCTATTCATAGGAGTCTTCCCCTACACCCTGACGGTTGGATTCTACCTCCCGTCATCCTCACCAGTGCTACAAGCCTCCCCAACAAGCATCTGGATGATGGAGGAGCTACCACATAGCTTCTTACCATCGATCACGAAGTCTTCTACCTCATCGACTACCTCGCTACTCTAAGGCCTTCATCCGGCTTCACGGCCAAAGATCGACACTATCGGCCAAGAAAGAAATGGGCTCCCAACCATGAGACCAAAGACTAAAAAGAGGTCAACGACTTCATCTTTGGCCATCTCATTCAATTCTCCACTTGGGGAAGAAGTCAGTGTACGTGGACCCCTACGTTGGCACAAGGATGTCACGTTCTTGGGACAAAGCTTCCGAGTACCCCGTCGGATCAACAACCATGCAACAACACAAAGGAGGACACGCCTGGCGGGGAAAAGGGGAGGAGGTGTCACAACTCAACGGATGTGGCCCAACAGGCTAGCCGCACGGCCCGGGGAAGGGCTCTCGGCAGCGCTATGGCAGCCGCCGCCACCACCGCCGCCTCTATTATCGTCATAATTTAGAAAATAAAATATTTAATAGGAATAGAGAAGATTGATGTTGGCGGTCATTATCGACCATTTTATACCGCCAATTTATATCCAAATCTGGGAAACAAGCATACTTATGACACATATGCATATGCTTTGAACTAGTTCCACTTGTTTCTCGAAGTCATGTTTTTTATGGACAAACACCGAAAACAAGCGAAAATGCATGAAGTAAAGAACAAAGCGCCAAAGCGTAACACACATTCTAGAAATGCGCTATCAAAGGGAAATAGAGAAAGCCCACTTCAACAAACAAGTAGATCGAAGCACCTCCTGATCCATGGTCTAGGCCAGCCCACCACCACCCCACCGAAGAAAGGCGGCGAACGGGGCCAACCCAGTCCGCCAAACAGCCCGGGTCCGGCCGAACCCCCATCGGCTCGCGTGCAGGCCCATATTTCACGTGCCTCCTCCAACCGACGTTGCCAAGGTGATTTCGTGGGTGCTTCAGTGATTATTTTATTCAAACCGCCTATAGGAGGTCAGTTTGGGGGCTTTCCATGTGGGAGGGACATCTTCCAAAGAGCCCCCCTCTCCTTCACCTATAAAAAGGAGATGCTCTCCCTCATTCAAAGGACACCACACAAGAGCCATTCTCCTCCACTTGTATCTTTTTACTTTTTAGTAGTTTGTAGTAGGAGCTTGGCAAGGCTTATAAATGGAGATCAAGAACATATTGGAGGTATTTGGCATGATCAATATAGAGTTCTTCATCTTGTTCTTGTTCTTTACTTATCAATATAGCTATGCTTATGAACTAGAGTATAGTTCTTATGATATGATCTTAGCATATGAACTAGTATATAGTTTTCATGTCGATCTTGTCATATAGAACCATATGCTTAATCTATCATACACACATGTTTAGACTAAGACCAAACTTGAGATGAGTTCTACTTTAATTTAGTCTTGGTCGTTTTGGTTTGCGGGTTCGTCGTCCGTCCTCATGGCATACGCTCTAGTAGAAGGACCCTGGGGACGGGTAAGCCTCGTTACACGCTACAGTAGTAGTTGATAGCTTGGACGTGGTGTCTAGGCTAGAGGCTGCCTTCGTTTGCCTCATACACGTATGGTTGAGGTGGTAGGCGGTAGGTGGTGATAGCCCTGTCTGTCCCTTGTAATCCCCCACGTCCATGTATAGAATAGAGCCTGAGGTACCTAGCGTACCGGTATAAGTCAAGTTTCCGGTAAGTCAACAAGAACCATGGCTATCTTAACCTAGAATCTCTAACAAGATAAAGCATGTATATGTATCTGCTATCTTAACATAGCTATTTAGGATATGCCCGTCCATGTTAGATTTATTTTTTTATTCTTTCTTTTATCTTTATCCTTGAGATTGGCTTGAGCATGTGTGTCAAGTTATCCTTACTTATCATGTTATATCCTTGTTATGAACTTTGGTCTATTACACACGTCATCTTATCTTGTCCATATTCATGTTAGAGACTTTTACACCATGCTTTCCTTTGGGGAAAATATAAATAATGATACCTGAATACTTCTAGGTGAAATGCTATAATGGTATTTCCGTTAAACGCTTATGACTTGTTCTCAGAACGTTGCGTATCATACCAACAAAGCTTTTCGGTGACATTGCTAGGATATATCTCTATCCGTGATGACGCTAAGAAACGCCAACAAGCATTTCTCGCATCGTTCTTTGGGGAAGGCATTTGTTAAAAGAATCTACTATGAACATGCTCATGATAATATGCATGTGTAGTAGCCATTGCTCATAACAGAATTTATCCTAAAAACAAAAAAAATATGATGAAGATTAAATGTCCTCCTTTGAGAGCTTCAATAATTTTTTTTTTTTAAAAAACAACTAGCTCAAATTGCTACTTCCTCGCATATGTTTTCCAATGAGGTAATCACTAGGGATGGTAAGTCCCCTCGTGATCTACCATATCGTAATCATGCAAAGAAAAGCCGAAAAGCATAGGGGTACAATCCCGATTCGATGGGCTTTGAGCTAGCTTGGGGGAGGACCACAACAAGGTAACATATATCTTGCACTCTCATCTCTTTTGTTACCTTCCAAAAAAAAATTAAAAATGAAAAATAAACAAAAAGTTGGAATAAAAATAAATAAATAAATAAATAAATAATATATATGATCGTCTTGTTCTCTTTACAATGCCTTCACCTCAATTCGATGAATCTTGTTACTTTTCATGCTTCCTTTCTTTATGCCAGCATGTTTTGGTTTGGAAGTTTTGGTCATATAGCTAATGATCATATTTCCATAGGCTTTTGGAATTAAGCATGGAGCTTAGGTCAAGAAATCTACCTTAATCAAATTGGACATGGAGTCAAGTTTCATTATTGAACCAAAATTGCTAGTATAGATTCTCGGTCGATCATATGGACTAACCCCTCAGAATTTTATCAACTTCATAAGGGCAAGTCCTTGAGATGACAATGAAGATAAAAACTTGTTTAGTGAACCAAAAACAATTATTAATAAATAAATAAAGATAATAATAAACTTTTCAACCCCGAGTATGCTTGTCCTCGCTATTTTGATGTCATCAAAAGACAAGCTTGGGGATTCTCCTAGCACGCTCAAAGGAGGCCGCAAACCACAAACGAGGCCATGGCATGCACCAACTAGTGGTATTTCCTACTAAATCATGGAAGGTAAGTCGAGAGCTAGCTTGGGGAGGACTCCCACGAAGGTAACTCAGATCTCACATTCCTTTTAATTATTTTCTTATCTTATAAAATGATGAGATATGATGAAAACCAAAGAATAATGATAATAATAATTATTCCACTCTCATATGTGTTAAGGAATGTTAGTTTCTCCAAGTTGAATTGATAAATAGTTGCTCTATCTATAATTCACTTTTGTCTAGTTTATGACTTTGTATTCCCCAATGTTTAAGTTTGTTGGCTAATAATGTCTCATCCAAAAACTTGAAACTTGTGGGTTTACGAATACATGATCCTTTTCTAAGTAGTTGTCCGATATGATATGGTACAAATGGATTCTCGCTATGAGTTTGTTCGATGAGAAACTTGACATCCTGAGTTTTATTTTTCAAAAAGAACAAAAAGTTCTTCAATGATCATAAATACCTACCAGCCACATGACATGCTTTACACATTCAAAACCTTAGTCATATGTTTTGCTTGTTGAACTTTGAACTTTGGTCAAATTGTTGAGACCTGTGTTGAGATACTTGTCATACCGCCATGATCAAGATACAAGTACACCCACCAAATAAATGCCAACTCTTACACCGAGAGTTGCGCACAACATGCACTTTTCCTCCGGCCCACCAAATAAATGTACTCCACTCATCACTATCATGATGTCTCTCTACTCTTCAATGTTTCATATGCCAAAAGAGAAGTTATGGGCTATGCTAAAAAGAGAGAGAGAAAAAAAAAAAGAAAATCCATGCCAAGGGGCATGAGAGAAAAAAAAAATGGACATGTGTCCAACCAATAAATGCCGGGCATATCAAACTTGCCTCAAAAAAAAAAAAAAAAGAAAAAAAAAAGAAAAGAAAAGAAAAGAAAAGATAGCCCATACTTTTTCAAAGGCACTTCCATCGAAAAGAGAGATAGTCATGATACAAGGAGTACCAAAAATATATTTAGACTCTTTATCCCACACACTTGCACATCTTGATCATAGTTTATGACTTGCATCTTCATGTGGTCCGGTTTTTGACCTAGCAATGTAAGTGATACAAGTATGCCACACTTTTATACCTACCCAAAACTCCACTTAAACAACTTTGTAGTGGTAGGCCACAAAAAGTGAGGTTACGCCTCTGTTAAGTTTCATACACTTGAGTGATCGAGAAAAATCATTTGAGGAACTTGTTTTATTTCTCAAACTTTACAAAACCTCCGGATGAATGGTTGATCAAAGAATGAATGATTAGTGATTACTCGTAAACCGCTCTATCTTGCAACCACCCAAGAACTTGGAAAAGTTATAAGCCCCACATAATTCAAGTAATAAAGGGTGGATGAAAATGTCGACTTATTTAAATTGCGGAAGAATATTTTGTTATAAGCATAGTACTTTTTAATTGTATCATCATAGAAGCAACTCCCGATCTACAACCAAGTACTTAGTCAGTAAAGGTTAAGATTGGGGGACTTGTTGGCGGTCATTATCGACCATTTTATACCACCAATTTATATCCAAATCTAGGGAAGCAAGCATACTTATGACACATATGCATGTGCTTTTGAACTAGTTCCACTTGTTTCTCGAGAAATCATGTTTTGCGTGACAAACACCGAAACAAGCGGAAATGCATGAAGTAAAGAACAAAACCCAAAGCGTAACACACATTCCAAAATGAGCAATCAAAGGGAACTAGAGAAAGCCCACTTCAACAAACAAGTGGGACCGGCACCTCCGGATCCATGGTCTAGGCCAGCCCACCCACCGATTACCGAAGAAAGGCGGTGGGCGAACGTGGCCAGCCGTGTCCAGCCTGAACCGCTTGTCCGGCCGAACCCCCACCGGCTCGCTCGGGCCCATCTTTCGCGTGCCGCCTCCAACCGACGTTGCTAAGGCGGTTTCGGTGGGTGCTTTGGTGATTATTTTATTCAAACCACCTACGGGAGGTCGGTTTGGGGGCTTTCCATGTGGGGAGGGACATCTTCCAAAGAGCCCCCTCTCCTTCACCTATAAAAGGAGATGCTCTCCCCTCATTCAAAGGACACACCACACAAGAGTCATTCTCCTCCACTTGTATCTTTTTATTTTTTAGCAGTTTGTAGTAGGAGCTTGGCAAGGCTTATAAATGGAGATCAAGAACATCTTGGAGGTATTCGGTATGATCAATATAGAGTTCTTCATCTTGTTCTTGTTCTTTACTTATCAATATAGCTATGCTTATGAACTAGAGTATAGTTTTTATGATATGATCTTAGCATATGAACTAGTATATAGTTTTCATGTTATGATCTTGTCATATAGAACCATATGCTTAATCTATTGTTGACGGTCACTAACGACATGTTTTTACCATCAACATACTACCATAAAGGGAGTAAAACTATACCCTTTTATACTCATATACATTTATTACTAACATATTTCCACTTGTAGTGTCCGAAATGTATTTTGTAGTATTTATAATAAAAAAACAGTGGAAATACGACCAAAAGGCGCGACCCCTCGAAAGCGTATTTTAAGATCACAAGCCCGTGGTGGAAATAGGCCAAAAATGCCAAAGATGGGCCGAGCAAACACCACCGGCCAGACTTTTTCAGCCCCAAGACCGCAGCCCCACCGAGGCCCGCCAAAAGCGAGCCTAGGGCGCCCGCCCCCAGTGGGGCGCCCCTCCCTAAGGCGGTTCGAGCCCAACCTCGGGGAGGCGGTACATTAAGTGTCCTGGAGGGTGGTGCGGTGGTGGAGCGCCCGGTTCAACGTACCTAGACGTGTCCTTGAGGTCGGTTTAGGGGTAGTTTAGTCTTTAGCCTCCTCTCCTTTGTGTATAAGTAGCTCCCCTCTCCTCCTTCTTCCACACACACCATTTGGAGTCACCTACACTAGCACCACTTCACTCTCCACCACCTCTTCTTCTTCTTCTTCTTCTTTGGTTAGAATTGGAGTAGAAGAGCTACAAAGGAGGAGCTTGTAATCTAGAAGAAAGTGAGCTTTGGTAATATATATATCTTCCATGGATCTTTCTCCTATTTGCAAGTTCTATTTCTATGATCAAGGTCTAACTTATGAATTAGAGTATAGTCTTGTTCATGTTATAGTGTTGATATATGAACTAGCATATAGTTTGCATATCATAATCTTGACATGTTCATATTCGTTCTTCATCGATCATCATATGCATAACATGATTCTAGATGGGATAACGGTTCGTCGTTCTTTCGGGTTTGCTCTTGTCTTAGTCCGTCCCATCCGTAGGGTGGGGACCTGGGGGGACAAGAGTAGTGCTCTAATACGCGGGCATGGTGCCCGGGTATTATGACACCTTCGAATATGAGAGCATGCCACGGCCGTGAGGGTAGGCGGGGGTCGTGATAGCCCCGTCCGTCCCTTGTAATCCCTCCACGCTTAAGCATGTAATGTAGGAGTTCGTAAATGCTTCCCATTGGGCCGGATGGTACCGGGAGTGTCCCCTCAAGTATCCTAGACATAACCATGCTTATATTGTGTTAGCATATGATCCTAACTATTCATTTGTATGACCATGACTAGAATACATTAGAACACTCCATAGGTTATTTATTTATTCTTTATCCTTCTAAGGTGGATTCCAATGTGTGTGTCACACTATCTATGAATCGTATTGCTTACCCCTGTTATGATCAAGTTGGACTTAGCGTGCACACATTCCATCATCCAGATGCCATGCTAGCTTCTTATATATAAGCCTTCCTTTGGGAAAATATAAATAACGATACCCTAAATACTTCCTGGGTGAAATGCTACAATGATAGATCCGCGGCGCTATGATGAAATATCAACTATGGCAAGAGATCTATCACCGTTGATTGAAAGTGCATTATCACCGACATGGTGGTTCCACTTAGTGATATCGACGGCTCGTTTCCTAGCGCCGCCATTAGGGATGGGTTCTAAACCTGTTTCTAGCGATTGCGCTAAGAAACGCCAACATCTATCATACACACATGTTTAGACTAAGACCAAAATTGAGATGAGTTCTACTTTAATTTAGTCTTGGTCGTTGTTGGTGCGGGTTTGTTGTCCGTCCTTGTAGCGGATGCTCTAGTAGAAGGACCCCGAGGACGGGTAAGCCTTGTTACACGCTAGAGTAGTAGTCGATAGCTTGGATGTGGTGTCTAGGCTAGAGGCTATCTTCGCTTTGCCTCGTACACGCATGCCAGGGTGGTAGGCGGTGGTGATAGCCCCGCCCATCCCCCCTCGTAATCCCCACGCCCATGTATAGCGTAGAGTCAGAAGCCGAGGTACCGCGCACCATATAAGCCGTTTCAAGTAAGTCAACAAGAACCATGGCTATCTTAACCTAGAATCTTATAAAGCATGTATGTGTATTTGCTATCTTAACATAGCTATTTAGGATATGCCCGTCCATGTTAGATTTATTTTTTATTCTTTCTTTTATCTTTATCCTTGAGATTGGCTTGAGCATGTGTGTCAAGTTATCCTTACTTATCATGTTATATCCTTGTTATGAACTTTGGTCCATTTAATAGTCATGTTATCTTGTCCATATTCATATTAGAGACTTTTACACCATGCATTCCTTTGGAAAAATATAAATAAAATGCTACAATGGTATTTTTCGTGCGCTTGCCGACTTGTTCTCAGAACGTTGCATAATACCAACAAAGCGTTTCCTCGGTGACATTGCTAGGATATATCAATCCCGATGATGACGCTAAGAAACGCAAAAACTATTGCTTCATAAAAAATAAATATTAAGGAATAAATATTTAGGAAAGAAATAGATTGAGAAATATTAGGAATCAAATTAAGATTTGATTTGTAAAGAGGTATTCGATCTATAAGGAAACCTCCTAGAGATTGCTTAGCGTGCTAGTCTTCCCCGGATTATAAATACAAGGGATCTGAATCGGTTGCAATCAAGAAAGAAATAATAAAGGGGAAACCCTCAGCTCTCAAGCCTTCAAGCGTCGCCTCTCCCTAACCCTAGCGCCGCCCCATCACGCCGCGTGCAAACCTGCCGCGCCGCCGCCAATACCGCCAATGGCGCCCGCCCCAAGGCCATCACAGCCGCCGGAGTCCGTCCGGACTGTGGCATATGCAAATCTCTAAACACTAAGTCTAAGCCTAGAGAAAGTGCTATAAAACTAGCCTAAACAATTCACACAGCACTAACGCCCATTGCCTAATCTTTATTAAAAGCGCTTTTGTTGGTTAGAGCACTTGGAATATAGCCTCAACTCCTCTACAACTTCATAAAACCCTAACAACCTCAAATGGGTTGGGCAAGGGCATATATATAGCCCCAACCAACTCACCCAGTCGTTGTGCATGAACTGCAGCTTTGTAGTGTGCACGTGGATCTTCGGTTACACCACGTGGACTAGCCGTTGGAACTAGCCATTGTTGACTATTTAAGTGCTTAATATTTGGTGATGGAACTCCGGTGGCCCACTTGAGGTTTGATGAGGAATGCAGCTTGTGTGTTGCGAAGAACTCTAGTGCCCTCTGTTGAACTCCACGCCTTTTCTAGAACACTTCAATCACCTAAGCTCTAGTAGTGTAGTCTGTGGTGACCTCTGAAAGATAAGGTGAGTCTTCTCTCATTGACCTCTGTCTATTGAAGGCATCTAAAGATCCAGTGCTCTTCACATAGGAGCTCGGATGCTACTGTGTGTGACCACATTGGTGCTCTTTGTACATCACATCTTTGCGTCTTTTCATCCGAGCTTCTTTTGCTTGAAGTGTTGGACTTCTCTTCAACGCTACTCCTTGATCTTTGCATGAGGTGTTCGTCACTCAATATTCACATAGCCTTGGTCCAAGTCCATCCTTGCATCCTAGCAATTAAACCTTGTATACTGGTGTACAACATTAGTACATATGGTCCTGTTGTCACTAAATCACCAAAATCAGTAAATGATCCTAACTAGGGCTTCGGGTGGGGACATCAGGGCAACGGTGCTAGGCCTTCTTCTAGGCAGCATGGGGAGAAGCAGGGGCCTTTGCTGAGCCTTTGGCACTAGGACTTCAGGGTGCCAGCACGAACGGGAAGAAACAGGAGGCCTCCACCACTAGGCCTTCACCTTCAGGTGCGACGGGAATGCCTCACAGTAGCTCATGGCAGGCGAATAAGGATAAAGAAAGTGGAGAGAAGGAAGAAAAATAGAGGAAGAAAAGAGAAAAAAAAAAAAGATAACGGTACTATAGACATTTTACTTTTCTATCTACTTTGAGGAGCTGTTGTACCAAATGTTTTTTTACCAAAACATCTTAGATCAGTTCCACTAGTGGAGCTGTTCATAGAGCTAAAACCAAAAAAAAAAAAAAATTGATTCAGTATTGAAAAAATTCTCTATGAAACACGCTGTAAACAAAGTGTTTTGTGCACTGGGAGGTGGATCGGACTTATGGAGTTTAACATTTAGATAACAATATGGGAAGCTTGAGCAATAAGGCTTTGTGTTGTATGGTCTACATCCAGTTTGGCCTTATTGTCTCTTAAATGCTATTTACCTGGAGGTGGTATGATAAGCATGCTTTATGCTATTTACCTGGAGGTGGTATGATAAGCATGCTTTATGCACTAGACGTTATTGTGCAAATGTAGGAAACTGTTTTCCCCACCATCTCAAAGAAAATGTTTGGCACCCGTATCCACTTGCGCCTTATTAGTGGTGGAAACATTGTGAGGACTCATGGCTATCGATGTCGCCTACTACAAACCACAGGCAGGTGTAGCAGAATTCATGGTGGAAGATACGGTGGAGGCATTATAAATAAATCCATGCCATTATGCCCAAGAAATCCATAGCTAGCTGCCCCACATCATCAATCACAAAAACATAAGCTAACGAGCAAGCTGCACTCAAGATATAGTACCATGGAGTCAAACTTTAGCAACAATAACAAGCATATGATGATGACAACCCTAATGCTGCTCCTCTCTGTCATAGCCGTTACAGACAGCGTTTGCTATGCAGTCGCAGCCCAGGAGCCATCCGCCGCCATCGGCAAGACTGGAGACGAGGCAATGATGGCGAGGTACAAGAAGTGGATGGTGCAGTATGGCCGGAAGTACAAGGACGATGCCGAGAAAGCACACCGTTTCCAGGTATTCAAGTCAAACGCTGAGTTTATTGACAGGTCCAACGCTGGAGGCAAGAAGAAGTATGTCCTGGGGACCAACCAGTTTGCCGACTTGACTACTAAAGAGTTCGCCGCCATGTACACCGGTTTGAAGAAGCCGGCGGTGCAATCCGGTTCCAAGAAGATGCCTGGTTTCAAGTACCAGAATTTTACGCAGCTAGATGACAATGTCCAGGTTGATTGGAGGCAGCAGGGTGCTGTCACTCCTGTGAAGAACCAAGGCCAATGTGGTAAATGAACTACTCCGTTTACCCTGCATGTTATATATGTTCATTGTTACTGTGATCATGAAATAAAACTTGCCAGGACTCTCACGCAGCTAAGTGAAATTAATTTGCAGGATGTTGCTGGGCGTTCTCTGCGGTAGCTGCCATGGAAGGTATCATCGCGATATCGACAGGAAACCTCATCGCCATGTCGGAGCAGCAGATTCTAGACTGCGACGAGTCAGACGGGAACCAGGGCTGCAACGGTGGCTACATGGACAACGCCTTCCAGTACGTCGCCAACAACGGCGGCATCACTACCGAGGACGCCTACTCTTACGCTGGAGCCCAAGGGACGTGCCAAAACGTCCAGCCAGCCGCCACCATCAGCGGCTACCAGGACCTGCCCAGCGGCGACGAGAACGCGCTTGCCAACGCAGTCGCCAACCAGCCGGTGTCAGTTGGCGTCAACGGCAAATCGAGACCTTTCCAGCTTTACCAGGGTGGCATATACGATGGGGATGGCTGTGGCACGGACATGAACCATGCAGTCACGGCGATAGGCTATGGCACGGATGACCAGGGAACCCCGTATTGGATCCTCAAGAACTCGTGGAGCACAGGATGGGGTGAGAGCGGTTTCATGCAGCTACAGATGGGCGTTGGCGCCTGTGGTATCTCCACCATGTCCTCCTACCCAACTTCATCATAGGATCAAAAAAAAAAAAAAAAAAAAATCATGAACACAAATCTTCAGATAAATCAAGCCATGCATATAATTTTGCAGAATAAAGCATGGGAGATTAATTATATATGCATGCATTACGGCATGCTACATACTATGTGAAAACTTTGGTACTGGTTATGTACACAGGTAATATGTTGTGATAATAACTAAGTTTGTCATGCTCGTATGAATGAAAAGAACAAGAGCTTGTACTTACATTACTATCTGCTTACCCTGGGTACTACATATCTGATTAAATAGATGGATTAATTTAAAGTTTTATATGAAAAGTATTAATCCATAGTAGATGTTCCTTAGGGGTAGGGTATGCACGTGTGTTGATAGTGGTGAGTATGCGTGCATATATATAATTGTGCCTGCGTCAGTATTATAATTCAAAGAAAAGTGATAATGTTCAAACAATGTCTTACATACATGAAGTGTTTAATATTTGTTGAAAATGCATGTATATAATACTGAAAGCCACACTTCCAACTTCATTTTTTCTGGATTATTTTGCCACGTGATAACGAGAGCCTTGATTATGAATACGAATGTTTATAAAATAGCTGATTATGAATAGAAAAGTGGGTCTATAGCTATGAACCACTAAAATTGCAGATACAACTGTACTGACGGTAGACTTAGCTTCTGTGTCAGCCACACTGACGGTAGAAAACCATCGGTATAAATCCTAAATCTACACAGGCAGTTCACTTAACACTAGCACCAGTATAAAATGTATCTACACTGGCGTTTAGCTTATGTGACAGCCAAACTAGCGGCAGATTATTTTTAAGATTACTGCCGCTGCAGATACTTTTACACTGATAGTTTTCTTAATATTATACTACCTCTACAAGCAACTCTGTAAATACCCTCCTTCCTCCCCGACTAGCACTGTACAGACCAAGCAAACCTACCATTGTTTGTATATTTTGATGTCCAAAAATTGCAAAATACGAGGAGGTTTTGATCTTCATTTATTTGAAGGAGCTTGCTCAAGATCAGTTGATGTCTACCTATGTCTTTTTTGGATGAATCCTCCATTTTGTGGTTTAATTTGATCTTGGTTTTCATGGTTTGTGTATATAGAGTGAAAGCATGGTGTTTGGGTATTATAGCACCATATTGAACAAAGTTTGTCCTTAAATTATTGTATTAGCTAGGTAGCTTCAAATATTTCTTCTATTATATATTATCAATTTCATAATTTATGGATCCATACACACATGAGCAGGGAATAGTTCCAGATTTAGATGGGCAGTTTGTTGATTAAAAGAAAGATCCAGCCAGGGTTGCCTCAATGTGATGGACACAAGAACCAAAGAGTTGAAGAATTTCTTTCCGAAACTTTTTGCATGGGAGAAATCCAATTTGTCCTTCGAAGACAACAGAAGATCCATTCCAGAGAGAGATGGAACAGAAAAGTGGACCTGATGAGGAGGGGGGGGTGCACGTTGCCGTCCCTTAGATAAGATCAGATCATGAGCAAGGAGATCGCGAGAGGAGACGCCATGGGAGAGGGTGTACTTGCTAGCTGATTTCTTTCAAAAAATTTAATCATTTTTATTCCAACCAAACTTTCATTCTCGTTTTACCCCTGCCTATAGAGGAAATTTATCCCTTCGTTTCTCTTCATTCACACGACGCCAGGAGTCGCACCACCACCGGGCCATCTTCGTCACATGCTCTGTCAGGCCCCACAGGACTGCCATGGCACCTCCGTCTTTCACCGACGACCACAGCGCCCGCGAGCCGCACGGCCACGACCTCACCAAGCACCACCTTTGTCGTGCCAAGCCACACGGCGGGCTGGCATGAGGGGCGGGCTAGTGTTGGGTGGAGGCGCGACGTGGTAGCATTGGGGCAGCAACGATTCTGCTGCCATCAATGGGCAAGCTGGCATTGGGTGACGGCGCTCCTGCTGGACATGCGTGAATGAGGAAGAGAAACGAAGGGAAAAAGGTTCATGTATAGGAGGGGTAAAACGTAAATGAATAAAATAATGATTCTGAAGAAATCAGCCAAGGTCATTTTAGCAAGTGCACCCAGTTTAATAATGACAACATAGCGATTTCCTTTTACAGGATGGCAAACGAGCGAAATCCAAATTTTATTGTGTCAAACTTCCTATTTTCTCACCTTCAACTATTATCTGTGTGTTCTACGGTTTGTAGGTCATGTTTCTTAGGGGTGTTTGGTGAGCATCGAACATGTGAATTTTGAAGAAGTTCTATTTGTATGCTATTCTCAGATGTATCTATTTTGGTGAGCATCTTTTTTTGTGAACATCATACAATCTTGCAAGGTTGTCGCCTTTTGTGAATTTTGGAGAAGTTCTATCTGTATGCTACTCTCTGATGTATCTATGTATGTTGTTGTCCTTGTGTTTGTTTCTGATCATTTTTAAATTACGCTATTGCTCAACTTTTCCATAGATGTGTTTGTTGTTGGATACACACTTATATCTTTTTTTAGGAAATAATAAGCTCTTCAACGCACGTAGATTTCACATTTGCTTACCGCATAGGCTGCGGACAGGCGCGAAGTCCCCGATAGACGGATGCAGGGCCGCAATGTCGACGGGCGGAATCGACGCACCGGCGTCTGGCGGACGCGGAGATGGTGGGAATGGACGCATCGCATAGGCTGCTGCTGCATGATGACTCGACGCGATGAGAGAGGGAAAAAATTGAAGATCGATGAGGCTACCTCGAGAGGAGCAGAGATGGATCCTCCCGGGGGCAGCACAGGACAGGGAAGGGTGGCAGCTGGAGCCTGGATCTTAGACCTAGAGCTTTGATCCATGACTCGACGTGGTGAGAGGAAAAAAAAAATTGAAGATCGATGAAGCTACCCCGGGAGGAGCAGAGATGGATCCTCCCGAGGGCAGAGAGGGAAGGGTCGCTACTGGAGCCTGGATCTTAGACTTAGAGATTTGATTCCATGTTACAAATAGAGAGACACAATTGGATTGATACTATTGAGGCCCCAAAGGGGGACAATATATAGAGTACATGAGGAAAACCCTAGACTAGGAAGATTACACTAACGCCCTTGACTAATATACCTTAACACATGCGTCCATGGTTCAAACTTACAGCAGTTGTGAAATGATCTGGTGTCATTTGGACTGAAGCAATGGGTGATGGCTTGTGCTAATCTTGTTTCTGAACTTCAGCATGCAATGACATGCCTAGTTACTGATGATAGGATCCTTTCATATTGTCCTTGTGGTTTACGAGATTGTGTATTTTCAGCTTTGTTAAATTTAAACATGATGGTAAGACGTGCGATGTAACCTGCTGAGAAATTGCCATTTGTACTTTTACGATGCAAAGCACAACACAGATGCAAGCAACGCACTAGCTGATATAAGCTGAATGCTAGCTTTTTACGCAAACAGCATTTTCCAAGTGTAAAAATAAAAGCGCTACTACTCTTGTGCACTGCAAATTACAAGCCGAAGTGCTTTACACCTCAAAGGAATACGTTTACTCCCAAATAGGGCCTAACATGCAACTCATATTACGATCATAAATCAATAATCCAACGCTAAGAATCAATGAAAATAGCTCATCTAACAAACACAGTTAATAAAACTTGCACATTTTAAAGTGCAATATTAAAAACTAGATACTCGATACAGCATGTCCTCCATACAGGTCATACTACCAAGTCAGAACATTTCTACGAGTCCCAAACAAGTCTACACACAAAGGTGCAAACATCATGATTGCAAGCCTCATTTTACTCAATGGTTAAGGAGACTAGATCAACCAACAGACCAGGTCCTCATACACTCTACTGGAAGATTTGAAGGTACCTATGTAACAAAAACATCACATATAATATAAATTTATAATAGTCCTCAAGAAAATGGCAAATTTCCTGCGTGTTCGAGAAAAAAAAAAGGAAATGGCAAATTCTTATGCTAGCTCACAATATGAATAAATTGCCACTGACATAAATAAAACAAAACTTAAATTGAACCAACATGTAACTTTATCTATATATTGTCAAGTATTACTAAAAGAAATGAGCCAAGCTATTGTTATTCCTTTTATTCTAACTGAAAACCAGTCCGTAAGGTCCGACGATTCATCGACGGGCACCACCCCTTCCTCGCCCCCCCCCCTCCCCCCCCTAGGGCGCGGCACCCTTCCTCCCCGCCGCCGGCCGGGCCTTCGGGACCGTCGGCCGCCTCCATCCCCCCCCCCCGCCTCCACCTCCTCATGCCTTCCTCGTCCGCCCCCCGCTAGTTCCCCCGCTCCGCTTTGGCTCCCTCTCCCCACCGCTGCTCCCCCACTCCTACCACCCCCTTGTTGCCCACCGCGCCATCGCCCCCTCCTCCTTGCTCGACTTGATGGCGCCCCTGGGGTCCCGGAAGACTTCCACCCTCGGCCGTCACGAAGCATCGGCACCCTCACTCCCGCATCCTTCCGGAACCTCGCACCCAAGGCGTTCGACGGAATGTCGAAACCCCATGCTCGAAGACCAAGTGAAGCAATGCCATGCAAAGCAGCCGCCGGCCAAGACCGCCTACCACCGCGGACGGTGTTGAGCAAGAATGAGAAGCAGCCAGTGGCGAAGGCGGCGGAGCCGGGCGCTGGGGTAGGCTCGAGCTCGCCGACAAATGACAACCTCGATTGTCCCGGTATGCGCTTTCAAACCCTCGTTCGTTAAACTACCGCTGCCCGGTTGTTAGGCCTCTCTCGCTTCCCTCTTGACCTTCCCGCCGATTTTTGGATCTCGCAATCAAACGGGGATATCTCGGCGTCTCCGAGCTTGGTTAGCAAGGCTCTCGCCTACCATTTTTGCGGTCCATTTGAGTTCTTCCGGTGAAGTCCCGTCACGCTTTCCTCTTCTCCTCCTCTGTCGCCTCTGTGTCCTTCAAGCATCATCTCGTGGTAAGATCGGTGTGTTTGCCGTCCATGGGATTATCTTCCACATCCACGCCACCGCCGGGTTACCCGCCGCCGCCGCCCGTCCCTCCTCTCATCGGCGGCCCGACAAACGGTATGACCATTTCAAAATTTGAAAACAGCCTCGTTCCCCGCCCAATGCTCGGTCCCTCAAGCGGGCCCACCTGCGCTCATCGGGCCTTCCTCTAGCACTAGGCCTTTTTCGTGCCCCTCCACCCCATGGCCAACTCGAGCCTAATAGTGAAGCCGGCAACTTGGAGGATCACGTAGAGTCTCTCTTCTCTGCCCATGTTAGCGATATGTTTGACTCGTGTCACCCTCCTAAGGGTCCCACGCGCCATGCACGATCTGATCGAGGATTCCCCAATTCCTTATCCTCCTCGCATTAATCCCGAGATGTCGGCGTCACTCGCTACCTCCCTCCTCCTAAGACGGTCGGTGGCTCCAAAGTCGCTTCACCTCTTATGATGGATCTGGTGATTCGGGGTGAGGACTCAGCATGCCTCCAGATCGAAATCACTCCGCGCCCTCCACATCACTTCCCCGACACGGGACAATTGCTCCACATTGCCCCCCCACGAAGGCTACAAGATTGCCGACGGACTCACTGGATTGCACGTCCAAAAACTTCGGAATGCATGACCAAGAATTGCATGAAGCTTCCTTGCATACCTCCTCCTCTATATATCGCACCCACAGGATGAAGCGAGCTTGCTATCGGTGCCTCGCAATCGACCATCTCGTCGCAGATTGCCGTGATCCAATCACCGCAAATTGTGCCACCGTATCGCCACAAAAAGCTTTGAGTGCAAAAACCCTAGCCGCCCCGCCACCATCGCAAGCTCCCCCTTCTCGCGACTCCAACTCCTCCCTCCGCACCCAACAGCCTTCTCACCTTCGCTCCCCAACCACCTCCGCCATATCGGCCACGGCCGCCAACCGGGAGCGGCTTCACCATTCACCCCCCACCCCCACCTCCGGACCCCGTGCTCCTCCCCCCCCCCCTCCGCTCCACCCCGATCGCTCGCCCCGTCGATATGGTGGAGGTGCACGTCTCAATGGGGACTTCGATGCGGCCAAAGTCTTCGCCTTCCTCTACGAACGTGCCGGTGCCGCCCCCTCCCCGCTCATCCGCCCGTCGCGCTGGAGCGGTGTGTGGTGCACCCCCGTTCAGCCACAAGGCACATTCTTGTGGCGTGGGAGTTCTACAGTTCGACTCCCCCGATGTTTGCGGCGTGTGATGCGGTGCTCGCCCATCCACTTTGGCGACAACATCATCACGGTGGAGTGGCACGAGGATGTGGACAACCGTTTCATCGCGGAGTACTTCGTCTACGCGGAGATCGGCTGCATCGACTTCCCTCTCGAGCATTGGGAGGAGCCGCTGGCGCACGCTGTGCTGTCCGGGGCAGGCAACATTTGTTGCATTGACCCCAAGTGCGTGCGCAGGGAGGACTACACTGCCATGAGGCTGTGGTTCGCCTGAACCATAGCCGTGAGACCCCTCAAAAGCTCCTGGCCCGCAACCATAGCGGGCCTGCCTCCATCACGCATGTCGAGGCCCATCCGTGTAATGCAGTCGAGGCGAACCCATCCTTGATTTGGTCATGCTACCTTTTCTCTCGTTCCCCCTATCCCGCTCCCTCTCCTACCGCCCTTCTCTCCTAGCCCGATTTCAACCATGCTCCGGCCCGGTACCGACTATGTCACCTCCATCCTCGAATGGGAGGTGTCCTCTCCGCTTCCCGATCTCCGCCCCCGTCCACACCCGTGTGCCTACTCCCTACCCTCAACCCCCCCCCCCCCGCCGCTCTCCTGCTTTGTTCATCCTTCTGCGCGTGGTATGATGTTGGTGGCATTCCCATGAAGGAGTTGGAAGTGATCGAGGAGGAGGTGGACCCTAGATATGCTGATGGCGATGAACAGGAGGCCATGGTGCAGCCTGCGCATGATGTGGAGGAGGCGGTGACACAGAAGATGGCCGCGCTGGAGATTGCGGACAGCCAGCCAGATGCCGCGCTTGGACTGAACATCCCGATGTTCACGTTCGGGCTGGCACTGAGGATGAGCACGAGCACACTGCTCACAAGAGGAGGACCAGGCGCAAGCGCACCTTGGACTCTGCTCAGAAGCTGTGAAGGAGCACTAGGCTGGCTGAGAAGGAACGCCCGACGTACGAGGATCCCTGCTCCAAGGCTTCCCGCATCCAGCAAGCTCGTGTTGATTTCTCTAGTGCGTCTCGGAGGCTCCGTGCTGCTCTTTCAAAATCTCATCTTATCTCTGACCCCTCCCTTCCTTCCGCAGATCTCCGTGCCCTTGCAGATGTGGCCGTGGTGTGTGGGGCCTCAAAGGAGGACACCCCTCTTCGAGGAGTCTGGTGAACAAGCTAGTGCCCCATGAGCTGTGAAGAGATGTCTCCCGCCCAAGATGGTGATGTGGAGGGCGGTCTAAGTCGATGCAAAGATGATCGCCTTCCCCGCCCGGATGGATGATGCCCAAAGGTTGGACCAATGTAGGGTATTCTTGCTGTCAAGAATGCTCTTAAGGACTTTGAGCTGGCCACTGGCCACTCGATTAACTTTCACAAGACTACCTTCCTTCCTGTTGGTGTTCCACCTAGTGATGCCAATGAGCTTGACTTGATTTTCGGTGCAACTATTTCCTCCTTCCCTCAAACCTACCTTGGTCTTCCTCTATCCCCTAACAAGCTCTCGGGGCTAGATTGCCAGCCCATCATTGCCTCTTTGTACCGCGACCGATACTTGGCTTACTAGGCTGGGCAGGGCGGCCTCTCTTTACGCAGCAACAAATAAGCAATGCTTCAACTAGCTGAGCGGCTTACCTCTAATCCACACAAGAGGCTTCTGTCCAACTCTAACAAGCTCTTCCCATCCACTTCATGAAATACTGCTATGGGGCTTCATAAAAGCGGTGATCAAAGCCATTGACCGCCCGTCGTCGTGCCTTCTTTTGTACCGGGAGGATTCTGTCATGGCTCCAAGTGTCTAGTGGCCCGGGAGCACGTGTACTAGTAAAATGGATGGAGGGTGGGTGTTAAGGATCTAGAGACTCAAAACAGGATGTGCAACGAAAAATTTGTTCGTTGACAAGCGTTCCTTTGGTGCCGACTCCCTAGAAGGAATGGCATCTTCATAACGAACCTCCCTTCTCTCGATAATCCTTCTTCTTCCTCTTCCTACCTCTAGAAAATCATTAACGACGGTTATCCACCTATCGGGATATTACCTCTATTGACATCGTGGGGCGGCTCCTCCACTTCCTTTTGGCATGATCGTTGGACTGATGATGGTCCTCTCGCCATCTCACTCACCCGCCTTGTTTTCATTCCCTCGGGCCTAATGTATCTGACATCGTGCGGCGTGTTTTTCAGGACGGGTTTGATTTGCGCCTGCGACTTAGACTTACCGAGGCCGCTGCCAGCGATCGAGCTAGCCACTCTCATGTCCTTTTTGCAGGTGGTGCATCTTCAGGAGGGGCAAGATATTAGGAGATTGACATCCACACGAAAGCCATACAAGACCAGGGATGCATACAAGATCTTGGCGCCATCGCCATCGACCACAGGACCTGCATGGACGCTGGATTTGGGGCACCAAGGTGCCAACCAAAGTGAAGATCTTCGGCGTGGCTGTATTTCAAGAACAAGCACCAAAGCTAATCTGGGGACAAACATGTGATGACGGATGCTATTTGTGGCCGGTGTGATCATCACTCTTAAGACCGGCAGCACGCGTTCTTCGACTGCCAGTTGAGCCACGACATCTGGAGTACCTTGGGACTGCATACGCTTGCCTCTACTGCTGACGAGGAGATTTGGTCTATACCGGTCCAGGGACAGGATCCAATATCTTGGCCTTCAGTCTTGCTGACCTTGCTATGACGGCTATGGGATGCATGGAAGGGCACTATCTTCCGGAATGAAAGGCACCTACCTAGAGATGTAATATGTCGTGTGTGTGATGATCTTATCACTTGGGAAGGCAGATTCAGAGCTGCCTCCATGCTTTTCGGCTCGCGCCGTTGGCGCTCCTTCCTTCGCTCTCCCGTAAATCTCTCGCACCGGGGCGATCATCAACGTTGTGTGATGTCCACGTTTTCCTAAACGGTTTTAAACGGTCGTCTAAACATGTTTAGACGGTAAACGGCAGGGTACCGTGCAGTTTAGGGCCTGGGCGGGCAGTTAAACAGGTTTCCTATCTAGACGGTCAAAGACGTAAAAAAACGTTGAAAACGGCCGAGACGGAACGTCGGGGAAACGGTTCTGGAAACCGAAACGGCCGTTTCCCGTCGCGTTTAGGTGATGGCCGGCCCCAAATCGACATGGCGGAGCAGCGTGACGGGAAGGGAATGGAGGAGCGGGGCATTTGGCGGGCGATTGAGGGAAATTTGGGCGGCAAGATATGGGGCTGTTTAGTTTCCATAAGTCAGGTGACTTATTAAGTCAAAAATTGAAATAAGTGACTTATTTTGCCAAACAGACATGACTTATTAAGTCATGGGACTTATAAATTAAGTTGGTACACCCCTACTTACAACTTATAAGTCACCCCTATATTGGAGTAACTTATAAGTCAGCAACAACCAAACAGCCATGACTTATAAGTCCATAATTTTAAGCCACCTGACTTAATAAGTCTCATGACTTATGGAAACCAAACAGGCCCTAAGTACCGGAGGCTAGGGTTAAGAGGAGAAATTCCATTTGCTCACGCCGCCGCCGCCAGCTCTTGCACACGCGAGCTCTCGCGGACACCTCCGCTGCCGCCAGCCCTCACGCGAGGGCGCCTCCGTCTCCGCCGCCGCCAGCTCTACGCTCCTCAGCGCAGCTCTCCTCGTCCCCCTGCTCCAGCCGTGACGCCGCCTCCGAGCAGCAAATGGATCCAGCCGTGATTAGCCGCCTCCGAGCAGCAGCGGATCCGACCGGACGGCCTCCCGTGTACGCTCTGTTCCCTCACTTCCCTTATCCTCCCAGGATGGATTGTGGAAGGTGGAGAAGAGGATGAAATCAGTGATGTTGATCATTCTTACATGTAAAATTGACATTTATGTGTACAAAACTGTTGAAATCTTGCTACAGTAACAGAACCGTTTAATCCGTCTAGACGTCTAAACACCCTAAACGCTAAACGGAGGGTCACCGCCCGTCTACCGTTTAGCGTCTACAAAAACGTGGTGTGATGTAAAACTGTACTCTGTCGCTTTTGCTATTAATTTAAGCCAGGCGGGGAAGCTCTCCCCTCTGTAGTTTCTCGTAAAAAAAAATAATCTAACTGAAATTCCGAGACGGTTAATGGTGTGTTAAGGTGGGATGTATGAAATATATTTTTCCACACAGTATCTTAGTTAAAAATCAAAATAGGCCACAACAAGCTTATGAAACTTACAGAAGGGAAAGCATAGTTTCTTCGAGAACCAAATCTTCAAATGCAAGATTTTATCAACAAATATGAATGTCCACTAAATGAATCAAAAAAAGATGGGTATAGATTAATTGCAGCTCCTATACAGACGTTTTATTCATTTAGAAGGGAAAAAAGAAATCAGTACAGCTCCACTAAAAATGGTGGCAGAGTAAAAGCTGCTGCAGCAGAAGATGCCAAAACTGACAGAAACAATGAAACCAACACAACAGTGAGTAATCTGCTTGCGTAAAATATATAACCATTCAGCTATTTACCATTGCATCACTAACAGCACGAAATGCATTATATCAACACCTACAAAAAATCAATGCTTCTCAAAAGTATATGTGATTCGTGTAATTCTCCATACTTGTAGTTTAGTTGAAACTTGCATTGTAAGACATGTGCAAGTTTGAAACAATTACGTTGTCATTCTAACTGTTTTGGCATTTTCTGCACATGGTTTCACAATATTTACATATTTTGGCAATTTACAGACATCAAAGAAGTATGTGTGTTAGTAGTTTAACTCACATCAAGCTCCATAAGCTATGTGAGTTTGTTGAATATTAACTTGCTCAAGTGGTATGCCATAAGTACTCAAGATGTCCAAAGCTTTCTGAACCCTCTCATCAGCTTCTTCACAATTGATATCAACTGTCATAAGATGACTGCATATAAATGACTGCTCGGATAGTTTGTAGCTTCTTTCATTTTCTACTCGAACTTTTGGTACCTACAGGAGACAAATATTTTATAAGACCAATCAACAATAGATGGTGCTAACTTTCAATAACACACGCTTACTAAATCAAATATATATAAGAAATAATACCTTAGCAATATGGAGGGCAAGCTTTTCCAAAATTGGTGAGTGTTGGAGGATGAAAGTATATATATTAAGATCAGCAGTAACACCAGGACACCATTCAATCAGGAACAAAATCTTTAACATTTGAAATGTAGGGCATAACTTCAAATCCCTGTTGACAGTAAACTGAGCGAAGTGCAAAAGATCAAGATCATATCTGTGATTTGATGAATATTAGCAGTACACAGTGCAATCATAGTACCATAGCCAATGCAACTTTTTTGGGTCGAGATGTCAAAGATGCATCTAATCTATACAAAAAGTTCCACGGGTTTCCTTACCATGTAAACCATATAGAAACTAACATCTCTCAGTATTCACAACATACTAATAACTTATATTTATTTGATTGCAAGGAAGCAGAGTAGAAACCATCACAAGCTGAATCATGTACAACCAAACTTACCACTGTGGAAACAACTGAGAGCTCCAACTCCATAACTTGAGATAAATAAACCTTTCAAAAGCAAGGACTCACCACGCCGATTATCAGCACCGTCCCCATAACAACCAGAACATGTGTGATCACCACAATCCCCATAGTTACTCTTAAGACATTCGTCTTCACATCCTGTAGTAACTTTGATAACAGCCAAAACTAACAACGGCATGTTTCCGAGCACCGGAGTCCTACCGGTAAAATCACTTAGGGTGAGTGAAGTAAGACCTGGCATCCAGATTCTAGCACAAAAAGAACCTGTTGCAAAGTCACAGCATGTAATGTTGAGATGTTTCAAGAATTGGGATGACATATTTCCATGAATCTCAGAATCTTTCATCTTGAGGTCAACTAACGCAGGACATCCGGAGAAATCAAGAGTTCTCATTCTTAATGTCACCCTTTCAAGATCCAATTTGCTGAGCTGCTGGGAAATGATAGGCACATTTAGTAGCGGCACAGGCTGGTCATAGGTATAAGCATAGAGGTCGTGAGTGGTGCGCAGCGAGACTACCAGAGCTTGGCAGAACAATGCTGCTCGGAACCACATATACACATTCCATTCATAGGTGGGCAAGAATGGCTCGAAGCCAAAGTCACTCGCATCAAGATCAAGAATGAAAGTGTCGAGGCGGGCGCCAGGGTGGTGACATAAGAGGAGATTCTCAATGTACTGAATGAACCATTCAGGATTCTCACAGTACTTGACACTAGTGATGCGCATGGCAGGGGCAGATTTCCAGAGGTTGAGCCAGCGCCGAGAAAGCAGGGACGTCGACACCACCTCATGCATGGGGAGGAAGGACATAACATGGTGGATGACCTCATCGGGGAGGACACTGATGCGATCAGACCCACTTACCTTTGGCACATTCATGGTCTCCATCTTGCACTGCTAGCACTGTCGAATGGTGATTAAAAGTCGAATTCAGAAGACACAAGTTTTAAATAATGTGTACTTTCAAATGCACAATAGTTCACCACATCACAAATTAGAAATACAAATTATTCATGTTTGAGGCATGTCAACTAATGTGGAGAAACTACAACAGATTAAAGCAAAATCATAATTGCACTTAGCAATTCTCCATTGCCTTGAAGCATTTGGTAGTGTCACTATCCTTGTAACTTGTAAAGAAAATTATACCCAGCTACACAAGAAATTTAAATCATAAATGAATCAAATTCACAAGACATTTGGCCATGTTTACAAACTACTTTTGCAAAAATAGCATCATCCAAGCATGGCTCCCGTGTATTATTTCTTAGTCCATCCATCCACTTCCACCGGCGCCTCCAAATCAGCCAGTTTATTTTCTTCTTAGAATTCAAAATTACTTCACCAATTAATAGCATAACTTCACAGTTTACACGGATACACTATCCCTAACAACTTATACATCAACTGGGGACGACGGGAATGGGGGCACTTACCTGTTAGTCGTAGGCTGCTGCGACGCTTTCGTGGCGCACTGGCGCGTACAACCAGTCTGCCTACGTAGCCCTTGGCGGCAAACCAGTCCATCAAGGGCTTTCGGACACGGGAGGACAGTAGCCCCCGCGCGCCGCCTCTTCCTTTCGGCAAGCCGCAGCTCCGCCTGAGTCCCTAGGCCACCGACAGCGCACGCCGTCCGGCGACGGGCGGTGGAGAACGAGTCGGGAGCGAGGAACATCGCTGTCAGGCCATCAGGGATGGAGGAAAGATGAAGCCAAGCTAGGGTTGGAGTGGATTCGACTGGGCCAAATCCGTGGGCCAGAATGGTGGGCTGAGCCCGGAGCCATTTCCTCAAAAAAAAAAAAAAAAACAACTCAGTTATCGATAAAAAAAAAAAAGAAAACGGTAATGCTTGGGGCACGCCAACTTCTAGGGCTTCGGCGCTACCGGCCCAATAATGGTGCCTCGTCCTGTTTCCCTATACTTTCTGTTTCCCATTACCTATTCCTTTGGACCAACAAGTGCCTACCGGCCTAAATTCTTCTTCGGCTATTTCACCCACACATAAACTGGAGTTTGGGCTAAAACCGGTTCTTCGGTTTGGTTTCTTATTTAGGCCCATACGGTTTGGGTGGAAATGGACTCAAGAATGTTTTGGGTTGGTTCAGTTTGGGTTATAAGTAAAATGGGCTGGTTGGATTTTGCATTCGGTTCTAGTTTTCGGTTGAAAACGGTGTGGAAAACCATGGTTTTAATGCAGGTTGAAAACCATGATTTTAGTTTTTTGGCAGATCAACATATGGGCTCCACGCCGAAGTCGGATCCTACAAATAAAAGCTCGCGTTCACACCTTAAAATTTTATCGAAATTAACTGAAATTTATTACAGATGATTTAATGTAACAAACAACTACTTCATGCCAATTAGCGTTGCGGATCAATATGTTGGCCCCACGCCGAAGTCGGACTTTAGAAATAAAAGCTCGCGTTCACACCATAAAAATTTTATCGAAAATAACTAAAATTTGTTGCGTATGATTTAATGTAGTAATCAGCTACTTTATGCATATTGGCATTGCTAGATCAATATGTGGGCCCCACGTCGAAGTCGGACCCTAAAAAAAAAAAAGCTCGCGTTAACACCTTAAAATTTTATCAAAATTAATCGAAATAAAAATTTTGTCTCCTAGGGCACAAAAAAAAGTTTGGCACCGTTCCAAATCTTTTTTAGAGGTGGACTTGTTCAACATATAATTTGAAGTCGCACGGTAATTCAATTAAACTTAAAAAAATACTAAACGAATTCAAAAAAAATCTTAAACTTAGTGGTTCCTTCACACGGATCTGAAAGCTTGAGAAAAAGTTTGGCACTGTTCCAAATCTTTTCGGGGGTGGACTCGGTTCAACGTATATATTACCGGGTGAAGTCGCAATTTCAATTAAACTGAAAAAATACTAAACGAATTCAGAAAAAATCTTAAACTTAGTGGTTCCTTCACACGGGGCATCCGAAAGCTTGAGAAAAAGTTTGAGGCCAATACGATCTTTGGAAAGCACATGGACCACGTAATCATGAAAAACTTAAGTGTATAGACAAGGTTCAGGTGAAAGGTTTTATATACCTTTGTGAAGCACGTGGACTCAACCTATGTCGAAAATGGCTTGAAATTTTTTAGCACTCATTTACACCCAAAATATAGTCCCACGCAAGATCTTAGGTTTTTCTCGATCATTATTTATATTATCAGTATTTTTCTCCGTGCCGCGTGAGACAAAATATGGTGAATTACATATTGAAAATACAAGAATTTTGCATTGGCCTCCACAAAGTTTTGTCTCCTAGGGCATAAGACACCTTGTGAAAAAGTTTGGTACCGCTCCTGATCTTTTTGGGTGGACTCAGTTCAACGTATAATTACCGGGTGAAGTCGCGCGGTAATTTGATTAAACCGAAAAAAGTACTAAACCAGTTCAGAAAAATCTTAAACTTAGTGGTTCCTTCACACGGGGGGCATCCGAAAGCTTCAGAAAAAGTTTGAAGCCAATACGATCTTCGCAAAGCGCATGGACCACCGAATTATAAAAAATCTAAGTGTATAGACACGGTTCGGTGAAAGGTTTCGTATACCTATGTGAAGCACGTGGACTCCGCCTATGTCAAAATGGCTTGAATTTTTTTTTTTTTTTTTTTGCACTCATTTACACCCAAAGTATGGTCCCACACAAGATCTTAGGTTTTTCTAATCATTATTTGTATTATCAGTATTTTTCTCCGTGCGTGTGAGACAAAATATGGTGAATTACACATTGAAAACACAACAAGAATTTTGCATCGGCCTCCACAAAGTTTTGTCTCCTAGGGCACAAGAGACCTTGTAAAAAGTTAAGCACCATTCGGATTTTTTCGGGGTGGACTCAATTCAACGTATAATTACTAGGTGAAGGCGCGTAATTCAATTAAACTAAAAAAATACTACTAAACCAATTTAGAAAAATCTCAAACTTGGTGGTTCCTTTACACAGGGCATCCGAAAGCCTAAGAAAAAAGTTTGAGGCCAATACGATACTAGAAAGTGTATGGACCATACGATACTCAACGCTTTTCAGGGACTCTTATCCGGGTTGGTAGTGCTAACCGGGACTAATGCACCTCTAGTCCGGGTTTCTTGTTCGTTGCATGGTTGTAGTGTAAAATAGGTTGGGGGACAAGAAGTCTTTTCTCTACTAGTGGCTGTTGGGTGACACAGTAATGGATGATAAATTAATGACCATTTATTTTTAAATTAATTGCAATCTCGTTTTGTTCCTTTGACCCACCTTCACTCTCCCTCCAATGGGGCGCCCTCGGCTCTTCGCCCCTAGCGAGGGTTGGAGGCCCCATAGTTGACGTTGTCCGTGGGGACCCCACCCCATCGGGTACTTTGACTCACCAATGACATGGGAGACACGGAGAACCAAGGAACCCCACCACCACCCAACTAAACTGTAGTCGGAACCTCCGCCGCTGGAGCCCGGGACGATCAAACCACACAACCCATTCTACTGCCACCAGTAGCGGCCCTGGCTCCAAGTGTGACGATCTCAGCGATTTTTTAATAATTTTTTCCTTGGGACTCGATGCCATTTCAAATTCACAAAATGATCGAGAGAAACTTGGAAATTCTTTAGTTGATTTATTTATTTATTGTTAATCACCTAGCCAAAGCAAGAGAATAAAGAGGAAAGTAGGACGTTGTTGGCTGGTTGCCAAAAAACGGCAAGCTGCTTCGAGCTCACGCTACTGCAGTACTCCGTACAAGGACGGAGGGGGATGCCACAGAAACCGCCTCGTCCATCCAACACTCTTTACTCCGATCCACGCACTCAATCCGCCTTCTCTTCTTTTGCCCGCCCTCCTATCCTCGTCTTGGTGCCCTTCTCCAACTCCGATCGCTACATCGCACGGCAGCGCGAGGAGGTTAGTGCCAAGAACCGTGCCACGGTTGCAAGCTAGGCTACTCTGTTGATCCATCCAATCCAACCCCACCTCCGGTCCGATTTCAACCTTCACGCGTAAGTAAAACATCTCCTTGAGTTTCAAAGGTTATGTAGTGCCGATTTTGGCGAGTGATAGAGCGAGGAAGTAATCCACTTTTCTTGATTTGTTCCTTTTTCTGAATTCTTCCCAGCCCAGGACCTCCGCGCTCACCACCTATTCGACATAATTCTTCTTTGGATCGGCAAGCGATGGAGCGAGGAAGTAATCCTTTTGGAGAAGACGACAAGGTCTGCTCGCCACGCAAGATCCAGAAAACGCCTGCGGCTGGGATTGACGTCCTTCCTGACGAGGCCCTGCAGCACATACTGTCGTTCTTGCCGTCACAGGAGGCGGTCCAGACATGCATCCTCGCCCGGCGCTGGCGCCACCTCTTGAGGTCCGTACGTGCTCTGTGCCTCTCTGAAGGTGTCTATTCCCAGGGGCTCACGGAGCAGGAGTTCAGCACTCTGAACAGCTTCGTGACCAATTTCCTCCTCTGCCGCGAGCGTGATGCCACGCTGGATTTGTGTGAGCTTCACATCCATGAGTTGCAGGACGCTAACAAGCTCAGTCCACTGGTTGTGATTTGGATCCAGCATGCTCTGCTGTGCAAGGCTCAGACTCTCAGGTTTGAGTACTTCGATGACAGGCATTTTAGGATAGAACAACAACTCACCTCCCAGCACTTGATGGTGCTAGAGCTTTCATGTGCACGGGTAACGAGCAAATTTCTTGATTTTTCGAGTTGCCCGGCACTGAAGAAGCTATAGATGGATCTTTGCACCATTGATGCTGAGACGATATCATCCCAATCTCTTGAACAGCTAACAATAATAAACTGTTACTCTAGCAGTGCCAAAGACATCCGTACTCGGATTGTTGCACCAAGTCTTGCTCAGCTAGAACTAACCGATAATAGTATGATGACTCCTTTTCTAGATACCATGCATCATTATTGAAGGCGTTTATTAGACTTCGTGAAAACTATGATCAGTGCTCTGAAATGTACGGGCACTCATGTTCTGGTAATAGATGTGATATGCTATATAAGTATGATGTCAAACGTGATGGAAGCACATATTCCATCCTTCTCAAGGGTCTGTCAGAGGCTGAAAGTTTGGAGCTGGTGTAACACCCTGGTGTTAAACATGTCATTAGCATATGCATTTCATACCATAAACATCATTAGCATACATGCATCTATCATTTATATCATGTTTTGCTTCTAATTGCATGTGATGCTTTGTCATGTCATTTTATGTATGAAATGCTTGCATAATTAGTTGTTTGATCTTTAATCATTCTTGGCTATGTTTATAAGATGTTTTAGAGCAAGGTTGATGTTAGTCATGTCCTCTAATTATGTTTTATAAAAGTAGTTTGACTTGTTTTGACCTAGTTTGACTTCGAAAGTGAATTGTCTTGTTTTGCTTAAAAGTCCTAGCTAGGGTTTTTGCATGTGTGTGCACCTTGGATGAAAAGTGTAGCTAATTTCATGTAGAACAAAAGATGTTATAGGCTTGTTGCATGATTTTGAGTGGAGCATGTTCAAAAAGTCGAAGTTTGTTTGATTTGAAGGTAATTTAGGGTTTCCTTTGGCCGTCGGAGTAGTCGTGCTTTTAAACCGAGTGTAGTTTCAAATCTAGGCCAAATTAGAAGAAAGTTTGTACAGGTGATCTGCTCAGAATTTCATGAGGAACATTTCGCTTCAATTGAGTTTTTCTGGCGAATTGGCACGAATCTCGAGGCACAAGGTTGAAATAGATCGATTAGGGTTTAGGATTCAGCTTTTAGAGACGCTTTGAACCCCGGGCGTCATCGAAGACCGGCCGCCACCGTTGTCACGACGCGGCCGCCGCCAAGACGCCGCGGCCGCCGCGCATGCCCGACGCCCTCTGCCGTTTCCCCGCGGCGCCCGTGACTTGAAGTGGAGCACCGCGACGCCTGCCTTCTCCCGCACTCCACCCCTCTCCCTTCCTTCCGCCCAAACACGCAGCGGCAGCGAGCCGGGCGGCAACAATGACCGCCGTGGCCATCACCGCGCGCCCGCGCCAGAGCTGCCCACCGCCCCGCCTTGCCCGCTCCAGCCGCCCCGAGCTCTGCCTCCATCCCCACCTCGACGTCAAACCTTCGACCTAACCGCGCCGAGGAAAATCAAATCGCGCAAGTTTTTCTCGCCCGAAAAACCGACCCGCCACGACCGCCGTCGGCATCCGTCCACCTCGCCGCGCCATTCTTTGATTTGCCACACACACCACACCATCTCGACCTCCTCCATCTCCTAGACTAGATAGCAGCAGCAACCATCGCCGTAAGGGGCCAAATCGGCCGTTCCGCGCACCGCCCCGCCCGCCCGAGCTCCGGACGCGAAGCCGCGCGCGGGCCACCAGCCCGAGCCTCTCCGTCCATCCTAGCGAGCATCGTGTTCGCCTCGTCGTGTGGATGAAGAAACCCTAGCCGGTTGGACTGAGGTGGCCCCACTTTCGGCCGGGCACGCGGCCGCTCCGCGGACGCGCCCGCCACCGCCGCATGCACGCCGCCGTCGCCGCCACCGTTCGCCGCCCCCGGCCGCCACACCGCGGATCCGGTCCGCCTTGACCCCGTGAAGCCCATGCTCGCCTTGCCCGGCCGCCTGCGTCGCCGGAACGGCGAGCGCCGCCATGCAGCGCCGCCGCCGCCGCCGCCTCTCGCCGACCATGCCGCCGATCCACCGTAGCGCGCGCACGGCCACCAACGTGTAGGTCTCGACGAGATGAACCCGCCGCGGTATCCTTGGTTCACCGGGAAAGTCACCGACGGCGAAGATCCGCCGCCCGGCAAACATGTCCCCTGCCCCGTGCCTATGACAAGCGGGCCCGGCCTGTGAGACGAATATCCTTTATATTTTCTGTTTTCCAGAAATGCATGCATATCTTGTATAATTCATAACTCTCACATTTTAGCTCCATTTTGGGTGAGACAAATTTTGTTGTGCTTGTTATGAATAGATATACAGTATAAAAATAGGAGTTTGCAGTTTCTCATAGTTTTTATATTTATTTACATTTATTGCAATAAATGCCATGTTTCTAGATAAATGCATATCTTACTTTTTGGTGCACGATAAAATAGTGGTCCCTGTACAAAATGTTCATGTTTTGTGATGTACATCATGGGAAAAATATGTTTGACCCTATGTTCTGTAGTGGAAATGTGATTTTTGATTTATATGCTATTTACCATGCTTTCTTAGGAAATTCATAGAAAAATAATTACTAGGGTTTTTGCCATGATAATTTTTGTACATGCATTTGTTACTGTTATATAGCTTTTCATGTTCATGGTTGGGCAGTTCCATACTTTTCATAATACAAAGTATTTTCATGCCATGTTTTAGTGCCTCCTAGTGAATTTTGTGTAGGACAAGATATGCATGTTTTTTTTGCTATGAGATTTTTATGGTAGCCTTGTTATGCCAGTAGCATGCTCCTCTAATTTTTGTAGAATGTTCTAATGTGTTTACATAATTATCATATTTATGTTGCATGGTAAATGCCTTAGAAATGCATGTAAATGTTATGATAATAATTTTTGGGTGATGTACTATTTGTTCCTAGCATGAATAGGACCTGTTGGTATGGTTGGTTTGCTAGTCTTGTGTTTTTATATTTTAAAGTGTGCATGTGTAGTGTTTATTTAGGGAATGTCATTTCATGTGTATTAGTTTATCTTTTGACTTGTTCAGTAGGTTTATTTGATAGATAATGACTTGGTTTGCTTGCTGAAAAAAATCCTAGAGGAAGTACATGCTTGAGTGATTTATTATAAGTGTTGTAAGTTGTAGGTTGACCGAAAATGAGCCTTTGTTTTTCCTGTTTTCGAGGCTGTAGATGTTAGAATCTGGTCGAGAGTGTATTGAATGAATTGTAGGGAATTTTGTTAGCTTTTCAACGAGTATTTGTTTGCTAGATTTGGAGTTATAGAACTCCCTCGTGGTGACTATTTTACTTGACAAAGATGTCTAGCTGCCATTTTCCGTGATTAGTGAAATAGGGTGTTTTACTTGATGTAGGTTATTCGGGTTTCTTAGCGTAGTTATAATTGTATTTCTGCAGAAGAGATATGCACTTACTATTATCATGCATCATAATGCATTCATCCATTCCTTATAAATCATGCGTTTCTTAATATTCATCTTTGCATACACATTCATGAATTGGATCGAAGGAAAGAGAGAGCACGAGGAGATCGAGGAGCAAAGAAGGGGAGGAGAGGTACACATCTAGAAGTGCATCAAGAGGAGGTCCATGGAGAGACAGAACATGTCGCCAAACTGGCTGAAGTGCCCAAGGCACCTTCTAACCCTCTTCCTCGAAAGGCAAGCCCCGGTGCATGCCGCCCTTTCCTATGCTTTCTAACTAAATTGATTTAAGTCCTTTTTATATGTTGATGCATTAAGTTTAGGAAAATGGTTGAAATCGTTGATGCAATGAATATCCTTGTTGAAGTTGTTATCCTATCCTATTTAGAGGTCTAGGTTATAAATGCTCGATATGGTGATTGCAAAGAGATGGTGATTCCGATCACTTGAGAGGATGTTTGTGGTTAGTCACATGGGTGACTAACAAGTCGCCGAGAACTTGACTAATTAAAACATGTTAGATTGGATGGATATTATGGTCTTTCCATCCGATCGATTAAGGACTTACCCTTTGTCGGAATGTGGTCGGAAGTTGAACGTACTGTTCATATAGTAGGCTCCGCGGTCGTGAGCCACGGCTCGTGGGAATGTTAGGGGCCGCTTTTGCCCGCTTTATCGCTCCTCCTTTGGCGTGGTAGGTTGGGATTGATCGGGCGCAAGCGGTCTGGACGGCGTCGTCTTCGGTCGCACTTGGTGGCCCGAGAAGGAGGGGGTAGCCGGCAGACCGAGACATACGACCCGTAACATCTTGGGAGTGATTAAGTCTGCAGCCATGACGTGAGACCTAGTGTATGACGGGGTATTCGCCACCGGTTTGCAATCGATTCGAATCGCCATCTCTCCCGGGATGGAGAGAACCTGTGTTGCGTCCGTGACATTGTAGTCTTAATATCACAATATATGTTATATTATCATGTTGCCGCCAAGTAAAATAATGATCAAGTTACTTATGCTGTTATTTATACTACTGAGCATATGTTTAATCTTGACTATACAGGATCTATGGTTATGTATAAATAATTAACCTTTTAACTTGGAAAAATTCAAGTAGTATGTGTAGGCTCACTAATCAACTCTTTTTTTATGAAATTAAATGCGAGTCGGCCCGGCTCGGATAAAGCCAAGCATAATCCTTGGAGTCTTTTCCTTATTTTCTCGGTTTAAGACGGGTAAGTCTTGCGCGGAGTACAATTGAGTACTCACGGGTTAATTCCTATTGTTGCGGTGACTCCGTCTCGCATGATTCTAGCCAGTTGTGTTGTGTTGTGGTTGAGGAATAATCTTTGTAACACCCCCCGGTGTTATCGTTACTAAAATATAACATGTCATCTCATGCATTGCAAAGCATACATGTTAGCTCAACATATATTGCACTCCGGTGAGTTTTGTGGAAAACCACCTTGCCGCTAGCTCGCCTCGATGCTATGGTCATGGTCGGCTCGACCGTTTCGTGTTTACCCCCGGCAGAGCCGCCGGAACGTCGTTGCCACCGCCGGACGCCCATGCCGCCACCATCGCGGCCGGCGACCCACCTCCGCCTTGTCCAAGCCTCGGCTAAGCGTGGCGCGACCGTGCTCGGGGTGAGCTTCACGTTACGACTGTGCCGCCCGTTTGCGCTTAGTCGCGCCGGAATAGCCGAACGCCGGGCCGCGCCGGTGAGCTCAAGGCTCATGCCATCCGCCCCAAGCCGAAGCGGCGTCCAAGCTAGGAACCAACTTTTAGGTTCGTTTGATTGAGGGAAAAGGGTCGCGAGAGCTTGTTGAAGGTGTTAGGGTGCTCGCCGCCGTCCGGGAAGTCGCGGTTACCGCCTCCGCCGTCCGCGATGCCGGCGGTCCGCCATCGCCGCCGGCGATGGAGCCGCCGTGCCTTAGGGTTCGTGTTTGGGGTGTCGGTGATGCAGTGATGAAGGGGCGCGTTGGGGTAGGTCGCGCCGCCGGGAACTTCGTCGCCGGCGAGTTCTCGCGGCCAAAGCCGGGCGGCGACGGTCAACAGCGGGAACATCGTTCCACGGCCGCCGGCCGCCCGTTAGCGCTGGCGCGGGAGTTGGGCCGGCCTCCGGCCAGGCGAAAAGGCGAGCCGGGCGGTTTCGCCCAATGGCCTTCCATTTTAATTTGTTTTTCGAATTTCTTTAGGTATGAATAGTGCCCGATTTTGTAAAATTCATATAAATTTGAAAATAGCTTCAAAAATTCTAAAAATTTTTGTAGAGTCTTCTTATGGGTATGTTTACATATGAAAATTATGAAACTTGAGTTTTGAGTAGTTCTTGCATGATTTAAAAATACAAATTTTAATTGAAAAATGCATCTTTCATGATTTTTATAAAATAAAATATTTATTCAAAAATCATGAAAATTTATTTGGTGCTGTTTTTATGATATGTCCTACTTGTATAAAAAAGTTTGGAGTCACTTTGAAATGTTTAAATTATTTTCTATTTTATGCTCTATTATTTTATGTGTTTAAATGTAATGTTTAGTGTATAATGACTTAGGTTTTGTGTGACTTTGGGGTTGTTTTTGTGAATCTTGGATCATACCATAATCAAATGGTCCTTGAGAACTCCTTAGGCAATAGTGATGATATCTTGTAGAGTAGTTCAACAAGTTGGTTTTGTTGGGTTGCAACTTTATCGTGAGAGAAAGTTGTATTCAAGTTGTTATCATTTCATGCATCGCTTGAGCATCATATTTAAATTCCATCATGTTGAAGCATACATTATTTCATGTAGTGAACGAGGTTGTTAAAGCCGAGCCGATTCTCGAGGAGGGTTATTCTCGTTGGAGAGGATTTCTATAATTGTGGTGTTGACCCCGAGTCCTGCATCACAACGAAGGCAAGCCCCGAATACATTTAAACCCTTTCTTGTATTTTACAAAGCTTTTACACTTATGTTTATGATATGTTGCATTAAGTAATTAGGAGTTGAGTGATAACCTAATTGCCGCATTACCAACCTTGTTTATCTCGATATCATCCTTGTTAACCCTTGTTTAATTTCGAAAATGCTTAGTAATGCTTAGCCCTCGCTTAATTAGTTAAGCTTTTTCATCAAAATGTTTTAATTATGAATATGGTACCCTTTTTGGAAGAATAATGAGGTGTAGTGTTTAATTTGAGATCGGACGGGACACGGGTTGTGTCTTTGGTGGTTAAGCCGGGGGGTTGCCCTGGTCGTGCTTGTTCCGTCTCAGGTGTCGGTTAAGGACCTTTAGTTGGTTGGCCCTTGGATCAAGAATTTTATAATACCGCCACATACTCCAAGAAGCCCGAGATCTAGTACAACCGCGCACTGGGAGTGGAGAGATGGCGGGAGTACAAGTTACCCTCGTGGGTTAAAGTCCCGGATTGGAGGTGTACGGTACTCTCGGGTGGCGTAGGACGCGGTCCCGTTTTGGACGATCCAAGTGAGGGTTGACATATGCAAGTTTAAGTTCTACATATGTCGTGTGGTGAGGTATCCCCACCGGGTTGGAAGCGGTTCGAATCGTCGTTTGCTCCACGAGAAAGGAGACTTGATCCTCGCACCGTCTTCGTAGTAATTGATGGAATATGGTTTTGAGGAAAGAAAGTTGGCTTATGAAAGAAATGTTTGCTCTAGTATAGAATCACCTAGAGTATATGAGTTACTAATCTGAATTAAAAATCTTGAAAGTAAGGATTTACTTTTAGTAAGCTTTTCGGCAAAACGAGTCCTTGATTCTTGCTAAAACCTTTCCTTGATTCCTCTAAGCCTGCATTCCTAAGTCTTCTCCTGTTTCTTTGACGGTTAAGTCTTGTTGAGTACTCCCGTACTCAAGGTTCGTTGACCCTTGTTGCAGGAGCAGGTCATGAGCAGGCTTGTTTTGGTCCCTGCTGCATGACGGTGTACCAAGAGGAGGATGACGAGTAGAGGTGAACCCTTGGGCAGGGTTGTCAGTGTGTTTTATGTATATGTTACTCCAATAAGCTCAGACTTGTAATATTACTACTTAAGTTTGTTTTGAACAAATGGTTTGTAAAATTTGTGGTTATGTAATCCTTCCGCTGTTTACTCTGATGTATTTTGAATAAAGTGTTGTAATACTGGAGTGACTTGTTAATGAGATCCTGTTCGGAAGATTAATAGCACTTTCTAGATTATTGGGAACTCCGTGCATAATGATCAAGTCTTAATGACAATGATAAGTGTATGTGGGCCCCGTAATTTAGGAGGTTCTCATTACAAATGCCTAGGACATGGCAAGATCCATATTTCCCCGCTCCTCGTCTTTATTCTGAGGGTGACATTATGTTGGCACTATCTTATTTTTATTTTCGCTGTACAACTATTTGGTTTTCGAAAATTATTTGCTTCCGCACTCTGAACTACTTTGTAAATAAATGTGTACATCGCACTCGATTATACTATATTTGAATTTGGTTTAAGATACCGCAGATTTGAACTCATCGAGCTCAACGATCTTGGTTGTATTGTTGATGAGTTTGAAATCACTGGAGATTTCGAATACCGGGTTTATATGGACTCAAGTGTAGATCGCGATTGCTTCGGTAATTGCGAATTATACTTGATTTCTTATAAATTGGTCGGCTCTGTCTGGTAGCTGAACCTGGGACCGTATGTTTCTTCCTACTACTTCCTTTACTGTTGTTTGTGATCTGCTTTGCTTGTTCCTATATCTATAGCATCACTTAGCATTGTTAGCTACCATACACATTCCGGTTATGTGCCAGTTCACCATTGTAGAATTTAACGGGTTTGTTTTTGGTTATTAGTTGATTTTTTCAGATGCTAATTCATGACTTATACATTATATTTTTTGCAATGTGCTGAATTCTAAAAAAAGTTAGTAGTATATATAATTGCATCAAAAACATTGCTCAATAGAAAAATACTGGTAAGAGCTAAAAACAAACGTTATTGTTATTTTCTCATTTATGATAAATGTAGAAAAATAATTAACGTGCCCATGTAAGATACAATCGTTTATGCCTGTGGTCGTAGCTAAAACTTGTAGCGCATCTATCCTGAAACATCATACATTTATTAATGTAGGTAGGTTTACGGAATATGGTATGGTTTCCAAACCTCTTCAATGACTGGGCCCTAATAATTAGTTTTGGTGTCAGTACTTGCAATGTCCTATTCCACTTTGAAATGCAAAATTCAAATCTTCAAGCCTTGCTGATGTTGTACTCCTTTTGCACTTTGCTCAGTTTATTTTCAAAAGGGATCTCATGTAGTGCCCTATATTTGGTAACTCAAAGACACTCGTGCTCAATGAGTGGTGTGTTGAGAATGATTTCCAAGCAGTATTGTGCTTCCTCCAGCATACACCTGTTCTCGAGAAGCTCATTCTTCAACTCTGTGAGGTATATGTGTTTACAAGTCAAACTATATATTTTGTTGTTAAAGTTACAGTGCTTAATTGATTGATTATACGTAACAATTATGATTGGTACAGGCACCGATGAATTGGGTGGGAAAGAAAGGGAAATATAAGCCGTCAAAGCAGCTATTAGCATCTAAGAAACTTAAATTGGTTGAAATTAAGTGTGAAAGCTTTGACGAGAGGGTGCAGAAAATCTTCTGCATCTTGAGCAGCCCCTATGTATGCATTGAGCGAATCAACGTCCAGCGAACTGAGAGAGACTCTGAATGTAAGTTTTCTATTTGATACTATATAAGTTGCATGCAAAAACAAAGCACGCAATGTCAAAACATCCATTTGTTATTTAGAGACTGTAGAGGTAACACATTTCCATACTAATTTGAGCAGTAAAGTCGAAAAGTTCTTTTGTTTTTTTAGTGACGCACTCTATGTAATGGTCCTATTGGCATATCAAATGTAATCATGTACACTATCTTTAACAGGGCTTGGGCAGTTTCTTACTCCAAGTTTTTTACTCTGCAGTTCACCATGACTTAACAATCTTGTTTTGATGGTTTATGGTGCTTATTAAGCTGGTCATGCTGATGCATCTATCTCAATCATCTCATTTTAATTAACACTCCTTTATAGTGGCTTGAATTTATGAAAGTAGGTCATGTGAAAACCAAAAAAAAAAAAGCAGAATTAGTTTTGTGCTGTCTCATGATGACATTCTCGTGATTTATCTTATTTTTCCCCTTGGGCTTGCCATAACTGAGTACCTTGAACCATTGTGATGTTTCAGAACTCTATTATCCCGGGGAATTTAAGTTTGTTCACAAAGTAGTGAATATTTGGCCATGTCAATTTTATGATAATAGGAAGAGAGGAACCAACGAAATCTTCATAATTGCAGTAAAAAATAAATCATCCAGGCTTGATGTGATTATATGAATCGCATGTTTATTGAAACTTCTGTTCTCATGACATTTTATACCTGTGGTCTTGTTACCAAGCTCCTTTTCTTGTTCATATAGGTTACAGCTTCGAGGTGGATTTACCTTGGTAGTGAGTGACGGGTCTGCTGTATGCATCTCTTAAAAGCTGCCGTCCAGTATTTATAGGCTGCGGCCTTTTACGTGGCGGGCGCCCTAACGTGCCCGCCACGCAAAAAGAAGCAGGCAGCGTGTGGGCGCCGCAACGCGCCCGCCACGGTTAAGATATTTTACGTGCACGCCCGCCACGCAAAAAGATCTTTTTGCGTGGCGGGCGCCTCGCAACGCCCCGCCACGTAAAGGAGCTGCCCCGAAGCGAACAGGGGCCATATCTTTTCCGTGGCGGGTTCAAGTTGCGCCCGCCACGTAAAAGATATGGCCCCCTGCTCGAAAATCAATTGCGTTACTAGTGTGTATGCATCTCTTAAAAGCTGGCAGACATAAGCTCGCGACTTCTTCGCTGTGTACTGGGAATCTGCTGGGATAATTATACTGTCACTATCTACCTGTAACTGAACTGGGTCTAACCATTTGTCCTGTTGCTCAAGTACCGTTGATTCTTAGATATGGTCCTATGGATCAGGCACTGCATGCTGACTTACTGAGCGCTGATGCTGCCTTTTTCTTATATTTTTATTATTACTGGTTGTGCTGCGTATGATATGAAATACAGTTGCATGTTCAGAATGATCTGTGTCATTCCAGCATATTGTGCCCATCTTTATTGGTACTGTTACACCTTGGGAACTGACTGATGAAAGTATTATAAGACAGGCTGCTCCATTGATGACTGGAGCCTCCAAGGCCAAGCTGATAGTGATGTTGATTGCTTTCAAATTTTCAAAGCTTTCCTGCACTTTCTTGCTACCTTCAGAATCTCACGCTGGCCAGTGGGTACTGTGGCGTGTACAGCTGAAAGCTTGTGCCACCTAAGGGCTTCCCCAACGCGCTGCGCTGGCGTGCTGCCCCAGCTCCATATCAGCGCACAAACTCCATGTCACATCCTCTTGTGGCTCCGCAGAAAAGCAGAGCAGCCTGTAGAAGCAGCGCATGCTTCATCTGACACAAAGTTTAGGCAACAACACGCTGAGAGAAGAGGGGTGAAGAAAGGTGGCAGCAGAAATAAAGTTGTTGGTGTACTTGTTCGGCTTTTTTTATATGAAAGTGACTGCCTGCGATGTGAAACGAGCAACCTAAGTGCATCCTCATCTACGTGGAGTCTGAACTTTGGTTGAGGCTAACAAGCATGTTAGCTTCCGTTGGCCCTGCCCTAAGTCTGCAGCTACCTTGTGCACTTGTGCAAGAACAAAGAACCTGATAGTATTGTACGTTCAGCCAAAAAGGTCTATAGATGATCTATCAGCCAAGGACTTCAGATCATCCAAGAACGTTTTGTAATTTGGAACGAAGGGAGTACTTGGTACAACCGTATTCAAAATTTGAACCTATATATCACTAAATTATCAATCTCTTTATTTATTTTTTTCACATGTTCTTCGTATTACTTACATACATTAATTAAAATAGGGCAATAAGCTCATTTTGTTTTAGACTAAAATTTTTGTTATGTTTTTTGCTCACTGGTTGATCAACTGTAAGAACGTCAGTATTCTAGCGGTACGAAAACTGAATTCATGTTTAAAAGAAAAAAATGCCAATGTCATTATGCTTTGCATGTAAAATAAGCAAGAGCCAAGCTCAGAGCCTTGCACTGAAGAATGGGAATGGTCTGTATGTCAAAACAAGTAGCGTACCATGGAGGCATGGACACGATAGGAATGGGCTCAAGGCAATTTTGGAGGCACTTAAAATTCTAGAAGGCCCCAAAGAGTTGTCCACCCTACGCCGCCCCACCACGCCTCCTGCCGCCGAGATGCTTTGGTGTGACACGCCGTCCCTGGCCCACCTTACGCGGATCCGCCGCGCCGCAGCACCTCGCGCAAGCGCCGCGGGAGAGGGGAGGGGAGGGCGCCGTGAGTGCCGGCGACCAACAGCGGGGAGAGGATTTTTTTTTTTTTTTGGGGGTTGCGCCGCCGCCGGCGGGGAGAGAGGGAGGGAGCGCGCCAGGAGGGGAGGGAAGGGCGCCGGGAACTACTCGTGTGAGTGGTTGCGACTAAGAGGTAAAGTGAGGAGGAAGGCAGGTGGGTGCGGCTATGACTGTGAGGGATAGGTGGGAGAGTTGGGAGTGAGTGGGAAAACCCTAATGCCGGTTTATATACTAGAGAAATAATATCGAGCTGAGATGTTTTTGTTTGTTAGGATTTACCGTGGCGGTTTTCCCGTCACGGTTAATTGATTTACCATGATGGTTTTTATAACCGCAATTGTTAATTAAAAAAAAAAACGCCACGGTTAATATAAGGAAAACGCCTTGAAAAACATTTTTTGTAGTAGTGAAAAAACAATCTGTGACCACCAAAGTTTTGGAGGTAGTTGTGTGTGACGAAGCTTGGAATCCACCTTTCTTGATTCTTCATTTTCGTCCACTTCTCCCCAGCACCGGTGCTCGCCACCTATTCGATAGAATGCCTCGAGAAGAAGGCAATACCATCGGTGCAAGATCAAGTAGGCGCGTCATGTAGGCTGTGGCGGATGCTATGGGATTGACATACTTCCGGATGAGTCTTTTTGGGTACATCAGTTTTTGGGACGAAGGGACTATTATTCATGAAGCATAATTTTATATAGAAACTGTGGAATGTACTTTGATTCTAAAATTATTTATTTAAAGATATAAATATCAGTACTATTTTTCTATATATTATTATTTTAATGTAAAATTTTCACATGTCGAGAAACGTTTTTTATTATTATTATTTTAGGACAAGGTAGCAGGAGCAATGATTTTGCCTTGAGCTCTAGCCTGCCCACCGCGCAAGTGTTTTTTAACGCACAAGTACGGTTTTCTTTTGGGAGGAAGCAGCAACCTGGTCCATACGGAAGGCCCAAGGCCCAGCCCGATTGACGAAGGGTAAATCGCCAAACCCTCCGGCCGCCGCCGCCGCGCCAATGCTGCATCGCCATTTTGGAAGGCCACAAAGAGTTGCCCACCCTACAACGCCCCATCCGCCTCGTGTGCGGCCGAGATGCTTTGGCGTGCCACGCCGTCCCTGGCCCGGGCTTACGTGGATCCGCCCGCCGCGCAGCACCTCGCGGAGAGGGGGAGTGAGGGCGCCGCTAGTGCCGGCGACCAACAGCAGGGAGAGGAGGAGGGGTGCCGCCGCCGTCTCGCGGGAGAGAGGAGGGAGCGCCCGGGGGGGAGGGAGGGAAGGGAGCGCGCCGGGAACTACTCGCGCGAGTGGTTGCGATTGAGAGGTGAAGTGAAGAGGAAGGAAGGTGGGTGCGTCTATGACTGTGAGGGATGGGTGGGAAAACCCTAATGCCGGTTTATATACGAGAGCAATAATATTGGGATGAGATGGTTTTTTTAGGATTTACCGTGGCGGTTTTCCGCCCGCCACGTTAATTGATTACCATGACGGTTTTATAACCGTCACCAATTAAAAAAAGGGTTTAATATAATGGAAACGTCTTGAAAAACATTTTTGTAGTAGTGAAAACAGTCTGTGACCACCAAAGTTTTGGAGGTAGTTATGTGTGACGATGCTTGGAATCCACCTTTCTTGATTCTTCATTTTCGTCCACTTCTCCCAGCACCGGTGCTCGCCACCTATTCGATAGAATGCCTCGAGAAGAAGGCAAGATCAAGCAGGCGCGTGTTGTAGGCTGTGGCGGATGCTATGGGATTGACATACTTCCGGATGAGTCCTTTTTGGGTACATCAGTTTTTGGGACGAAGGGACTATTATTCATGAAACATAATTTTATATAGAAACCATGGAATGTACTTTGATTCTAAAATTATTTATTTATTAAAGATAAAGATATAAACATTAGTACTATTTTTCTATATATTATTATTTTAAATGTAAAAATTTCACATGTTCAGAAACTTTTTTAATTTTATTAGGACAAAGTAGCGGGAGCAATGATTTTGCCTTGAGCTCTAGCCTGCCCACAATGCGCAAGTGTTTTTTTAACGCACAATACGGTTTTTCTTTTGGGAGGAAGCAGCAACCTGGTCCATACGGAAGGCCCAAGGCCCAGCCCGATTGACCAAGGGTATATCGCCAAACCCTCCGGCCGCCGCCGCCGCCGCCACTCCATCTCGGAATATCGCCGCCGCACGCGCTCAATGCTGCATCGCCATTTTCCTGCGACAGCCGCGCTCTCTCTTCGAATCGAGATTGGATGATCGTGAGAAGTGATTGAAGCATCTCCCACCGCCCAGGCGCAGCAGCAAGGTGAATTGGGGATCTTGCTTTCACTCTGTTCGTGCCCGCCGTCTTTTTGCTCATCATTTATCCCCTCGCAGCGGATAGCGATGGCCCCTCTGACGAGACGCGGGAAGGCAGCCATCGCCGCGAGTCGCCGGAAGGTAGCTCTTGCCGCGAAACGCCAGAAGACAGCCCTTGCCGCGGCACCTCCAGCAGCCCCGGTGTTGGACCCCGCTGACCGCATCAGCAGGCTCCCGGAGGAGATCCAGGCGCAGATCCTGTCGTTCTTGCCGGCGCAGGAGGCCGTGCGGACGTGCGTCCTCGCGCGGACTTGGCGCCACGTCTGGAAGTTCACCAGACGCCTGCTAATCACGGGCAAGTCCGTGCAGGAAGTCAGGGAATCCGTGGATCGCGCCTCCTTCGCGTCCGTCGCGACTTGCTCGAGCTCGCGTGCCTTGACGCGAGCGAGATCAGGTTCGATCCATTCGTGGACGTGGATCGTTACGACGAGGATTACGAGGAGACCAGCCTCGACTGGGAGGACATGTGCAGCATCAAGAGATGGATCCGTCAGGTTCTGAAATGTCAAATCCAGACGCTCCGGGTCGACATATCTGCTCGAACCAGCTTTAATGTCTACTTGCAGATGAGCACAAAGCTCCTCGTCTCGCGGCACTTGACCAGGTTAGAGCTCACAGGCATATTGTTCACCTGCCGTTACCTCAACTTGGACGGCTGTCCTCAGTTGGAACATCTGCAGATTAATGAATGCTGCTTGGAAGATGTGAGAAAGATCACTTCCCTGTCACTTAAACGCCTAGTCATCACATCCTGCGAGTCCAATTATGCTCACAACCGCATTCAGATTTGTGTTCCACGTCTAGTTTCTTTGTGGCTGGAGCTGGATGACATGGACTTCAAGACTCCCGTGCTGCAAAGAATGCCAGAGTTGGTGGGGGCGAAGGTCCAGATTAACACATTTCTGGATCACTGCTATTGTGATGATCCCATGGTTTGTTACCACGTTACGCGGGATGGTGACACTTCTGATATTGACTCTTATACCGATGACCACGAAGAAGGTTCTGGTGATTATGCTGGACAAAATACAACAAAATGCATGGTTCTTGAAGGTTTAGCACAAGCTAAATATCTAGAGCTGATGGCTAGTCACGGCGGTAAACTCAAACTTTTATGCATTTCGTCCCTTTCAAATATTCATAGTTAAACTAATTATATATTTTGACACTCCTGCATTCCCACCGCATGAAATTTTGAACTTTCTAAGTAGATTACATATTTTCGTGTCCGATAGTCCAGATAAAAACAAGTTTTATTTAATATCTTTTATTCTGTTTGCAATCTATATATCCAGTATATTTTTAGAAGGGATTTGAGGTGTGGTGCCCTACATTTTCAAAGTTGAAGACCCTGGTACTCAATCATGATGGCTGGTGTCAGCCTGCTGATTGCAATTCACTAGCATGTATTCTTGAACATGCTCCAGTTTTGGAAAAGCTCACACTTATTCCATACAAGGTAAATTTCTGGATAAGTAACCACCATTGCATTGTCGATTGAGTTATAGCAAATTTTTGTTGATTGAACTTGCATTAATGATTTCATTTCAGCAGCTGCCAACTAAAGGCAAATATGAAGTGGAAATGAAAGGACACCCTGATGCATCAATGAAATCGACCAAAATATCGCAACACCTGAAGATAGTTGAAATCCATTGTGAAGATGTCAATGGAAGATTTCTTAATGTCCTCAATTTTCTGGGTGCTGTCAACATATGTAAGCTAACAATCAACTCTTCTTTTTACTCTGCATCTGTATGTTATGTTTTATATTATTATTAGTAATATGATAGGAGCACTATACTATGTCTTGGTAAATTTTATGTGCATGTAGAGAAATATGGTTTAATAATATAAATAAAAAACAATAATAAAACAATTATATGCTTTAACACAAACATGAGTATAAAAAAAATCCTTTATGTTTTACAGTTTCCACGCATACATTTTGCAAATAATTAAATAAAACAATGACAAAGTTTCCAATGTCATTAAAAAGCAATGTAGATTTGAACCAATAGATCGATATAAATGAAGATAGTCCATTTTTGCAAAGATAGAAAGAGTAGCTGCATGCACTACTCAGCAGGGTAGGTCTAATTGGTGTACATACCAACTAGTGTTTTCTTCTAAATAGGAAAGCATATGTTCAAGTAGTTCCAAATTACACCTTTGCTATGCCGGATTGCCGCCATATGTTTTCATTGCCACTTGAGAAAAGTTGCGGTGTATGATGTTAATGTTAGGATTCCTAACCCTACCGGCGATGGTGCGTAGGTTGTAGGTGTGGCTGATCTGTGGGCGAGGGCGGAGAGCGTGAGGGAGACAGTGCGGTGGTGTCGTCGCGGCTGCTGCTTGTAGGAAGAAAAGGGAAAGAGACGACTAAGGAAAATCCCGGCCCCCTCTAGGAAGCCGTAAACAATATATGTTTTTGTTGATATTCCCCAAAGGGGTGATTACATATTTATAGTCCGGGACTCTAAAATAGGAATAACAATAATATCTATAACCTGCAAATTATGACCAATAGATAAAATAAACATGACTTGGGCTCTAAGCCCACCACCTGACCGGGCGCCAGTAGCCATGCTCGGCTCCATGCCTCGAAAGTACGTGGCGCCCGGTCATAACAATTAATTAGTATTTACTTTTCATGTTTCTACTGGACAACTGAAATGCACGTAAAGGATGACCAATGTTTTTTATGTGAGGATGCTGGCACCAATAGCAGCATGCCGTAATATATAGATACACACTATATTCATTTTATGTTTAGATATTGTACTGTCAAACAATTTTGTCAAAATATCTTTTTTGTCATGTGGTGACGCACATACACTTGGCGCCGCCCGTTCGGGATGTCTTGCCAGCGCCCGTATCTTGTGAGAGCGCGCGTCGTGAGCCGACCATCGAAAGCAACGTGGCTGAGGTTTATGAAAGATAGATTACTTTCTCTCTTACTCAAGTTTAGGAGTGATTAGTTGAGCCATGGGGCTATTTATCCTTGTAACCGAACACTATCAAGATTAAGCAAGAACAATTATCTCATCTCCCTTTCTCTCTAAACCCTAAGCCTGCGCTAAGAGGGGCAAAATCTCACCGGAGAAGACGGCGGACCGTGGCTCACGATCTTCGTAGCTGGGGACCTCCTACCTTCAACGTCAAGGACCTTGACAACCAGGGCGAGTCCGCTGCCTCCGCTACCTGGGAGGACATCGACGCATTCCTCGCCAAGTTTCCAGCATTGCAGCTCGAGGATGAGCTGCCTCTCGAGGAGGGGAGAGATGTCATGTGGGGACGCACATACACTAGGTGCCGCCGGGCCCGGGATGTGCGTCGCGCCACATAACGCGCGGAGCGCGCGTGTGAGCCAGCCACCGAGCAACATGGCCGAGGTTTAGGAAAGATAGATTACTTTCTCTCTTACTCCCTTAAGTTTAGGACTGATTAGTTGAGCCATGGGGCTATTTATCCTTGTAACCGAACACTATCAAGATTAAGCAAGAACAATTATCTCATCTCCCTTTCTCTCTAAACCCCTAAGCTGCTGAAGAGGGGCAAAACCTCACCGGAGAAGACGGCGGACCACGGCTACAATCTCCGTGAGCACGGGACCTCCTACCTTCAACGTCAAGGACCTTGACAACCCGATATCGGCCTCCAGGCGTTCATCGTTTTCATCTTATTCCCAGCCGCCAGCCCTAAACCCAGCCGCCGCAGCCGGTCCACCCCCCCAGCACACCATCGCCACCATCGCCACCTCCACAATGTCTCCCATGGTCGATCTCACCACTTTGCCGATTTGGCCAAGATGATCGAGTCCCTCATCGCCTCGGTGGCCCCCTATAGTCCGCCCGTCCACGGCGATGCGTAGGAGAAGGATAAGTCCTCGTCCTCCTCCGTCGCGGCGGGTGGAACCAACGACGGCGAACACCATACCGATCGGCCGCCCGCGGTTTCAAAAGATGGATTTCCCGCGATACAATGGCAAGTCCGACCAGCCGATCTTCATCAACCTATGTGAGTCGTTCTTCCATCAACAACGGATCATGGAGGAGGAGAAGGTGTGGATGGCCTCCTAGAACCTCGAGGAGGGCGCCCGAGATGTGATACATCCATGTCCAAACGGATGAGGGTACTCCCAATTGGGCGCCGCTTCAAGTATCTCCCTTCATCCGCATTTTGGGCCACCCTCCGATCGGGCGCCATCGCTCGAGCTCGCCCACGCCATCAGCATCTAAGACCGCCGAGGAGTACCAAGACCGCCAGCGCCTTCCCCACGACGGGCCGCTACTAGAGGAGATCCGGCGCGTGCAGCTCTTCGCCCGGCATCCTTCGCCGATCAGTCACGCCGTCCGCATCCATAATCCCATGACACTCGCGGCGCCATGATTCTGGCTTGACAAGTTTAGCTGATGGAACTCGACAAGCCGCTCACGGTGCACGCACGGCGCCGTGCGCTGCCTTGCCGCCCAAGCCCTTTGAGCGCCTATGCGTGCCCCCCTCCGGTGGAGGGCCAGCCGGTGAAGCGGCTTTCACGGAGGAGCAGGAGGAGTGTCGCCCGCCTCAGGTTGTGCTACAATTGCAATGAGAAGTACACTCGCGGCCACAACCGCGTCTGCCGGCGCCTTTTCTTCAAATAAGGCGTCGAAATTGCTGACGAGCCCCCGCGGGGAGCATCCGATCTTGGAGGCAATGGTCTTCTCCGCATCCGCGTGGCGGGCGCGTGCCGATATGCGACATCATGTAGGTCTGCGCGTCCATTAGCGAGGCCGTGGTGGTGGCCCTACCCGACATCGACTCGACGCACAACTTCATCGGCGAGTGTGCTGCACACTGCTCCGGTCTGGACATCCAGCCCCGACCAAGGCTCACTGCGACGGTGGCCAACGGCGAGAAAATCGCCTATCCCGGGGTCAACCGCGCGGCCCCGGTCATCGTCGACAGCACGACGTTCCATGTCGACCTCTTCATCATGCCCCTGGCGGGTTTCGACCTCATCCTCGGCACACAGTGGCTCGCCACCACAAGGCCGATCGTGGGACGTCGCCCCACAAGCACCATGCAGTTCCAGCACCATGGCCACATTGTCTGCTTGGACTAGGGAGAGAAACTCGATCGTCCCGCACCCGGAGCCACCCGGCCTCCCCCGTTGTCCCTCGAGAGCTCACCACGGTTAGAGAGCCGCTCCTCGATGCGCTCCTCAACACCTTTGGAGGCGGTCTTCGTCGAGCCCCGGGCCTTCCACCCAAGTGGTCCTATGACCACCGCATCATCCTCAAACCCGGCGCTCCGCGTGGCGGTCAGTCGTATAGGTACCCGGCGCCCACAAAGATGAGCTCGAACGGCACTGCGCTACCACGATTGAGCGGGGGCATCGTCCATTGTATAGTAACGGGCGTTTTCGTCTCCAATGCTCCTCATCAAGAAGCTGGATGGCTTGTGGCGCTTTTGCGTTGATTATCGTGCACTGAACACCCTCACCATCAAGGATGTGTTCCCCATCCCCGTCGTGGACGAGCCGCTTGACGAGCTCCCCGCGCCGCACGTTCTTCACTAAGCTGGACTTGCGGTCCGGTTTCCACCAAGTCGGATGCGGCCGAAGACATCCACATGGCGGCATTCCGTACACATGACGGGTTGTACGAGTTCTTGGTGATGTCGTCGGGCCGTGCAATGCCCAGCGACGTTCCAAGCTTTGATGAATGACGTGCTTTGTTCGCTCGTCCGCCGTTTCGTGTTGGTATTCTTTGACGATATTTTGATATATAGTAGAGCCGGGCGGACCATCTTCGCCATGTCTGCGTCGTCCTGGAGGTGCTTCGGCGCTAGCAGCTTGTTCCTCAAACGTGCTAACGCTGCGTTCGATGCGACGTCCATCTCATACCTTGGCAACGCGTCATCTCCGGAGGCCGGCGTCACCATGGATCCCGCCAAGGTGCAGCCATATGATTTTTTGCCCACGCCACGCTTCGGTGCGCGGTGCGGGGATTCCTCACCTGGCGGGTTACTACCGCAAATTCGTCAACAACTATGGCGCGATGGCTGCCCCTTGACCGCCTGCTCAAGAAGCACGGCTTCTCCCCGAACGAGGCTGCCACCACGGCGTTCGACGGAGCTCAAGGCGGCGGTCACCTCAGCCCCCATCCTCGCCATGCCCGACTTCTCCAAGATCTTCGTGGTCAAGTGTGACGCCCTGTCCACGGCTTCGGTGGTGCTTGTCCAGGAAGGGCACCCCGTCGCCTTCTTCAGCCGCACCATCGCTCCACGTCACGGGCATTTCTTTGCTTCTGGCGGGAGCTCATCGGACTTCGCCCACGCGGTCGGCATTGGCGGTCGTACCTCTAGGGATCGGCGGTTCGTCGTCAAAACCGACCACTCTGACCTCAAGTACCTCCTTGATCGAGAGGCTTGCGATGATCCCACAACACCATTGGGTGGGCAAGCTCCTCGGCTTCGACTTCACGGTGGAGTACAACCCCGGGGCGGCGAACGTGGTGGAGAACGCCCTCTCCCGCCGCGACACGCCAGAAGACGGAACCATCTTGGTCCTCTCGGTGCCCTGCTTCGACTTCGTTGCTCGCCTCCGACAAGCTCAGCTCACCGACCTCGCCCTTGTTGCTGCTCGGGAGGAGCTCTAGGCCGGCGCGCGCTGGGCTCCGTGGGCGGTCGTCGACGACATGGTCCAGTACATGGGCCGCCTCTACATCCCAACGGGCTCCCCGCTCTTCAAGATCTCATGGAGGCCATCCACGCCGTGGGGCATGAGGGTGTCCATGCACCCCTTCGTCGTGACTTCCATTTTCCTAACATGAAGCAGTCGTGTCGGACTATGTGCGGGCTTGCGCGGTTTGCCAGCGCAACAAGTCCGAGTACCTCCACCTGGTGGGGCTCCTTCCTCTTCCTGTGTCGCAGGGCGTGTGGACAGACGTGGCGCTCGACTTCCTCGAGGCAATGCCACGGGTGCGGGGCAAATCAGTCATCCTCACGGTGGTGGACCGGTTTCAACAAATCGCCCACCTACCGGGCGAAATGCGTCGTGGCGCGGCGTTCTTCTCGACATCGTGCGCGCACGGCGTGCTGCAGTCCATGGTGTCCGACCGCGACGTTGTCTTCACCTCCAACATCACGGGCGCGAGCTCCTGCGGTTGGTGGGCACTAAGCTGACATGACATCGGCATTCCACCCTCGGTCGGCGGCCCGATCGAGGTAAATCGTGTCATCGTCATGTACCTCCGGTGCCTCACCGGCGATTGGCCCCGGCCGGTGGGCTGCGGTGGCTCCCCGTGGGCGGAGTACGCCTATCGAGCTCCCTCCACGACATGCCGTTTCGAATCGTCTACGGGCGTGACCCCCCCCTTCCATCCGGCTCATATGAGTCGGGGGACACTCGGGTGGCCGCCGTCGCCCATAGCATGGAGGAACAGCAGGAGCACCATGGAGGAATGGCGGGAGTTCTTGGTGGATGTACGCTATCACCTTGAACAAGCTCAGGCGGTCCAGAAGCGGCACTACAACAAGACTCAATGCGACATCTCCTATCAGGTGGGGGACTGGGTGCTACTCCGGCTTCGTCACCGTCCGACTGCTTCCCTGCCCTAGGTCGGCTCCGAGAAGCTCAAGCCAAGATACTACAGGCCATATCGCGTCACGGAGCTCATCAACGACGTCACCGTCCGCCTCGACCTGCCGGCCCGTGCCCGCATCCACGACGTCTTCCACGTGGGTGTCCTCAAGAAGTTCCATGGCGGGCTCGAGCTCCACCACCGCCGCTGCGTTGCACCATGGCGCCCGTGACCCTTGAGCCGGATCGTGCCGTCAAGACCCTAGCCCATGGCGTGCGCCATGTCTTGCTCCAGTGGAAGGGCGAGTCTGCTGCCTCCGCTACCTGGGACGACGTCGACGCATTCCTCGCCAAGTTTCCAGCGTGCCAGCTCGAGGACGAGCTGTCTCTCGAGGAGGGGAGAGATGTCATGTGGGGACTCACATACACCAGGCGCCGTCTGGCCCAAGATGTGCGCCGCGCAACAGAACGCGCGCTGAGCTAGTCGCCGAGCAACATGGCTGAGGTTTATGAAAGATAAATTACTTTCTCTCTTACTCCCTTAATTTTAGGAGTGATTAGTTAAGCCATGGGGCTATTTATCCTTGTAACCAAACACTATCAAGATTAAGCAAGAACAATTATCTCATCTCCCTTTCTCTCTAAACCCTAAGCCTGCGGAAGAGGGGCAAAACCTCACCGGAGAAGACGACGGACCGCTGCTACGATCTCCGTAACCATGGACCTCCTACCTTCGACGTCAAGGACCTTGACATTTCTAGACATTTGAAACAAAGCACCGGTGCTTTCACATTTGGCATCCCATATGTGGCTATATATAGACTAACCATTGGGAAATAATGTCATCAGGTTTGCTAGAAAAAATGTTTGTGGTGCAATACATTTACAATTTTGTTCTAATAACTTGTATTTTCTAGAGTAAATTTCAATGGCCCTTAAACTAATACGTGTTTCTCAACTGTGACCCCAAACTATGATTTTTTTCAATCTAAGTCCCTAAACTTAATAAGTGCCTCAATCCCGGTCCAAAGCAGTCCCTAAATTTTTTCACACAAATAAAGTTGCATATTTGCACATTTGTCATCTATCTTACTTGGTTTTTGTATTTTTAAGATAGTTTACGAAGTAATAGTTACTCATTTAGTCCCAAAAAGATACTCTAAGTCTTTACTGCCCTCCCAACATCCCTTTTTTTCAGGTGTCAATTTTAAATGCACTGATTTCAGCACAATGTAGAGGTACAAAGATCCAGACTTAACGTTCCATTCTTTTTAAAATTGGTTGTATTTATTTTGAATGTTTGTCCTTGTTGTCATGGGCGCAAAATTTAAAAAACAGTGGAAAAACTCAAATTTTCATCATATTTGCACCCGTAATCTTTAAATCACTGCACCCACAAGACAAGGCGCACCTCCCTCAGATTTATTCTAGCTCCGCCACTGCTTGTTGTAACGTTATTCTGTTTTTATCATGTTCTAAGCTTATTCAATGTATGGAATAAGCAGACTTTGTTATAGAATAGAGGGTAAATATTGGACCTTGTTTTAGTACCTACTTATATTGTACTTTTGTCTAAATATTTTGGGATACATCGTCTGTCTAGGTTAAGTTGGATACTTGAAGCAATATTCTAGAAATGTTATTTTGTGAGCGCCAGGTAAACTTGTTTGTTGTAATGCATAATATGTGCATGTCGGGGGAAGCAAAATGGCGGCATTCTCACCAGCCTACAATTTGAAACTGCTGTAGAAGTTCCTTGTTTAGAGAAAAAAGAGAAGAAAAAGTCCCTACTGCCTTGAATAAATAAAAATGTCATCATAATCATATACATAACATCGATGTTTTTCCTTCCCCGATCCCTACAATAATATATACTTTCATTCATTGAACAATGCTTTCCTTCTGTTTTGGCTGTGCAACTTTACAAACTTAGGCCAACCTTTATAGGGTGTTTGCTATCACTGCATTCCTCATGAAGCCATTCTGCAAATTTGTTGGAATCCATTTATCATACTACTACTAATTATAAGCTTGTGAGAAATAAGGTGTTGATTTATCAACTCATTCTATTCCATAAACAAATAAAAAAATGTTCAGGAATGAGAAGATGGACTATTATCATTCCTGGAACCAAACACCATACTAATTTGAGCAGTAAAGTCGAAAAGTTCTTTTTTTTTTCTAGTGACGCTCTCTATGTAGTGGTCCTATTGGCATATCAAATGTAATAATGTACAGTATCTTTAACAGGGCTTGGGCAGTTTCTTACTCCAAGTTTTTTTACTCTGCAGTTCACCACGACTTAACAATCTTGTTTTGATGGTTTATGGTGCTTATTAAGCTGGTTATGCTGATGCATCTATCTCAATCATCTCATTTTAATTAACACTCCTTTGTAGTGGCTTGAATTTATGAAAGTAGGTCATGTGAAAACCAAAAAAAAAAGCTGAATTAGTTTTGTGCTTGTCTCATGATGACATTCTCGTGATTTATCTTATTTTTCCCCTTGCTGGCTTGCCAGAACTGAGCACCTTGAACCAATGTGATGTTTCAGAACTCTATTATCCCGGAATTTCAGTTTGTTCACAAAGTAGTGAATATTTGGCCATGTCAATATTTTATGATAATAGGAAGAGAGAACCAACGAAATCTTCATAATTTTTAAAAACCGAGGAAAACCCCATTTCCATTAAAAAACGGAAATACCGGTAGCAGCATACATCGAGAGTTTAGACAGAGGACAACAGACTTTCTTACACTGACTCATAGGCTACGAGACCTATAAAAACAATGCAAGAAGATGGCAGCACCAGCCAAGTGTGCAGCAACAGGAAAACTAGACATAAGCTTCTGTTCATAATTGCAGCAAATAATAAATCATCCAGGCTTGATGTGATTATATGAATCGTGTGTTTATTGAAACTTCTGTTCTCATGACATTTTAAACCTGTGGTCTTGTTACCAAGCTCCTTTTTCTTGTTCATATAGGTTACAGCTTCGAGGCGGATTTACCTTGGTAGTGAGTGACGGGTCTGCTGTATGCATCTCTTAAAAGCTGGCAGACATAAGCTTGCGACTTCACTGAACTGGGTCTAACCGTTTGTCCTGTTGCGCAAGTACCGTTGATTCTTAGATATGGTCCTATGGATCAGGCACTGCATGCTGACTTACTGAGCACTGATGCTGCCTTTTTTTATATTTTTTTATTATTACTGGTTGTGCTGCGAATGATATGAAATACAGTTTCATGTTCAGAATGATCTATGTCATTCCAGCATATTGTGCCCATCTTTATTGGTACTGTTACACCATGGAAACTGACTGATGAAAGTACTATATGACAGGCTGCTCCATTGATGACTGGAGCCTCCAAGCTGATAGTGATGTTGGTTGCTTTCAAATTTTCAAAGCTTTTCTGCACTTTCTTGCTACCTTCAGAATCTCACGCTGGCCAGTGGGTACTGTGGCGTATACAGCTGAAAGCTTGTGCCACCTAAGTCTGCAGCAACGTTGTGCAAGAATAAAGAACCTGATAGTATTGTACGTTCATCCAAAAGGTCTATAGATGATGTATAAGCCATGGACTTCAGATCATCCAAGAACGTTTTGTGGAACGAAGGGAGTACTTGGTACAACTGTATTCAAAATTTGAACCTATATATCATTAAAATATCAATCTCTTTATTTATTTATTTTCACATGTTCTTCGTATTACTTACATTAAATTAGGGCAATAAGCTCATTTTGTTTCGGCTAAATTTTTGTTATGTTTTGTGCTCACTGGTTGATCAACTGTAAGAACGTCAGTATGCTAGCGGTACGAAAACTGAATTCATGTTTAAAAGAAATGACAATGTCATTGTGCAGTATATGCCAAAACAAGTAGCATACCACGGAGGCATGGATACGATAGGAATGGGCTCAACGCAATTTTGGAGGCTGAAGAGTTATTCACCCTACGCCGCCCCCACCCGTCTCGCGCACCGCTGTGATGCGTTGGCGGCCAGCGCCGCCCCGCCCGCCTCATGTGGATCCGCTGCGCCGCAGCACCTCTCGGGAGAGGGGAGTGAGGGCGCAGCGAGTGCTGGCGACCAATAGCGGGAGAGGAGGGCAGGTGCCGCTGCCGCCTCGCGGGAGAGGAGAGGGAGCATGCCGGGATGGGACGAAAAGGAAGGAAGCGTGCTGGGAACTACTCGCACAAGTGGTTGCGGCTGAGAGGTGAAGTGAGGAGGGGTGGCAGGTGGGTGCGGCTATGATTGTGAGGGATGGGTGGGAGAGTTGGGAGGGGTGAGAAAACCCTAATGCCGGTTTATACACGAGCAAATGATATCGGGCTGAGATGTTTTTCTTTTTTTGCTAGGAACCGCCACGGTTAATTGATTTACCATGGCGTTTTTTATAACCGCCACTGTTAATTAGAAAACCGCCATGGTTAATAAAATGGAAACGCTTTGTAAAAAGATTTTTTTTTTAAAGTAGCAAAAACAATTTGTGAACGCCAAAGTTTTGAGGTAGTTGTGTGTGACGAAGCATGGAATCCGCGATTCTTCATTTTCGTCCACTTCTCCCCGCCCCGGTGCTCGCGACCTATTCGACGTAATGCCTCAGGAAGAAGGCAATACTGCTGGTGCAAGATCAAGTAGGCGCGTGATGTTGGCTGTGGCGGTTGCTATGGTAGTGACATACTTCCATATGAGTCCTTTTTGGGTACATCAGTTTTCGCGATGAAGGGAATATTATTCATGAAGCATAATTTTTATAGAAATCGTGTAATGTATACTTTGCTTCTAAAATTATTTATTTAAAGATATAAACATTAATACTATTTTTCTATACATTATTATTTCAACGTAAAAACTTAACATGTGGAGAAACATATATATATATTTTTTTATTTTAGGACAAGGTAGCAGGAGCAATAATCTTGCCTTTTTTTTTTTTTTTTTTTGAGATTACACAAAGACAACGCAGACGCTCAACACGCACGCACACTCACCCCTATGAACACACGCGTGCAAACCCTACCCCTATGAGCACCTTCGAAGGACCGAGCCGGCAAATCTTGAAGTTCCGAAGTCACCACCGGCGCCTTCGCTATCGACGGGGGCGTCGCCTACCACTTAATGCATAGCGCCGAAAATCCTGAAATAAATCCGGGATAAAAGTGTCGCACCCAATTTAAACCCTAGGTGGGAGCCCCCAACCAATGGTCTTTGCCATTGCACCGTGTTGCCTTGAGCTCTAGCCTACCCACAATGCGCAAGTTTTTTTTTTTTTTTTTTAATTGAACGTAGGGGTATTTACTACGGTTTTTTTTTTTTTTTTTTGAGGAAGCAGCAACCTGGTCCCATACGCAAGGCCCAAGGCCCAGACCGATTGACGAGCTGAGGCTCTCCAAACCCTCCGGCTGCCGCCGCCGCCGCCGCTCCATCTCGCCATCTCGCCGCCGCGCGCGCGTGCACATTTGCTGCATCCCCATTTCCATGCGACAGCGTGCTCTCTTCGAATCGAGATGGGATGATTGGGGAGAAGTGATTGAAGCATCTCTGCACCGCCCAGGCGCAGCAGCAAGGTGAATTCGGGATCTTGCTTTCATTCTGTTCATTCATGCCCGCCGTCTTTCTGCTCATCGTTTATCCCTCGCAGCGGATAGCGATGGCCCCTCTGACGAGACACGGGAAGGCAGCCCTCGCCGCGAGTCGCCGGAACGTAGCTCTTGCCGCGAAACGCCGGAAGACAGCGCTTGCCGCGGCACCTCCAGTAGCTCCGGTGTTTGACCCCGCTGACCGCATCAGCAGGCTCCCGGAGGAGATCCAGGCGCAGATCCTGTCGTTCTTGCCGGCGCAGGAGGCCGTGCGGACGTGCGTCCTCGCGCGGACTTGGCACCACGTCTGGAGGTTCACCAGACGCCTGCTAATCACGGGCAAGTACTTGGAGGAGGTCCAGGATTCTGTGGATCGCCTGCTTCGCGTCCGTCGCGACGGGCTCGAGCTCGCGTGCCTTGACGCGATCGAGATCAGGTTCGATCCGTGGGAGGAGGACGAGGATTACGAGGAGACCAGGGACAACCTCGATAGGAAGGACATGTCCGGCATCAAGAGATGGATCAGTCGGGTTCTGAAATGTCAAATCCAGACGCTTCGGTTCGACATATCTGCTCGAAGGGACTATAGTGTCTACTTGGAGATGAGCACAACGCTCCTTGTCTCACGGCACTTGACCAAGTTAGAGCTCACTGGCATATTGTTCATCTGTGGTTGCCTTAACCTAGACCGCTGTCCTGCATTGGAACATCTGGAGATTAATGAATGTAGCTTGGAAGATGTGAGGAAGATCACTTCCCTGTCACTTAAACACCTAGTCATCACATCCTGCGAGTCCAATGAAGCTCGTAAACGCATTGAGATTTGTGTTCCACATCTAGTTTCTTTGTGGCTGGATATCAGTGATGTCAGGACTCCCCTGTTGGAGAGAATGCCAGAGTTGGTGGCAGCAAAGGTCCACATTGGCTCATATATGGATCAATGCAGTTGTCGAGATCCCATGGATTGTTATCACGTTATGAGGGATGATGACACTTCTGATATTGATTCTGATAGCGGTGACCACCAAGACAGTTCAGGTGATTATGCTGGACAAAATACCACAAAGTGCGTGGTCCTTGAAGGTTTAGCACAAGCTAGAGATCTAGTGCTGATAGTTGATCGCCCAACGCCAACGGTACAGGACACTAAAACATATATGCCTTTCATCCTTGTCAATTATTCATTGCTAAACTATATATATTTGGAATCAGAAAAGTGTCCCTTCTATTTCTATGCTCATGCATTCCCATCATCTAAATCTTTTTATTTACTTTCTTTCTTTTTTTTCTGTGCGTTATCTCCAGTATATCTTGAGAAGGGATTTGAGGTGGTGCCCCACTTTTTCCAAGTTGAAGACGCTGGTACTCATTGAGGAATACTGGCGTGGGCCTACTGATTGCAGTGTACTGGAGAGTATGCTTGAACATGCACCACTTTTAGAGAAACTCACATTTACTTTACAAAAGGTAAAATATTTCTAACTAGGGAACCATGGTTGCATTGCTGACTACGTTGTAGTGAATTATTACCGATAAAACCTGGTGGCTTCATTTCAGGTACCTAGGGAAGGCAAATTTAAAGTGGAAATTAAAGGATACCCTGATGCAAAAGTGAAATCAACCAAAATATCGCAACACCTTCAGATAGTAGAGATCAATTGTGAACATGTCAATGGGATATGCCTTAATCTCCTGAGTTTTCTGGCTACACACAACATATGTAAGTTGACAATCAACTCTGCATTTACTCTAATTTGTATGTTTTATACTTGCAATATGGTAACAACACAATACTGCCTTGATAAATTTTATGCGGCGTGTGGCAAAACATGGTAGAATACTTTCTTTCAAAAAAAATCATGGTAGAATATTTATTGGGAGCTTTGCAAATTTGTAGTTTGGGGACACACTCCTCTGTCCCGATTTAGTTGTCGCCGGCGTCCGGACACGAATAACAAGGCACAATGTAAAAGACTAAGATGCCCCTAGGAAAGTAGTACATGTTATAGGGCCTGTCGTCTCCTTGTCGCCTGTTCCTCGCCGCATAAAAATAAACAATGGAGCTCAGTTGAACGAGAAGGAGTACTAGTACTACTTTGGAGATGGCGACATAGCACGTGGAATGGGGTGAAGGTGCGCAGCGTCCGCTACGCTGCAGCCGCCATGGCTGAGGTCGCCGTGCACTTGCTCGGCCGCTTGTCGGGCCGTGTCGGTCGTGACATTCCGCTTGAGGTCACGCGCCATGCTTGCCCATCCGCTTGAGGTTGCCATGTGCGACATCACGGCCGGCACGCCGCCCGCCGCCACTCGTCCGTGTTGAGCGACGTGTAGCCGCTCGGCGCCGCCACCGCCGCTGAACTCGCCGCGCAACGCGGCGCGCAAAGGGTGCCGCCCACTGCGTGATCACCGTGCCAGCGCCGGTGATCGGGTCGAACGCGAACAACCCCCGCGAGGGGTTTTCACCAAGGCCCGCCCCACGCCGAGCCCCGTCAGTTCACGTTCTTGGGGCGTGTGCGGACGTTCCTGTGCTGCCCAGCGGCGCCTAGCCGGAGGTCATCGTGGTGATGGCGAGATTCCGCTTCCATCGCTCCCGCTGCACGGGGTGGGGAGGGTGCCGGGTGGGTCGCGGGTGTTGATGCTCCGCCCGCCTTGCTCGTCGGCATCCATGGCCTTCGAAAGCAAAGAAGCGTGGGAGGAAAGAGGCAGGGGGCCGAGCAAAGGACGAGTAGGGGTGGGAAATCCCCGTCCGCACGGGCCGGTCGCCGGCGAAGTAGTAGGAGAAGGGAGGGACACCGATGAGGGTGGATCGTGGTGGCGTTGTGAGGGGCGGCAGCGTGCTCGTCGCGCAGCGCATTAGGTTGGGGAAGAGATAAGGTAGGGTTTTTTGTTTGTTTTCTTAGCCGACAATTGTGTGGTGGGGAAGAGATAAAGACGCATGCAGGCCATGCGGTGCTGGAACAGCTACAAGTCAGAACCCAGTGGCCATAGCGAACGACTTTTAAAACGGGACACAACACTGTCGCTCCAGCGACATTTAAAACGGGACGAAGGGAGTAGATATGCATCGCGTTATAGTTTAGACACCAATCTTGTACTTATGAGCTATGAACCCACATGTGGTTGCACGCTAAAGCACCACATGAGCTAATTTGTTGTGATGTGCCTGCTCTGGACCAAAATTGGGATACTTTGACAGTTTAGGGACCTAGTTATAAAATTTTATAGTTTCATGACCAAGATGAGTATGACGTAGTAGTTTATGGGAGCACCAGTTTATTTTACTCTATATTATATTAAAATATAATTGCCTTTTTATATTTTTTATATTAGAAAATGATGTCAAATTTTAAGAATCTCTCTAATACTAAACCTGGGCCAAGCTCGGCCACTTATTGGGCCACGTCACTCGCTTTTCTCGGTCGTTGGATTCGCCACGCGGACGGCCTAGATCTGGCGAGGCCTGAATATTTTGCAAAACAGTCCTAACTTTCCAGAAAACAACCTACAGTCCAAATCCTCTTTTGAGGTTCCCGAGTTTTCCCAAGCTCGTGTGTCTGCGCCGCGCCTCGAGGCCTCGGCCATCGGGTCACGGCCGACGCTCTCCTCAGAATCTTCTCCACCCTTCCTCTCTCTCTTCTTTTGCTCGATCTCTCTTTCCCTCTCCCTCGGATGCGGGCGAGACGGCGGTGTGGCGGCTCGGCGGCCCGGTCCGGCGCCCCTTCCCACACCGTGCCCGAGACGACAATGCTTGGCTGTGGCAGCCCCGGTGGCGGCGGCCCTCGGCGGCGGACGCGAACGCGAGGTGACAACGGCCCCGCCGGTCGCGGCCATCCTCCTCTTCCCCTCCCTTGCGCGCGGTGTTCGGCTAGGCGGTGCCGCCCACGCTTACTGCCGAGGCGCTGGCGGGGGCGGCGGCACCACCTCGGTGCCCATCCCGGCCTCGGGCAGCGCGAGCATGCCTCGCTAGTCCCTACTCGTCTTCCCCATCTCATACACTCGCCACCACCAGCCGCTCTTCCCCAACTTCGCAGATTCACCGCCGGGGCTGCGGTCCCTGCTCGTCCTCACACCTCATCTCCGTGCCCCACTCCGGGCAACTCAACTTCGCCACCACTCCGTCCATGACCGTGCCTGCTCCTGCCGCTCCTCGTCACCATGGCCTCGCTGTCACGCCGCACTAGGCCGCACGCAGCCGGCCCTGCCACGGCGCCGCAGCAGAGGGAGGATGGGAAGTCAACGAAGAGGTCGGGGAGTCGGCGAGGTGGCACCGTGACTCGTATGGGCGGTAGTCCATGCGGAACCGGCCGCCGCGGTACAGCGCCCATCTACCAAGGTCCTCGTGCAGCGGGAGCGGACTTCTTGTGAGAGGCCAAGCTGCCGGAGAAGTGGAGAACTACAGCTACAGCTACCTGATGCAGTTCCTGGACGCGGGCGCGTGGCTACGCGGGCAGCAGCGCCGCCGGGCATGGTCGGCCACAACCGAGAGCCTGATGGCGTTTCAGGAAGGCCCAAAAATCGACTGAAACAGTCCTCTTCTCCTATCTCTATCTTCCGATCCAGTGAGCAAAAATCAAAACCAGTTGTACCGTGTTGGAGAGCTACATGAGTGCTACAACATTGCTGGTTTAGAGTGTAACTCGGACCAGAGTGGGAGGTAGAGACCTTGAAAGTACAGTAATTGCAAACTGAAACTGAGGTTCAGTAAAACTGACGTTAATGTTCTGTCTTACATTGCCTGTTTGGCGTGCTGCTTCTTTTGATTTTATAACATATGTTGTCATCAAAGACCAAATCTTATATAGATTTTTTTAATGCTTACTCTAATGCTGTGGACATTCAGTTTTGCAAAAACGTGCAGAATGCAGTTCTTACTTTCAGTTTCAGTACCGTGACCAGCCAGGCTGCAATTCTAATGAATTGGGATAATTTCAAAAAAAATGAATTCGGATATGAACTTTGTTGTTGCTGCTATTATTTGTCTCCTTTTATTCATTCTTATACCGAAAAAAACTTACAATTAGAACTGCATTGTGATGCGAAGAGATGACTGTATTAAAGAAGGGAATCTTACAAATTCAGAGAAGAGGTGATTGTGTCAGAACAGCTACGTAACCAAACACACCCTGAGGCTATATAGCTAGGCTAACGTAGTACAAGCAATCAAACAACCAATGGTTGGCTTGCTAGGGACAGGGTTAGACTAGCTTGGCTGGCTTGCTAGGGACAGGATTCGACTAGCTTAGCTTAGTTTCGCTAGCTAGGCTTGTTTAGAAAATGAGCCAAACACACTCTATATAAGACCCCGTAAACGGTGTCATGGTTATGAACTGAATTGTCTGCACTTTCTAAACTTATGATGCCATGTAATAAGAGTTGACAATTCTGTATTTCCTCCTACAAATATTGAACAATCGCATTAATATGATGTATTACCGGTACCTCATATTTTGCATCATTAAGTGAATAAACACAGCGGCACAATGGGCTAGCCTCCAAGGCAGGCGCGCGGCAACGCTGCACGTGGTTTCTAGTGTAAACATCTAGGCAGCATTTGTATTTTATTGAGACTTATATTAGTAGTTATCTTAGGTATCAATTATACTTCATTCCAAAAAGACGTTTGAGTAATTGGCTCACTATGTCTCATTTTCAGGAAGTAAATTCTTATGCACTTAATTCTATTCGGTCAATGCCCTCTTAACTGCCTCTCATATTTGTGCAGGTTATGAGACCAGAGTAACAAAAAATGATGAAGAAATAACTAGATTACTAAATCGGTAAATATATATGCCATAAAAGCAGAGCCGTGCACCTTTGTCTTGGAAACCACCATACTGTCAGGGATCATGTTGTTTGTCTGTTTATTCCCTCTCAAACAAACATGCTTATTGTCAGGGGTCATGTTGTTTGTCTGCGTAGCTAATAGCTGACTCAATGTTCCTATCTTATTGTGTTATAGAACCTAATAGAGCGTAGTATTATTAAGATCGGGTCGTACAGTTTGGACGTTTGATTAAAGGCTCAAATAGCTAATGGTTTTATTATAGTAAAAACTTTCCCAAATAGAGAAACTCTATATTACATTATGATTTGGGATATTATTTCTGGAACATTATTGTCAAATCCTGGCCAAACATTTAGTCTAATATAAACTTTCACAATTCAATTGTAAATATATCATATAATGATTTTGGTTAGTAACATTGCACGATTCAGGGATGTGTAAATATATCATATAACTTATGGGCATTTAACTATATTTTATAGTTTTCTTGAAAAGTTTCCAAATGCCATAGTTGTCTTGAATGGCCCTAGAATATTTTGCGAGAATGCCCAGCATCTTTGCTTTTGCATTTGTAATTACCATATGTGATCTACATGATATTTTTGAAATACGATTATTTTTATTCAAATATTTTGCAACGTAGCAAAAAGGGCTCTAAAAATTTACACTAATCATTGGATCGAGTTGCTTCGTTCCATAAATTAAAACACTCTAAATGACATGGCACTATGGGAAACAAAAAAGAAAAGAAACAATATATGCATTGGCATTGGCCTTTCCAGGACAGGTCATCATGGGACTGATGGGCTCTTAAAACAAAGGAAAATACTAGCAAGCTAATAAGGTAAGGGTGAAATAAAACCAATTATTATTGTAAAAAACATACATCTTTAACAGAAATCATACATTTGTATTAAAAAGAATGGGTGGACATATATGCAATTTTTGTAATTACCTCCTATTTTTTTATGTCAAATGACCCTGAATATATTTTTAAAGAGGATTTAAAAAATAGGGATCGTCAGCTTTGAGGTCAATTGGCCATAAAAAATCAAATTTTCACGGTGATTGACTTAGAAAAACTGTCCTTCGAAAATCCACATTTCGACAATTTGTGGCATAGTAGCAGTCACTTAAAATTTACTCCCTCCGTCTCACAAAGCATGAAAATCTCGATTTTCAAGGTAAAATTAGTGGAGGCGTGAAATTACGCATTTGCCCCTCGTCTTATTATAAGTTCTAGAGTGTTCTTTATAAGTTTCCAATTTTTTTCTAAACTAGGTGACAATAACATTAAAATATTGATGGACCTATAAAAACTAACTACTACTTAGGTTTACATGATTTTTAAGACAAGATTTAAACACTAGAATCACATGTTTTATGAGACGGAGGGAGTAATTTTGACTAAAAAGACCGGTCATCCGTTGCCCGAGCATCGCTCTCTGAGGCACGACTACGAAAACAATTTACGTAGCGGCGTTTTATATTAATGGTGACGTGCGAGACGCCCGTCGCCTAGCAAAGGTCACAAAAAAATCGAATTAACCATGGCGGGGAAAGAACTACCCACCACGGTTAATAAATTAAAAAATAAAATAAAAACCGAGCCCAATGCCGACCCATATAGGCCCGACATCGAGCACCGAATCCACCGCCGCCGTGCGGGATGCGCGCCGCCGAGACGCCACCGCCACGGGCTGCGAGGGCGCGTTATGCGGGATCCGCCACCATTGAGACGCCCGGATCTACGAGGCCCGCCACGAACCGCAGGGCGTGCCGTCGGGACGCCCTACCACCCCGCGACGCGGATCACGACGGCAGCGCCCGTCGCGGGACGCCCGCCACCCAGCGTCTTGGTCAAAGGGAGGGAGGAGGCCGCTGCCCCTTCCGCGCCCATTTGGATCCGCGGTCGAGGAGGATTGGGTCCGCCGGGGACGCCACGCTGCCGCGTTGGGATCCGCCCGGTCGAGGAGGAAGGGGCCGCTGGCCCGAGGCGCGCCTCCTGCGCCCGGGGATCCGCCGGTCGAGGATGGAGGCCGCTGGGACGCCACGCCTCCCGCCTCGCCGGATCTGCCCTCGTCATGGCTGGGCGGGGCGCGATGCCTGCGTCCTCACGTCGGTCGAGGCCCACGGAATCTCGGTCTCATGCACGCCGCCCCAGATATAGGTGGGGTGGGGGCAAAGCTAGGTCTTGGGTGGGGAGGGAGGGGTGCGTGGAGGAGGGCGCCGTGGAGCCGGAGGAGGAAGGCGCCCGCCCCGCGTCGTCTTGGCCGAGGAGGAAGTAGCGCCGCACGGCGAGGGTGGGGAGAGGGGTGAGTGTGAAACAGTTAAACCAAGACAAACCCTAACTCGCGTATTTATATCAGCGGTGAACTATCGGGCTGAAGTGGGCTCACTTTGGCCTTGACCATTTTCCATGGAGGGCCTTTTAAATTGCCCACCATGGTTAATCCATTATATTTACCTTAGCGGGCAAGTTAAGGTGTCCGCCACGGTTAATCGATTTTTCATGGCGGATAAAAATGTTCGTCATGGAAAATGAAATATCGCCCGCCATCGTTAATCTGGGCATTAACCGTGGCGGGCAAAAGAAGTGTCCGCCATGGTTCATATTTGGCAGTATCATGCAAAATCATTTCAGTAGTAGTGAGGGCGGCTCGTCCATGCCCGGAGGACGCGGCGGCGCGAGCGGACCTCCCTCACAGATATGTTTCCCTCCACTTTCACCTCCTCTCTCTCCTCTAGATCCGGCGACACAAGGACCAGATCTAGCCATCTCCAACATCTCCACCACCTCTAGGTCCAGATCCGACATCAGGGCCAGCTGATCCGGCGAGCTCGCGGTGGATCCAGCGGCATGGCGGCGGGGGGGAGGTCCGATCCGGCGTCGGTTGCCACGGCGGTGTGAGCCCAGCCCCAGCCCTGTTAGGCTTTGGGATGGGTTTTTTCTCTTTTTGTTTTCTTATTTTTCTTAACCGTGGCGGACAAAAACTGCGTGGTAAATCAAGCGATTTATCATGGCCTTAGCTCCGTGGAGGTTGTAAAAACCGTTACGGTTAATCACAAAACCGCCACAGTAAAGAATTTTAGTAGTAGTGCGATAATAGTGACCGACGATACTCCGTCATAAATTTGTAGCAACCAATTGTTATTTGTTGGTTGTTAATACTATGTTTTAGGGGACCGTTGTCTGATGCTAATTGTTGGCCGTCGTATAGTGATAGTAGGAGAAATTTTGGCATAGAAAACCACTGCAACATCGCTGTAAATTGAAACATGAATGAAAAGCCAGCTAGTCGAATCGGCCAGAAAGGGAAATCTGTCCGCCCAAACCCAACAGGAAATCGGTGGTGCCCCGTTTTTCAAGAGCCTGTTCCGTTCTGAGTGTGGCGACCGACCATGTATGTGGCGGCGCGCCTCAACCACTGCATAAAACCACGCTCAGCTTCATCTAGAAGCCCAGGACTTTTGCTGTCCTCTTGCTCATCTCTCTGCGTCCCTTTCTCTTCTCCAAATACACATACATCTGTGTGGATAGCGATGTGCAAACATTACATGTTCCAGTAAAAAAAAAATCAAAGTTTGTTCAAGGAAGATTTCAATCTAAAGTACTAGATGTCGTCTCGGGATAATAGAAATTGTGATAGAAACTCCAGAGAGACAGACAGACACACAAGGCACTCTACACGTACACGTTTACAGGATTTGTCCAAACGAGATATATATATGAGTATATGTGATATATATAAGCATATATTACCTCTCTTGTCCAGTTGTGTGTGATTGTGTCCAACTTAATTTATATATGTGTTGACACAAAAACGAATCTATGCCAGCACACCAGCGGACTCTGGACACCCTAGAGGTTGCAAACAACATGTAAAAATGGTTAAAACCGAAGCGTGATCGATCGAGATCTATAGATCGATAGGACCGATGTAGAGCTCGATCTCAGCTGAAACAACTTTGGAACAACCTCTAGAAGGATCTGTCAGGAGGATGCACGCGAAGGGTCTTCTAGGATCAACAAGGCTACCTAGAAAGCTAACAAACCACGTGGAGAAATTCGTCGGGCAGCAAGCGAGAGGGGCTAAGAAGAGCAAAATTGAAAAAAAAAAGGAGATATGTTTGTGTTTTGTCGATTCGTTGGTAAATAGGATCAAATCGGTCATGAACCTCTTAATATATAGAGAGGGGTGGTCTTATCTTCTTAGGAAACAACTTGGAAACGTTTCCAACTCCACAAATTACCAAAAAAGTGACTTGATTCAAGATCAAATCGGCTTCCAGCTACGAACCGGCTTAGCCAGCCCACAACCCGGCTAGGCGGTTTCTAAGCAGCGAATGCGCGCGTGTGAGCAGGCCAGACGTCTAGGCGGCTTAGCTGGTTTTAGACCCGGTTAAGCCGGGTGATGTGGAGGGAGGCGGCCTCCCTGGCGGTTAAGCGCTTGTAGAGAGGGCAAGCCAGCTAGGCGGGCTAGGCCGATTAGCCACTCAACTAAGCCGTTTGTCAGCCTGCTGGTGGCTCGCTTTATTCTTCCTTGTGATTTCCTGCCACTTTTGCGATGCCTTTTGACCCCAAATATATCCATGACTTCCTCATCATTTTTGGGATACCAAAAACATCGCCGGACAAATTTGGTTGTCAACATATGCCCCTTGTTTTCAGCTGAAGAATGCATGAACCTGGAAACACAAAAAACAAGAAAACCAAATAGCAACGATACCCATCATGTTGGCTATTGAGCAACTAAGGGCATTGTTTAAACACCGACCATTTTTGTTCTAAACGCGATACATGCATTGGCCATTGTTTGGAGAGCAGTAGGCCTCTTGCCAAACACGTGGGAAGTATTTTTAAGATACCTCCCGTTAATTGTCTTTGGGAGACCCTCACCCTTTACCGTTTCCAGCATATATGAGATCCCGAAGACCACCTTGATCATTTTGTAAGGATCCTCCTAATTGGGCGACCACTTGCGAATTGATTGCTCTTCGATCAATTGGTAATATGGTCTTCCACACTAATTCTCTAATGTGAAACGATTTGCTCATGACTTTTTTTGTTGTTGGCTCCTGCAACACGGTATTTATCTTTCTCAATCTCCTTCAAAGCTTTTAACCTTTTATCGGTCACTTTGTCGGTATTATCCATCATCAAATCATGATACACAACAACAGATAGATCATTTTGTTTAGCAAGCCTGTATGCATCTAAATTTACTATAATAGGAAACACAGCTTCTTGACCATCAACTAGATCAAAAGGAGTAACTTTAGTAGCAACATGCCTTGATATGCGATGAGCCCACAAAGCTTCTAACAAGACTTCATGCCACCTTGGATTATCCTCAGTTTTCTTTTTAATAAGCTTGATCAAGGTCTTGTTAGTGACTCGGCATGGCCATTAGCTTGAGCATAATAGCGAGATGAATTGAGCATATCATAATGTTATATAATTCGACAAAGCCGTGCCCAATTGCTACGATGTTCACAATTAATGCCTTGTAGCTCTAGCTCTTCAATCGAGAATTCTAGAACCCCGGTTCAAATATTAGTCCCCTGCAGCTTACCGTGGATTTTTTCTCACACTTAATTTGATCATCTTGAACAATTATTTCTAATAAATTACAAAAGTTATTTGCAATATATATATTTGATATAGGCATAGCTAATCTAGCCCCTTCAAATATACAGTCAGGGGACACAACATATTAAAAGAATGATTTTGAGTCTAGTAAATTCTAGAAAATTTACGGTGTCCATCACAAGATACAATCTGGTAGATAGAGAAAAATACCCATGCTATTGCTCGGATCCGACGTGGACAAATATAGATAGTTAATAGGAGTAAGACAAGATTTGGTAGCTACTTGTGTTGTAGATTACATTATTATTAGAGTGTTTAGTGACTTACTCCTTCGGAGGGATTGCCTGATGTACCATATCCATCCACAAGATACGGGCACATATAATCCCTAATAACGTGACCCTCTAAAAAATATTATTTGTACAGTATTCGAAAGTCTTGTTTAGATCTACACAGGACTATCGATTAGTTGATTAATTTTTATATATTGTAGTCCTTAATGATGTAAACATGCAAGTACCTCCTCCATTCTAAATTATATACAAGACACTTTAGCTTTTCTAAATATATTGTTCTCACTATCCATGTACACATAGTGTATATTTAAGTCTGTAAAAGAAGTAACGAATCTAGAAAAGTCTCTTATAATTTGGAACCGATTGAGTACTAGTTATTAGTTCATCAATCTATATATAAGAGTTAACAGAACTAATTTAAGTCTTACAAGTTCATCAAACATGTTTAAGTTAACTAGTGGTGGTGTGTCTAGTGCATGCTTACAGTCGTTGCAAACCTAACCAATGACATCATCAGGGGACATAGTGGCGAGAAATTTGGACGTGAAACCTTCCATGTCTGACCTTCCTGGAAGGCTCTTGTTTCCTTGCATTAGTGTCAACATCCTCTGTGATCGGTTCTAGAGCTATTACGGAGTGTCAGAAGGTCTGCTTCTGTGGGTTGACTTCTCATGTCCTCTGATACCTTATGGAGTCGGTGCCGATGCAGAATATACAATTTAATCTGACGTGTGGGTCTAGATAAACCTACAGAAACATAGATGCACCAAAACTTGAATTTATCATTTTAAACCTCTAAACCTATGTTGGTGATTGTTTTCATGCATTTCATCAAGTTATATTGACGGTTTATAATAGATGTTAAGTACCGTCAACAAACTGTTCCATCCCCACATGTCCTCCTAGGACGTGTTACCATGCTTTTGCGCCAAATGACGAGCTGTAGATCTACCAAACTGTTCACTAGTACACGAATGACATACAATACCGGTTCGTAACCCTCCTTTAGTCCCGGTTTCCCAACCAGGATTGCCCATCCGGGACTAAAGGTTAGTCCCGGTTTGGACAACTGGGATTAAAGGGGCACCTCTAGCCCGGTTCATTATACGAACCGAAACTAACTGATTTGCATATGAGACCTCCATATCCATATTTTTGTTTTGATTTAAATTTCTAATATTTGTTTTTCTTATTTCAGTTGTTGTTTCTTTGAAACTACAAAGATTAGACCACCAATTCACCGGATAGTTACATAAATAATGGTGTATATATATAAGAAAGTCATTACACACAAGACATGTCGACCTCAAAAAGTCATTAATCTAAACAAAGTCATTACAAATAAGTTTTAAACAACTAAGAACAGTTTTATTACAACTAACAACAAGACTAACTCAAACTCCTAAAACTTCATGGCGTCGTACCACGTACTACAAGAAGTGTAGGTCATTGATTTCATATAAGCAAACACAGCTGATGTAGTTCAAGGTATTTATTAGTGCACTCTCCTTTGCTTCACAAGACCGTTCACTAGGTCTACTCACTATAATGAGTAGTGGTTTAGAATTTCCTTTAGTCACCACATTTTTTTTCCTGGATCCCCTCTGTAGTGAGAACAGTTTCATCAAATTGCCATGTATAACCACCCAAATGATAAAAGGCATGGTTTACAATGGCTTCATAACTACAACCTGCGTATGTTAAGTTATATGTCGTACTCTGCAGTGTTGAAAAAAGTGGCATGAATAGATAAACATATAAATGAATCAAAATTTAGACGATATAAGTCATGAAAGTAACCACATCATTTATGTTGTTGGCATAAATAGATTCACAAAATGTACCACCATGATGGTGAAGGCCCACTTTCAAAGCACTGATTCTAGTGGAGGAGTATGTTGAAATATTAGTACCCAATCCTATCAAGTGCCTTCAGACATTCATGCACATCATATTTTTGCGCGCTAATAGTGTGAAATTGGCCCACTTTGCCCATTAAGTGATATGTATAGGATTTGACCCTATTGGTTACCGGCCCTAGCTAGAATGGCAAAACCAACTCTACACTTGAAATGTCCATTCTCCAAAGGGATTATGTCAACTTAAACGTCTTGAACCCCAAAATGTTGAAGTGTCTCTTTGAACCATGGCATAGGTTGAATTGTCTACATTTAACAAGTATATATCAGAATAAAAACATGCTTGGATATCGGTACAAAATGTTATCTCTTTAAACTATGGTATATATAGCTATTACTTACTATGCTTGGATATGAGAAGTTTACCCTCGGCAATGTTGGTTCAAGCCCAACTCAATTGCATAGTTAGCTGGCACATCCGGTGTAGGTAGGTTTCCAACCATCTACGCTCCTAAATATATGTTGGTTCTAAAGTTGTCATACATATTACTAACAAAGTATATGTAACAAAAATTCACATTTATTACTAATGAAATAATAAACTTTCGCCATTGTAGCTAGTACTAGGAACAATGCAAAGTTTAGTATAAATTAGTAATAAAAATTTTACCATTTTAATACATTATTAATGGACAGTGTTGCGGTGGATGGTTTAGGGTTTAGTGCAAGAGGACGTACGCGATGTTGCGGAGGACGACGGTGGTGGACGGCACGGAGGAGGATGGCGGTGGCGGTGGCGCGGCGGGGCGGCGGCGGCGGCGGTGGATAGCGCGGAGGGCGATGGTGGTGGCACGGTGGGGACACGGAGGGCGGCGGCGGTGGATGGCGTGGAGGACGGCGGCGGTGGCGCGGCGGCGGGACGCGGAGGATGATGGCGTGGGCGGCCTTGAGGACGGCGGCGGCGGCGCAGCGGCGGCGAAGGACGCGGCGATGGCGTGGGCGGCACTAAGGACAACGGTATGGACGGGCGCGGAGGGCGATGGCGTGGATGGTGCGGAGCACAATGGCGTCGGCCAGCGGGCGATGAGGTGTGGGCGGAGGTGAGGACGATGGCGTTAGCACGGGTGGAGAAGATTTGGAGGTCAAAGGCGGCGCACAATTTATATTTCTATGGATTTAGTACCGGGTTGCAACACAACCCGGGACTAAAACCTTCAGATCCCGGGTTGAGCCACAACCCGGGACTAAGCCCTACCCTTTAGTCCCGGGTTCAACCACAACCGGGGTAAGCCAAAAATCTTGGCAGGCTCCAAAATCCTTCCTGCAGCCCTCCTTTTTTGGTACCTGCCCGTGGACTATATTTTTTTATTTTTATTTGACATCATTTGTTACCCATAAAAAATATATGTCTTAGTTTCTAAAAATCTTTGGCAGCCATGTACTATATGGATGCACTTCGATGTCAATTATAATGAAGGTATGAAAACAAATTATCATTTATCATAAGAATAGGTCAATGTTACCATTTATCTTATGCAAAATTTACATAAATGATAACGAAGACTTTAAAAAAAATTACATATATGATAACAAAGACGTTCATAAGAATAGGTCAATGTTATCATCAAAGTGTACAAACACATTAAAAATAAACCACCTCAGTAAAAACTCTTGTAGCATCTAACTACAAAAGTTACTTGAGGCGACCTGACAGGACGAGAGTCACGCCGAGAGGGTAACAGGTTGGTTGATTTCCACACCGAGGAGTTCCTACCAATGGTTCGAAGTTATCTCCAAAGAAGTTCATTAGTTCTTCTAAAAGAACATTAGTTCCTCTAGGAAGTTCATTAGTTCTTCTAAGAAATTCATTATTTCTTTTTAGAAGTTCATTAGTAAACTTTTTTGGAGTTTTCAGCGTGACTCTTCCATTGTGATCTTGACGCCTACCGATGCCCAACAGTGGAGAGCAAAGCTGCAGGATCCACGTCCACATCCATTGTCGGCATCAAAGGAGATGATATGATCTTCTCTACTTGGAGGATGCCATATCTCTTGTGAAATATAAATCTAGAGTCCACACTCCACAACCTATAGCACCAGATGCCTCTGCCAATCTCACGCGTTTTCTAACTTTCAACTTTGCTATATAATTGGTAGAACTCTTCTAGCATCTATTGTGTGCACCATTTTGGTGGACTAGAACACATAACGATATCTGCACATGGAGGGATTTCTCCCAAAAAGAGGTCATATCTATGTGTACAAAACATTGGCAAACATAGAAAATGTGTCAAGATATATTACAACCATCAAATTTAATGTGTCTAGATAATGTGTAAAGATACATACATGAATACTAAATGATGTATAATAAACATAAAAACAAACCATGAAATCTACCACAAATTTATATGTCTATGAATAGAATATGCAATGATCTACATATTTAGCATTGAAAGATTGGAAGATGAATTAGCAAACCTTCACAATATGTAGATGAAGCCCATTGCCTTGAGCAAGAACTCTTTTGTCCCTCACTGATGAACACACGCGAGCAGCAAAGAGTAATAATTGAGTTGTGTTGACACGAGCAGCAAAGAGTAATAATTGAGTTGTGTTGGGCCGTTAGGGGGGGGTGGGGGGCAGTCGGGGCTACATATAGGGCAAAATTTCAATCTCTGTTGGTTTTATAACCGGGACTAAATGATGGACCATTAGTTTCAGGTTCAGCCACAACCCGGGATAAACTATCGTAGTCGGTTTGCAACAACCGGGATTAAAACTATACCTCTAATCCCAGTTCGAACCACCCACCGGGACTAAAGGTCCCTGCTCTAACAAGCCTACTCCACTATCCGTTGGGCAGGGAGTGGAGCGGGGGATTTTAGTCGGTTGGAGATATCAACGGGACTAGTACCTTCTTTAGTCCTGCGCCTAAAAATGGTCAGGGACTAAAGCTCTTGAATAAAAAGTCGTTTCTCTACTAGTGGTTGTTCGCAGATCGGTTTTAATTAGTCATTTTTGGAGTTGCTTGCTGTGTATAGATTATTACTAGCAACCTAAGGGAAGCTAGCCCTTGATGGTATGTGATTTTGATCATATCAACAAATACCCGACTTTGACACTCTAATCTCTAGCATATGTTAGGCCACAGGCTGGCAATCCTCGAGGTATTTATTTCCACACAAACTACAGTGTTATGTGACGTTATAATATACTTACTTACAAGTGAAGCAATCGAATATAGTTGTGTTGGATTACGTATTCATATATGCTGATGTATATAGATCTGAATAAATAATAATAAGAATGTTCATCCCCGTGCAAGAGATGACCACAAATTAAACAACTATACTACCTGCCTAATTAAAATTCATGGAAACAGAACACAAAGTGGCATATGGATTTATAAAACAAAGTGAAGCAATCCATTATAGTTGGCTCTGCTGCGGTTACATTGTGCAGATATATAGCATATGTATTTATAAACCAAGTGAAGCAATCCATTATAGTTGACTCTGCTGCGATTACATGTGCAGATATGATGATGCATATATATCTACATAAATAAGAATGTACGTTCCAATGCTGGAGATGGCTGCAAATTAAACAACTGTACTACCTGTCTAATTAAATTAGAACGAATCCGTAGTAATGATGCCACCATAAAAGACCAAATCTGTAGTAATGATCTGGTGCATTATTAGACGAAAAATGTATGGACAATTTGCACTAGAAATTAATTGGATTATAATAATGTTGTTGCCTTCGTAGCGCCACAACCATATATCCGCGCTCGACTCTGGAGCTTCGTCTATCCCTCACAAAACAAGAATGGCCACCTACTGCTTCACGTTACGTGCCGCTGATCCGAAACCATTCTTCTTGTCCAACTCTCTCCCCAATCAGACCTTCCACAACATGAGTTTAGGAACGGAAAGTCGTAGACTTGCCATCAGCTGTCTGAAGGCCCCTGAAGAATGCTGGACAAAGCATCCTGCATGGAGCAATGTCTGGCAAGAACGGTGGGAGGGTGATTTGGCCGTGGAAGGACACCTCCCTACTTGGCTGGTACGACCTTTTCAGCAGAACATCTTTTCACTTCACATGCCTGTTAGAATATAGGATCGCTCTAGGTGTAGATCGAGTGGGTATTCACTTTACATTTGGATGAACAACATATCCAGAGAGTGAGCCGAGAGAGGAGAAGGGATTAGAAAGAGGTGGATGCACGTACCAATCGGGTTGATAGAGGAGGTGTTCGTCGGCGATGTGGTCGGTGTAGGAGTAGGGTCGCCGCTGCGTGATGCAGGGTCAGGCGGCAGCGGCGTTGGGTCCATCCCGTCGTTGGCATCCCTTCCCTCGATATCGGTCTAGGGTCCGGACGGTGGGAAGTGGAGGCTGACAGTGGTGAACCTCGTGACTTGAGCCATGGTCCCCACCTCCTATTTATAGGGCTGTGAAATAGGGGCCCACCAGCCAAGTCTTGGGCTAGGCCCCGATCAGGATGTGAGAAAGGGTCCAGCCTGACTGGACCAGATGGAGATCAATCTAACAAATGCCTGGCTTGTAACTCTGCTTCTACAGCGGCGGCACGTACATAAAGAACGGGCCAGGTCTTTGGGACTTCAGCGACCACTCCTTCCACCACCTATTCGACGGGTATTCCACACTGGTGCGCATCTCCTTCCGGCAAGGACGCGCCACCGGCGCACATCGCCAGCTCGAGTCGGACGCATACAAAGCTGCCAGGGCGCACGACAGGCCTGTCCAATGGGAGTTCTCTCCACTGAATCCCTCTGAGCCGGGGAGCCTGATCGACCGCATTTGCATCGTCGCCGGCCTCGCAAGTGGCACTTTGGTCAACGACAACGCCAGCATCTCCGTGCTGCCGCTAGGGGATGGCCGGGTGCTGTGCCTCAACGAGGTTACCAAGGCCTCCGTCCTGATCGACCCGCATACTCTCGACACAATCGGCAGGTTTCGGTACACGGATAGGCTATGGGGCTTGATACAGTCCCCGCACCCGGTTGTGACAGCGACCGATTTGTTGACGGTCCTCCCGGATGTTTTCCAGCGTGGGTATCGTGTGGTCAAAATGGCAGCCGGGAGCAACAAGAGGAAAGTGATCGGGACAGTACAGTGCCGAGGAGGGCATGCACCGGGATGGGTGCATTCGTTCGCCGTCACGGAGAACTACATAGTGGTGCCGGAGATGCCACTGCGGTACTCCCCCTTTGCTGGGGTTCTCAAGTCTCAGCAGACACCTTGGTATCTCTTTGACTGGCTACCGGAGTCTGGGAGCTACATGCACGTCATATGCAGGTTCACCAGAAAGACTGTAAGCACTATGAACATCACCAAGACGTATTTACTAATATTGATATTTCGTGGATGATGTTCTTGATGTTTGCATCTACCTCGTAGGTGGCAAGCGTGGAGGTTCCTCCGTTCATGTTATTCCACTTCATTAACGCTTATGAACAAGGAGATGCGATCATTGCTGACTGCTGCGAGTACTATGCTGATCCTTCTGTCATCAAGGCATTTGTACTGCATAGACTAAGATCACCCGGGATGAACAAGGATGCTTGGCCTGATGCTAGGTATGCATATGCAGCTTGAGCTACAAGAATTTATTATTTTGGGTTTTTGACAAGTAACTTCTATATCGGGTAACATGTGCAGGGTTGCCCGGTTCAGTATACCACTTGATGGAACCCCCTTGGGTGAGCTGGAGACTGTACTGGAACCTGAGGTGCACGGACGGGGAGTTGAGATGCCTTCCATCAATCCGGCTTACCAAGGTAAGAACTACCGTTATGTTTATGCCTGTGGCGCGCGACGGCCTTGCAATTTCTTCAACTCCCTCACCAATGCAAGATCGACCTTGTGGAGAAAGAGGCTAAGAACTGGCATGAGCTGGGCTCTGTGCCATCAGAGCCCTTTTTTGTGGCGAGGCCAAGGGGAACTGATGAAGACGACGGTAAGTAATTTTATTGCTGAGAGTTTTTTTAGTTGATGATTTATGCTCCATTTTGACCATAAGAATGTTTCATTTGTAGGGGTTGTGATATCCATCGTAAGCACCATGGAAGGTAATGGTTATGTGCTACTGCTGGACGCCGTGACTTTTGAAGAAATTGCTCGTGTAAGGCTCCCCTACGGCCTACCATATGGATTCCACGGCTGCTGGATTCCAGAGAATGCATGTATATGAGAACGTCATATTGGTCCTCAGTTCAACATTGACCTATCAATTACTCCAGTATATCGACATGTATTCGCATACAAATGCATATCTAATTGGTAGATTTTTCTATCCCACATCACCATGGCGTTGACAACCAAATTCATCCAAACCACGTAACGGACTCCGCCTTCATGTTTCTATCATGCTTTACGAGGGATAGCCCAACAGAACCCAGCCAGGATGGATTTTGAACTTCCTCAAATAGAAGAATGGATTTCACCGTTGCATTCATCTTGCCGAGGTGATCCAAAAACATATATGGATCATATTATTTATTACAGTCCGGATGAATTCATTATAATTTTCATAAGGTTTCCTATCTAGGCCAACGGAAAGCGGCCAGGCCAACTTCTATAGGCTACAAATGGTTGTAACTTGTATTTGGACATGTTTTGCAAAGGTTTTCAAACCCTTATGGGACAAGGCCAATAACACATTATAAATATAAGGGGCACAACTAATTCTGGTGTCCTACACACTTAATGAATCAAAAACCTATCTTTCTTTGCCCTAATCTCTTCTAACCCCATGTTACTCATTATTTGATCCGATGACCAAGGATGGCACCCTATTGAAAGGTCCTAATGGCTAGAGGGGGGGTTGAATAGCCTATTAAAAATTCTACAAACAACACTTGAGCAAACCGGTTAGTAAATAAATCGGCGAAGCGTAATAAGCGGTGCTATAAGTTTATCTAGGCAAGCCCCCTATGCAATCAACCACAAAATATATACTATGATCTCTAGGCACTCAATCTAGCTATGTCAATCCTAGGTGAACAAAGTATACTAGCAAAGATAACACTAGGAGCTAAGCTAGGTGAGCAAGATTACACTAAACAAACTACACAAGCTATCAAGAGTAAATTCTAGAGAGGGTGTGATCGATATACCGACGTCGGCGTGTAGAGGTGGAAGCCAATCACCGTGATCAATATGAAATCTCCAATGTGCAAGAACAAGATTGACACGATGGTTTTTTCACCGAGGTTCACGTGCTTGCCGGCACGCTAGTCTCCATTGTGACGATACACCCACTAGATGTTCCACAAGCTTAATGGCCGGTGCCAAATCCCCGGTGGGAGCTCAATGAAATAATCACTAGAGGGGATCCACAAGCCACGAGCAATCCACTAGTGCTCCTTTCGCGAATCTCCCGCGGGGTAAGGAACGACCCCTCACAACTCCACCGGTGTGGCCTCGAACAAGCTCCAATCGAGCTCAACACCGCCTCAATCTCCAGGCCGCTAGGGAACCAAGCAAATTCCCAAGAGAAACGAAATCCCACAGCTCCTCCAAGGATGAAGTGCCTCTAGATGCAATCAACAATGCAATGCACTTCTATCACTCTCAATCTCACCGGAGATTCAAGTTTGGATGAAGAGATGAGTGGAGTGGAGTATATCAAGCTCACAAGCAAGTAGGAGTGTTCAAATGTGCAAGCGAGCTCATGTACCCGGCCATCCAACTATATATAGAGCCCACTCAAAAACATAGCCGTTGGGGTTTCTGCGCGTTGACCGGACTCGCCGACCGGACTCACCCGGCCGGTCCAAATGTCCCAACGTCACCACCCACCGACCGGCCCCGGTCGGATAAGACAGAGCACCTGGCCCCATAGCCGACGGTAGTCTTCATGCGTCCGGCCGACGATCCGGTCGTGATCGGATCCTCCCCAGCGTCGCGTCCGTCAAAGCCTTGAGTTGAGCCCAAATGCGGTGCTTATCGGACTTGACCGGACCGCTCGACCGGAGCGTCCCGCTCTAGTGTCGGTCGGCCCTTCCCGCAAAATTCAGCATCTTGTTGTCGCATTTGCTTCAACCATGCTTCGCCTCTTGCCACAAGTTACCAACACGTCGAAGATGATCTCAATATCATGTATGTTAGCATGTCGCGATCGATTTGGCAAGAACGAAGTTAGTGCTCTCAAGTCTATATGCAATATGCAGGTCAAGTGGACCTAGTAGCACTTCACCAAAGGATTAGTTGCGGCATCCCCTCTTGATAGTCGGCCATCTATCCTATAATGTGATCACACTCTCTATAGTGTCTTGATCACCGAAAGAAAACCCTATCAAGTTATACCTTTGCCTTGAACTCCAGGTTCCTTAGAAACCGACAACCGAGCTTGACGATCCATCATGTCCATCATTATTGTCCATGTTCATGATCATCATGCTCCACGTCATCCATGCAATCCTATCTCTTAAGTCACACTTAGAGCAATAGGATTAGCATAACAAGGTGTCATCAATTTCCAAAACCAAACATGAGATTTCACCTATGCTTCATGGCCGACCTAGGGAAACTGCGCGACGTCCTTGCCTCGGTGTGGTCCCTCCTAGAAAGCAACTTTGATGGCACATTTGCTAGTTTGCAAGGAAATGAGTCGTTCAATTGTCATATAAGCACAATTAGTCATTGTTCTTCACTGTGTAAGTATGATCATTGCTGCCCTAGGAAATTCTTAGACGAAACCCGAGAAACCGATTAGGTTGATTCCACAAACTGGCTAGGCCAGTTTTGGTGGAATCGCAATGTCTCGGTCAGTTTACAAGTTGTGCAATTTAGCACTTATATATGTTGTGTGACCAATCCTTGCGTCAACATACTTTTTGGCGACTCAATTAGGGATGATATTTTGTCTCTACCTTTGTAGCCAAATCTCTCTTCCCAATCTATATACTTCATTAATTTGTGTTTCTTGTGTTTACCATTAGTATTGCATATGGCCTAAGTACCATTGCATCTGGTTCTAGCCCGTTGTGATCTTGCTTGCTGGTGAGCAGTGTGTTACTATTGTAAAAAATGAGCAAGGTGGATGAATTATTGATCATGGAGTACCAATGTGTTGCACCATAGTACTGCTACATACAACTACGCCAAGCTATAGCTTGCAAATACTTTGTATGACTACCACTCATATTTTTTCACGTTCCATGAATTCTCGCGTTGGTGTTGCCCGTCACAACATATTAGATATGTTGGATCAACTGATACTTGTGTTCATATCGGTCTCATCATACACATCATAATTCTAGAATCAGGAGTCGATGTCAATTTTGAATTATTTGACTTTTAGTGCTGCTAGCAACAAACAACATGCACAACATCCTTATTAATTGGCTACAAATTAACAATATGTTGTTCCACCTCTAAACATGTCGGTGAATGAGAGAATTGGCTATGATGATACTAACTATTTAGCTAATTGCTCTCAATTCATATCCGTGTGCAAATGTTCACAATTCAAGACTCCTAACTCGAGCTAAATTAATGCAAATTCAGCAAGGTATGCTAATGGTAATACTTGCGGTTTGTCTTCATGTGTTGCTCCTAAAAGCAAATCAACAAAAGGTGTGTTAATTCTAATACTCATTTTGACTTCATATGTTACTACCAAATCAAGTCGAATCAATGAGAATTAGGCAAGATATATATTCTCAATCAGATCATGCTGAACTCAAGAAAGGCAAAGTCATGAAATGCTTTGTGCCCACATTGGGGTTACTTGCAAGAAGTTGTCACACCCCAAAGTTTCTAGTTCGGGTTGTGATGAATAGAAAACACTTTCTTAAAGTAATATCGAAAGATGAAATCAAACATATCCAAACCTTTACATATTAAAAAGAATATGTTTTCCACATTTGATTTAATTATCTAACATAATGTTCGTCAAAAAAATAGTAGGAGCATTGTTATTCTTCTTGAATTTCAAACTATCACACATTTTGACTTTTCTAGAAACATAGTTTTTACTATGAACTTAGATATACACTATATCTAGGTACATAGTAAAAGGAATGTATTTAGAAATGAGAAAAAAATCATCATATGTTTTGGAAAGGAGCGAGCATCAACTAAAAATCTTATTGTGTGAACTTAGATATACACATTTTGCATTTTTTTATTGAGTGAAAATGAGTTTATAAAATTGGTATAAAAGCGGATCGACTTTTTTACTTTATTTGTGAAATGAATAAATATTTTAAAACTTATTGTGAAAACAAACAAAAGTTATATTTCCAAACTATCATAAACCATTTCCACAATAATTACAAAATTTATTTGATTTAATAATCTTTTGTATTGATTTACAAATGAATTTGTTAAATGAAACAAAAATAAAACTAAAACAAAAAGGAAAACGTAAACTCCATTCATCCTGTCTCTTTCGGCCCAATCCAGCTTACCTCCTGCGCCCACTTTCCTTTTTCTTTGTGGGCCACCGGCCTGATAGCCACGTGAGTAGCAAGGCCACCAGACGAGCCTTCAACATTCCGAACAGAGCCGCAGCGGGCAAGCGCCCGAACAAACGACAGCAGCACAACGTACATAGGCCCATTATATTACACACACAAAAAAAAACACCAATCTAAATAAAAGATCCAAGCCACAACACACGAAATCTGTAGGAGATGATTAGAAATGCCGTGTAGGGCTGTGTGAATTGACTGCTCAGCAGCAGTATGGGGCCCAATTCGTTCATGGGCCGCTCAGCAGCAGTAGGTCGATCCACCTCTAAACCTACATTTCCCTGAAGGTCAAAAAGTTGGAGATGCTATGCATGTACAGCTTGTCCGTTCAAGAAACATCCACTCTCGATCCATCTCTGCACAAAAAATTATTGAGTTAGTAATCATAGAGAAAATAAGACCTTCAGGGACAACAATTAAAAGCTCGAAAGTATAAGGATTCTACACTTATTTAGTTTAGTCTCCCCATTTTAGGAAAAAATGGTCGGCACTAAATTTTGAAAAAACTGAAATTGGATGCGCTATATATGCAAATTTAAAAAAAACAATGTGTTAATATACACTATTCAAAAAACAATTATTCTACTCAATGCCACTAAACAAGTATTAAAAAAATTATACACTATTTAAAAAAAACTAAAATTGAAGACTTGATCATGAACAACAATTTAGCTCCAAACAATGTGGTTGGTAGGTGACACATGGATTATTTTGCATGTCAAATTCATAAAAACTAGACTCTCATCCCAACAAGAACTAATTATGGCATCATATACTAACAACACGTACTAGCAATCATCATGATCAAAACAAAGGTAGTTAAGCTATGAATCCAAATTGTTCAGGGACTCTAGTGTGTAGAAAGAACAAGAATAAGAATCAAGCAATGTAGCCATCAAAATGAAGTTAATTAAGCATCAAAATTAAAGGACTAGATGCTTGTTACTAACCTTAAGGCAAAAAGATCAAGACATTCTTTATAATCCAAGCGATTGCTTCATGGTGAAGAACAGCCACAACAATGAAGGGAAGGACCCAAACACGCGCCTCTGTTCTCGGGGTGGAAGAGAGTAACGGTTGTAGCCTTTTTTTGTGCTGTCAGCTTATAATTATCAGTTCACTACACGAATCGACACAAATCGGCCTACAGCCATAGTATTTCCTAGTTTTCAGAGCCAAGAACCGACAATGTAAGCTAATCACTCCCAGTTGTGCCAAATATGACAGTGATCGATGCGGCTGACAGTGATGTGCGATTTTGTAGTAGTGTGTGGGCTACCTAGTCTACTCGGGTGTGGGTCGGTGTGCAATTTGTCAGCTGACAGTGATGTGCAATTTTGTAGCAGAGTTTAAGTTTTTTTTAATCTTATTTTACGCCACTTCTCTACAATTTGTCGATCTTTTTTAATGTAAAAAGCGGCATTATGTCCTTACATATATACTCGTATATGTAAGCACACCCGGTAGACGTGTGTAGAGAACTCTAGCCTGTCTACATCACGGTATGTTCAAGTAGGAGTATTGTCTCACGTCAAGCCTCCACGAGATTGAACCTGCACCGATTTTGAATCCTTCCAGCACGCTCCATCTATCGGACCAATACCGAATTAAATCTCTCATGGTGCAGGTCAAGCCTCTAGACCTAGAAAGGCCTGGCCAGAGACTGTTTCGCGCAAAAATCACGTGCTTTTCATCAACAAAACAACAACACAGCCTGAGTTTATGGCCACAAACGACGCGGTGCAGCTTCCGTGTATTCACACGCAACGGTCTCTGAGAAAGTGAGCACGTCCTGATCGATGACGGCAGACTAAACTCGATTTTGCTCCTAGGTCGATCGGTTTCGTGGACGTTATTAAGGGACCGATCGTTATTCGACGTTGGTGGTCGATCCATCCCTGAACGAACAGCGGATCGATCAGTCGCGAGCATGAGATCCAATCAACCGGGGCCTCCTGCTTAATTGGAGTACAACAGACCACTTGTCTCGTGGCTGTCCGATCAAGAGGTCCTTTTCTACCATGATATGACGATTGTTCAGCGCGCAGAGGACATTTTTTTGAGATTACACAGTATAAACGCAGACGCTCAACACGCACGCACACTCATCTATATGAACATAGGTACGCAAACCCTCCCCCTATGAGCACTTTTGAAGGGCTGAGCCGCAAATCTCGAAGTTCACGGTCACCATAGGCACCTCGCTGTCGACGGGAACGTCGTCTCTATGAACATAGGTACGCAAAACCCTACCCCCTACGAGCACTTTTGAAGGGCTGAGTCGGCAAATCTCGAAGTTCACGAACGTCGCCTACCAATTAATGTATAGCGCTGAAAAATTATGAAATAATCTAGGATAATATGTCACACCCAGGATTTGAACCCTAGGCGGGAGCCCTCCAACCAATGACCTTTTTGCCATTGCGCCGTGAGGCAATTGCTTGGCATCCTTTAATTCAATTCATTTTTTTAAGAACATGCTGTAGCGCGTATTTTATTAAGAAGAAAGAGGAGCAACAACCCTAACTCTACTGGATCCTTGGATTTATATTTGGCTGGCCTTTTATATTTGGATTCTTGAAATTGAATTCATCGTATAAAATAGATTCGTGCAACAAGAATCCATAGAATCCGTTAACTAAAGTCTACTCGAGTTGGAGAAGAAGGATCCATAAAATCCATTTCCTCCAAGATGAAGGAACCCCCATTGTAAAAATTCGAGAAGTAAAAAGTGATCCCAGCACAGATCACAGATTCACAGCTAGCGCAATCTGTTGCCATTTTCATTACCGTTAATTGCCAGTTCTACCAGTAGTTGCCAACCAAAGAGCACCTTTTTGTTCTGTTAATTTCTCAGTGTGAAGTAAATTATTTGGATTGGTTAGTAGAGACGACTATGAACCGGAGCAACTTTGTCATAAAAATAGCTAGAGGCCAGGATTGGTCATAGGTCGTGGTTAGTCAAGTCACGCGCGGAAGACCAACCCAACTAACCACAATGTACGCATGCAGCGTCGTCACACATAATGAATGAATGTCATCATCATGCATCTAGATGGAGCATACGAGAGAAAAAAAACCTGTCACGATAATAATGGAATTGTTGAGAAATCTTATTAGAATTAGTAAGAAAACATCACTTAATAATCAATCTATATATTCGATTTTTAAATGGTGGCCATCAACCTCGTCAGTGCGATTATTCTCAGCTAGTGAAATAAGATTCGTCGTCGGCGCCACACACAAACAGTAAATATTGTTTTTTTTTCTAATAAAGTAGAAGTAATTTTGGCATAGCTAGAAAATAAAATACATTCAAACTTGAAAGCTAAGAAAAGCCAGCTAGAATGAAATGAAATGAAAGGGAAATCTGTCCGCTCCAACAGGAAATAATGGATCGGTGCCCCGTTTTTCAAAAGCCCGTTCCGTTCCAGAGTAGTGTGGCGACACCATGCATTCTTATGATATGATATGGTGCCGAACCTCAACCCAGGTAGGCTCATTCGGCTTATCTTCATCGATCTAGAAGCCAGGACTTTTATTTGTCGTCCTCCTGCTCATCTCTCTGTGCGTGTCTCCATCAAACACACGTACGTACATCTTTGTGTGGATAGCGATGGAAAAAATGGCACTTGCAGTAAAAAAAATTAAAGTGGAAGATTTTAATCTTAAAGTACTAGATGTTGTCTCCCGATAATATAATAGAAATTGTGATAGAAACTCTAGAGAGACAGACAAATACACAAGGCACTCTACATACACGTTTACAAGAATTGTCCAAACTTAGATCGCTCAATCATTCGAATTCGAATATAGTATATATGCATGTATCTCACTTGTTTCCGGTTGTCCTTTTGGACAAGGATACAGTCGTTTGCCCATTTGCTAACTATATAAATAATTAAAATGCATGTTTTTAGATGGGGCACACTAGTACTGAAAACGTTTTTCGGTGACGGGCGCCCGGGGATCTTAGGTGGCGGGCGGAGGCGCCGTCACCAACAAGAGGTCACGGTTGTACAAGAATTTTGCGTGGCGGCCTCCTCGCGCCACGGCTAATAAACTGGCACCGTGGGGCGCATTAAGGAACGCCCCGCCACGTTAAAAAAAAAAAAAAACCCATGAGCCCACCGGTGAGCCTATCCGAGCCCGCCGGTGAGCGAGACCACGATCCACCGCCGCCGCCCGGGAGCACCGCCGTGCGCCACCACCACCGAGTCTGTTCGATCCATCGCCGGATCCGTAGCGCCCAGCCCGGATCGGCTCTCTCCACCCTTTTGGATGCCTTTCGATCCGCCGCCGGCCTGAGAAGGAGGAAGTGGCATCGGATCGGGGAGGAGGTGGTCATGCGAATCTGTTCTCCACGCCGCCGCCCGGCTCCGGCTCTGAACCGCCGCTCACGGATCCCGCCGGCTGCCCCTCACGGGCGCCGTGACCCGCCCCCACGTCGCTCCGGCTCCCGACGCCGCCGCTCCCCATCCCCGCCGCCCCGGCAAATACTGCCGACGCCGGGGCAACAGAGGAAGAGGACACGCCCGCGATCGGCGTCCACCTCACGGCGCCCTCCGAGAGATCCGCGCGCCGAGGGTAGAGGGAGGGTCGGCGGCGTGGATCGGGCGCCGAGGAGAGAGGATAGCCGGCCGGTGTGGTTCGGCGCCGAGGAGAGTTGAGGACCGGCGGGGTGGTTCGGGTGCCGAGGGAGAGGAAGGGGACCGATCAAACCGAGGAGAGAGAAGTTTCGGCGCTGGGAGAGAAGTGTCGGGGAAGAGAGGAATAGAGTGAAGGAAACCCTAGTTTCCTATATTTATACCACGGATGGTTATCGGGCCGCGCCATGGGCATTTGGGCCTCAGATGTTCTCGCGGACGGCCTTTTTAAGATGCCCGCCACGGGGAAGGTGCCCGCCACGCAAAAAATCTTTCCCGTGATTTTACAAAAAAAACCCCGCCACGTAAAAAAACTGGGCGTGGCGGGGTATTTTCCGTGACGAGGCAAAAAAGTGCCCGACACGGAAAAGATTTTGCAAGTGCTCGCAAAATCATTTTGTTACTAGTGGCAGCGAGAGCTTTGCTGCAAAAACAAATTAATGCATAGTTAAATTAGAAAACATATTGAAATGTTCTTTACAGGAATCTTCTAGGATGAGCTCCGAGGGTTTCTTTTTCTCTCGAATAGATAATTCCAGGTGTGGTCGAAATTAAACTATTTAAATTTGACTAAATTTATTGAAAATATAAACATATAACTCTTGATAGATGTACTAAAAAATTTAATTATTAAGAAAATAGAATAATTTAATATGATACATTTTAGGATCATTTTGAAACTAATAAAATACTAGATTATTTGGCTTCTGTAATAATATGACTACCTTTTCATTTGAAATCATTTGGAGTCCAAAAAAAAAAAATTAACAACAATGCTTTTGTAATTCATAATTTTTGGAGCTTTTTCAAACAACTTCAAAAGAAAAAATGATCAAAAGCAAAGTGATAGTGTCGAGAGACCGGCTAGATTGGGCCGAATTGACACCGATCGTCGGTCGTCGAGGGCGGTGGAGGTGGAGTCGGCGGTGGTGGGGGGCGCGGCTCGGGCTCGGGGGCGGGCGGCGGCGGCGTGGGCGGGGGGGCGGCGTGGAAGGAAGGAGAGGAGGTGGGGGTAAAATTTCTTTATTTGCTTGTTGCCCCGAAAGATTACAGACTCCTTACTTTTATAGCCCGGCTAGTGGGACTTGTATCGCAAGCAATCTCTCTAAAAGTTTCCCTATAGATTGGAATACCTTTTTTACAAGCATATCCTATTTATTTTCCTAATAAGGACCTTCCTTATAGATAGAATATTCCCTTGCACACCAAAAGCCTAAGATAATCCTAGATAATTTCCTCCTTTATTGCTGAATTAATTGCCGAAAAATCTGCGGAAGGGAGGTGGAGGCTGCGCGCGCGCCACAGTGGCGCTTCTTATTTGGCGCCCCTCGGGCCTCGCGCGGGCGTGTCCCATCTTGGGCCCTATTTCTTGGGTCATGACAGATAGACTTTGACAAGATTTAAAACTTTCTAGATTAAACATTTTTTTTAGTTTAATCGGAGGAAGTGGGGGCGGAGGAACTTCGTGCGGATCTAGAGGATGCTCACGTTAAGGGTGGGTCGTGGCCGGTGGAGGAGGAAAACCGGCCATGGGAGCGTGAGGAGAACGAAGAATTGAATAAGATGACAGATAGTAGTTACAATCAGGGCCAGGTTTTAAATGTAAAGCTCCTTACATTTTGTGTCAATACAACCCTAGGCTTCTTGCATCACGGCCCGGTACGTCCATGTCCCTATCTCTAGTAGGGTTGAAAGAATATATACTCAAGAGCATCTCCAACAGTTTTGCATTCAGGTTTTGCATTCTTGAAATTTGCCAAATACATGAAAAAGTGGTCTCCAACAGTTTTGCATTCAGGTTTTGCATTTTGGGCAACTTGGCATTTGGGAGGTGAAGTTTTGCATATATGCGAGTCCGCGTGCGACTTGGCAAACTTCGTCCGTGGGCCTCTCGCGCTGTTTCCCCGTGCCACGGGGACTCCTTCCCGCGGCATATATTGTTCCCGCGCTGCACTAGGACTCCTTCCGCGCCGCCGTCTTCTATCACGACACCATCGTGACAGAGGTACTCCTTCTGATCTTCTCTTTCCACGCGCTAGCTAGGGTTGCCTATGGATCTTCACTCTCATGACATGGAGCAGCAGCTAGCGATCGGTGTGCTGGACCTGGAAACGCTGCAGATCCATTCCGGCGACCTGCAACCGCTCGAGGTGTTGGCTACGACCTGGAACCGGCGACGGAGATCAAGCACGAGGTGTTGGCGACTTCCAGCAGTGCCAGCAGCGACGGAAATCAGCAGGAACCGGCGACGGAGATCGATCTCTAGGGCATCGAGACTGGCGGCACGCTGGATCGCGCGTGAAGAAAAGACGCGCGAAGAAAAGACCGAGAGAATACCGCGGGAGAGAAATTTTCACGGCAAATTGAGTTGACGTGGGTCCACAATTTGGTAAATGGCAAGTCAAAAATGCAAAACTCTTGGAGATGGCTTGTTTTCCTACTTGGCATTTCGTTTTGGGAGTTGGCAAACTACAACAAATGGCAAAGAAAAAAATACAAAACTGTTGGAGATGCTCTGTATGTACAACGTACAATATTGTCGATCCGTATACAGGAAACGGCCGTCCATCACGTACAAGCACGTGCGTTTAATTCGTCAAGGATTCTCGTACGTCATTGATATTATGCCCTTAATCTACACACTACAATATATATAATTGCGCTAGTAGCGCTAGGTCAAACCTCGAGATGGGAACGTGCACGTTCAGCCTGTTCAACTTTGAAGATCGATTGATGCGTTCGTGCAGACGTGCTGTAATCAACCCACTCGCTCAACACTATGTACACATGTGTTCGTGGTCGATCCGTGTGCCAGCGATCGAGCGCACGTTCCATCAACGAATCGATCAGTCGACATCCACACACGTACAACTGATCGACCACTTGTTTCGTGGCTGTCCGATCGAGGTCCTTTTCTGTGATTGTTCAGCCTTCATTAGCCGGAGGTGAAATTTGATGCACGACAAAACTAAATTAATGCAATGAATGAATTGCTGGGTCGGATCCTTTAATTCGATTACAATTTTTGATTCAGATGGCTTGTTATTGTTCAGTGCGATATAATTTACTTAAACTGTTTAGTAGAGACGACTCTGAACTGGAGCAAGTTAAATGAAATTTCTCATACAATTCGAGAGGGCGTTAATTGGTCATATATAGGTCGTTAGTCAAGTCACGCGCGGAAGACAAATGCAACACAACCACAACACACGCATGCAGCGTCGTCATCACACATAATGATATCATCATGATCATCTAGATGGGAGAACACCAGTATTATTTACAATATGCCAAACCACGTCTTTCGGATCCAATGCACATCTGACGATGATGTGAAAATATTACATGCTGCAACCTACGCACGTACTTAAAACCACATAGAATTCTAGGAGAATAAAAAAAAGGGGCTCTTGCGTTTTGCCCTGTTTTGTATTAAAATTGTGATTTTACCCCTACTTTTTTTTTTTTTTTACTTTGTGAGTTTACCCTTGTGATTTCAAAACGAAACACCAGTTTGCCCCTACTCTGTTATCCTTGCCTAACGGTGGTGTTACATTTTTGTACAAAATGACAGAAATGCTCATGTGATTTTGCCCCCACGCCTATTTGTGGTTTTACCCCCCGATTTGGAATTAGACTTTTTATTGTACATTGACAAACAATTTATTTAATTTGGTCACATGTATTTGGCACAACTAACAATTATTTTAGACTAGAATTAATATTGAAAAATGTTCAAAACTTTGGCAGCACCTTTGCAATATTTTGCTAGCATCATGACAACAATATGAAGCACATATAAAACACATGAGAAAATCATGGACAAGCAACAACAAATGAAAGAAGGGGTCCATTCGAAGTATCCCATACAACATGTCATCATGTCCACAAAAGCTACATGTCTACTCCATATCCACAAAAGCAACTACACCATGTCAACATGTCCACAAAAGGAACAAGTCTGCACCATATCAACCTGCCCACAAAAGCTACACGCATCTCATTGAAGGACCACATAGAGACCTAACAAACTAGCTAGACTTCCTCCTATTCGCCTTCCTCTTCCCCGTCCTCTAAAATGTGAACATGTTGGTTAGTAGTGATTTGGCCTACAAATAAGTACACCAATACACCATGGCTTACCTTGGATTACTGTTGCCCTCTCCTGATTCTCTTCCCCTCCCCCTTCCTCTTCCCCTCCTAGTAGCACTTGCACTAGAAAGAAAGGAAACATGATTTCAAAATTAGTTATGATCAAATTATGGAAAACGTATAAGTGGGCACCAACAAAACATGACTTACATTGGGTCAATGCTGCCCTTTCCCGGTTCAGTTCCCCTTCCCCTTTCCTAATTCTCTTGCTCTTCCCTCCCCCTTCCAGTAGCAATAGCACTTGCACTAAAAAAGGGAAGAAACATGATGCAAAAATTAGCATGGCTATAGATCTAGAAATAAGTAGAAGTACACCATGTCTTACTTTGGGTTGTTGTTGTCCTCCTGTGATCCATGTTGTGAAGAACTGAGCCTTCTCTTTTGACTAGCAGTGAGACCTCCTTGGCATGTCTTGGCCAAATGTCGGTTCATGGCACTCAGTACATACTCTTCTTTTCTTGCTACTACAAACTTCATCATATGCCTTGAACCTAGACTTTCCTTGGCCTCCGAGGTTTCCTCCTCAATTTAGGCTTACGGATTTTGTAGCCTAAGTCAACGCACTACCAAAGCTCTTTGGATGTCGTTGGAATGAAAGTACTTGCATATGCCTTTCTCAACCTTTCAATATAGAAATATTCATGGACAAACTCATCCATTTGAACCTCGCTACTAAGCTTTCAATGAAAGCTAGAGCATGGCTGCAAGGCTTTCTAGTCACTTGCCAAGCCCTACAAGTACATGTCTTTAATTCCAAGTTAATTGCATGCCTAAATCTATTGACTCTCACTTCTGCTTTTCCAGGCCCACAAATTAAGATATCAAGATCTTTAATGGCCTTGGATTGAGCATTCAGATTTTTGATGATATCCGGGATTATCTTTCCAAATATCTTTCTAGCATTCTTTGATCTCAAGACAAATTTCTCAATGATTTGTCTTATGTTGTCATGCATTTCCACAATGTGATGTTTCTTTGTTTTTGACACCCAACTATTGAAACTCTCAGAAAGGTTATTGTTGATGTAATCTACCTTGCAGTCTTCTAAGAATTTGCTTCTACTCCATATGTATGGATGGTTCTCATCCAACCATTCAAGTTCCTTGGGATCCTTCTCTTCTATATTCTTCATGAAGAAGTTGAACTTGTCAGTTGTGAAGCTTTTGGCAGCTGCAACATATTCTTCCCATAAAGAGGACCACCATAAATTTTCTTCATGTTCTTCCACAAATGCCTCATACACTCTCTATGCTCAACTCCTGGATAGACAACTTCAACAGCTTCATCAATTCCCTTGCATGCATCTGTACTAATGAGCAAACTTGTGTGACATTATTGACATATGTTAGGTGTGAGCAATTTTAACTTGAAGGAAAACAACAAAATACTAGTCAGATTTACACACTTGGAGGAGAACCAATTACTTTTTTCAAGTTTTGGATGAACCACTTCCAACTTTCCTTAGACTCAGTCTCAATCACCCCATATGCCACTAGAAACAACCGGTTGAGACCATCTACTGCAACAGTTGTTGTCAATACACCTCTTGCCCTACCTGTCAAGTGAGATCCATCCATGGCAATATGTGGTCTACATCCTTCTAAAAAGCCATCAATGCATGGCTTTAGAGCAAGAAAGAATCTCATGTAGCATTCATGACCATTATGCTGCTCAGTCTCTAGTTCAACAACACTGCCAGGCACTGACCTTAGAAGCCCAGCTTGATAAGTAGGAATCAAGTCATAAGAATCTTCCCACTTCCCACATATGAGATCAAGTGCGCTCACCTTCCCTCTATAGACTCTATCATAAGGAACATCCACTCCGTACTTCTTTTTTAACTCTGCATGCAATTTTGTAGGACCCATTCCAGGCTCATCTCGTAGTAAGTCCACAACTCTATCAGAAACCCATTTATTTGAGAGTTATGGCCTCTGCCGAGCGCCAAACATGCTGGGCAAAGGACCAATCTCTTGTAGTGTCATGTCGAGAAGATAGTAGTGGGCCGATATACAATCAGGGCCAGGGTTTAAATGTAAAGCACCATACATTTGGTGTCCCGATACAACCCTAGGCTCCCTACATCATGGCACGGTACGTCCTTGTCCCTATCTCTAGTAGGGTTGGAAGAATATATACTCAAGTAATGTGTACACAATATACTATATTGTCGATCCGTATACAGGAAACGGCCGTCCATCACGTACATGCACGTGCGTTTATTTCATTAAGGATTCGAATCCGCCGAGCACGCTCAAAGTTGAACTTACGTACGTTCGGCCTGTTGAACTTTGAAGATGGGTTGATGCGTCCGTGCATACGTGCTGTAATCAACCCACTCGCTCAACAATATGTACAGATGTGTTCGTGGTCGATCCGTGTGCCAGCGAGCGCACGTTCCATCAACGAATCAGTCTAGTTCGATTGAGATCCAGACCAACCACGGCCTCCAATGGAGTACAACTGATCGACCACTTGTCTCGTGGCTGTCCGATCGAGGTCCTTTTCTGTGATTGTTCAGCCTTCATTAGCCGGAGGAGAAATTTGATGCACGACAAAACTAAACGCAATGAATGAATTGATGGGTCAGATCCTTTAATTCGATTACAAATTTTGATTCAGATGGCTTGTTTGGTTTTTAAAACTGGTCAAACTTGCGATACTTTGAAAACTATCTAAAAAAAGTTAAAAATAGCACCAATTATTTTAGGATCGATGGAGTTATTTTGTTATTGTTTGATATAATTTATTTAAACTATCTAGAAGAGATGACTCTGAACCAGAGCAAGTTAAATTAAATTTTTCAATTTTTAGAAAAGAGAATATATTAATACCTCAGGTTCTGCATCGACTAATGTAATTTGTCATACAATTAGATAGGGCGTTAAGGTCGTTAGTTAAGTCACACGCGCGGAAGACAAATGCAACCCAGCGACAACACACGCATGCAGCGTCGTCATCACACATAATGATATCATCATCTAGATGGGAGAACACCAGTATTATTTACAATATGCCAAACCACGTCTTTCCGATCCAATGCATGTCTGATGATGTGAAAATATTACATGCTGCACCCACGCACGTACTTAAAGCCACATAGAATCCTAGGAGAATAAAAAAACCAGCAACGTCAGTCATGATAATACTAGAGTTGACCATGTTTATCGGATGACTAATCGTGATCAATCGTGATTAGTCGTCCTTATCGTAAGTAGTTGGGTGCTCGACCTTGATTTCCATTAGAACCTCATCGTCCAATAAGGTAAGTGAAGTTGTCCCATCAAAGTAGCCAAACGACTAGCTGGGTTGCTGGGGCAGTACAAATATACGTAATGCAATGTAGGTATGTAGAATTCGGCCCACCGACTGACCCATTAGAGTAAGAAGAGGAGAGGGAAGTGAGTGAAGGAGGCTGCAGCCACCGCATTTCCAGCTTCCGCTTGTCACATTCTGTTTCCGGCTCCGGCTCTGCTTTCCCTCGTAGAAGTCGCATTATATGGCCATATTACATATATTTACACCACATATATACAATGTCAATCAGGCCCTAAAAGCATAAGGATGACTAAATGTCCAACTAGCCGACTGGATCGATGAGAACCAAATAATTAACCTTGATCTGATAGGTGGTTATACGACTAGCCTCAATAATACGATCTGAAAACATGGGAGTTGAGAAATCTTAAAAATCCTAAGGAAACATCACGACATTTCTTCATTTCTTTATCGGTGGCCATCAACATCAGTCCGATTCTCAGCGCGTGAAAAATAAGATTCGTAGGTGCCACACACAACAACAGAAACTGTAATATTTTTTTCTAATAAAGTAGGAGTAATTTTGACATGCATATATAGCTAGAAAAACCACCTCAAAATCGCTGTAAACTGAAACTTGAAATGTAAGAAAAGCCAGCTAGAATCCACCGGAATGAAAGGGAAACCCAACAGGTAGTAATCGATCAGGGTGCCCCGTTTTTCAAAATCTCGTTCCGTTTCAGGGTGTCGCGACCATCATGCAAGTGGCGCCGCATGCACCTTAAAAAACTTCATCTAGAAGCCCAGGACTTTTGCTGTCCTCTTGCTCTTCTCTATGCGTCCCTCTCCACATCAAACACTCATACATGGATCTGTGGATAGCGATGCAAAAAATGACAGTTCTAGTAAAATAATTTAAAGTTGAAGATTTCAATCTTATTAAGTACACTCCACAGTAGATGTCGAGATAATAGAAAACTGTGATAGAAACTCTAGAGACAGACACACAAGGCAGTACTGTACACGTAGTACACGTTTACGTACAAGAATTGTCCAAAATTAGGTCACACACGTGGCTCCATCTTTTTAGAATATAGTGATACTCCTCATAATGGTATTAGAGGCACGTGGCTCCATCTTTTCGAATATAGTGATACTCCCTCATAATGGTATTAGAGGTCATTTAGGACAAGTTACGTTTACCAAGGAGTGATTTGTTAGGGGTAATTTTTCATATTTACTCCTAATAAATAAATAGACGGGTGCATTGTCACTTGTCAGCACTAACATCACCTCAGCTCATGGGCTACCGTGGTGCGTCCCCGAGTCTGTATGAGGTGCGAGATGGGTTCAACTCCCTACCGCGGCGTGATGCCTAGAACCACCTCTAATCCGTTCACGGAGGGTGTCGAAACCCGGCTAGATTGGGCGGGCCGACGCGTGAGCGGGGCTCGGAGAGGAGAGGATGACGGTGGAGAGGCGGTGGCGAACGGCGGCGTGGCCGCCCGGGCGGGTGGCGCTTGGGGCCACGGGGGGGGGGCGCTGGCGTGTGAGGCCGGCCTTGGCCGGGCGGATAGGGAAGGGGCGGCGCGCTGGGAGAGGGAGCCAGGGAGATTGGGATAAATTTCTTTATTTGCTTGTTGCCCTGAAAGATTACAGACCCCCCTTACTTTTATAGCCCAAATAGTGGGACTTGTATCTCAAGTAATCTCTCTAAAGGTTTCCTTATAGATTGGAATACCTTTTACAAGCATATCCTATTTATTTTCCTAATAAGGGTCTCCTTTATAGATAGGAATATCCCTTGCACACCAAAACGCCTAAGATAATCCTAGATAATTTACTCATTTATTCCCGAATTAATTGCGAAGAATCAGCGGAAGGGAGGAGGAGGCGGAGGGGGGCGGTAAGAGCCCAAGGGAGGCGGCGCCGCCGTCCCTTGGGCCGGGTGGGCCTGTCCTTCCTTCAGTCCCTATTTCTTGGGTCATGACAGAGGGAGTATAGTGTACTGTGTGCATTTATCTCTCTTATTTCCGGTTGTCCTTTTGAATAGTCTTGCCTATTTGCTAAATATATGAATAATTAAAATGCATGTTTTTTTTTTTTTTTTTAGAAGGGGCAGCGAGAGCTTTGCCGCAAAAAAATAAATGCATAGTCAAATTAGAAAATATGTGTTTAAAACAAAGAAATGTATTAATATTCCAGTCTACTAAATGCATATGCCTATTTATTATTACAAGTAAGAAAAACCATTCCAAGGAATCTCAAAAAATGAAGTTTTGAGCCACATAACAAGGTAGTTTTTAAAGGGAAAACTAAAGAGCAATTATATATATTTCTAAATTAAAAACATATTGAAATGTTTTCTACATGAATGTTCTAGTATGAACAGTAGACTCTTGATAGATGTACTATAAAAGTATATTTTATAACAACTAGAATAATTTAATATGATAAATTTTAGGATCATTTTAAAACTATAGTAAAATACTAGCTAGATTGTTTGACTTCGCACTATGCTAGAATTCTATCCTTTCTAAAACAGAACGGAGACGATGTTGATTAAGGGAAACATGTTCATTAGATGTGACCTTAATAGATGCACACAACAATGAGATAAAATTCATGCTAAAAGACATGTTGCCGTTACATCTGTGATAACAGTCACAAAGTTTTACCGCTAACCCATGCCGTACAGCCGATATCATCGTTTATTCATCACTTGAGTTGGGAAAAAGAGGCAGAACAGAATTATTGGGCAAGAATCCTCTTCATGAAGCTGCCCCTCTCCGATCTCTACATTCCTACAGTCCACCTCAACCTCTAAGACAAACTAAGGACGACGACATATAAAATGGAGAATGATGCTGCAACACCGCCCTACTGAATGGCATGCCATACCTACCAGAGTAATTTCCGATTTATTTGGTATTTTGTGCTTAAAATGTGTATATCACGTTGATCACTAGCATCCACCAAAGTAAGTGTCATTATAGGAAAACACGCAAAGGCACCCTATCTCCGATCCGGCCGGTTTCCCAAGATTTTGCCCAAGCTACACGCGGTGCAACGACGTCATCATACAATATCAGTGGAAATTACTAGCCCTTTTTGGACAAATGTATTCTTTGCTAAAACATCTTTTGTTAAAAAGTCTGTCCAACCTCTTTGCTTGAGCGTTTACTATACGAATCTATAAACTATAAAACCTACTATGTTGTAGCCCTAGTAAGTCATTACATGTTAGTGGAGCTTCAGTTTTTTAGTAGCACTCATCAGCATTCAAGCTATTTGGCCTTGCATAGTGCTTGTATTTTTTTGTAAGTTTATTTCTACAAAATTTTTACGCCTTCTCTTTATAGTAATAGATGAGGAGACCGGCAATATCAACCTTGTCAATCTCAAGATCTAGTACCATTTTTTTTACTTTAAAAAGCTTAGATAATAGTATAATACTCCATCCGTATAAAAAAGTTAAAAGATGTTTTGGACAAGGTTTTGGTCCAACATTGGGAATATAAATCCTGAATAACTTTTAAGTCGTTGAGTTTAAAAATGTGAAAATTATATCAATAGATTTTTTTTTTTGAAAATCATTTTCATAAAAATACATATATAGCTTAATGTCCAATAAATATTTTAACAGAAAAAGAGAAGTCAAAATTGTGTTTTGGAGACCATATCGTTGTCTTAAACATCTTCTAATTGTGATATATTCAAAGGGGGTATGTATATAGCAAGCATCCACTACAAAGTGTACTTACCTGTGTTTAGGCAACTTGTCTACCATGCAACGATGGAGGACATCAGCCAATCAAATCCGGTAGCGGAAAGATTGCCTAGATGGCAGCAGACACTTGATAGTCAGGTGTATAAGGACAGTCACAGTGTAGACTCTACCACTGTGAGTGTCCTAAGATCCTCCCGTTACCCCGGTAGCCCCTTAAACACTACAAATAATCCGGTGTATAAGACGTGTCACACACCAATACATACTGCAGTCACTTGCGTGCTCTCTTTTCTCACCAAGGCGTGCATGTAAAAGTAAAACAGAGCACGAGTTTCTGAAATCCTTAGCATGTATTTCGACTATTAATTTTGTGCCCAACACGTGGCATAGATAGATGGATCAATCACTATCTCCCACCAACAATTCAGCTCACTCCCTCCCACGGTGTAAAGTGTGAACCCTGCCCTGTCTTCATTTACTGCCCCCGCGCGTCCCGAAAAATGGAAATTAAAAGCCGCCACGCCAATTTAACGCCGCCGATCGAAAATCAGTTGCACATTCAATTTAATTTAATTTAATTAATTAATTAATTTAAATCCCCCGCGAGCCGCGAGCGACGACTCCCCGCCATCGCTTTCCCCTCACCTCCCTCGCCACCCTCCTCTGCCTCCACCTCCACCTCCCCTGCCGACGACGACGACCCACGCCACGCCGTTATTACCCAACCATCTCCCCCGCCTCCACCTTCCCTTCCCCAGCCGGGAAGAACGGCAACGGACACACACACACCTCTCTCTCCCTCATCTCTTCTCTCTCTGCACTGCAGCTGCTCTGTACAGGCACCAACCGCCGGCCGATCGACCGACTTCTTGGCTGGCCAAGTGGCCATCTATCAGGCCATGAATCGACGGTCAGACTTCAGTTTCCCAGGCTCGCCGTCACCGGTACCTCGTGGCCTACCGCCGCGTCCGCCAACAAACCACGCGATGTCAGCGGCGGCGCGGCCGTACGGGGACGCCGCCGCCGACGACGAGGAGGCGCGGTGGCTGCAGGCGTCGCTGCAAGCCTCGCCCGAGACGAACTACTACAGCTCCGGCGGGTCCGGGTCGGGGTCGGGGTCGGGCACGCCGTCGCCGCAGCTGTGGACGCAGTCGCAGTCGCAGGCGCACCACCAGCTCCTCCACCGGCAGTACCCGGCGTCGGCGGGCAGCTCGCCGTCGCGGGCGCAGGCCATCGCGGGGTACCGACGCGAGATGCTCGACCTGGTTCGCGGACTCCCGGAGTCCGCGTACGAGCTCGCGCTACGTGACATCGTCGAGCACCCGCACCGCCACCACACGCCGTCGTCGGCGTCGCCACCGTCCCCGCCGCCCCGGGCTCCTCCCTCTCCGCCGGCGCTGGGTAGCACCACCGCTGGGAGACACCACGCGAGTCGCGGCGCTGTCACGGATCCCGTGCGTGCGCAGGAGAAGAAGGACGAGCACACTGCCGTCGCGGCGGCCACAGCGGACGCCGAGGAAGTTGGCGCCGGCGGAGGGTCCAGGGGCAAGGAGAAGCAGGGGAGGAGTAAGCAGAGGACGGTGATGCGGAAGCAGCGGAGCCGGAGCATGGAGCGGAGCGTCAGCCTCGACACCGGCCTGCTCATCAAGCTCTTCCTCCCGCTCTCCATCGGCGGCAGGAAGAAGAAGGTCTCGGTCTCGCCCAAGCCCGACGACGGCAAGAAGAAAAACAAGAGGGAGAAGAAAAGCAGGGGAAGCAGATGAAGAAGGAGCCGGTGCCGCCACCGGCGACGGCGCCAGAGGAGGAGGAGTGGTGGACCAAGAGCGAGTTCAGCGAGGCCGGGAGCAGCAGCCGGACCAGCAGCACCGGCAGCAGCAACAGCAATAGCAGCAGCGCCGCCGGCGGCGTCAGGAATGGCGGCAATGGCGGCGCCAATCCCAGAGCGCCGGCCAGGAGCTGGAGCAGGTAACATACTCCTTTCCCTTTCCCTGCTTAATTTGTTCATTCGTGTTTTAGTTCAGGTTAGTACATACATACATCAGAAATCAGATGGTTTGGCACATTTTATTTATTTTTTTTGGCTATTTCTTTACAAAATTCATCTCCTTTTTATTGAGAAAAAATATACAAATTTGTTCTTGGATTGGGGAATTTCAGGCAAATTAGTAGTCCGGATTATCTCTTAGAGTTGTTATAAAGAGTACTTACTAGAAAGAAATAGGTTGGTGTATAAAAATGCCATCTGAACAATCTTAGTTCAGGAAGGAACCAGCATATGTCAACCTCTCCATATTGTTCAGTTTTCCTTCAGAAACAGAAAAGGGAGAGAAAATTTGGTTTCAGCATTAAAGACAGAGATAAAGATAAAGGAACTTTTTTCAACGGATGCAAGAGAAGAAGAAAAAAAATCTGTTCTAGAAGAAATTTACTTTCTATAAAAAAATGGAGCAAACAAACTTTTTCAAAACAGATACAATATACAGGCAGCAGCTCTTCTAGACTTAATTCTAGTAGTCTTCTAGAACGTAGATTTTGTAGGTTTGTTTGTACCTTAAAAGAAAACAAGGAACACACTTTTGGAAAATGCCCCAACTACTGAAAGTCAGAGGTTACACACTGAAGCACCTATAAATTAATTTTCCAAGGATGGAGATGGTAGTAATAGAATAGATAGACTGGATCAAAGGAAGGAAGCACAACCATCTAATTTGTCACTGAATACGTCTGCTGTGAAGAAGAACACTGCACGGCCAGTTTAGGGCTGCTAAGCATGCCACGATTTGCCTGTGAAATGAAGTCAGCAAGCATGGAATTGGAACGGAGAAAAAAACCGGTCAACACGACAGGCTAGGCAGAGTCGTCGCTTGAAGTCGGTCAATTCTTGTTGCATCACAATCCAGCTTTTCCTGCAGCTGCTCATGTGTTCTTCTTTCTTGGTATGAATGAACTGCAAAAGGGAGCACGAGCACGACTTGACATGAAGCTTTCTATGGTCGTCTTTGTTTTCTGGTACCAGAAATTCTTGATGGTTTTACTAGAACATTCCACAACTGAGCGCTGATTTTTTTTTTTGAAGTAGGAGCATTGTCTGATAAATAAAAGTTTTTTATGAGCTCATTAACTAGATTTTAATTTCAAGGGTTATAGTACTAACGGCAAATGTGATTAGTGCTGGTCGTTATCCCTTGAAATACTATAGTATAGGGCTTGATGAACACATTCAAACACGGCAACTAATTGTAGCGCTGTAGCTGTCAGATCTGATCTATTGATTGGCTTAATATTATAAAAAATTGTGGTTACTTCGTTTATGTGACTTTACTTCTTCAAGTCAGATGATCCTATTCCTAAAATAAGATGATCAGATAATCACCTGCAACAGTTGTTAAGGTATTTAAGTGTGAAATTAGGATCTGTGTAGCATCATTTCAGTAAGTATCCGTTGGATCAATTCATCTCTTTTTGGGACCTATCTGTTCATATGGCCTACCTTTTTTTGACCAAAACATATGGCCTACTTCCTTTGGCCCCCTTTCTGTTACAGAAAGCAAAAGGCTAACTTCTTGCCACCTGAAGCCTAATCATTGCAGCAATGCTTTATGTCTCATTCTGCTATTGCTAATACCATCATTACACTGCCACTTAGAACTACTAGGGTGTATCTAATTGAGTTCATGGCAGGGTCCTGCTAGTCTAATCATCACTCATCTAATCTGCTCTTCTCTGTTTGGCGCAGAAAGCGGACTGGGTGCTATGCTTTCTTCAGGGCAAATAAGGGCAAAAAAGGAGTGAACCAAGACTAGAATCATGATGACAAGGCCACCATGAAAAGGGGAAAATGCTTCTCAGGTGAAATGTTCATGGAAACCATTATCAGCACTGTCACACGGCACAAGAAGCTTAAGCAGGCAACAGATCTCCATAGCTAAATTGATGTTATTCAGTGCCTGATTTTTGTACACAAATATATAGTGGTATGTTAGCACTATCGTCCTTTTATTTCTATTTGGCATGTGATCTTCATGGTATAAACAAAAGGACATGTAATGTGTAGTAGCATACAATAGTTTGACTGGTTCACACTTGATATCATAGAGAATATTAATATGGACAGGACACTGGAGGCAGTGACACCGATGAACACTTGCAAAATCTCTTGTATTTTCTTGACTCAGTAACATTGTCTCCTGTACTGTCTTCTATTTGTACATATTGTTCGACATCTTTCGGATACCGAGAACCATCAGGACTAGTGTACAATCTTTTGTCAGTTGTTGTGAATAGAAAACAGAGGTTGTGGATGATGATGACGCATCAGCGCATAATTTTTGTTTAGTATTGTTCAATCTTGACGGTGATGATGTACAATCTTGACGAACCATTCTCTTTAAAGATCCCAGGAGATCTACAAATATCTTTGTTTTTAGGTCATTTTTGGATCCTAGGAGGGCCCAATGCATATAGTATAATGCTTGCTTTTCGCATGATACCTACCCTAACAATACAGGACAAAATAAAGGCGACTTTCTAGACCTGATCATTTCTTGAAATGTAATGGAGCGGGAAGTACAGATCAGCACAACGGCTATTGATGCTTTGCAGGTGAGACTGCCTGGTGGAGCCCAGGAATCTGGCATTTCCTTACAAACTAACTATAGTTAACATAATTAAGCAAGAGAAGTTACTATTTCTGCTCGCCCAGCATCTCCAAAATGAATGGATGTTGAACAGAGGATCTGGTATAAATTCCATAACCCAACAATTACTTTTCAGGAAGGTAAACAACACTCTGAATTTTTCCAGAAATCTGCGAATGCAACATACTTGGCTTCTCCTACTGTTGAGGAAAGATTAAGGTACTATTCGGTTCAACACCAGGTGTGGGAATGGTAAGGTAATCAACATAAAGGTGAGCCTCGTAGGCGCACCATTGTTTAGGAGCACCATGATTTTTGCCCAGCTTGCAGCCACATCACCTCGAATCCTAATCAAGATCCGTTTCCTGTGGCAAAATAGGCTTGACAGGGCCTCCTGGAATGCGGCCATGGAATGACCAAAGGTGAGCCTTGTACAAATTTTGACTGCCTCTACAAACGGATTCTGCAGTAGTGAGAACAGCATCGATTAATGAAATGACCAAAGGTCGAAAGCACACCATCGATGCAAACAAACTCTCAAGCAAGACGAAACAGGGGATGGCGGTGGAATGATTTTTTTTTTTTTTTTTTTCGAGACCACGCCCACCTAAGTTGGCGCGTTTTTCATTAAGCAGAAAGGCCAAAAGAACGGCCGGTAACCGGATACAAGGGGAGACGCGAGTAACCCTCGGGTTACCCATGAAAACCCCGACACAAACAAACAGCAAGAAACGAAAGGGGAAAGCAGACAAGTCACTATAGGTGGAGAGTAATTTCTGAGTGATTCCCTTACATTTTCCTGGACTACTCAAAATCATCCCTATCCACATCTGTTATCATTTCATATTCAAGTTTTCTTGACAGCATTAGAGTTGGATGGTTCGGGTGCTTGTCAATTGCATCCCTGATCTTGGCCTCTACATCCTCCACCTCACTGATCCGTGCATCCATACAGTCAACATCGACGATGACTTGCTTAAGGGAAACAAGGTTCTGCAATCCAGCATCAAAACCACCACCTTCTCTCTTCCTTACTTCAAAGTATAACTGAAGGCTTTGAAGCTTTGGCATCACTCCTTGAGCAAACACCAGCCAGCATCTTGTGCAGTGCTGAAACTTAAACTTTGCTAGAGAGTGGAACGGATGATCAACACCAATTACCAATCGTTCTTCCGCCGTACCATTATCCTGTACTGCTAATTTAAGAAAATGTAGCACAGGTAAAGCTCCAAGCAGTTTGAGATCCTCCCCTCTTAGCAGTTTGACACGGATGGACAAGCTGCAGAGCTGAAGAGGGAGGAAAACCAACAGGGCACACGAGAGAGGGTCAAATAGTATCCATAAATGTGCTGGAGATGTTCAGGGCCCTCCAATGATCTGGCACGCAATCTAAGGAACAGAGCCCAGTACCATAACGAAAATCTAGAGAGCGAAGGTTACCTAGATTAGATAGACTCTGAACAAAAGTCTTCACGTAACCCTCATTTTCACCTAAGCCGTTTATAGTGAGCTCCCGTGGGTCGGTAAGGCTACCTAACTCAGCCAGGCTGTTTGGTGACTTTACCACGTCGAGCAAGGACAAATGTTGCAGGGACAACAGATTCCCAATCCCATCTGGAAGTTTTACCCTTTCACCAATTAACAGATTTTCAAGTTGTTGTAGCTGAACAATGCTTGTTGGCAGTTCTCCTTTGAATGGGCCCCACAAATCCAGAGTTCTGAGAAACTTTAGGTTTCCAATTCCTTGTAGAAGCTCTGTTTCAATGTGACCTCCTAGTTCAAGATATCTCAAGTGGTGCAAACTCGCTAGATCCTTAGCATGAATATTCTTGCTAACAGATCGAAGTTTTCAAAGCCAAAACACGGAGAAGTGGAAACCTTGATAATGGTGGCATCCACTGAGCAGCATCCCCAAAAGCAACAAGTGATCTGACATGGGACATGTTCAATGTTGTTGGCAACATCATTTGTTCTTTCTTACTATCTACTTTGCTGCCATGCAGTGATAATCGTCGAATTTTGCATTCTGGAGACATGTGGCTTGCACCTTCTAATATAGTGAGAAAATTTTCTTGAGCTGAAATGGAAATAATGAGATCAAGTACCATATCATGTACTTTACAAGATGTTGCACTACCATTCATGTATCTTTGGTTGAATCATGCTCCTATTAACAAGCTCATTGAAATACCTCTCTCCAAGATCACACTGAATTACTCCCTTGTTTTCATCGATGAAACCTTACGCTATCCAAAGCCATACCAAGTCATCACGCCGAATCTCATAATCCTCGGGGAACATGCTTAGATACAGCAAGCATGGCTTTAGATAGGAAGGCGATCGTAATAACTAAGATACGAGGATCTGTCTCATGCTCTTGAGACTCTTGTCTTTATGAAGTCCGTAACCCATAGAATTGCATACACCATTCCACTCACACTTTGTTTTCATTGGTATACTAGCCAACAAACTAGAAACAATGATGATGGCTAATGGCACCCCACCACACTTCTTCAAAATTTTTTTTTGTTATCTCCTCCGATTCGAGAATAAATTCCATCTTCTTTGTTAAATACCCTTTTACAAAGAAGCATTTTGGAGTCTTTGTCACTAAGAGGATCTAGTTCATACACTTCGCGCCATCCACGGAAGAAAAAATTTTGCCACATCAATGTTACGGGTCGTGACAATAACTCTGCAACCAACTCTATTGTCAATTAGAGCACATTTGATGATTTTCCATACATCTTTATCCCATACATCATCAATTACAATGAAATACCTGTGGTTTCAAAAAGACAATCAAATACATGTTTTGTAAAAAGGTAACATAACCTTATATTTATAATAGAGCTACAGTGTAAAGAAATAAATAGTTACTATGCATGATATAAAATTACAACATTAAAAAGTTGTGGCTTATTATAAGGCATACATCTCAATTACATTGATGGCAACATTCCGTGATCTCTACCACTGTTTGTGCTGTTGAATTCCAATGCAGGTGAGCGACCATTATTACTACCGTCTAACTACTACCTTCACTCCTTCAGTTCTTCAACACAAATAGGTGATGATATTCCTTCCAACATCTTAAATGATCTTAGTGCAAATCAATTTAACATCAAGTTGTTTTCACAAGTATCATTACTGCTATATAAATAGTGAAGTCTAGCACCGATGTCTTCTTTGATTTGCATCGCTCTTGCTGGTTAGGTTTAGTGATCTACATGCATGCACAGTAAGATGCATCTCACTACTAAACCCTGCTGCTGGCGTTATTTGAATTGCAGATGGTGAGCAGCCATCACTAAATGCCCTAAATAGTTATTAGTATCATTATGGGCTATTGATTTAGTGGGCAATGGATTTAGTAGCCTAAGCTGGAGATATCATGAGGACGAAAAAAAAATAGCAAAAACAAATAGCCTACTGACAAATCCCAACCAAAAGCACCAAAACCAAAGTATCCTTATTAAACCCTCGATTTGAAGAAATTCAAAAGGAGTGGTTTTAGCTTGATATAAAGTTTACACTGCAAATCTTGATCCTTTAAAATGGTAAAATAACTTCGATTTAGACATATAACTACTGTGATGTGATGGAATAATGATGACAACAGAAAGTCTCTATGTTATGAATGGGGCAAACTGCTTTTCAGCCAAATAATATTTTTTTAGAACAAAAAGAATCAAGCTTGATATAAGAATCAGCATGTTGTACCTTTTATTGATGAGAAATTTCCTGATGCTCTTTATTAGTTCATCCGTATCCTTTCTTCAGTATATTTGTCTTCACTGACTTGCCGGAGTATACTGCAGAAAACTTTTTTCATGTTTGGCTTGAGTGAAACCGAGACAAAAGCTTGACAATCAAACTGTCCTCCAAGTCTTTCATAAACAGCATTAGCAATGGTTGTTTTGCCAAGGCCTCCCACTCCAACAATCGAGACAACCATTAGCTTATCTTTTTTCACACCCTCCCCTCTGGTTAGCAAGTCGACAATCTTCTGTGCAGGGCCATCGATGCCAACAAGATTTGCCGTGTCTTCGTAAAGAGCTGGCAAGCGTGGATCGATGCCAACATATTGTTCAGGCTGCACCACAACGTCTAACGAGTTGTACCTTTCCTTCCTTTGGTGAACACCAAGGATGCGTTTCTTGATGTCTTCCATGTCATCAGCAATATGACGTCGAGCCTTAGCTTTTGTCAACAAGCTGATTGTCCTATCAAAAACGCCTCAAGCTACGCGGATTGATGCGCTGGGAGAATCGACTCGAACCATGAAGGAGTCAACACTGTCCTCAATGTCATAGCACAGTTCCTTCAAGTCCCTCACCCATATGTTGAGAAGATCATCAATCTGATGAGCCGGCAGCTTGGACACCCTGTTGAGGGCAGCTTGCATGCTCTCCATTTCGGCTTGGAGGAACTGGATCTCCCCTCTCACACCCTTCTGCAGCTTGTATTCGTCGGTGAGGAGTGCGCCAAGCTTTGGCAGGAGGCTGCCCATGGCCGCCACCGCGAGCTCCATGCACTCTCTTTGGCTAGCAGCTAGATTGATGATTGATTCAGAATGCTATATATATGATTGCGCTGTGGGTTGTCGATAATAGAATTGAATTACAGAGCACATGAACTAGCAGTACTGCTATCTGTATGCCTGTGTGTATCTTGGTAGAATTTAAGCCATAGGACGCCCAAAGGTCACTGAACCAAAAAAAAAAGTCAATGTGGTCAGTCACTACAATAAATAAACAACAAAAAGATGAGAAATTCAGACGGCTTATTGGTTGAAGTAACTAGCAGAGGAGCGGCTCCGTTCTTACCGTTGTTCGGTTGAGGAAGAGAAGGATTGATGGAGCAGCTCCCCTTTCTGGAATATTCCAGCCAGACCATTCCAACAAAATCGACCAACGGGCTCGTCCCACAGGCACGGACAGCGGGAGCAGCGTCGGGGACCGGCGAGAAGGAATGCCGCGAGGGCGGCCGAGCTACCCGGCGAGAAGGACTAGTGCGCTGCGGCGGCGTGGCTGGCGAGGAGGAGCTGCCGCGGGCGAAGGCGGCCTAGATCTGAGCCGGTTTGGAATCTTTGCGGGTGAAGGAGCGAGACGGAATTTGACTGACATATGGGACCCACGTTAACGCCTTTTTTACTGATTCTTATGTCATCACTCGTATCCAGCTCTCTTTTTTTTTAAAACAAAAAGAAAAAAAAAAAAACCTAGATAAGCCGTTCCGTTTGCTTGATTTGAATTTTCGGGTCTTAGTTAAATAATAAAGTTGTGGAGAATTAAAGCTTTAGTTAGTATCGTAGACCTGCAGTTAAAGCACGACGACCTAAAGTGTTTAGTTTAATTAGTGGCTAAATTTTACACCATTAAGATCTAAACAGGATCTACAATAGACTTGTTTCCTTTCTCCCTTGTTCTAACCAAACGCATTCTCCTCAACGTGGAAGAGAAGGTGAGAAGAAAGAAGACTACCTCCGACAAACAATTATCATTCGAAGGTGGTTCTGCTAGATCCACCCAAATAGATTATAAAAACTATACAAACTATACATACACAGAGGTATAAAGGCTCAAAGCAGGAATTAATTTAGGGGTTGTTTGGATTGTAGGAATTTTACACGATTTTAGAATGTGTCCTTTCTAATTAGGAAAGGAAGTATGTGGGTCACTCAAGAAAATAAGAAGTACGGTGGGTGTTTGAACAAGTGAAATGAGACTTTTTTTAGAAGGAAAAGGAACGAGCTACGTGCATTTCACAAAAAAAAATCATGTTAGAATCAATGGAAATCATGCTCCCGTCACACAGTAGAAATGTAGAATGTGCATACATGTTCCTCTCTTGCGAACAGAGGACGATAAGAAAATAAGATTGATTTGCCAATCGCAACCATTGCAAGTAGAGAAAAAAGCCATCGATCGACTCGTGAAGAGAGGCAACAGATGGGACATGGAGAAGAAAAGAAGTTTTCGTTGTGATGGCATTCCTCTTGAACTCATGAACAGAGGACGGAGATAGTGTGCTAAAAATGGAGAAAGAATGAGGAATAGAGAGGGAGCGACCATGGAGAGAGAGAGAGCAGAGAAGAAGATATTGACATATCATCCAACCATACAGACAAATATAGATGACCATCATGATCTAGAAAGAAAATGATGCTTCTCAGTCTGATTTTTGTACACAAATATATAGTGGCCTCTTGGGCATATTCACCATTTTCTTTATATTTGGCATGTGATCTTCACGGTATAAACAAAAAGGACACGTAATGTGTAGTACTCCCTCCGTCCAAAAAAATGTCGTTTTAGGTTTTTAGATTTTTTAGATAATGGAAATAAATCCGCTTCATCTATCAAGAGATAGAATCAGGCCAATTATTACATCAAGTTTGACATGCATACGCCGTCCGCAAAAAACCGAAATAAAAGTACAATTTAAACTAAAAGCAACCAATGTATCTCGATGAAAGCCATCCATTGAAACTAAACAAACCGGAGAGCGTAAGATTCAAGGTGTTGTCCATCAGCATACTCCTCCGGTCCTCATGCTGTTGTAGACTTGCCCACCGCCTTAGCCAATATGTTTCCCTGAATATTACCCAAAAGAGATTTTTGGTCGACATTTATCAAAAAACCACTTCGTTTCTAGTTATCCACAAAGTCTAACACGATGTCGTAGCGGCCGTTAATAACAATGAATTAAGCTTTTTATTTCCCACCTTGGTCCACCTTATAAATAAATCATTTAAGTCATTAGGTGGTGATAACCCAAACAACATGTTTACAAAGACGCAATAAAGACTTGGCATAAAAACAATCGAAAAAGAGATAGAATTGTTTCCGAAAGTGACAAACTGAACAATTTTTATCACCATTCCAGTTACGCTTAACTAAATTATCCTTAGTTAAAATTACACCTCTTTTCAAGTGCCAAAGAAAAATTTTAATTTTCATAGGAACTTTAATATGCCATATATCTTTTGACACGCTAATACCATTGTTAATTAACACAAAGATACATAGACTTCTTCAAAGATTCCGGATGCGTTTAGGCCCCAAGAGAAGATATCCCTCTGTTCGCATAAATTTAAATCTTGCAAGGATGCAACAATTCTATACCAAGCATTTAGATTTGCACCGCTAAATTCCGTCTAAATGAAATATTTAGCGGGGTTGAACTAAGTACTTGTTCCACGTAATAATGTTTTCTCCTAACAATATTAAATAGCGAAGGAATTTATCTTTTAGAGGCTTGTTACCCAACCAAGTATCATACCGAACCTGGTTTGAGACCCATCTTTTACCTTAAAAGAGCCAAGATCTAAAAAACAATCTTTGATGTTCATCAAGCTTTTCATACCGTAACCCGGTTTTAGATATTGTGTTTGATTGTTGTCTTTGTTGGCGGTAACCAACGACATATTTTTACCCGTCAACTTACTACCATAAAGGGAGTAAAATTAAATCTTTTTATACTCATATGCATTTACCACTAATAAATTCCACTTGTAGTGTCTTGTATTTTATTTTTGCAGATTTATCATAAAAGCAAGTGGAAAACCAACCAAAAAACGCCTTCCTTAGGAAAGCACATTTTGCCAAATCAAGCCCAAGGAGCAAATCGACCCAAAACATCAAATCTGGACCGGCGCAGCCCGATTACACAACTTTTCAGGGGCGAAACACGACACCCCACCAAGGCTCGGGCCGAACCGACCTCCGGGGGCGCCACAAGACCACCCGGGCGCCCGCACCTCCCCGTAGGCGGTTCGCGCCAACTTCGGGAGGCGGTTCGTTGACCTTCCAAACTGGGAATACCGCCTTGCGTCCGTCGGTTTGGCGAATACATGGAAGGTTTACTAGGTCGGTTTGGTTGTAAAAAATAGCACTTAGGCCCCTCCTCCAAGTGTATAAATAGATCCCCTCTCTTCCTCTCTCAACACACACCATTTGGAGTCCAAAGAAACCCGCAATCTCTTCCTCTACCACCTCTACCTTTCTCTCTTCTTCTTCTACTTCTTCTTTCTTCTTCTTTATTCTTTAGTAGTTACACTTGGAGTAGAAGAGCTACAAGGAGGGCTTGTCTCCTAGAAGAAGCACTTTGGTAATACATCTACTCTATGGAGCATTCTTCTATTTGCCAGTCCTATTTCTACATTCTTGGCCTAACTTATGAACTAGAGTATAGTCTTGTTCATGTTCTTGTGTTGGTATATGAACTAGCATATAGTTTACATATCATAATCTTGACATGTTCATTACAGTTTATTAATGCTCATCATATGCCTAACTTGATTAGAGGTGGGATAATGGTTCATTGTACCTTCGGGTTTGCTCTTGTTCTAGTCCGTCCATTCGACGAGTGGGGGTATCCCTGGGGGGACAAGAGTAGTGCTCTGGTATGCGGGCATGGTGCCCGGGTATTATGACACCTGTGAATATGAGTGCATGCCACGGTTGAGGGGGTAGGCGGCTTGGTCGTGACAAGCCTTGTCCGTCCCTTGAAATCCCCCCACGTTCGCCTGTGCTGTAGGAGTTCGTAAATGCTTCCTATCGGGCCGTATGGTAACCAGGAAGTCTCCCCGTTATCCTAGACTTAACCATGTTTAGATCAGTTTGCATATGATGATTAACTATTCATTTGTATGGTCAAGGCTAGATACATTAGTGCTACTCCATTAGGATTATTCATTTATTCATTTATTCTTTATCTATTTTCTTTATCCTTTTGCTGGTGGATTTCCAAGTGTGTGTCACACTATCTTTAAACCATTCATGCTTACCCCTGTTATGAGTATTTTGGTCTAAGCAAACACATGTTCCTCTATTCAAATGCCATGCTAAATTATTAATCACATGCCTTCCTTTGGGCGAATATAAATAACGATACCCCGAATATTTTCCGGTGAAATGCTACAACGATAGATCCGTGGCGCTTTGCGGATGAATATCTACAATGACAAGATCTATCCCGTTAACAGTCTCATTTCGAATCACCGACATGGTGGTTTACTTGAGAATGTCAGCGGCACATTTCTGACGCCTTCATCAGGGATGGGTTTTATACCTATTTCCTTTGATTGCGTTAAGAAATGTCAACAGTCTTGTTTAAAAAAATTTATGCAAATTATAAAACAATTAAATCATTACTAAAGTATCTCTGCTGATAAAATAAGTCATAACAAAATAAATAATATTTATATAAAAAATTTGAATAAAACGGATGGTCAAAACAAGATGTTTGAAAAAGCTAAAACAACACTCTTTTTTAGGACGGATGGAGTAGCATACAATAGTTTGACTGGTTCACACTTCATATCATAGAGAATATTAATATGGACAGGACACTGGTGGCAGTGACACCAATGAACACTTGCAAAATCTCTTGTATTTTCTTGACTCGGTCACATTTTATATCATGTACTATCATCTATTTGTACATATATCATACGACATTTTTCAGATACCGAGAACCATCAGGGCTAATGTACAATCTTTGTAAGTTGTTGTGAATAGAAAACAGAGGTTGTGGATGTTTATGACACATCAGCGCATCATATATTTTTTAGTATTGTTCCATCTCGACGATGATGCGTACAATCTTGACCATTCATTCTCTTTCTTTGAACTTGTGTCCTCCAAATGATCAGCGAGGAGATCTACAAATATCTTTTGTTTTAGGTCATTTTTGGATCCTAGGGCCCAACGCATATAGTATAGTGCTTGCTTTTCGCATGATACCTACCCTAACAATACATGACAAAATAAAGGCGACTTTCTAGACCTGATCATTTCTTGAAATGTAATGGAGCAGGAAGAACAGACCAGGGCAACGGCTAATGATGCTTTGCAGGTGAGACTGCCTGGTGGCGCCCAGGAATCCGGAATTTTTGTTACTAACTATACTTAAGATGATTAAGCAAGATAAGTTAATATTTCTGCTGGCGCAACATCTCCGAATGAATGGATATTAAAAAGAGGATCTGGTGTAAATTCCATGACCCTTTTAGAAAGCTAAACAACACTCAATTTTTTCCAGAAATCGACGAATGCCACATACTTGGCCTCTCTTACTCTTGAGGAATAACTCCAATTCTCATCTTCCGGTAGGAAGATTAAGTTGAATATAGGCTAAGAATTTAAAATGGCCAGAGGCAGTACCTCACCATAAATTTGAAGATGAACAGGGTTAAATAGCTAAAGTTTCTTACAATCGCTAGAGGCAGTAGTACCACCATTCAAACTTATGGTGAGAACCCTGCAAAATTCAAGTGCTCCTTCACGTTGCCATGCAATTTGTCGTGCCAAAGTGGTTTAGCCAGAGCCACCTAAAACCGATGATGGAATCTATACAGCCATGCATAGATTGGTGAATCAACCATTCAGCCAAGCACAAACTTAATAGTAAATGTAAACTACATTAGCTCCCGGGGGATGTAGGCAGGTTTAGGTAAGTGTATTCATCAGAAATAAAAAAGATCTACTTGTATGAGAAATATGTAACGGCAATCATGAGTACCTAATATGTCCAAATAGAAATTATGGAACTCAGAACACTTTCAAATGGCAAAAAAAAAAAAAAAAAAAAAAAAAAAAAAAAAAAAAAAAAAAAATCATGTGGATCCACATACAAAAACAGAGTTGAATGGCTTCCAGAAGCAGAGGTGAATGGTACTCACAAACAGAGTCTTTTTCTGTAAAACCGAACCAGCAAACATCCATTCCAACCACTGCTAGCAGCCTAGCACCGGATGGATTCCGCTCCTTGTTGATCGGATGCTAGGATCATCTTGTCCTTAAAATGTCTGATTAGCTCGAGGGTGGGATGGTTGGGATGGACATCTGCAGCGTGTCTCAGTGCAGCCTCTGCTTCCTCCACTTCCACCACTGAGGCACCCTGACAGCCAATTCTGACGGTGATTTTCTTAAGTGCGGTCAGGTATTCCAGACCAATACTGCTGCAGTAACCGTTGCAATCCTTCATGGTCTGGACGAAGAAAAAGAATTCGAGAAATTCAAGGCACGGCATAATGGTAGGTGCTACGCTGCCTTCAACTTCATTTTTAGTACCAAAGGGCATAGCATCCTCCCCATTCCACATATGAAATGAAATGCTGGAGTCCTCATTTTGCAGGAACTGGACCATTGAAGAAAGCATCGAACAGGACCTCAGCTTCTTGAAATACCCGCCTTCGGCAATGTTATTGATTGTCACCGTGGAGCTTGTTGGAAGGAGGAGATCTTGGAGCTCTGGCATTGTACCAATGACTTTGAGGTCCTGCTCATCCATGTCAACCACATGCACACACAATTGTGATAGTTTGGGAAGACAGTAGGGATTAATCCACGATGGCAGACTTGAGAAGACGATGCATCCTAGCAGCAGACATCTGAGATGCCGAGGGAGGGCAAAACCTTCAGCCTCCCAGCTCAGTTTACTCATCCAGGGCGAAGCATCCACAGTATCATCAACACCTGGAAGTACAATTTCTAGTTGTAGAGACTGGATCTTCCTTAGATTGCATAGTGACTTCACCAAATCTCTCTCCATGTCCTCATCCAACACAGCAATGCCAGCACGGAGGATCCGCAGTCCTGTTAGCCTGCCCAGTTCTTTCACAAACCGTCTTGCAGACCTGTCGTTGCCACCACGGTATATCCGTAAATCCTCCAGGGACGTAAGCATCCCTATCCATTTTGGTGCCGTTGTCTTCCAGTCAGCCCGTAGGCACATTAATTGAGGCAGCAACCGGAGGCATGATGGCAGTTCTTCTATCCCCGTTCCATTCAACAGCAGTGTCTGCAGAAACCTCAAATGTCCTATTTCTTCTGGGAGCACACGGATGTTTGTCTCTATTAGTCCAAGGTACCTTAAGTGAAGTAAATTCCCAAGATGCTGAAGTTGGTAACCTTCCCTAAACTCACAATACTCAATAGCTAGCACACGTAATACTCGAAAGCTTGAAAGTGGGATCATCTTCCCAATAGCACAATAACAGGCAACAAATGACCTCAGTTGTGGCATGTCTGTATTTCTAGCTTGAGGGTTATGTTCCACAGTTCTATTTTGGTGGGATAGCCTGCGTACGCTGCTTTGTGGTAATATTTCTTCTCTATCTAATCCATCTAATATAGAGAGGAAGTTCTCTTCATGTGACAATGAACTAATGAGATCAAGCACCATATCATGAACTTCGACAACCTTGTACGATGCCTTCTTGTTCTTCTAATTCCACAGCCTGGATCATGCTTCTATGTATGAGCTCATTGAAATATTGCTCACCAAGCTCAAATAACCCAATTCCTTTTTCCTTGTGAACAAAACCTTCTGCTATCCATTTCCATATCAAAGGATCTTTACGATAACTGAATCATCAGGAAACATACTTAGATATAGTAAGCATGTCTTTAGATGAGAAGGCAAATCATAGTAGCTAAAAGACAATATTCTCATTGTACTCTCAATGTGATGGTTATCTTTATGGCTACTAAATGCAATAGAATTGTGCACTTCAGGCCATTCCTCAATTGGTTTACCCACCAACAAATTAGCCATTGTGATGATAGCTAATGGTACACCACCACATCTTTTTAATACCTTATCGGACATATTATCCGGTAAATTACCAAGACAATCAGCTTCTATTCCAAATATTCTTGAATAGAGCAACTTTCTAGATTCATCATCCGAAAAGCGGGTTTATATTATAAACTTCACCGACTTACGTGGCAACTCTGAATTTACAGTAGTTATAACTATTCTGCTTCCACAATTGTTCTCAATCGAGCCAGACTTCATTGTTTCCCAAGATTGTGTCTCCCATATGTCATCAATAACAATGAAGTACCTACGCATTACAATGCAAAGAGCCCTGATTTAGTAAAACTATGTTGAACACCGGAAGCAAAGTATAGTTACTTAATTTAATCAATCCACTCTTTTATGTTTATCTTAATTAGCCAAATATTACTCGATATATATGTAGGCCTTGAGCCCATTATTGTTTTCTATAGATTGGTTCCTAATCTTAATAGGCAAGGATATCCTACAATGGTAATACTTCCAAAAACCGACCATAGATCATCCTTGCCTATATAAGCATATGTACTCCGATAATCAATCTATTGTTTTTACCGCGTAAATTGCATTCCTTTTCGGTGGGTAGTGGTATCCGATATGACTATTTGAGCTTTGGACGAATCTGCCTATATGATGTATATATATGTGAGCATTAGGTACTGTTTACTAGAAATTGTACAAATAGCTATTCAAATGCATCCAAATGTTGATTCAATTCAACAAAACATTGTAATGTATTTATGCGGAGAAAAGGCATCACTTGTGTTTTGTATAATCGACTCAAAGTTTCTAGACCTTTTAAGAAGAAACAAATCAACCTACACTTTTTTTTTTTTTTTCTCAAAAAGAAGAATATTAAAGATGCGCGATTGTAGAGGATTTCACACAAAGTAACATATTGAAGATAATTGCACCGAGACCTACAATATAACAGATTTATGCAAAGTTGTTGTACAATTACCGAATAAGAAAGCAGTAGCCAACATATGGGTGGGTGATGTGCACCTTTTGTTCTTGAGAAATCCTCGAAGCTCATCAATGAGCTGCCTTTCATCTAGTATCATCATATTGAAACATGTTGTGTAGTGTTGCTTGTCAAGATCGATGAGAATGTCCTTGAAAACTTTCTTAATGTCGATTCCGGCCAACAGAACAAAGGCTCCACAGCCCAAAACCTATTTTCGTTTTCATACACCGCTTTGGCCGAGTGGTCTTTCCCAATCCACCGGGTCCAAGAATAGAGACTTTCTTCACCTTGTCCATCATGTATGCCCCATCATCACATTGGAGTGACAAAGATAGATATGAGGTCATCGGTTGCCTTGTTGATGCCAACAAGCTTTGTCACGCCATTATACGTAGCCGATAGGCGAGGATCAACAATCGTTAAAGTAGACTTAGCAATAATATCACCAACCATGTACCGCCACGCCGGTCGGCCACCTCCCCGAGCTGCTTTTTGATATCTTTGATGGCGGTGGCGATTTTATGGCGTGCCTTGGTTTTGTTGAACAATTTGGCCATCTTCTCTAGGAGGCGTTTGAACCTGTCCATGGTAGCGAGGCTCATGCCGCTCCACGCAAAAACGGGAAGGTGTCAAGGATGTCTTCCATGTCATATGACACCTTCCTTACTTCACGGGCCCATGCTTGACCCGCTCATCGAGCTGGTCCGGCATTAAGGGGCCACCTTGTGGAGGACAACACTCATGCTCTCGAGCTCTATCTGTAAGCACTCCACTCGCTTCCTCACACCATTCCGCAGCTTGTATTCCTCTTTAAGAAGCTCCCCAGCTTGGGAACGAGGTTACTAATTGCCCCAGTCACAAGATCCATGTTTAAATGTTTGCCTGTGCTAGCACTTTTCGGGATAAACCATAATATTTGCTAACAATCTGGTTTGATGCGGATACAAGCAATCGGGGTGCTCATTGAGCTGCTGAAATCAGACCTTGGTGTTCATGATGCGAGCTACGAAGGTAGGTGCAGCTTAGCAAGATGGTCTGTTTTTTTACTCGATACATTTTGCTATAGCTGGAAAATCATTTTGGTAGCACCAAGTGCAATACTTCCTGTCATCTATACTTGCTTAGCAACAAGTGCTTTGACATATTCTCTCTAGGATATCAGCAAGTGAGGAGCAGAGATGCCAACAACTCCTAGATGATCCAGGGAAAATGGAGAGATGATACTTGCCCGCCACATAAAAAATATAAAGTGCTGCAATTAGCTTTGCAAAGGATGATGGAAAAGTGTACTTTCGATAAATTGTGCAAAGGAAGTGTAGCTAAAGCTAAGTTAGGTCTGTCTCTAGTGAGAACATCAGGAGCAGACGGAGAAGTTAAGAGTGTGACAAGAAGACTCACAAGCAAAAGCTTGAGAAGTCTAAATTTAGGTCGGTCTCCAATGAGTACATCAGAAACAGATGAACAGTGTGGTTAAGGCTTACGCTTATCGCGCACCACACAGGAAAACTTCTCGATCCTGAAAATTGTGTTTGCCATAGAATATGACTGCCATATTTGAATGCAAGCAGAATTTCACTAGCCCTGTAAACAGTGAACAGCATAGCAATCTTGTGCCAAGTGATGGAGCAGATGGGCCAGATGTCTACTTTCAGAAGGCATTAACCCTTTAAAATGCTTCATAAGACACTAAATGTCTCCAAATGGCTGAGAAGGTTTCTTAAGGATGCTAAATATGTTTCCAAAAGGCTAGAGCAGCAGCAACTGCAGTATGGCACTTGTGCTGAAACTTTGACCCGGATGTGTGTCGTTACTGAAGAAGCAAGCAGGAACAGATGAAGTCATCTGCTTTCATAGTTTCATCTAGTACTCATAAACTTACAAATTCTACTGGTAGGTGTTGAGAGCAAGTACCTTGAATCCCAGCTGGACCAGCTTCTCTGCTACTACTACTCCATGTTCCCAAAGTCAGCTTCTCGGGTGCAAAGCTGCAGAAGGCGCTGCAGCTCAGCTAGATTGCAGAGAAACTGCTGGCGCTTTTGTGCTTTTGGTAGCTCCAGTGCAGTTCTTCACTATCATGTATACATTGCTGAACGCCACCTAATAATTAAAAGAAAGATGTATATATAAATCATAAATGATAGAGGAGACTTGGAGGGTGCAGTCAAGACAATGCACAGGGGCAAAGAAGGCGCAACGAAACTTCCTTCAAGGAAAAATCAAACTGTTGACTGTTGACATGAGGAGCTAAAACGTGGTCCCACACTGCCACTTTCCACATGTTAAAAAGCCAGACCAAAACCATTGGGCCCTGTGCAAACGCATGAGACAGGTATGCATCTTAGCTCATCGTAATGCTGGCAGGAATAGATTGACGACTACAATAATTAGGTGAATGTATGAAAAAAAGAAACAAAGACACAGGAAACAACTTGCCTCCGTGCCAGTCTTCCAGAGGCCAGGACAGAGGCAGGAGGGCAAGCGTCCAGGTCAAAGCTACATCGTCCGGTGGCAGCAGGGTGGACGGTGCGCGCTGGAGCAGCGCGTCCTGGGATGATGATGCCGACGCCATCCTCGCCTTCCCAAAGCAATTTGTGTGCGCATGTTGGGGTTGGCATTCTATCGAGCAGGAGGCGGGCGCGTGTGGTGCTTGAGGAGAAGAATAAGCTGAACATACACCTGACCGGAGAGGAAACAGATAGCTTTCGATGCTTGGCCTCAGTGTACGGCTTTCGTCGGGAGCCTCAGCGCTTGTGCTCACCGGTGGCCACCGACGCCGGTCGCCGGAACACAAGAGCACCACCGGACTGGCTGACAGAGAATGCCACGGCAATCCCATCGCATCAAAATAGCTGTGTGGTTTAAATGGGCCTTTAAATATGAAAAGTACTACATATTTGAAACAATTTAGGCCCACATTTAAATTTGGGCTGTACGTATTACTTAATATATTTTTGCTCATTGAGTACACATCATTCTCAAAAAATATATATATATATATATATATTATATACATAAACATAGAACCTACAGGACATACGGTGCCACCGTGCCAGTCACCTCTCACTCCGTTGTAACGCCTGGTCAAGCCACGACAGCCAAAACAAACAATTTCTGCAGGGCTGTAAGACATTTTATGGACTCGGATAGGGAATCAAGGGCAGAACCTTCGCTTATACGGAGTGAACAAAGTGCAGACAGTTGTCCGATCCCTTCTGGAAGCAATGTCAATTCGTCACATTCTCCCAGTTTGAGCAGTCGAAGTGCCGTGAGATCTGTTCTGCAGATAAATACAGGAGTAAATATATATGTTGATGCATTCTCAAACATTAAAAACTTTCAGCAAATTTTGTATACAAATAAAACCTCACACAAACACCAGATCCAGAAGCTTTAGAAAAAACTAAACATTCGAAACTAAAACGATTTATTGAATTTAAAATCAATTTGCAAACTTTACACAAAAAAAAATCTGATACATTTGGAGTTCTCCTAACAAATATGAAACCAATCCAGTGCCATAGTTTATTTTCTGAGTAGGTGTCACAGAAACCTAACCTAAAATGTTTGTGAAAAGGGCAAGTCTGTAACAGGTAGATCATTCCAAGGGTTGGACATTACCAATGTCATGAAATCATGAGTACGATATGAAATCAAGATTCATTGATACCACAAGGAAGATACTGGTGATTGAGTGAGAAATGATTTAACTGCTGTTGCAAATAGATATTGGTATTACGAGTGATTAGGCTAGAATGCCTGTAATATTTCATTTTAGTAATAACGAATATGTATATTAGGAATTTAGGATTGAAGCACCATATTACCTGTAAAAGAGTGCTAACACATGACGTAGAATTACCCATACCACCTAACTCAAGAGATAACAGATGGATATAATGCTCTGTAACGTTGGGCTAGAAGCTCCATATCATCTACCGTCACATCAGGAATATGGGAGATAAGGTGCCAGTCAGCCCCCACTCTTTCCTCATAACGCTTGGTCAAACCACGGCAGCCAAAAACATACAATGTCTGCAGGGCTGTAAGGCGTTTTATGGACTGTGGGAGGGATTCAAGGGCAGAACATTCGTAGATACGGAGTGATCGAAGTGCAGACAGTTGTCCGATCCCCTCTGGAAGGAATGCCAATGCATCACATTCTCCCAATTCGAGCTGTTGAAGGGAGGTGAGGTGCTGGATTCCCTCAGGCAGCATGCAAAGAGTGGAACATCTCGTGATGTACAGCAGCTGGAGAGAGGTGAGGTGCTGTAAAACTTGCCAAACCGGTGCTGAGCCCGTCACTCTGTATAGCCTCAGATCCTGAGAGTAGGAACTGTCACAAGCACGCTGCAGGAGGACAAGACTGGAGGTGTAGGCAGATAGGAGAACAAACTACCTGGGGATAGCAGCTGTTCATTGCTTTCTTCGAATGCCAACCCCAAGCATGGCGGTAACCAGGGCTTCACAAACAATTTTGGGCAGCGCTTTATAAGTAGATAGGTCAGCACAAGGAAACAATACTGCACTCCCACCAGTTCCTCACCAGTTTCCAAACCATTTGTAATCAACAGCTCTTCCAAATTAGGCATTCCGATCAACAATAAGTTCTTCAATGACGGCAACTCCACAAGTCCTCGCAGAGACTTCAAGTTCAGCAACAGTTCGAGTGATAGTTCGGTTAGCCAAAGGAATTTTGGTGAGCTGGTTTGATTTGTCATAATGGATTCAACACTTTGCTTCTTCATCCAACAAGGCAAATTGGGACCCAAATAACCAATAATTTGTAAGAAATCAATTCCTGATGGTGGTTCAAGAGAGTCCAGCACGCTCAGGTCTTCTTCAGTATCTGACACTAATTCTTCTTCCTGAGACCAATTCAATGTCAGCGAGTGTATGTTGTTCTTCTTCTTCAAGCAAGCTTTGCTGGCATCACCTGGATCCTTCAGATATTTGAGGTTACAAATTTTCAGCCAACCACTAATCATATCAAGATTTTCAAGCTCTGATATTCTTGCATCATCTCCACCACACCCCACAATGAACAGGCCAAGGCATCTCAAACGGGTCAGTTGACCAAACCCTGATGGCATGCAACAAAGTTCTGAGCAACCATTTAATTGCAATATCTCGAGCCTTCTTAAGTTTGTTATGCCTTTGGGCAACTCCACTAAGTTCAGGCAATATTCAAGCTTTATGCATTCCAGAGTACCAATTAATGTGACCCATTGAGGAAGTGAGGTGATGTTGGTTCGAGAAAGATCCATAGTGCGCAATGTACGACAAGAAAAGGCACTTGGAAGATCTCTGAGGCTGTGACAACCAGATAAATTAATTCTATCCAGATTTCTATGCTCCCAAGTAAATCTTTGAAGCTGGTTGTACGCACATACACAACAGACAATATCAAGCACACTTAACTTTTGAATCTTAACTAGGGAACTGGGTATCTCAATGAGTTTGTAACAGAAATATAGCTGCAAGGATCGCAGATCTTGACAATCACCAATAGATTGAGGTAGACTCCTAAGGTCAGAAACCATCAACAGCTTTAGACATCTCAGCTTCTTAAGTTTGCCAATAGACTCAGGTAATGTTGAAAAGCCTTTGCACTCCGTAACATGAAGTGCCTGCAAGTTCCAACAGCTTGAGATAGCTTCTGGAAATTCCATGCAATTAACATTACATATCCTTAGGTAACCAAGAAATTCAAACTTTAGTATGAATAGAGGGAATGGTGTATCACTTGTATAGTCCAGAACAACACTACGGGTGTTGCAACACTTCTTCATTGGTTTGTCAAAAGATATGTTCCCACCAGAGACATAGAGAGCATGAGCCTTGTCAAATAGGTTACTGGAAACCTTTTCAGTAGTTGAAGTCAAAGATAAGTATCGGCATCTGAGAATGCAGTTCGGTGTCATATTCTTCTGTAGAGATGTCACCATTTCATGCTGTAAAATTTGTCGAGTGAGATCATGAATCAGATCGTGCATCTTGTATACTAGTTGACAAGTGAAGATATTTCTTGATGCATCTTGAAGAAAGCAGAGTTTTGTAAGAGAATCAAAGTAAGCACTTCCAATATCTTTTGACAGTTCATTATTCATTGGATTAATGAATCTATGGGCTATCCATTGGGCAATCAAGTGGTCTTTTGTGATTTCATAGCCTTTTGGAAATATAGAGCAAAATGTAAAGCACTGCTTCGGATGGTCCGGCAAGCGAAAGTAGCTCAATTTCAATGATGCACTACCGAAGCCAGCGATTTCCGTGAGGCATATGCTCACGGGATAGGCTCTTTACCTCCGGGAAAGGCTATCCCGGGGTCAATCACGGGATATCATCCACGGGAAAGAAAGTGCCGGGAAATAACTCTTTCCCGTGAACACCGCCAACGTTCACGGGATATACTTTTCCCGTGATCCCATTTAGCTCACGGGATAGAGTTAACTGGGGGGGGGGCGTCAACGGGGGAGGGGGTGGAACCCGTTATGGCCTACATGGCTCGTGCTGCGAAACGGCGTTTACGCGCTTATTTCCCGTGAGCATAACAACAAGTAGCTCACGGGATATCTAGCCTCTTTCCGTGTGAGTCGGTTGTGCTCACGGGATATGTTTGGCCTATTTCGCGTGAGTCGTCTCCACTCATGGGAAAGGTTTGGCCTCTTTCCCGTGAGCGACTCACGAGAAATTGTTTTTTTTTTTTTTTTTTGTTCCAAAGACACAATATATATATATATATATATATACCACATATCACAAATTTCTCACATATCACATATCTTCACAATACGACATGTATTACATAAATATCCAACATGTCACAAGTTCAAGTTCACAATAGCATGTGTTCACAAGTTTTTCACCATCACAATGACAGGCTCTAAGATCAAGTTCACAAGTTTTCCAAATAAATCATCACAACCTCGGAACCATTTACCCCCAAATTGTCTTGTTGCTCCGTAGCTTGGTCCCAAGCGTTACGCTCCGAGTTGGGTTCGAGGCATGAGATTGATCCCGTACGACAAAAGATATTGCATTTGTTAGAAAAAATTCAAGGTAGATTCTATTGATTTGAAACAAAAAAGCAAGATAAATTGTTAGAAATTTCGGTAGCACCTCCCCTGCACGGAGGGGTTTCCAACCTGCAAGAAAACAACGGCTCGATGGCCGACAACCACATGTCCACATGCACATCTGTTGGCATTTGTTAAGTGCTAAAAGAATATGAAGGATTCTACAAAAGCGCACGTAACACCTACCATTGCAGCTTTTCCCTAGGATGAGTATTCTAGAGTATCGTATCCACGGGGAAGCTTTGGCTAAAGATTCTAATAAGTCACAATCATGCATCCACTAACTTAGCAAACCACTAGACTATAGTGAGGGGGGTAAATGTTAAAGGATAAGTAGCATAAAATAATAATAAACTACCTAAGATGTCAAGGAATAACTAAACTAATCAAGAGGTCAAAGAGAGAAATCAAGGTTCCTATGTTCTTCTCTATTACTTAGGTTCTATGATAGCAATCATACTAATGCACTTTGGAGCAAAGAGGTCCGTCCCAACTCTCGAAGAAGACTGGGAAGAAAGTAGTTGGGAGAAGGCTGCCAAAAGCTCTACGAAAAAACACCAACCCGAACGTGGTGGACTACCGCACAGCCTTACAGAGTCACACACCCCCCCCGCTACCACAACTATCCGTGTGATTGGGCGCAACCTCGGGTAACCTATAGTCTAGACACCATGTCTACACTATAGATTACAACTCTAGCTACCTTGCATAACTAGAGCCCTCAATACGAGCGGAGATCCCATGCAATAATATAACAGCTATACTTAACCATATATGAAAAGCATAAAGTAATAGAGAAGATAAATATATAAATCACAAGTCTTCCAAAGATAAGATATGAAACATACCAAACTCTCAGAGACATCTCCGAACCAAAGTATAGTTCATCTCTCCTTTTAGTCTTGATTAGATCTAAGTTGGATCTAATCTAGTTCTAATTACATGGCTAATCTATGACTAATCTATTTCTAATCTCTACTTCTAATTCACTAATCCCAAAGAGAGGTTATCCTTACATTGGGACACCTCTACAACCGAAGGACTAATGATTAGAATGAGAATAGAATGAATTAGGGTTTCACCCTGGGGTCGGGGGTCTTCTTATATAGGCCTTGGTGATGAACGATAGCCCTTGGATCAAACTGACCTTGCCAACGGTGTAGATACAACCTCAAAGTCGGTTACAAACCCGACCTACAAAAGATGGGGCCGGATTGGGCAATCGTAGCTTTGGCGGTCGAAATGGCAAAATAGGCCAGCCGCCAGGCCAGTGTGGCCCAACCATGTCACCTTCCTTCTAGTGTCTTCTGGTGTCTTCTAGAATGTTTTAGTCCACTTTTCGGGTTGAGTTACTTCACGGTCAAGTCTTGTCATTATATGTCTTGTATATTACGGAACTTTCTCCATTATTCTCTGCATTTATTTGTTAAGTCCCTGAAAATATATAAATCACCAAAACTTGTGGAATTATGTTAGTTAAAGCCCCTAGACTTATGTTGATATTTATTTTAAGCCCTTATTCATGTTTAATTGACTAGTAATTTTATGCTATAACAGACGTCAACAACATCTCATGGTGCATTCAAAACTCTAGATCATATCCATTCACATTCATATATGCATATTTCGAGTTAAGGGAGACAAACTCACGAGGAGAGGCTCCAGGCGGTGGAGGGAAGATTGACGGGTAGGGCCCGCGGTGGGTAGACGGGCGGTGGTGCGTGAACGGGCGGTGGCGGGAAGGCGATCTCCGGTGGCAACCGCACACCAAGCTGGCCACCAACACGCCGGAGGTACCCTAGGAGAGCTTCCATGCTCTTACGGTGCCGCTTTCAGCCCTATCTTGCTCGCCCAGAGCCCTTGCACGCTCCCTCTCCTCGGCCTCCTCCTATCGCTTCCTCTCTTCCTCTATCCGGGCCTATTTCAACACAAAGTTAGAACACAAAGAAATAGTATGTAAAGATAAATGAACCTTAAATAAAAATAAATAAACCTCAAGTCCGAGACCGTAGCACCTGGTAAGTGGTTGGCCGCTCAGATCACGGCCCCCCGAGCGTGCTCGGAGCTCGATAGCTTCTTTGTCGCCTTCGGGTTGATAACGCTATCACCCAAATAGTACCGCCCGTGCTTCTTACCTCCTCCGGCGATCATGGCGATGTCCCCCTCAATGTTGTGGTCGCGGGGATCGAAGCTTTCTCCATACACCTCCCTCGCCACTTCAGTGTACCTACTGATCTTGTCGTAGGCGGTCGGGTTGGTGTAGGCTTCGGGCCCACCTCCGGGGTTGAAGACGACCGCGGGATCTTTATAGGGGCCCGTGTGGGAGCAAGTAAAGGCCTCAAGCGTGCTGATTGGCACGCCATATGTCTCCTCCCGTGTGAGAAAAAGAAAAGTAGCTAGAATGCTTAGAAAGTATTGAGTTGCATATCAGAAAATAAGAATTGGATAACACTTACATATCTAGCTTGGTAGGCCGCGAGATTAAGGCTCCCTTGATGGTTTGGTACACCTGGCATCATGGCACGCCGTTCCCGGTAATCGTTGTGGACCTCCTGATAATTTGTATCGACCCACTTGTCCACCTGAAGCTCCCAGCAACGCCTATGCAACAAGCACCACTACGGAATCACCTACAGGACACCAAGTATAACACATATTATAAAAATCACATTAAGCATAATTAAACTTAGTATGACCATTCAATATTTACCTCCATGTATTGTTCTTTGGTCAGATTCATCGTTTTCCATTCCTCCTTATCGAGCCTCCTTTTATCGTATGTTGTGTACCACGTCCTGACGGCCTGGCCGCGTGCCTCGTACCACATGTCTGACACAAGCTTGAAACAGGCGTTTAGAGCCACTTCATCCGCCTCAGCCTCGAATCCCTCCTCAATCTTGAAGTATTTCTACACATAGAAGCAATGTAATAAGTCATTATTCCTAACATTAGAATTTGAAGCGATGTATTTGTACACTACAGTGCGACATAGACTTACCCAAAACTCTTTGATCACACGCACTGCCTTGTTACTATATTTCATGCCATTGTTGACACCTGTTATAGCATAATATTAATAGTCAACTAAATATAAAATAAGGGCATAAAATGAATATCAACATAGACTAGGGGCTTTACTAACATAATTCCATGAGTTTTGGTGATTTATATCTTTTCAGGGACTTAATAGATAAATGCAGAGAATAATGAAGAAAGTTCCTAATATACATCTCATACGATGACAAGACTTAACCGTGAAGTAACTCAACCCGAAAAGTGGACTAAAACACTCTAGAAGATACCGGAAGACACCGGAACAAATGGGAGACCGAGAGGAGGTCAACCCCTAGCGGCCGCCCGATTGCCATTTAGGCCGGCGCCGGTGGGGACAAGATGTCGACCTCACATTTTTATGTCGGTTTACCACCGACCTTGAGGTTGTATCTATACCGTTGCTGGAGGTCGGTTTGATCCAATGGTCATCGTTCATCACCGAAGACTATATAAGCAGCCCCAGGGTCGACCCCAGAGGATAATCTCTCATTCTAATTCATTCTATTCATTTTCTCTCAGCTGTAGAGGTATCCCAATGTAAGGATAACCTCTCTCTCGGATTAGTGAATTAGAAGAAGATTAGAAGAGGATTAGCTATGTAATTAGAAATAGATTAGCTATGTAATTAGAAGTAGATTAGATCTAACTTAGATCTAATCAAGAGTAAAGGAGAGTTGAGCTATACTTTGGTTCCGAGATGTCTATAGAGTTTGGTATGTTTCATATCTTATCTTTGGAAGACTTATGATTCATATATTTATCTTCTCTATTTACATCCATGATCTTCATATATTTGGTTGAGCATAGTTGTTATGTTATTGCATGGGATCTCCGCTCGTATTGAGGGCTCTAGTTATTTGCGGTAGCTAGAGTTGTAATCAATAGTATAGACTTGGTGTCTAGTCTATTGGTTACCTGAGGTTGCGCCCAATCCAACAGATAGTTGTGGTAGCCCCAGGGGTGACAGCCCTGTTAGGCCTGTGTAGTCCACCACGTTCGGGTTGGTGTTTTCAGTAGAGAGCTTTTGGCGGCCTTCCCTAAGCACTTCTTCCCGTCCTATTCGAGAACCGGAAAGGTACCGTTGCTCCAAAGTGCAATAGTGTAATTGCTATCATAGAACCTTAGTAATAGAGAAGTGTATAGGAACCTTGATATCTCTTTGACCTCTTGATTAGTTTAGGTATGTTATTATTTTATGTTTTGTCATTTATTTATCCTTTAACAATTACCCCCTCACTATAGTCTAGTGGTTTGCTAAGTTAATAGATACATGATTGTGACTTATTAGATTCTTTAGCCAGAGCTTTCCTGTGGATACGATACTCTAGAATACTCATCCTAGGAAAAAGCTACAATGGTAGGTGTTCTGTGCGCTTGCAGAATCCTTCATATTCTTTTTAGCACTTAACAAATGCCAACAACCATCCTCATCATAGTTGTCCTCAAAGTCCACGTACTTGGGTGGAACGACGTGACAGCATGATCTTCTCCGTCGATAGTAACAAGGCCAGGCTAGTGCTTCTTGACCAGAATACCAAGAATGCCATTGGGAAGGCGTCCTTTAACCGAATTCACGGTGACAACAAAAGACCTCGCCCAAATGATCAAGAATAATGATTAGTTCCTATTACGATTTTGAAACCTGAAAAATAAGAAAGTAGTGCTAAAATGTAAAGTAAATTACCTTGGTTGTACTTGGTCTTATGATTGGTTTCGGGCCTCGCAGGTAGTCGATCCGGAGCCCGGAGGGGCCTCACAAGTAGACACGCCTGAGAGCGAGGAAGAGGAACCCCTCCCGTACTTTCGGCTAGTCCCTCCGGCGTGGTGCGACGCCGAGCGGTCCGCGTCTTTGCGACACCGAGAGGTCCACGTCCTCCGCCTCCGCCTCCTCCTCCTCCCCTCCTCCTCCTCCTCCTCCTCCTCCTCGTGCACCACCGGGTGGTGGCGGCGGTGGTCGGGGTGCACGACGCCCTTTGCCCCTACCCCCGTGGCGGTGGTGGTGGCTCGGACGCTTCCTTCCTCTTGCCCTTGCCCTAGCGAGGCTACACTTTTGAATTTTCTCGGTCATTTTCTTGAAGACATTCGCCGAGGCATCTTTTTGAATGACCTGCATAGTTATGAAGAGATGAAAATCAATTAGATGTACATAATTAGTAAAAATGCAAAATTAAATAGAACATAGTTATGAAGAGATGAAAAATTAATAATCTGAACATAATTATTAAGAGATGCATAGTATTACATGTATTAGAAATAATCCTCATCCCCATCCACGATTTAGACCGTCGGATCATAATCCTCATGATCACTATCATCCATGTCTACGTCTTCCAACATATGAAGATTGCGGGATCCATGGGAGGAGGAACGAGCGTCAACACCGCATTTGTCCTTAAGTAATTTCTCAAGTAATCGTAAGTCCTTTGCATCTCGAACCTCCTCATCCTCATCATCAACAACAACACTCATTGTCTACTTCCATTTCATTGGGCCCGGTTATTTCTATCACAAATTTACCTTGTAGCCCTTCTTCTTGGAAGAACTCTCCCTCATATGTGTTTGCATTAAAATGGTAATCGTCCCTATTTGGGACAGGGTAGTTGTTGGTATATCTTAGCGTTAGCAGAAAAGTCCGCAAGCGCACAGAAGTACCGTTGTAGCTTTCACCCGGAAGTATTCAGGGTATCGATTTCCACGGGGAACGAGAAGTGAACTAGAGAAGAATCAAGATCGTCCAAGGTAAGGTAGAAGAATGTTTTTGTAGGAAGAAAGGGGTTCTCTAGGGTTTTCCGAGTTTATTAGATACCAACGTTCAGGCTTACTAAACTTTACTTGCTTCGGAGCAGCGGAACCTTTCCGATTCTCGAAAAGACTGGGAAACGGTAATCGGGGTCAGGCCGCCTAAAGCTCTACGAAAACACCAACCTAGCACGTGGTGGAATACGAAGACCTGGTCGGAGCTGTCACCTCCGGGGCTACCACAACTATCCGTAAGGTTGGGCGCAATCTCAGGTAAACCCTAGCCTAGACACCGCGTCTATGCTAGTGATTACGAAACTAGTTTCGCGCGAAAACTAGAACCTTCGGTAGAACGGAGATCCAGCAAGTAAAATAAAGTAAGGACTGAATTTAGTCAAATAATAAAGTCGGAATTACCACTAGATAACCCGGATGAACTCGGGAAGAGTTGGCTCCGTAGAGGTAGAAGAGTTGGGGGCGAACCGACGAACTCGGGACGAACTCCGGCGAACTCCGCTTCTCCTCCGCTCTCTCCCTCTCACTTTCTTCCTCTTTTCCAAATATACAACTAGGTGGAGAGCACCTAGAGGCACACTACTACAATGTATATGATGTGTAAATGAAGCTTTATTGAGTAGAATGTTTTTACAATGGAGGGAGATGGCCTCTATTTATAGGAGAAGGGGGAGAGAGGCCATATCTACACTTGGAAACATTTCCTACCGCCTCTAGGCCATGCAAACCAACGCTGGGAGGTCAGCAAGGAAGTTTCCTTGTGAGCCGCGTCAAAACCCGAGCAAAACCGCCAGGGAAGGCCGCGAACCGCTAAACCGAGAAACCGCGTCTTTGCCGCCTATTTACGGAAAGAAATTGGAGTCGGTGCCAGGAAAACCGGCCGGTCCAGCCGGATTCGGGCGGCTGAACCGCGCCGGCACAGACCGCCTTGGCGCGTCTCCGTTGTTGCGCGCCACGTGTCGCCCGCCGGTCGGCGCGCGCTCGCCGCGCTGCGTCGCGCCGCACTTCCCGCGAAGAGCCACTTTCGCCGGCCGCCACGTGTCGCCGCCGTTTCAAATTTGAACGCGCAGCGCTGCGGCGTCTCGCAAGCGGCGGTTCGCCGTCGTGGGCCCGCCGGGCCCGGTTGTCACCGTGCCGGGCGTTGACGCGGGTGCCGGGCGTCGGCCGATGACGCCGACTCCTTTTTAATTTGAAAATTAATAACCTATTATTGGGAGTTCCAAAAATAGCAAATGATATGTCCGCTTTCGATCAGCGACGACGAGCTCTTCGCAATGGTGTACTGTTTCTTCATTTTAGATAGATTTTATCTGCAAAAATTAGAAATACCTGCAAAACAGTTTGAGCACCAAAACTCGTGGAACTTGTTAAATAAATAATATTTTGTTTATGATAGGACATGAAATGTTTGTCATTTAGTGTACTTTGGCGGTCAAAATATATGCATTAAGGACCGTCAACAAGCTCCCCACACTTGGATCTTTGCTCGTCTCGAGTAAAGGTAGTAAATATAAACATAGCAATTCAAGATATGAACCCGACATAAAGGTCATCCCAAAACATACCTCATACTTGCAGGGATATGTGGAGTGTCTAACATAAAGTCTTGGGCGGTTGAGAAGTGGAACGACTCAAACAAAGTCATCGCACCCATTTTCGCATCTTAGTAACTTGGAGGTTTTTGTGTAAAATTTTGAGATAAAGCATAGCTCACTAGTACTCCTCAAATGGCACTCTCAAATCTCTCAATAGTGTATATTTTTCCTCACCAAGGCATTTTCAAAGCATTGCCTTCTTTTTCTTCCTACCTCTAGAAAGGCTTATGTGGAGCTTTAGGTAGGAAACATTTGTGGGCATACTTGCAATGCATATTTTGCTTTGAGTCAATCAATGGATCCATGGAAAAATATGTCATACAATCAAATCAAGAGTGCAAGTGTGTGGATATATGGTGGATATATGAAGTGGCTAAACTATTTCTACTATGCTCCTTGAAATATCTCTCTCTTTATTGAGACTTTGGAAAATATTTGTGAGAACATGGGCTATCTTTTTAAATCTCATCTTTCCTTTCTTCTCTTTTTTTTTTTTTTTTCTTTCTTTCTTTTTTTTTTTTTTTTTTCACCTTTCTCTTTCTCTTTTATGATATCCACATGTCTCTTTTCCTTTTTTTTTCCAACTTTTGAGGGAGAGATATGAACAAGTATTTGGAGCATTTATTTTGAAAGACCTAACAAAGATATTTTTGTTCACTCCCAAAGTAGGAGTAGAACATTTTCTCGTGGATCTAAATGGAAGGCATGTTTTGCGCCTACTCCTAGTGTAGGCGTAGTGCATTTATTTGGTGGCGTGTAATGTGATCTTGATTTCAAGAGCATGATAAATTTCTCAACACGGGTCAACAAAGTTTGACAAAGCTCAATGCAATAACAAGTAGCATATGTAGAAGGTTTTCAGAATGTATCATGATATTTTGGCCTTGGTCGGAATTTCTCACCATTGAGGAGTAAGTGAAACTATAGATTTTAGCATTTTATCGAAAAGAAATTCTCCAAGTACTTCGAATAGAAAAGGTTGGATTTCTATGCCGTGCCCATATCTCACTTCACAACAACTTAGGCAATATGTATTTCCTATATATATTTTTCCCACAAGCACTAAGGATATGTAAGGAACAAAATTTATATAAGCCATACTTCAAAAAGCTATATTCATATTTACTTTCAATTTCAAAATGTAGATCTCAGTGTGGAACTTAGTTCATTATAGTTTTGCATAACAAATATAGAATCATGAGCAAGCGTATGAAGGGGTGAGGGAGGTATTCAAACCAAATTTTATACGTGCTCCTTCACCAGTTCATAATGTGGTTTGGTGCTTTTTATTCTTCAATGGACTTTGGCACACCCCCACACTTCTTTGCAAAATATACCTGTTTTTTTTAAAGACAAAGATAAGTGAAAATAACAAGGACTCTTCTCGTGGAAAAACACCGTGAGAGTCGATTTATTGAATAAACAAATTATTCTAATAAATATTATATTTTTTTTGGACAGATTGAATTATATGGAATCATTGAACTGCAAGAATTCATTCGAGTCAATTTCTTCTTCATTATGTGGTTCAAGGAAAACTTTTAAGCGATGTCCATTTACCTTGAATACATTACCTTCATCATCTTGGAGCGTGATGGCACCATGTGATGAGGTCTCGATTACCTTAAATGGCCCTTCCCACTTACTTGAAGTTTTCCATGACCAAAGAGCTTTTACCCTTGAGTTGAACATCGACTTTATCTCCGTGTGCAAACTCTTTGTGTTTTATTCTTTTGTCATGCCACCTCTTTGTTCTTTCCTTGTAGATCTTGGAGCTGTGGTATGCTTTTTCTCTCCATTCTTCTAGCTCGGATATTTGCATTTGTCTCTTTTTTACCGGCTAAGTGGAGATCCATATTCCACTTCTTGATCGCCCAAGGGGGCTTTAAACTCCACTCCACGGGTAGATGGCATGTTTTTCCATATACCGGTGATATGGTGACATGCCTATGGGCGTCTTGTATGCCGTTCGGTATGCCCATAGTGCGTCATGCAGCTGGTACTTCCATTTCTTCCCCATCTCCTCCACGGTCTTCTGCAGAATGTTCTTTATCTGTTTATTTGATGTTTTAGCTTGACCGTTTGTTTGGGGATGGTATGGAGTTCCAAAATTGTGCTTGACTCCATGTTCGGCCGTGAACCGCCGAAAGGTCTTGTCGATGAAGTGTGACCCTCCGTCACTTATGACCATTCGGGGTGTTCCAAACCGTGGGAATATCACTTCATGGAACATTTTTGTGGAGTGCTTCAAGGTCGTTGGATCGGCAAGGTAGTGCTTCTACCCACTTGGACACATAGTCCACTGCCACCAATATGTACTGAATCTCCGGACTTTGGGAATGGTCCCATGAAGTCTATCCCCGGACATCAAACAACTCCACTTGGAGGTTGTTCATGAGCGGCATTGCATCCCGAGCGTTGATGTTTCCATGTTTCTGGCATCTAGCGCATCTTCTGACAAATTCTTTTGCATCTTGGTACATTGTTGGCCAGAAGAAGCCGCTTTGCCAGATCTTGGCATGTGTACGGAATGCTCCGTAGTGGCCTCCGTAGGGCGATGCATGACATCTCTCTATGATCTTTGTGGCTTCCACCATCGGGACACATCTTCTCAGCAACCCATCGGCACAGACTCGGTAGAGGTACGGGTCGTCCCAAAGGTGGCAACGACTTTGTTGCTTGAGCTTCCTCCTGTCCTCCCCTGGTGCAACATATCCTGCAACTATATAGTTGACAATATTTGCATACCACGGATCCGAGTTCGTTACCTTGAGGAGTGTGTCATCCCTAAGATAATCGTTAATGGGTAACTCATGCATGTCCCTATGATGAAGCCTAGACAAGTGATCGGCTACCGAGTTTTCTACCCCTTTCTTATCTCTTATTTCTATGTCAAACTCTTGGAGTAGAAGGATCCATCGGATTAGCCGGGGTTTAGCGTCTTTCTTAGTAAGGAGGTATTTTTAGTGCAGCATGGTCTGTATAAACAATTACCTTTGCCCCCACTAGGTAAGATCTAAACTTGTCTATTGCAAAGATCATAGCCAACAACTCTTTCTCAGTTGTGGCATAGTTCAGCTATGCCCCTGATAAAGTTTTGCTAGCGTAGGATATAGCTTAGTGCTTTTTATCCTTTGTTTGGCCCAAAACAGCACCAACAGCGAAGTCGCTAGCATCGCACATGATTTCAAAGGGCAACTTCCAATCAGGTGGTTGGATGATTGGAGCTGAGATGAGTGCCTGTTTCAAAATTTGAAAAGCTTCCTGGCACTCATTGTTAAAGACAAAAGGCACATCCTTAGCCAAATGGTTAGTCAGGGGTCTAGCGATTTGAGAAAAATCTTTGATGAATCGCCTGTAGAACCCTGCATGGCCTAAAAAGCTACAGATGCCTTTCACATTCGTGGGAGGTGGTAGTTTTTCAATGACTTCAATTTTTGCTCTATCCACCTCTATCCCACGAGCGGATCACCATGTGTCCAAGCACTATCCCTTCTCGAACCATAAAAATGGCACTTTTCCCCATTCAGAAGTGCTTTTTCTTCGCACCGCTGTAAGACTTTTTCTAAATTCTCCAAACAATCTGTGAAGGTTTTGCCATAGACGGTAAAATCGTCCATGAACACCTCCATGATTTTCTCGATCATATCGGAGAAGATAGACATCATGCACCGTTGGAAGGAAGCTGGAGCGTTACATAAACCGAACGACATACATCGGTATGCGTAAGTTCCATACGGGCATGTGAATGTGGTCTTACTTTGGTCGTCGGGGTGGATCGGGATTTGATGATACCCGGAATACCCATCAAGGAAGCAAAAGAAGGAATGGTTCGCGAGGCGTTCTAACATTTCGTCAATGAACGGCAACGGGAAATGGTCCTTCTTAGTGGCCTTGTTGAGTTTTCGGTAATCTATACACATCCGCCACCCCGTGATAGTACGTTGAGGGATCAGTTCATTCTTTTCATTCTCAACGACTGTCATCCCTCCTTTCTTCGGCACGACCTAAACAGGACTAACCCACTCGCTATGAGGCACGGGATAGATGATCCCGGCGTGCAAGAGTCTGAGGACCTCTTTCTTAACAACGTCACGCATAGCATTGTTAAGTCTCCGCTGGTGTTCCCTAGATGGTGAAGAATCAGGATCGGTTGGGATTCTATGAGTGTAGAGAGTAGGACTAAGCCCTTTTAGGTCCTCAAGCGAGTAGCCTATTACCGATTTATGTCTTTCTAGGACAGCGACAAGTTTTTGGGTTTCTTCTTGGGAGAGTTTTTCGCTTATAATGACAGGGGTTTCATGGTTATCATCTAGAAAGACATATCTCAGGCCAGGAGGGAGTTCTTTAAGCTCAATGGAGGGTTTTGATGGTATTTCGCTTTGGTCTAGCTCGATGGGTTCTGCCAGCTCTTCTTCTTCCTGAATGAAGTTTTCAACGCTTAGAGCTGGTTCGGTCAAGTCATCTAGGTAGGCTATCAAAACAACCTCCATAGGGTCTCGTTTGGGTTTGGGTTCTACTATCGTGTTGTTTGAGCGTGAAAGGGGGACAGCAATAGAAGAATTTCCTAATTTCAAATCTAAGAGACCCCTGTTTTTTGGTCTACCTTGAAAGAGTGTCCCTAAAGGTAAACCTACCAAGAGGGATGTATCTCGAGATGTCATAGATATGGAAATCTAGACGATACTCAGAATCTCTTATACGCAAGTCAATAGACCTCAAGATCCCATCACTCTTAAGAATAACTCCCGAAGGAACTTTTAAAAGCTTATGAGATGGGGTCAAAGACTCGTTGGGATAAAGTTTTTTAGCCAAAGCTTTTGAAATAATATTCATCCCAACATAGCTGGGCAATAGTGAGCCTCTATGATGGTGTCCTTGAGGACGCAAGGTAGGATATCAGATGGGGCAATGATTCGGGCTACCTCAGTGGATAGCTCTGTTTCTACCAACCATTCACAACTCATGATGGCTGAGAGTCCTTTAATGTGTTCTACTTGGAAGGACTCATCACCCAGAGTCAGTGCAGAATGCACTAGAGGTCTCACTTGAACGGGGAAATTCGAGGCATTTTCAAAATCTTCAAAGAGATCTTCCTCGAATTCAAAGGGAAATAAAGAGGGATGAGGTTCATCATCCTCTCCATTATGGTGTGTTCCCTTTGTGGGAGGTTCTACGACAACCAGATCGTGTGGAAGGTTTGAAGGGGTTTCAAAACGGTTGCGAGTGCCTCCTCTTTTTTGGTCGTGGCCGACTCTATTATTTCTTCAGACGCTCGTCATAGATTCCCGTGTAAAGGGTATTCTCAAGAATTTTCTCAAGAATGATCTTCCCTCGCTAATGGTCATGTGCGTGAACGAGCCTCCGTAAGATATGTCAAGGTAGAGAGCGACTTCTTTGCTAAGACCAAGGTGGAAGTGATTTAGAAGGACGTGGTCGCAAAGAAAGGTTTGGGCCAAGATTTATAAGGTTTGTGAACCTAGCCCAAAGCTGCTCCTAGAGTCTCCTTCTCTTTTACGTTGAAAAGAAAGAATTTCTAATCGTAGGGCAAAGAACTCGGGAGTTAGGGGAAGAAGGCGAGACAAAATTTGTCCCGAAGTTCATCCCAATTTCGTTTACCCCTCCAACGGTATGAGCATACCATGGTTTCGCTCTTCCCAAAAGGGAGAACGGAAATAATTTGCATTTAACGGTCTCATGTGTCATGCCATCAATATGAAGGCAAGAGCACAATTGCTCAAATTCCCGAAGGTGGGTGTAAGGATTTTCGCCCTCTTGCCCAGAGAAGGATTGGTCCTTTACCATGGCTATAAAGCCCGGACGGAGTTCATAGCCGTAGCGCTGATCGGCTTCGACGATTATGGTGGTTTCTAAGAACTCGCCCTTTGGTGCGAAAATTTACTTAATAGGAGTGGAATCCATATGGTGAGTGGTGGTAAAAGAAAAAGGATACACGAACGACTTGGTTCGCTCCTCGAATAGCTACCGCTCCCGGCAACGGCGCCGTAAAGCTTGTTGGTATATCTTAGCGTTAGCGTAAAAAGGTCCGCAAGCGCACGGAAGTACCGCTGTAGCTTTCACCCGAAGTATTCGTGGTATCGATTTCCACGGGGAACGAAGTGAACTAGAGAAGAATCAAGATCGCCCAAGGTAAGGTAGAAGAATGTTTTTGTAGGAAGAAAGGGGTTCTCTAGGGTTTTCCGAGTTTATTAGATACCAACGTTCAAAGCTTACTAAACTTTACTTGCTTCGAGAGTAATGAACCTTTCCGATTCTCGAAAAGACCGGGAAACGGTAATCGGGGTCGCCGCCTAAAGCTCTACGAAAAACACCAACCTAGCACGTGGTGGAATACGAAGACCTGGGTCGGAGTCAAGCCACCTCCGGGGCTACCACAACTATCCGTAAGGTTGGGCGCAATCTCGGGTAAACCCCCAGCCCGCACACCGCGTCTATGCTAGCGACACGAAAACTAGTTTCGCTAAAACTAGAACCTTCGGTAGAGAACGGAGATCCAGCAAGTAAAATAAAGTAAGGACTGAATTTAGTCAAATAATAAAGTCGGAATTACCACTAGATAACCTGGATGAACTCGGGAAGAGTTGGCTCCGTAGAGGTAGAAGAGTTGGGGGCGAACCGACGAACTCGGGACGAACTCCGGCGAACTCCGCTTCTCCTCCGCTCTCTCCCTCTCACTTTCTTCCTCTTTTCCAAATATATAACTAGGTGGAGAGCACCTAGAGGGACACTACTACAATGTATATGATGTGCAAATGAAGCTTTATTGAGTAGAATGTTTTTACAATGGAGGGAGATGGCCTCTATTTATAGGAGAAGGGGGAGAGAGGCCATATCTACACTTGGAAACATTTCCTACCGCCTCTAGGCCATGCAAACCCGACGCTAGGAGGTCAGCAAGGAAGTTTCCTTGTGAGCTGCGTCCGAAAACCGAGCAAAACCGGCCAGAAGGCCGCGAACCGGAAGCTAAACCGGAGAAACCGCGTCTTTGCCGCCTATTTCGAAAGAAATTGGAGTCGGTTGCAGGAAAACCGCCGGCCCAGCCGGATTCGGGCGGCTGAACCGCGCGCCTGGCCGCGCACCGCCTTAGCGCGTCCCGTTGTTGCGCGCCACGTGGCGCCAAGCCGGCCGGCGCGCTTCGCCGCTGCGTGTGCGCGCGCACTCCCCGCGAGGAGCCACTCGCCGCCGCCACGTGTCGCCGCTCGTTTTCAAATTTGAACGCGCAGCGCGCCGCTGCGTCACGCGGGCGGCGTTCGCCGTCGTGGCCTGCCGGCCCGGTTGTCGGCCGATTCGGTGCCGGGCGTCGGCGATGACGCCAAGATTCTTTTTAATTTGAAAAATTCATAACTTATTATTGGGAGTTCCAAAAATAGCAAATGATATGTCCGTTTCGATCAGCGACGACGAGCTCTTGGTAATGGTGTACTCCGTTTCTTCATTTTAGATAGATTTTATCTGCAAAAATTAGAAATACCTGCAAAACAGCTTGAGCACCAAAACTCGTGGAGCTTGTTAAATAAATAATATTTTGTTTATGATAGGACATGAAATGTTTGTCATTTAGTGTACTTTGGCGGTCAAAATATATGCATTAAGGACCGTCAACAGTAGTCTACCGTGTGGCAATACCTTTCTCGCACAACATCCCAACCCTTAAGCCGCTCGTCATCCCCGCAACACCATGGGAGATAATAAACTAGTGTGGCATGTTGAGCCACAATGTAGACATCATCTCCGCCCATCCGGGAATCTTGTCGAATCCGAACAATCCCAAGTTGTTCAAGCTACGAATTTGTTATTTCAGGATCAAACCAATGGCACTTAAACACGACAGAGCAAGCCGTTTAGAGCCGGGAAATGGAGTTCGTATATTTCTTCAATTCTTCCATAATAACCTTTAGTGCTAGTTCCATCATCACCTTTAGTGAAAACTCCGGTATTTGTGGTTTTTCGGGTTGGTCGATCTCGCTCATAGCTCGTTGTGTGGTAGCGATATTCATTCACGCCATAATCGGTAAATGACCTAACCCCCGGTCTCAAAGCCATTGGCAACCTTGTATGAGCTCGGGATGCATACCCGGATCGGTCGGTGCCTCGCAAGCTCAAGCGTGATATATGAAATGAGACAGCTCATTAGCATATCAAACGAGACGTTATTGAACATGAATTGACAAGACCGCGTTTGAACCAACTAATGAAATCGGGTTTTCCATTGCCGGCACTGTCTAAGCGGTGTCCAATTCATGTGCTTCAAAGGGCGTTCGTTGACGCTAGAATTGCCTTTGAAATTTCCTATACCAACGAGAGACAAAAGGGTTGGATGCAGAATATTAAGTACTAGAAGACAAGTATGTTCTATGCTTAGAGTTGTGACTTACTCGTATGTAAGGAAGCACTTCGTCTAGGTTGAAAAGTATATAATTCATTATACTTGATCCACTGGATTTGTCAAGGTCTTTATTTTTGAACCACTTGCACGTCCTAGTTCTCCTTGGAAAAGGCCGAGGGTTGATTCATTTTTATCGAAGATTGTAACGAGGGGGTGGATAATGCGAGCTAGAAGGTTGTCACCATAGTATTTTGAAGTGAAGTCCGACACCTCCTGCCGAAACTTTGCTTCCGCGATGGAACCCTCAATCTTACACTTATTTTTACAGTCGGACCGAACATGCTTCGTAACTCTCTCAACAAAGATAGCACCAACGAAATCGCATAGGCCACCCACCCTTGCCTCGTATGGAAGGTGCAAAATCAAATGCACCATCGGAACGAAGAAGCCCTGGGCGGAAATATCTTCTCCAACTTACAAACCAACACAGGTGCCATTTTTTCCATTTCTTCTAGTGTGGTCCGAGATAACTCTTTAGCACAAAGTCGCCGAAAAGAAATTGCTCAACTCGCCATCACATGCCGGACATGATCGGGGACATAGCCTCGAAGCATCACCGGAAGAAGCCGCTCCATCCATATGTGGTAGTCATGACTCTTGAGCCTATTGATTCGCATAGTAGATAAGTTCACTCCCTCCTCGATTTGCTGCATACCCATCGTGGAACATTAATTTCGAAAACCATTGCGTTCTTCCCTCCTTTGGGGCCTCGCTCAACACGTAATCGGCCTTAGGTTTTTTTTTTCCATCTCTTGCCATTGCTATGAGGCTTCATTTCTTGCTTCGGTCTGTCACACAACTCGCCGGATCAATTCTAGCCTTAACGTTGTCCTTTGACTTGCTAGTTTCCATGAATGTTCCAAGAAAATACTCGGCGATGTTCTTTTCAAGATGCATTAAATCAAGGTTATGTGGAGGAAGAAGGTCATCATAATAGGGGAGCCTCTCTAATCCCGACTTGTGAGTCCATGCATGATCCTCGCCATAACCCACAAAGACACCATTTTCATCGACCACAAGAGTCTCCACTTGAGCACGCACCTCGCCAGATGTCATCATCTCTCGTTTTGGGTCCGTAACTTGGAGACCTTTCGTAAAGTTCTTCTTGTCTAGCCTCGAATGCATGGTCGAGGGGGAGGAACTGCCGATGCTTGTCGAACGTAGAATACTTGCCACCCTTCTTCAACCAGGTGAACCTCATAGCCACCTTGCATACCGGGCAAGGGAACTTGCCGTGCACACACCAGCCCGCGAATATCCCATACGCCAAGAAATCATACAGGGAGTAGTGGTACCACACGCACATCCCGAAATTTCTCTTCAAAGCTCTGGTCGACGTCCAAAACCCTTCATTCCAACCTTTGATCAATTCATCAATCACAGGCTCTAAGAACACACCCATTTTATTTTTCGGGTGGCGTGAATTATCAAAGACAAAAGAATGTTCTTCTCATTGAAAGCGCACGCCCTAAGGAGATTCGGCCGGGATAACGAATACAAGCCAACAAGTGTATGGGGCGCAGTCATCATTCCATAAGGATTGAACCCATTCTGCTGCCGCAACACGCACATTACGAGCCTCCATAGCTTTGTCGATGAATATTGTTGAAATGGGTCCATGCTTCGGGCATCGGATGAGTGTACCATCTTATCGGATTGTAGCGACGCCCCATCTTTGTGCCATGTCATCTGTTTCGCACTCCTCGGTCATGTACATCCGTTGTAACCTTGGTCCGAAGGGAAGGTACCGTAGGATTTTCACGGGGGACCTTAAGTCGCCTCTTCTCACCGCCTTCACCGGCGTCTACCTCTATGAACCTTGAGGATTTACACTTTGGACAATGCGTATCATCTTTGTACTCTTTCCTAAATAAGACGCACCCGTTCTCACAAGCATGTATCCGCTCGTATGGCATCTTGAGTACCTCGAGGAGTTTCTCGACTTCATACATGTTCTTTGGCAAAGACGTGACCTCGCGAAGCATGCCCCCAAAGATCGTCAACATGTCGGTGAAGCCGCCACGACTAATATTGCATCGGGCCTTCAAGTCCATAAGGCGTGAAATGGCATTGAGTTTGGAGACCTCACAATAGTCGTGAAGGGGTTTCTGTGCCGCCTTATCACATACACTCACACATACATAATTGATCCTTTCGCGAAAAAAATTACCATTATTTCATGTGTTTCTATCTCCTTTTTTCAAAATTGTATTTACTTCACTACAACAAAAAAATTATAATAATTACCAAAATAATCCAAAAAATTCTCAAAAATAGACATGACACAATATCTGAGGTCATTTGCATATAGAAAAAGTTTAGTAGCCAAACCACAACTTGACCGCCACATCCACATGAAATCACACTAGATCATTCTCAACAAACATGAAACTTCTACGTAGATGTTGGAGCTTGTGAACATCGTGCGTGCCAACTTGTGCAAAAACGTTCCCAATTTTTTATCATAGCTTCGGCATAAGATATCATGACATATTATCAAATTTCATGATTTTTTGCACATCGGTTTATTTTCTAGAATTTTTAAACCACTCGAACGGGATTAGAGTTGATGATTTCGTATTAAGATGTTCTAGATTTCGTTATTTTTTAAATGCAAGGCCTTACATTGTGTTGAGTATGAGGAATATAAATTTTCACCTAATTTTTTCAAAAATTTGAAGCACTTGTAGTTCAAATTTGACCTCATTTCATAAATTTCCATAAAAGAGAATAATTACCTAAATATATCAAATAAAGTCAATAATTCACCAAACTTTAATATTGAGTGCAATATGATGTGTAACAAGTGTAGAAAAAGTTTAGTCATCCAAAAAAAAAAAAAAAATCCGTGAGCTTCTTCCCCGTGAGCATGATCAACCTCTCACGGGAAAGGGGGGCCCTTTGCTAGAGGCCTCTGTTTGGCCCACGGGAAAGCCTCCTCTCACGGGAACGTGTTTCCCGTGAGATAGACAGAGTTCTCACGGGAAAGGGGCACGGAGGGGGACGGAGCGGGGCTGGGGCTCACGGCGGTTACCTTTCCCGTGAGCCCCGCCTCTCGGAAAGGAGGGGGAGGGGCTTTCCGTGAGCTATTCCTCACGGGATAGGTTATTTCCGGCGTTTTTCTTTCCGTGATTGTTTCTCGCCGCTCATGGGAAAGGGTATGATTTCCGTGATTATTTCCCCGTTAGCCGACGGAAATCGTTTCCCCACTGAAATTGCGTAGAATTCGGTAGTGATGCAAACACTCGTCTTTTTTATACTATCAACATTCCATAAGTTACTTTCTCTTATGGCCCTCCAAGTGTTTATTTCTCTCTTGTCATAGAGGACACCACCTAGAGTTCTGATTGCTAGCGGCACCCCACCACATTTATTCACAATTTCTTTTCCTACCCGCATAAACTCGGGCTCTAAATCATCCTCCAAAGAACCCAGAATTCTCTATAAACAAGGTCCGACTCTCGATCTCCGACAACAACGCCAGGTTGAATATATTCCATGCTGCTTCTGCAACCTTTTGATCACGCAGTAGTTAGCGTAATCATGCTTCCAGGTGCTCCACAGTTCACAAGAACCATGAACTGTTCCCAGTCAAGCCGGTCATCATGCCAAGCATCATCCGGGACAAGAAGAAATTTCTTGTCTCTCAATTTGCTTGAAATTGCAAGGACCATGTGCTGTTGGGCATGGAGATCTGATTTTTGTTCAAGGACAGTTTCAAAAAGCTTCCCGATAAGCTCTCCCACATCAAATTCTTCAGACACATGAACCCAAAATATTGTAGATTTGAAGTGTTGCTTTATCTTGTCATTGTGGCAAATTTGTTTGGCCAGCGTAGTTTTGCCAGACCCTCCTAACCCGACAATGGAAATTACCCAGCCATTCTCTCCTTCATTAGATTCTATAAGCTTTGATATGATATCATGCATCTCCAGATTCCGTATGGGTATTTTTGATGGTTCAACATTGCTCAACAAGGACAACTCCCAGTTTTTCATCTTTCTACTTGGAACATGCTGATAAGGCAAATTATTCAGTATTATGCTGATATCGCTTCTTTGCTTTACAATCTCAGAGAATCTCTGTTTAATTGCCTTGATTTTGCGGGCCACCTTGTATTGGAATAGTAATGACTTTGGCTTTGCACAGAAATAATCAGCTATAGAACAGTTATCACCACTGATGCCTAACTTGTGTTTCTCGGCCTCTATTAAGACTTCATCTAGTAAATCATCAATATCAGAAGCAACATTTCTCAGCTTTGAAACCCATGGACAGGATGATTCACTCTCTATTCTATCAAGAACTGTGAACAGACAGTTTGCGATCTCCACAAGTATATCCTGGAGCTCGGAGAGGTCTTTCGTTACACCCCTTATGGAGGCAAATTCGCTGGCAATGAGTGGTACCAACTTGCTACCTGCGACCTTCAACAGCCCAGATACTAAGGAAGCCTCTAGTCCGGTCATATTTCATAAATTCTCTTGTGAAATCCCTGTGGATGAAATTGCAACCATCAGTCATACATAGTTTTACAAGCTTCTGTTGCACTGCTACTGTTAATGTACAAACGTTAATTGTCAACAAGAGAATAAATAACGTTATGAAATAACTGACTGCGTGTTGAGGAAATACAGGGATATATGTGTAACATCATAACGAACCACAGGTATATATGTGAAAATATAGTCAAAGATCAGCATACCGAAGGCTCCAGAATATCCGAGAAACAGCAATCAGACGTTTGGTATGAACAGCACTCACTGCCAAGATTCAGAAGGGGAAAAGATAACTTGGTTACTAAGCAAACCACGTGAGAAAGATGTGCAGAACTATTGATCAGACATTATGCTGGATCGAAGTAGGTACCTTGAATTTCAGTTCAGAGCCTCAGACAGCTTCTTTCTCCTACTCCGTAACTCGAGACATGGCACTGCATTTCAAACTCTAAAAATCACAGAACTTGTGGGTTCATGAATCAGGATGCAGGATGCAGAGCTGCAGAAGGTAGGTGATGCAGATTAGCGAGACAGCAGAGCGGTGCCTTTGGTAGCTCCCGACCTCCAGGAATCCAGTGGCAGTGAAGTGAAGCCAGTTGTTTCCTATATAACTTTAGTGAGGAAGAGGCGTTTCAACAAGCCTGTGAACAAATTATAGGGAGACTTCCCTGCCAAACACAAGTCTAGTCAATAATGATAAAGAAAGGCAAAGCGAAACTTCCCTGGCTAACAAAAGTCTAGTCAATAATGATAAAGAAAGGCAAAGCGAAACATCCGGCCAATCAGAATGGTGGGGCATGAACCTCCACTACTAAAGCCTAAAGCATTCCTCTTGCTAGTACTTGTCGACAGAAAGCAGAGTAGTGGATCAGTGACACATCCATGTTACAAATGTTTGTAGATTTGTCCTTCCATCTCTTAATAAGTCTCCAGGTCTTCAATTTGGACGACTGCAAATGTAGAGTTTGCAAGCACAAGTCAGATCATAAGAATCGACCGATGTGTAGCCAGATAGTAGTTGGAGTAGTAGACAACCATGTGGATGGGATCCTATCCTCGTCGATGAAGCTAACGCCCTACTAGCTTCGTGCTGGATGCATTCTTGCATGCCCTCAGGCATTTTATCGAATACACCGCAGGCCGGTGTGCCACAGTTTGGGTTGTCTCCACAAACCAAACAGCAAGCGTTCCGCTGTCGGCCCCCCTCTTCCATGTTCCATCGGTGGGCGTTGGTGAAGACTGAATTAATCGCAGGACGGGCGCGCACGGTGGACCTCCTTTCCACATTCCGTAGACCGCGCTAGCTGCCGGCGAGCGGGCGCGCAGGTCGCCACCGCGGCCTCGTCCTCCGGTAGAGTCAGAGAGGAAAGAAAGCACGTGTTGCACCATCGCGGGAGGGTGCCGATGGGATGAATGAGAGGAGCTCCCTCGTCGCTCGTCAGCATTCCGCTGAACAAGTACCAGCCGCCGGTGCGCGCGCGGTGCTGCTAGCGCCGGTGCGGTAGCCGGAGCAGGGGATGGGTGACAGGAGATGCGAAAGGAGAGGAGAGGAGATGGAAAGTTGCACAACACGCCAGGAACAGATAAGAAACAGTTTGGGCCCTTATCGTCACCACTATTTATTTCTTGAAAATAAGGCCCGTATAAGAAACAGTTTTGAGCCTAAGCACACCAAATAGTGGTGACCATAAGGCAACACAGCTTATTCTGACAAGGACGTTCGGATTCTCTGTCTTTTTATGTTTTTTTTTTTTTTCCATTGTCATGTTGTGTTGCAACCTCTGGTTTAACCCACATTCCAACCATACAACTTCTTTGGCATTGGTTCGACAACTCTGCCTCCATCTGGGTTTCAGTTCGAGCTTTTTCTACCTCCAACGACGACATTAACAAAATCTTTCGGTTGTTGGCATATTTCTTCCTTTGTCAACTCAACCGACCCACTCTTCGCCGTCACCATGCGTGGCCAGCCCATTCGGGTGCACATGTCTTTTGTTGTCCGTCGCGAATACCGGCCTCGACAGTACAATTGTCCTTCTCTACGCCTCATTAGACGCTGTTGTCTCCTTTCTCGGTTGCAGGGCCTTGTTGTATCTTGATGATCCTTGGAAGACTACTATGTAAGGTTGTTTTAATATATAATATATGATGTTGTAAGAAGAAAAATAGTATGGAACAGTCGCAAACTCGCAACTTGGTTTGTGGGGAAATGTAAAATCTTCTCCTTTGTACAAAAAGCTCCATAGTGCACGATGCTAAGATGACGGTGTTCACGAGTCTTAGTGGCCTGACTCAATTGCCTTTGTTGCCACAATGTGAATAGGGAAGGCTTAATAACTAAGAGCATATTTTGACGAAGCTTAAGTATGGATCAGGGGTTATGTTTTGGTAAATGAGATACTCTTGCCGTCAGGAAAACATGCAATTCTAGCATAATGTAATATTCAAGTATCTTAAGTTTAACCCATTATAGAAAAACGTATCAATTATTATGATATCAAATAAATATTATTAGATTTATTACGAAATGTATTTTAATAATAAATTGATTAGGAGCTGTAAATATGAATGCTATATTCACTAAAAATTTGGTCAATGAACTACTGTATCTGGCACACAATCCGTAGTTGCATGTTCTTTTAGATAGAGGGAGTACCATAGCCTCATCCTCACCTTATTCTTCGTGAGAGTTCTCTTTGCCTACCACAGTTAATCTTCTGCATTGTATTTGACCTTTATATTGGTAGCTTTGGCTCTATGTCACAAAACTTATGTTTTTTTCTATTTTTTTTCAAAATAAACTCTATTAGGGTTAGATATGTAGAGCACACTAGAAATGAACTAAGATTTATGTTTTCTTTCTGGTAGAGTAACCCCACAAATTTGCTCCAGCTTCATAATTGGCTATATGTTATGAATTATGATGGTACACAAAAGACGTGGTGCTGGCTGCGTACACCTTGAGCAAAAAAGAAAGAAAAGATCAGTTCAGCGTGCACTCTTGCAAGCGGCGAATGGATTCATGCATGTTATCAACATTGAAGCTATTGCATTCATGCAGCAAAAATTGTAGAATTTGTAGACCTTGGGGGACAAGTACAATCCATACAACTAAATCCGAAGATGAAGGACCAAGTTACATAGAGGCTCAGTGCTTCAGTGCATACGTCCCAATCATTTTGCCTGTCGATAGGTCCGAATTTTTTTGTCCACTGGCAGCACAATCCATCTTACTTCTCGTGAAACCTGTACACGCACGAGATAGAGTGGTGAGACAGAAATCAGAGAGCTTATTGGTGCTTGTAAAAGAACTTAAGCGAAATATTACTGTGCCTAATAAGATCAGGAGACTGAAGTTTGTCCTTGTCAGAACAAGCATGCATGTTTTTTTTTTTTTGGTGCTTGTATTTATTTGTAAAAGTGTGGAAAGATCAGGGTTCTGGATTTTGTCCATTTTAATTATATCGATGACCCCCGTAAATATACATACAGGTACTTTCAGTTCCATTTTGTTTATTTTTTAAATATAGCCAAAATTTCATAAATATTTGAAAATTCAACAGAAATTTCTCTGATGGTAATGAATCTCGATCCTACTAGTCTGTAGTCCCCTACCACCCACTAGGACTACATACGCCACCCACAAACAATACATGGTAGCATGGACCTATATAATGAAACGTCTAGCAAAATAAGATGAGCTAGCAATAGTTAGAGATGAATGTACCGAGGGGTTTGGATGCTGCCCCATTGATGTGTCCAGGGAGAGAAGGCGCCGGCCCTTGATCAGGTCCCTTAGTCATATATCCTCACACTAGGAATGTGAGAGACAAGATGCCAGTCTGGCCCCCACTCCTTGCTCGTAACGCCTAGCAAAACCAGGGGAGCCACTAATGTTCAATTCCTGGAGAGCAGTAAGGCGTTTTATGGATTGGGGCAGGAACTGAAGGGCACGACAATGCTGGATCCAAAGCTGCCGGAGTGCAGAGAGTTGTCCAATCCACTCCGGCAGTACAGCCAGTTCATCACATAGTCCCAGGTTGAGGTGCTCAAGAGAGGTGAGGTGCTGAATCACGTCAGGCAGCTGCTTAAGATTGTCCCAGCGAGCAATGCTCAGCGAGACGAGGGAAGTAAGTTGCTTTGTTGACTGTGGGAGATCGTCAATTAATGGGGTCACAAAGACCGCCAGCCTTCGCAAAGAGCGCAATTCACCAAGCCAGTCAGGCAGCATGTGAAGGGCCTGGCATTCCATTATCTCCAACTGCTGCAGGGATGTTAGGGTTTCGAAGGATCTCAGGCAATTCTGTCATGTCATTGCAGTACTCAATTTGTAAGATCTCCAGTTCAGAGCAGTGCTGCAGGTGCTCCCAGCTAGATGATGATCCCGTCAGTCGTAGTTTCTTGAGACGAAGGGCTGCTGAATGCACATTGCAGGATGATGAGGATTCATCGGCAGATGGAGGAAGCCGATGGGAGAAGCTACTTGGGGATAGCAGCTGCTCATTGCTGTCTTCAAAACACAATGTACCCAATGAAGTTGGGAAGTAGGGCTTTACATTCAGTTTTGGGCAGCCTGTTACGCATAGCTCAGACAGGACAGGAAAACAGCATTGTGCTCCAAGTTCTTCCTCCAGAATTTCCAAACCACTTGTCATAGTCCACAACTCCTCTAAATTAGCCATTCTGAGCAGGTTAAGGGACTTCAGCGAACCAAACACCAAAAGTCCTCGGATATACTTCAAGTTTGGAAATCCTTCTAGTGTCATTTCTGTTAGAGAAAGGAACTGACATAGGCTGGTTTGCTTTATCATTTTACCTGCATAACAAGAAGAATCATTTTGATTCATCATCCAATGTGGCAAACAGGGGCCTCTGTAACCACAGATTTCCAAGGAATTAATTTGCAATGGTGGTTCAAGAGCATTAAGCACACCCTGGTCTTGTTCCATATCTGATACTAACTCTTCCTCAGTATGACTGGAAGACCAATCCAACTTCAAACTCCTTATATTCTTCCGCTTCAACATGGCCTTTTCTGCCTCACGTGGATCCTTTAGATTTTTAAGGTTGCTAATTTCCACATGACCACTTATCATATCAAGATTTTCAAGCTCTGAGATCCTTGCGTCATCTTCACCACACCCAACAGCAAACAGGCCTAGCCATCTTAAACGAGTCAGCTGTCTAAACCCTGATGGCATGCATTGTACTTTTCTGCAACCCACTAGATTCAAAACTTCAAGATTTTGTAAGTTAGTTATACCTTTAGGCAACTCCACCAGCTCCTTGCAATTATGAAGGTCTATATGCTCTAGAGTACTAATTGAAGCAACCCATTGGGGTAACACAGTTATTTTGGTTTCAGATAGGTCAAGAGTATGCAGGATACGACTGGCAAATGTGCTTGGTAGATCTCGGAGAACCCGACAACCATGTAAGTTGACTGTCTGTAAGTTGCTTAACTCCCCATTGAAGTCTAACAATAGTTGTTGCAAAGATGAACATCCAATTATATGAAGCACCCTTAGGTTTCCCAATCTACCCACAGAGCTTGGTATCTCTCTGAGCTTTCCACAAGAATTTAGTTGCAAGGACTGAAGATCTCGACAGTTACCAATGGACTGAGGCAAAGTCTCGAGATCAGTAATATAATTAAACTCTAGAGTTCGTAGTTTCTTAAGTTTGCCAATAGAATTGGGTAATGTGACAAAACCTTTGCAACTATAAGATGGACTGACTGCAAGTTCCAACAGCCTGAGATAGCTTCTGGAAGTTTTGTGCAACTAACATGATGCAACTCAAGATATGCAAGATGTTCTAACTTCAATACGAATAATGGAAACAGAGTATCAACTGCATAGTCTAGAACAACACTGCGGATGTAGATACTCTTAACAAGATTATCAAATGATGGGTTGCCTCCAGAGACATATACTGCACGGACCTTGTAAAATAGGCCCCTTTCAACCTTCCCACTGCAAGATGTCAAAGATAAATATCTGCAATTTTTTGAACAATTTGTAGTCATATTCTTCGGTAGAGATGTCACCACTTCATTCTGCAAAATATATTTAGTAAGATCATGAATCAGGTCATGCATCTTGCATTCTACAGTTCTTTGTGGCCATGTTTCAACCGGATCCTGAAGAAAACCGGCTCTCATAAGGGAATCAAAGTATTCATTCCAATATCCTGTGCTAGCTCTTCCTTCTTCAACTTGATGAATCCATGGGCCATCCATTGTTCAATCAAGTAGTTTTTGTTGATTTTACAACCTTTGGGGAATATAGAGCAAAATGCAAAGCACTGCTTCAGATGATCTTTCAAGTAAATGTAGCTTAGCTTCAAGGATGTGAACACACGAGCTTCTATATTCTCTTCATCCCATAAATTACTCTCTTTATGGCCCTCAAGTATTTATCCCCTTCTTTCCCGGAGTACAGATCCGAGAGTTTTTATTGCTAGTGGCACCCCACCACACTTCTTGACGATATCTTTTCCTACTTGGAATAAAAAGCATAGCCCAAATCTTCCTCTACCCAACCACAACTCTTGAGAAAGAAGCTCCAACTCTCATCCACTGATAAGAATGCCAATTTGAATACAACCTTAGATTCCACTGCTTTTGCAACACTTTGACTACGGGTCGTTAGAAGAATCTTGCTTCCCAAAGTGCACCATTGTCTAAGAGCACCATGAAATTTTCCCAGTCATGCCTGTCCTCATGCCAAGCATCATCCAAGACAAGAAGAAACTTATTGCCACTCAATTTGTTTGAAATCACATGGAGCATGTGTTGTTGAGTGTGATGATCTGACTTCTGCCCAATGACAGCTTCAAATAGCTTGCCTATAAGTTTGTCCCTGCAAAATTCTTGAGACACATGGATCCGAATATTGTATCTTTGAAGTGCCCTTTTATTTTGTCATCATGGTAGATGTGTTGGGCCAAAGTAGTTTTGCCAGATCCACCAAGCCCAACAATAGAAACTATATGACCAGCTTCTTTTTTAGATTCCACAAGCTCTAATATGATTTCACTCTTCACATGATCCCTTGATGGTATTTTTGACTCTTTATTATTACTCAATAAGGACGGCTCCCTAGTTATCTTGTCTTTGCTTTGTGTTAGTTGGTCCAAATGTAAATTATGTAGTATAGTATTGGCATCACTTTTTTGCTTCACAATTGCATCAAATTCCACCTTGATTGCTTTGATTTTATGGGCCACCTTCCGTCGAAGCAGAAGCAACTTTGGTTTCCCACAAAACCGCACAGCTATAGCATGCTTGCCATGGTCTCTATCTATCCTGTGTTTCTCATCTTCAAGGTAAACTTCATCAAGTAAATCATATATGTCATTAAGAAGATTTCTCAATTTTATCAACCATTGAAGCGATGGACCACTCTCAATTGCTCTGTCATGAAGCATAGACAACCAACTCGTAATCTCTGTGTGTATACCCTGGAGCTCGAGAGAGATCTTTTTTCACACCAGTTATGGCAGCAAACTCACTTGATATCAGTGAAACTAGCTTGTTTCCTACAACCTTTGACAGTCCACACGCTAAAGCAGCCTCCATTCCACTCATATTTGAAAGGCTCTATTGTATGACAAAGCCCTGTGGATGAAATTGCAAAGCTAACGGTTATATCAAGTTATGTAATTTTAAACTAATATAATATATGGTGGACATGCAAATATAGCAACATTAATTTTCAACTCTGTAATCAAACAATGGATGATAAAAGATCTGAAAATTATGAATTAGCCTGTGCTATTTGGATGTTATATTCTTTTTTACATCCCAACTCAGTTGGGGAAAGTGGAAATTAAAGTAATAGTTTGATGTTAGTGTTTGCTCTGTTTGGTGGACCCTGAAAGCAAATGAGAATGCGTAGAATTAGTGAATTGACTGATTGAGAGACCAGGTGTCCAATCAAGATCTTGTGTTTTATAGAAACAGCACCAATCAAGATCTCCTCAAATCTCTCTAACATAAACAGCACAGGGCCGGCCGGCGTTATCGCCTAGCGCTGGACCCACACATGCATAGCACATATAACTGTCTAACAGACCCTCTAGATTGTACAGAATTACTGATCCATGCCACATGATTGGTGCAGGGATGGAAGAATAGTCAGCATGCAAATGACCTGTCCAGAAGGCCAGACTAGGAGCAACAGAAGTATGATACTTGTGCTGTGTCTTGAGTACTTGGTGGCACTCATTAAGAAACGAGAAAAGAACTCAGCATGTTTAGTCAGTACGTATTTAACATGGGAAGAAAATATATGTGCAGGAGGAATCAGAGCACGTACCTAGAATTCAAGCTCCGATCAGCTACCTTGTCCAAACCCACTTATTCCCAAACAAGTTGCTGGGCTCCGATCCTGCCGTGTGCCGTTGAAAGTTGAAACTAGGGAGCTTTTGGGGCTCAGGCTTCAAGAGTTGGAGAAGGCAGGAGGTGCAGCTTAGCTCGAGCTCAAATCTTCCTGATTACCTCTTCTTGCTTATAACACGTGGCAGATATTTTCTCTGAATTAATAGCATGAATGAGGCATGTAACAGCCCTTGAAGACTGCAAGGAAGGTGAAAAAGAAGGCACCATGAAACTTCCTTGCCAACCAAAATTCAAACCATTGGCATCAGAAGGGGCTCATAAGAGGAACAGAATGGATTGGATGCTTCGAACTGGGCCTGTCGGATGGTATATTTAGAGTTTATCAGACTTGGGATTAAGTCATTGCACAGGATTGTAATCCCAACTAATTACAAGTCTCTAACAGAACTATTAGCCAAACAGTGTGGAGAATGCTGGATCCAAGAAGGTACCTTGAATTTGAGCTCGGATCAGCTTCTTTCTCCCCACTCCATAACTCCGAATACAGCAGTGTGTTTCAGGCTCTAAAAATCGCTGAACTTCTCGGTTCAGGATGCAGAGCTGCAAGAATGTGCATGCTGCACTTTAGCAAAATAGCAGAAAAAACTCGAGCCTTTGGTAGCTCCACTGAAAATCACTTGTGTCCTTTAACTTTAGTGAGGAAGAGGCATTTCAACAAGTCTCTGAAGGAAGGTAAAGCGAGATTTCCTGCCAAACAAAAGTCTGGTCAACACTGGTAAATAGTGGTAAAGGAAGGTAAAGCAAGACTTAGTGACAAACAAAAGTCTAGTCAGTAGTGGTAGAGTTAGGCAAATCGAAACTTCCTGCCAAGCTAAAGTTTGATGAAACGACACCCAGACATCAGAAGGTGGGGCATGATAAGGACTCCTCTTACTTAGCACTAGTTGCCGATAGAAAGCAGAGAGCAGTGGACTATGAAGCCGCCATGTTACAAATATTTGCGGATTTATCCATCCACACGTCTTATTTTCCAGATACTAAGTTTGAATGTGTGCAAATGTGCTTGAGTTTACACCAAGAAACAACCGAACATATTGTGATGTGCCCTTCGTTGGCTTACACTTTGCAGGGGAATTTCCCATGTACCCTTTTTCTTGGCCATCCAAAAGGCACATCACAAGATATTCAGTACGGTATACCACCACTTCCCCATTGATTAAGTAATGGCAGCAAGCTAAAGTATTGACGGAAGTATAGCAAGATAATAGTAGTAAACAACCTTGTGGATCACGGTGATGGATGGGATCCACCGGGAGGACGCTGACGCTCTGCTAGCAGAGGGCCGGCCATCTTCTTGCTGCTGGATGCATGCCCTCAGACTCAGGCATTCTGTCGAACACATTGCAGGCAGCTGTTCCAGACTGCCAGGGTGCTTTCCCCAAACCAAGCAACAGCCAACAAGCATCCCACCGTTGGACCATCTCCCATGTTCCATCCATCGGCATTGGTGATGCGCAGGACGGGGCGCCGGGCGCAGACGGTGGACCTCCATTCCACGTTCCGCAGATCGCAGCGCAAGCTGCCGCGCCTGTCGGCGGGCGGAGGGTGTGCAAGGGCTACATGGCCTCACCTCGTCGTCCAGCTGAGTCAGAGAGGAAAGCAAGTGATGAGGGTGGGCGCCGAATACCGATGGGATGGGATGCATTCCGTCGAACAGGTAAGAGCAGGACTATTTACTTCCGTCACAGTTCTCGGTTTTTTTTTTTGATAAAACCAATTAATTGTCGTGACAATTACGATGAAAACAGCTGCTTCAAGAAAGCAGTTTCCATCCATTCGATTGACGTTTTGCTTATCAGCCGAAACACTTTTTAGAAACTAAGGGCGGGGTTAAATGAGACTAAAATTAGTCACCGGTCCCATTAAAACCAAATAGGCCCTAAATTAAATGAAATTTTTTACAATAATTGGGGAAAAGTTTGATGGCTCATATCGACCGAGAGCGATCGATCCGACGACAACGAAGGCACGAGGAAACGGGAGGAAATGGGTCGGAGGAAACGAGAGGAAAATGATGTGTCTATGGTCGGTGGGCCAGGGTGGAAATTTTTCCTCCCGTTTCCTCCGCAAATGTGGAGATTAGAATCGGACGGTAATTGCATTCTTGTAGTTTTTTATTTTAATTAAGGGTAAAATGGTAACTTTATAACTATGTTTCGAGTAGTATAGTTTTGACATCATGATTCTTTAACTATAGTTAGATAATGTGTGTTCTTATTAACTTTTTTTTTTTAACAAAATTCCTAGGGTTCCTAGTGCCACAGCCGTCGCCCGTGGAGGTGCGGGGTGTGGCTGCATCCGGCGACGCCGCCGCCTGGATCTGGTCGCCGGGGGGCGGGATCCGGCCGCCGCCGTGGAGGTGCTGCTGACGGGCCGCGACGCCGCCGTGGAGATGCTTTGGGGAGGGTGCGCCGCCACCATGTTCGCCCCTCGCCGCCCCATGGCCGTGGTGGTTGTGGAGGGCGCCCGCCGGGGCGTGGAGGTGCCGGGAGGCCGCCGAAGCTCTCCATGGGCCCCTGAAGCAATGCCTCGCTGCTCGCTGCTCGCTGCTCGCCGCCATCAAGAGCGCCGGGCGCCGAGGAGGACGCCGCGGATCTGGCGCAGTGGTTGGGTGGTGCGTTCCGGTTCCCGACGGCGACGGGTCGGTGGCTGCGGTGGCGAGCGCGGCGGCGTCGTCCTCCTGAACGCGACCAAGGCCGTGGCCATGTTCACTTCTGCCCTGTCACTGGGCAATTTCTCTCACGTGAATACAGGGACATCACTTCTTTTGTAGGCTTGCCTACTGGCTCTGTTTATCCAACAAGGGTATGTTCCCATTTGCGCTCTGCAATTTCATCCAACCAATCCCTTTGGTACTTAGTTGTAATGCTGCTCAATCTGGAATGGCTAGGATGACAATGGTAACTTGTTGGTCACCAAGTATGTGATGTGTGAATACAAGGATCACCAGACATTATCCATGCAAGAAGTGCCTGAAAATTCTGCGCCTGGACAGCTCCCAAGAACTGTCGATGTTATTGTGGAAGATGATCTTGTAGATTATTGCAAACCTGGCGACCGTGTTTCATTGTCGGTGTATACAAGGCTCTACCAGGGAAAAGCAAGGGAAGTGTTAGTGGCATGTTCAGGTTAGTTCAGCTATGACTGACCCTCACCAAAGCCGGCTTCAATTATCTATCTATCTATTTCTGAAGTATGATGTGGTTTTGTATTACTATGTAGAATTGTCCTTATCGCAAATAATGTGCCTCTTCTTAACAAAGAGGCAAATGCGCCTGTCTGTACTCGGGAAGATCTGAAGCGGATGAAAGAAATATCAAGGAGAAATGACACCTTCGACGTGCATGGAAACTCACTTGCTCCATCCATATATGGTCATCTATGGATAAAGAAGGCAGTAGTACTATTGATGCTTGGTGGCGTTGAGAAGAATCTAAAAAATGGAACTCACTTGAGAGGGTAAGTGATATTTCAGATCAATGCTGACACATGATTTCATTGATTGTGCTTTATTTATTTATTTCTAAATTTTGGCATACAGAGATATAAACATGATGATGGTGGGAGATCCTTCAGTTGCCAAGTCTCAGCTCCTAAGAGCTGTCATGAACATTGCCCCTTTAGCTATCTCAACAACTGGCAGGGGTTCATCTGGTGTTGGTTTGACTGCTGTTATGCCATGGAAATCCATAAGCAATGCGATGATTAGCGAATAAATTTCAATTATCTTATGTTATGATGAAAAGCCATGGAAACCCATGCGAACTGTAATGATTACTGAAAAAATTCAATGATCTCATTCTCAAATTTAATATGTTTCAATGATCTTTGCTGCCTATTTTCAGCAGTAGTGTTTCCATTGACTGTATATGATCTTGTGCAAGTGTACGTGTGGAGAGGAAGTGCTTGTGTATGATTCTCAGATTTATTGTCCGCAACTGCAAAGGTGGTCAGAGTGCTCTTTTTTTTTTTTTTTGAAATTACACAGTACAACGTAGACGCTCACAACACGCACGCACACTCACCCCTATGAACACACGTACACAAACCCTACCCCTATGAGCACCTCCGAAGAACTGGGCAGCCGGCAGATCCGGAGATTCTCGAAGTCACCATAGGCGCCTCGTCGTCGACGGAACGCCGCTACCATACTCGAGTTCAGAGTAGACAGATTTACTATCATTCAACTTGAACCATGAAATTTTGTCCCCGAACGATGGCTGATTGACACTCGGCGGGAAGACTTTGTAAATGCTTAAGTTCAAAGGTTTATTTTGTTCTAAACTAATCATGATGAGTACTCAGCATTTCCAAATTTCCCTTTCAGAAGCTATGAGTGCTGTAGGATTTCAGTGTTGCATTAGTTTCTGAATCGAAGCTAACCATGATGATTACTAAACTTTCGTGATCCTATAATCACGGCAAAAAATTTCAGCGGGAGAAACGTTCGTGATCCTAGTCACGGCAAAAATTTCGGGGGGGGAAACTGGGCGCGATCGCAACGTAATTTTAGGATCGCCGTTTCCTGTAATTTTCCTTGTCTATTGCGGTTAAAACAAAACAGAACTGAGACAACAAAGAACACAATTGACTAGCGCAATGGCTGGGCTTCTACAGTTTGATCCTCAATACATGTGATCGAATCCTATTGGGTTCTTTTTTTTTTTTTTTACAACATTTTTAGTTATTTATTCCTATTTTGCATTCTCTATTTAATTCTTTGCTATTATTTCTTTTTTTTAAATTTAATATATGGGTACAACCATGCCATTACAATTTTAAAATTACACTACAAATCCATCACAACCATGAACCTCTCTCTCACTAAGTGACATGACTATTCGAGACATGGCCATGGTTGTGAACGATGTGTATCACCACATTCTCTAAACCATGTGAAAATTGTATGTCATGATCATACATCAAAATGAATTGTCCATGCAAGTTTTTAGATTTTTTTTCATCTAGCATAGGGTATTTTTACAATTTTCCTTCAATTTACCATAAAATAATCGCAAAATAGGTAAAAATGTTCAAAAAATTTTATAAATCTACAAAACATCATAGTTTGTTGTTTTTATCTTGTCATTAATTTTTTAAATAATTTGGACAAAGTGACAAGACGGATCCATCACAACCATAAACCTCTCTCACCGACTCACATGGCTCTATGTGAAACATCTTCATTGTTGTGAAGGGTGTGTATCACCACATTCTCTAAATCATTTGAAAATTTTATGTCATGATCGTACATCAAAATTAGTGGTCTGTACAAGTTTTTAGATTTTTCTGCCTAACATAGGTTTTTTTTCATTTTTCCTTCAATTTACATAAAATAATCATAATAATAGGTAAAAAAGTTCAGAAAATTGTATAAATGCACCTCCACGGCGACGGCCGGATCCCGTCCATCTTAAAATTAGGCCAATGATATAGAAATGAGGCCCACGTATGATATGTAGGCCAATGTAAGTGATAATGATCCCTCACTTATGTCCTCTATCACATCACAAATTTTGAAATTAAAATTCAACTTGTGCATTGAGAAATAGGACAGAAAAAAATCGTTAAAGTTAAACTAGACCAACTAAAATAGTTAAGAGGAGTAAATAAAAAAATAACATTAGATTAAGGAGTTGTCTGGGCATTATCCAAACTTGGAGGGAGTAATTTGGACTTCTTCCTACCATAAATAAATAGAGGCTCCAATGACTCTATTAATTATCACCATATAGGTGCTAGAAAAAACATAAGTCGCAATAATTAGAAAGAGGACGCTATGAAAGAGAAATTGATTACAGAAGTTACCATAGCCGAATGGATACAAAAAGAAATAGATTACAGTTACAGAAGTTACCACAGCCGAATAGATGTTACATTCAGGATATGGTGTTAGAACATGAACAAAGAGATATCATAGATAATTTTTATTCATTTTAAGTTTAAATTTATCCTTAAATTTGCAATACTTGTCTCCTAAGATCATGACAACGTTAGATTGTTTTTTTTTTTTTTTTTGTATCTGGGTATCTCAGGTTCACACAGTACAGAGATTGGAATGACAGATATGATAAAAACAGAGGACCAACCCATGTTCTATAATCTGGTTGTGCATATCCTAGGACAACAAGACCTGTATTGATATACTGTCAAGCTGTTGTGTTGTGTCCTTCCACATGGATTTTATCAGGAAACAAGGTAACAGGGATTGAACCGCCGGATGCTGGCATGCTTCCACATTTCGTCTGCCCTCGGTCCCTTAAGCTTGTATGTCCACCTGAGAAATATGGGAGAGAAGGTGCCACAGGTCCCCAACTTCTTTCTTGTAACCTGCCAAATGAGGGCAGCCAGCAATGAACAAATACTGGAGTCTGTAAAGGCGTTGTATGGAGCGGGGCAGGGACTCAAGGGCAGTGCATCTTTCGATAAGAAGCCGTCGAAGTCCATAGAGCTCTCCTATCCACTCCGGCAGCACAGTCATCGCGCTGCATTCTTCAAGTCTGAGCGTGTGAAGAGAAGTGAGGTACTGAATCACCTCAGGCAGCTGGTTCAGATTGTGCCAACCACCAATGTGAAGTCTCACGAGGCATGTAAGCTGCTGCGTCGACTGAGGAAGGCTGGCCATCAATGGGGTTTCCATGACAACCAGCTGTTGTAGAGAGCTCGGTTGCCCAAGCCACTCGGGAAATTTGACGAGATTGGAGCATTGCTTGACTTCCAGCCGCTCAAGGGACCTAAGGCTACGAATGCTCTCTGGTAATTCTGTCAGGTCATTGCAGAGGCAGATTTCTAAGGACTCTAGTCCGGTGAGATGATGCAGTAATTCCCAGCCAGACATGGATGCCTCCATTCCTTCTAGTCTCAAATCCTTGAGGTGAGAAAGCAGATGGGAGGACGAGCTTTCTGGAGATAGCAGCAGCTCATAATTGCTATTTTTCAATGACAGCCTCTGCAAAGAAGATGGGAAACACGGTTTCACAACCAGTTTCGGGCAGTCCACTATGATCAGAGTAGACAGGAGAGGGAAACAATAATATTGTAGTAGACACACTTCTTCCTCTGTTGTAACATCAGATCCACATGTCATAATCTGCAGCTCCTCCAAATTAGGCATTCTGCCAAGTCGCAACTTCTTCAGTAAAGGAAATTCCACTAACCCTCTCATATGCTTCAAGTTTTGCGACTGCTGGAGCTGTAGATTTGTTAGACAAAGAAACTGAGACAAAGGAACTGTGTCACTTTGCTTCGTCATCCAACACGGCAAACAGGTACCTCTGTAACCTCTTATGATCAGTTCCTTAATTTCAGATGGTGGTTCAAGATCGTCCACTACCACCAGATGGTCATGCTCCTCCATGCCTGACACTGAGTCCACTTCCATTTTACTTTGGGACCAGTTCAACATCAATGACTCTATATTCTTCTGCTTCAAGCAAGCATTCTTTGCATCACTTGGATTTCTCAAATAGTGAAGGTTGGTGATTTGAAGGCGTCCACATATCATTTTAAGATTTTCAAGCTCTAAGATCCTTGCATCATCTCGACCATCCCCAACAACAAACAATCCTAGCTTTCTTAATCGAGTAAGCTGTCCGAATCTCGAAGGCAAGCAACGCAGTTTGAGACAACCAATTAGATATAGAACTTCGAGCCTTCTTAAGTGCACTATGTCTTTGGGCAGCTCCACAAGTTCCATGCACCAACTAAGGTCTATACATTCTAGATTGCGGTTCAAAGTGACCCATTTAGGTAGTTCTGCAATATTGGTGTGAGAAAGGTTCAGAGAACGTAAGGTATGACAAGCAAATGTGCTTGGAATGTGTCGAAGACTCTTACAATCAGCAAAATTGATTGTTTGTAAGCTGCTAAGCTCCCCACTTAATTCAATGTTACCTACAATATCACATTTAACAATGTGAAGCACCCTCAGGTTTTCAATTTTACCAACAGAGTTTGGTATCTTTTGGAGCTTCTCACATAGATATAGCAGCAAGAACTGAAGATGTTGACAATCACCAATAGATTGAGGCAAACTCTCAAGATCAGTACCCTGCAATAGCTCTAGAGTTCTCAGCTTCATAAGCTTGCCAATAGAGTCCGGTAATGTCACAAAGCCTCTGCAGTTCACCAAATGAAGTGTCTGCAAGTTCTGGCAGTTAGAGATAGCTTCTGGAATTTCAGTGCATCTAAGATTATATATTTTAAGATATCCAAGAAATTGAAACTTCAGTAGGAACAATGGAAATGGGGTGTCAGTTGCATATTGTAGAATAGCACTGCGGACATAGCAACTCCTTTTATTCTCAAATGATAGGTTACCAGCAGATACATAGAGAGCTCGTGCCTTGTTAAATTGGCTCAGATCCACCTTCTCACTGCATGAGTTCAAAGATAAATACCTGCATGTGTAAGTACTGTTTCCAGACATATTCCTTGGTAAGGATGTGACCATCTCATGCTGTAAAATTTGTCGACTGAGATCATGGATAAGGTCGTGCATCCTATATGTAGTTTGTTTTGTATGCTGACTTTTGAATGTTGATTCTTGAAGAAAGCCCATTTTCACAAGAGAATCAAAATAATCACTTCAATATCTTCAGGCTGACATTCATTCATTTGACGGATGAAACCTTGGGCTATCCATTGGGCAATCAAGTGGTCTTTGTTGATTCTATATCCTTTTGGGAATATAGAGCAAAATGTAAAGCATGGTTTCAAATGGTCTGCCAAATGGAAGTAGCTCAGTTTTAAGGATGCGAATGCTCTCTCTTATATCCTGATGATGATTCCATAAATTACTGTTTTCTATGGCCCTCAAAGTACTTATTTCCTTCTTGTCACGGAGTCCACCACCAAGAGTTTTGATTGCTAGTGGCACTCCACCACATTTCTTCACAATCTTCTTTCCAACTTTTATAAATTCATAGTCGAAATCTTCCCGTACCCAACCAGAACTCTTTAGGAACAAAGTCCAACTCTCACTTTTTGGTAAGAACTCCAAGTTCAAGATATACATAGAGCCCACTGCTTCTGCGACCTTCTGATCACGAGTAGTTAGTAGAGCCCTGCTTCCATGTGCACCACTGCTAATGTGTACCATGAATTGCGCCCAGTCATGCCTGTCCTCATGCCAAGCATCATCTAGGACAAGAAGAAATTTCTTACTAGTCAATCTGTTTGAAATTTCATTAACCATGTACTGCTGGGTGTGATGATCTGCTTTTTTTATTGAGAACAGATTCGAATAGCCTACTGATAAGATTTTCCACATCAAATTCTTGAGACACATGGACCCAGAAAATTGAATCTTTGAAGTGCTCTTGTGTTCTCTTGTCAAGGCAGATCAGTTTGGCCAAAGTAGTTTTTCCAGATCCGCCTATTCCAACCATAGAAACTATCCAGCCATTTCGGCCTTCATCGAACTCTGTAAGCTTAGATATGATGTCATCCTTCTCCTTATCTCTGACAGGTATGCTCGATTCTTCAACTTTACTTATGAAGGACAACTCGCCAGTTATCGGTCTGTTTGGAACTGATTGATTCACCCTAGAATTGCTCTGTACAGTATTTATGTCACTTCTTTGCTTCACGATTGCAGCAAACCTCAGCTTGATTCCCTTGATCTTAGACACCACCTTGTGTCGGAAAAGAAATGACTTTGGTTTTGCACAGAAGCAGTCAGCTGTAGCATGATTGTCAGGATCGATGTCTATGTTGTGTTTCTCAGCTTCTTGGTGGACTTTGTCAAGTAAATCTTCAATATCATATGCCAAATGCTTTAATTTTGTTGTCGAGCTTGGGACATTCTCAATTGCTCTATCTTGAACTTTACAGCCAACTTGTAATCTCATTATGTAGTTCCTGGAGCTCATGGAGATCTTTTGTCACACCCATTATGGAGGGCAATTCGCTGGTTATCAATGCAACTAGCTTGTTCCCTGTAACCTTCAGAAGTCCAGATACTAAAGCAGCCTCCATATTTCCCAGAGGCACATGTAGAATCTCAGGTACCTGAATGTTTCAAAATAGAGAATTGCAATGAGTTTTAGAAGCCAAAAAAAAAAACAGTTATAGTACTAAAATGGCTAGATAAATTGCCAATTCGGAAGTCAAAAAATTGAAAAAGCAGTGACCAAAGAAATAAATTACTTTACATGAGTTACATGGAGACTTTATTATTTACATTTTCAAACTTAATGGTTTAAGAGAACTTGTGTTTGGAAAACGATATATAGGATAATCAAGCCAATCATTCCCTTTCATAAATGTCTAGATCCTAAGATGAATTTGTCCCGGCGAGGCCAGTTCTAAACTGTGGTTTCTATAAGAGTGAAATATATGTCCGGTCCTTAAACTTTGCTTGGTGTGTCATCCCGGTCCACAAACTATTAAAGTATGTCATTACGGTGTCTAAACTTAATTTGGGTCTCTAATCAGCCCGTTAAGTGTCAAAGGCCTCGATCCGTAATGCAAATAGGGACCGTAATGCAAATAAGGCCCCACGTCGGTTCAGTTCACCCGACTTCCTCTCGCGACGCGACTCTATACGTCTGCTCGACTTCCTCGCGACCCGACGCACGCTGCATCCTGGGCGGCCGCCGTACCTCGCTGCTGTACACCCGACGCACGCACTGCAACCTGGGCGCAATCTCGCGGCGGCCGACGATCACCTGCATCGAACCGCGGCGGCGCGTCGCCCGACAATCAGGCAGCAGACGCGGACGAGTTGGCCACGACGGCGGTTCTCCATGGCTACGATTCTATGGCGCAAAGGACAACCTGCGCCCCTTTACTGTGCTTCTCTCCATGGTTGTGCTTCTCTGTTTTTGTTTCAAACCGGCATGCTTAATCTTGTTTCAAGCCGTCAGGTCATGTAGCAATACAAGTGCAAGACGATGATATATGACAGTATTGATATATGCTGCTCTATTTTGTTTCAAGCCGTCAGGTCATGTAGCAGTACAAGTGCAAGAGGTGCGAGCCCACATTCGCCAGCACGGCGTTAGCGCGGTGAGCCGATAGAATGCGGAGGTGCGAGCCGAGAGTGAAGGCAGAGCGGAGGACGGGTTTCTGCGCACGACCGTTGACGGCCTGGTCCGCGTGCACTGTGCACAACCGCGACTGGAGGAAAAAAAAAATGGTCCGGAGAATCTGACCGGAGGATGATGATCGGAAAAAAGGCAGAAAAAAATGAGACGTATATTTTGTTGTTTTCTTGTACTCTCAATACCTAGAAAGCTTGATGTTTAGGACAGCAACGCAAATATTCAAAACACAATTTTGACCCCTTATTATTATAAAAATATTTATCGAAGAGTGATATGGATATTTCATAATAAACTTTTTTAGAGATATAGATATTTCACTTATTTCTATGCAACATAAAAAGAACAAAAGTAAGACTTTTTTATACGACTTTGTTGCTGACTCTGTCGTGACTCTGTCATACGATACACACCCGCCCCTCTACCAAATCTCGGCAACCATGTAGAGTCAGCAACAAAGTCAAAGTTGGCGTGGCAAGGTCTCGCGAGTGGCAGCGTTCACGGGAGAAGGGTCGATCGGTGGCGCAACTCCGGTGTCGTGGGTCTTGCAAGGGCGTCACATGAGGAGAAGGAAGTGGAGGCGTGGTGATAAGGAGATGATCAAGGGCGTCACGCGAGGAGGAGGTGCCGGCAATCACGAGGAGTTGAATGTATTTACCGAGTCAAGGAGCAGGAGGTGTTATGGTGGGATTGTTTCCTTTTTATTTTAGGAAATTTCTTTCCATGTTTGTGGGCTGAGATTTTGGTGGTAGGATTGTTTCTTTTTTTAGAAATTTCTTTCCATGATAGTTGCCAAGGTATTATGGTGGGATTGTTTCCTTTTTATTTTAGGAAATTTCTTTCCATGTTTGTGGGCTGAGATTTTGGTGGTGGGATTGTTTCTTTTTTTAGAAATTTCTTTCCATGATAGTTGCCAAGGTATTATGGTGGGATTGTTTCCTTTTTATTTTAGGAAATTTCTTTCCATGATGGTGGGCTGAGACTTTGGTGGTGAGATTGTTTCTTACCAACGAACAATAGAGGACAGGCTAAGTGTTGCACGACAAACCAAAGCAAAAGGAAATGAAGCACCACGGCATAGAGAGGCACTCCCAGAGGAAGAGCAACGAATCTTCAGCGACGCCTCGGAGGACAGGAAGGGGCGATGGGCCGGACTCTTCCACAACGCCTTCACACAGGTGGTGACGCCGAGGACGCCATCGCTGCTAGCCATAGAGAACTATGTTGTAAACCTTGATCTGATTTAAACTGGATTAGTAAGAACACCATGACTTTGTTGGATGCATTGTTGTGGTCTTGTGGACTCACAAACCTCAACCTTTACGGCGTGGTTCCATGTGAATTTAAGTTTTGGACCCTAGTGGATTCAAAAAAAAACTTTGGACCCTAGTGAGTTGCCTTAAAGGAAGAATCTTGATGGTGTGTAAATTTGGATTTTACTTTTGTCAGCTAGCATAGAGGTCGTTATTGCCATCTTCAACATTGTTTTCATCGGCATATGCTCTATTCATCTTCCCCAGCCAATAAAGTGTATGAATATAGGAATTTTGGGAATTCGTCCACAGGATTGGAGTGGTCTGAAAGGGAAGACACAAATAGAAATAGACAACGGTGGAAGAAAAAACTGCGCTTATATGCATGCATGTCATGGATTGCTTGGTGGTTCTTCGGAGCTGAAAACACAGCTGGTTAAGTTTAACTACGGCCCTAAGGCTGCTGACAACGGCAAAACATGCACCAACAAACCCAACGGCGGCAAATCATCCGCCAACGAACCAGCAACCATCACTCCCGGTAGCTCAAAAGCCACCCGAGAGGATGCCCACAATGCCATCAACCGTCACTCCCGGCAACTCGGAAGCCGCCCGAGAGGAGGCTGACGACACTCTAGCGGCAATGCATCCGCCAACGAACCTTCCGGCGACAAAGCATCCACCAACGAACAATAGAGGGACAGGCTAAGTGCTGCACGACAAACCAAAGCAAAAGGAAATGAAGCACCACGGCATAGAGAGGCACTCCTAGAGGAAGAGCAACGAATTTTCAGCGACGCCTCGGAGGAAAGGAAAAAGTCTACATCACCCCCTCAACTATGGGTGGTAGACTACATAACTCCCCAACCTATGAAACACTCTATATCACCCCATAAACTTTCAAAAACCGGTCAAATTACCCCCTAAAGCAGTTTTGAAAAATCATAGTAAATCATAGAAAAATCGTAAAATGGAAAATCAAATTGTGTTAGACTCTAAATGAGTAGATCTACACAATGAATATATAATATGATATGTTTTAGTTCATTTTTTTTACAGCTATGAGGAAAAACATAAATTTAAAGCTGCAGCAAAAAAAATGAACTAAAGCATACCATATTATATGTTCATTGTGTAGATATACTCATTCAGAGTCTAACACAATTTGATTTTTCATTTTACGATTTTTCTGTGATTTACTATGATTTTTTAAAACTGCTTTAGGGTGTAATTTGACCGGTTTTCGAAAGTTCGGGGTGATATAGACCGTTTCATAGGTTGGGGGGTTTTCTACCACCCATAGTTGAGGGGTGATGTAGACTTTTTTCCTCGGAGGAAAGGAAGGGGCGACGGGCCGGACTCTTCCACAACGCCTTCACGAAGGTGGTGACGCTGAGGACGCCACCATGACTTTGTTGGATGCATTGTTGTGGTCTTGTGGACTCACAAACCTCAACCTTTGCGGCGTGGTTCCATGTGAATTTAAGTTTTGGACCCTAGTGAGTTGCCTTAAAGGAAGAATCTTGATGGTGTGTAAATTTGGATTTTACTTTTGTCAGCTAGCATAGAGGTCGTTATTGCCATCTTCAACATTGTTTTCATCGGCATATGCTTCTGTTCTTCTTCCCCAGCCAATAAAGTGTATGAATATAGGAATTTTGGGAATTCGTCCACAGGATTGGAGTGGTCTGAAAGGGAAGACACAAATAGAAATAGACAAAACTGCGCTTATATGCATGCATGCCATGGATTGCTTGGTGGTTCTTCGGAGCTGAAAACACAGCTGGTTAAGTTTAACTACGGCCCTAAGGCTGCTGATTTTCGTCTAGGTCTTCTTCTTTTTTTTTTTGAATAATTCTTTTAGGTCTTCTTATGTGGTACCAACATGACAGATTGGTGATCAAAAAAATCATATCAACATACTGACGTATTGTTTTTTGTGCAGTGGTTAATTGTATTTCCATTTTCTAAGAAAGATTTTGATGTGCAGAATCTGTTTGCATCCAGGTTTGATGACCTGGTAGGTATGTTTTGGTCAATTGTTATCCATCAGGAATTCAGCATACACAAGGATCCCTGTGATAAAAGCAGTTGTCATCTCTTCTAATTCATATTCTTAATTAGCTAGATCAGTGGCAGAAAAAAAATCAGGGAAAGAAAATTTGTTCTTAGATCTGAATAGTTAGCAGCCGTGCTACTACCCAATAACACTGACTACTGATTTAACTAAATGATGCTGCATCCCAATTCAAAGTATAGCTTCTTTTGTAAGCCAACTCCATAAAAAGAGTATTAGAACCACAATGAGCAACTGTAAAACGCAGGCGAAAGAGAGAGTAAAATATCAACATACCAACAAATCCTCAAGTCGCGGCGCCAAGCAACCCCAATGGTGGTAGCTAGTATGGAACTTGGGCCGGTAGTAGGACCTTTGAGTTACAGCATTCACTGTGAACAAAATACAACATAGTTTGCCAGAAGAATTCAGGCGACGAGAAGAAGGAATCCGCGAGCATGGCACAGAACAACACAAGCCATAAGGGCATTATTAGAACCTGAATCTGAATCATAATTCTGAGTGAGTACCTGGAATACAGACTCAGATCAGCAAATTTTGCCTATTCCATCCCGATGCAACTAGAGGAGAACCTTTTTTCCTTTTGGAGCGGAACTTTAAAAGTCATGTGCTCAAGGTTATATGGTGTACAGGATGGCAGTAGCGCTTCGCTGTCACACCTACACTTTAGAAAATGAAATGGCAGCTAGGATTGGCTATATAATATATTTTTTTTGAAGCTGGCTATATGATATTGACTATAGAAAAGGGGCAGACAACAGATGTAGATCTAGTCAAGGGATTGAAAGGTAAAAGAGTAGTTACATAGAAACTTCCTGCCAAGACAAAGTCTCTTGTTATCACAAGGAAGTACAACTACGGGCAAATAAACAAATTGTGAATTAGGTAGTTGCACTTGCCGTTGATGTATTTGAAGATGCAAGAAGTACCATTTTTATAGTTACTCAGTTCATGTTGTTTGAACTACTAGTTCATCAACTCGTGCCCCTACACGAGCTAAAATCTTAACCGACATAACCTCATAACATCGTAAATTTAGATTTAGATTTTTAAGTGAAGGTTTGATCTTATCTTTTGCTTCAGATTTTTTCTATCCTAAGTTAATGATAACATTTTGGTGTTTAGGACGCAGAGTTGCAGAAGGTAGGAGAAGCGTAGGGTGCAGCTTCGCCGAATAGAAGATATCAAGCGACCCAAATATAGGGTGTGTTTAGTTGGTGAAGTATTTTGGGTTGGACTACTATAACACTTTTCGTTTGTATTTAATAATTATTGTCCAATCATAGACTAACTAAGCTCAAAAGATTCATCTCCTACTTTTCAGTCAAATTATGCAATTAGTTTTTTATTTACCTATATTTAATGCTCTATATATATCGTCAAGAGATTCGATGTGTAACACTTTTTGGGTTCACTTTTTTTGAACTAAACAGGGCCTAGTGCTTTTCTGGTTCTGGTTCATTGCACTCCTGTCATCTGTACTAGCTTAATAGCAAAAAAAAAAAAAATCAGATTTTTGTTAGAAAGAAAAAGATATATGACAAGTCGGCAGCCAAAATTCAAAACTATCGGCGTCGGTGGACCCAGGATGTGGCCCCACATAGAAACCAGAATAAATCCGGTTTGAAATTTTCAACCGGGATTGCGATGGGCGAACAATGCAATAGCATATAAGCATACGAATGGTATGCATAAACGTAAATACTTGCAGAGGAAATGAAATTATGCGAGCTACCATAAGGGACCAGGCTGCTGCACCTTAGTGCCCCCTGTTACAAACACTTCATTTACATTCACTTCCAACATGTTATCAGCACTGGAATGCTCTCTCTCCCTTGCCTTGAAATAAGGGACAAACAACGAACTGCTTGATGTCACTTGACGTAAGGAGAGGCACACATGCCTCACCGGAAACAAGCATTACACCGACGATCGTGGTTGGAACGATAAGATCTTCGTCTTGCTTCTTGCCTTCCGAGACCGATGCACTGTGAGTCGTTTGCATCACATGTTCAAAGGAGGAGCAAGATTAAGAAGACGTTTTCTTCCATTTCGCTGACGCTGAACGAGTGCTAATTGGAAAAGCGCATGGACGGATTGCAAGCCTCAATCCATCAATGGTACGTTGTTGGAACAGTTCGTCACAGCTCTCATCTTCAAGGGATACTTCATCAAGTAAATCATAGAGAATTACTTTACATGTTACATGGAGACAATATTATCACATTTTCAAACTTAATGGTTTAAGAGAACTTGTGTTTGGAAGACGATATATAGGATAATCAAGCCAATCATTCCCTTTCATAAATGTCTGAGTTTACATCCTAAGATGACTTTGTCTCTCTGTGAACTCCAGTTCTAAACTATATGATGTCAAGTTATCATCTTGCTGACATGGCAAGAGTACAAAAAGCGAGCTTTGCTGACATGGCAAGAGAATTAACTAATTAATTAAATTAAAAATAAATAATAAAAACTTAAAAAGTACGAAAAGGAAGCGTCCACCCGATTCGCAGCCCGCCACGCGCCTGCCTCACTGGTCGAGCCGCCACGCCGCCCGACCGCAAGACGAGCACCGCAGCGTCCCCCGCCTCATCGCCCCGCAGCCACCGCGTCCAAGTGCGCACCACCTTGCGGAGCCCTGCACCGGTCCTCGCTGGATCCGCCACGGGAGTTGGGGAACAAGGCTGCGCCCCAGTGGATCTCCTCGACGCCCTGGCCGGTCTCGCTGCGCCGCACCCGGCCCCGCATGCTGCATCACACCGCACCACCGTCGTTGCCCCCAGCAGCGCCTCGCCCGCTGCCGAGCATACTCATCGTATATAACACTGTGGAGGCATGCCCACATTCGCCAGCACGGCGTTAGCGCGGCGAGCCATAGAATGCGGAGGTGCGGAGGGGCGAGCGGAGAGTGGAGGTAGAGCGGAGGACCGGTTTCCGCGCACGACGGCTACATTGCCGTCACCGGCCTGGTCCGTGTGCATTGTGCACAACCGCGACGGAGAAAAAAAATGGCCCGGAGAATCTGACCGGAGGATGATGATCGGAACCAGGCATGAAAAATGAGACGAAAAAATGAGCCATATATTTTGTTGTTTTCTCGTATGTACGTGTATATAAGGTTGAAAACGGGTCGGAAACGGTCGAAAAACTCCTCTATTGTTTTCTACTTTTATATTTAAATACGAACGCTGAAGTGAAAACGGTATAGCCGGAAATGAAAACGAAAACAAACACATGATATTTCGAAATCAAACCAATTCGAGCGGAATCATGTCGAGACACGGCCGGAGTACGAAACTTCAATACGAAATATCGACCCACGGTGCACAACTTTAAACGTGTGAATAACCAAACTAACAAGTAACAAATGCATGACTTAGTTTAAGTGCACATAATAGTTAACATAACATGTGCATGCATGACGTAGGGTCTTTAAATATGACTTTGATTTCTCTTTTTCTATAAAAAAATTATTGAAAAGTTATATACATATGCTTCTATAAAAGTAATTTTCAAAATAAATATATTGATATGATTTTCACATTTCTAAACTCAGCGACCTAAAATTTTTTTCATTATGACATAAACCTTATCTAAAATGACTTTTTTTTCTGAGGGAGTATGCATATAGGATAGGATAGGACCATATGCAGCATTTGGTTCGATGCAGCGGGATAAGAAAAAATCCTTCTTACGGAATACCTCCTCTATCTTAAGAAATAGAAGTTGTTATTTCTTTGTGATAAGTCAACTTTATTTAACTTGACCAATTATATACAAAAAAATATTAATATTTATAAAATAAGTATCGTTAGATAAATCATCATTAAATATGTTTTCAAAATATACTTTTTTGGAGATATAAATATTTCACTTATTTTTTTACAAACTAGTCAAAGTTAACAAAAGTTTGACCGACACTTATCCTATAATGATATCCATTTTGGGGCCGCAGGGAGTATATACCACAAGATGCTGGATTTTATTGTTTGCAAAAATCTCACAGACTAGGTTATCCATGTCTTCTAATCTTTGTCATTAGTAAATAAATTAAGTCATATGCTATAATTACTTAGTAATTATGATGTTAGGTTAGTTTGATAAATGGGAAAGTTCTAAATTTTCAAGGCCATAGGAGGAAGGCTGGGGTTTTCTCTAAGAAGAACCGCCTCTCGTTGGCAGTTGATAACACCAAGCATACAAATTTCACTCCCCTACTAATCCTTAATAGTGGTAGCTCCGCATTCCACCCCTAGAAATAGGGGTATTTTTGGAGGTTAGAGATAGTGTGATCTGTCTCAAGAATTAGGTGCAACATAGAAAACATACAATTTTTTTCAAAAAGATAACGAATTTATATCAAATTTGTATATTTCAGAGTTCACATCACTACAGCTAATGATTTTTTAGTTTGAAAATTGTTTAAATTCCTACATTACCTTTTCAAATTTCAGATCTCATTTCCTTTTTTGCTATTTTTATGGCTGATTTATATCGTCAGATATTTCTTTAGTGGTGGGTGACATTACCAACCGTCTCTAAAATATAAATAAATTTCTAGGGACAGACAGACGGTTGGTACACCTGTCTCTGAAAACCAATCCTGGCCAATTGGCCGTAGCTAAAAAATATTTCGGTAGCAGTGCGAAAACCTATAATAACAAAATATTCTCATGCGGATACTATGAAAATCTCATGTCACAACCGGAGACGCTCACGGGAAAGGCTCCCACGAGTTGCTCATGGGCAAGGGATCACGGGAAAGAAGGCCTCGGGGAAAGAGCCTTTCCCTTGAGTCAGGGGTGGGGCTCACGGGTTATCCTTTCCCGTGTACCCCCGGCTCACGGGTAAGGGCCTAACAGGGGGACGTTTGGGTGATGTCATCACGTGGTAATGGATCATACACTTCCTAACCTGTGGAGGTGCTTCTATTGTGAAAACCTTGATCTGATTTAAATTGGATTAGGCAACAACGTCATGTGTAACATCATCAATTTCCTTGGATGCATTGCTGTGCAGGTGAATTTAAGCTTTGGAACCCAGTGAGCTGTCTTAAAGGAAGAATTTGTTGGTGGAACCTTATTAGTTCTTTAATTTGATTTTTACTTTGTCAGCTAGCGTAGAGTTCAATAGTGCCATCTTCCACATCGTTTCCATCAACATATGGCTCTGTTCATCTTCCCCACTCAAGAATGTGTGTGAATATCGGAATTTTTGGGAAATCACCTGGATCCTCCTATTGGTCTGAAAGGGAAGGACAAATAGACAAACAGTGGAAGCAACTGCCGATATGTCATTCCTTGGTGGTTCAGAGTTGCAAATACTGGCTCATTTAGTCTTATTTTCTTCTTCTAACTAATGTCCCAGGGCTGATTTTTGTCTTGGTCTTCTTATGTGTGGTACCAACAAGATAGATTGGCGACCATCATATCCTAAACATCTTCGCATCTTGTTGGTCCAATGGCGAGGAACTGTACTTCCATTTTCCAAGAAATTTTGATGGACAGAAACTGTTTGCATCCAGGTTTGATGACCTGGTAGGTGATGTTGTGGCCAACTGTATGTTGTCTATCAGCAATTCAGCATGCAGAACATCACAGTGGTAGTAAAGCTGCTGTCTATTGTAATTCATATTTTTAAATCAGTAGCAAAAACATATAGAAATCAGAGACAGAAGATTTTGTTCTTAGATCTGGCTATTCAGTAACACACGACTACTGATCTAATATTAAATGGATGTTGGCTCTTAATTCGATTTGTAACTCTTTGTAATCCAACTCCATGAGAAAGTATTAGGACCACGATGAGCAAGTGCAAAATGCAGAGAAAAGAGAAAGTAAAATAACAGCATACCAAATCCTCAAGGCAGCCAAGGAACACCAACGGTAGTATGAAACTTGTGCCAGTACGTAGTAGGAGCTTTGAGTATGTTACAGTGCTCCCCTGTGAACAAAATACAACTTAGTTCACCAAAAGAAATCAGGGAAGAAAGCAAGAGAAGAAGTAATCAGCAAGCATTTGACAGAGCAACATAAGGGCCGTGATTATTAGAACCTGAATCATAATTCTGAAGAAGTACCTGAAATTTCAGCCAATTTTGCCTATTCCATCCCCTTCACGGGTGTGGCATAGTATGTCACTATCCCAATAGAATCAGAAGAGAGTTTTTTTTCCTTTGGAGTTAAATATAAGTACACGGATCGAAATGTAAAAGGTATGTGGTCCAGCTAACTTAAATGGTAGTCCCTCCTACATCGGAGTGCCCGATGACTTGTCCTACAAGTACACGTAGTGCTGGAAGTAAGAACAGCGAGATTAAGCCAGGAGGCAATCTATGCCAGCAGCAATCCAACCCCAGGTGCACAGAAATCACCAAAACCAACATCCTAGTGACTCTGAAACCAACAACATGCCAAACCAAAGACCACAGCGAAGCAATGACATGACTCAATGAGATTGAAGTTTTGGTATATGGGAACAAAGACTATGGTAATTCGTCTACCAAGTACTACTAAACAATATACAATACCATTTTATATACAATATATAAAAGTGCGGCTTTAACCCTAATAACTCTAACACTCCATTTGAATGATTATTGGATTTTAAATTTCACAGACAGGAAAGTTAAAATGCAATAGCATCAGACTTTTCTAGGGCTGCTATCATATAACCTGACAAGAATGAAGATAATATGATGATTTCTAGAGATGAAACAAAGTAAGGTCAACAGCAATAAAGATTAGATGACTCCTAGAGTTGAAACGAAGTACGGTCCCATAAGGCCGTAATACATATGCTCAACATAGTAAAACAAGTATAACGCTACTGAGTTCGACATTGATTTAGTGGAACAATATATAGGAGTTAAATGATAGTTGTTTCATCTTCATGTGGAGCCTTCTGTAACTCCGAGTTGAAACCTGCACAAACATGAGAACCACCGTAAGTTGGAGGGCTTCAACAGCAATATGGGAAATTAGGAGTATAATTCAATGCATTATCACCAACTACATCAAAAGCTATAAATCAGATGCTTTCCAATGGAACAAGATTTGAAAGCTAAGATTATTATTGACGAATGGGTTCAACAAAGTATAGAAGATGCATTTGAGACTAACATTTATAAATCAGATGCTTTCGAATGGAACAAGATTTGAAAAGATATGATTATTATTAACGAATGGGTTTCAACAGAGTATAGAAGATGCATTTGAGACTAACATGCCTTCACATGTAAATCTTCCATCTTTTCAGAGAAATATTGTTAAAACAAAATTGTAGAGATCGAAAGATTTTTTTAGCCAATTGACTAATACTATCTCTCGTTGGGAAGTGAGTCTATAAATACCTTTATTAGGGGCTTGTCTGAGAAAAATGAATGAACAAGTTTATTTGTCTCATCTTTTTAGAAAAGGATAAAAGTTAATATTGAAGGTAAATTATATACAAATTTGTTAGTGTCTTTCTTACTTGCATCTTTCAAGCATATTTTGCCACATGCGAAGGTAAATCATACAGAAATTTAACAAGCAAGGTTGCAAGAGTATTGTAGATAGGACTTCCAATTTAAAAGAATAGAAAGCTAGACAACAATAAGTATTGGCGTTATCTTACATATATTGAGTGCACTCAGAAATTTCAGAACGCTTTGAACTCCTTCATCGACAGTATGGCATTTAACCTTGACTGTCTTGAGGCAATGAGTTGTCATAGTTGATTCAGCTTTTACATCAGGGCGTCCTTCCAATACGATGTCATATTTGAGTTCAACCTGCAACAATGATAAACGAAGTCAACAAGGTCAATGAATAATAATTTACTATAATATGTGAACCTCAAATGCTATAGTTGTGCATTTAGAAGTCCTCTACCTTTTCAGAAAATATGACAGTGAGGTTCTCTAAAACTGGTGCATGTTCAAGAATACAAGCTAGTGGCCGGCAGTCTGCAGGTTGACACCAAGTAACCATTCAGTACCAGAGCCTTCAAGTTGGAAAATGTTGGGCACAACCTCAGATCCCTTCTGAAAATAGACTGGACAGATTGAAAACAAAAAAAAACACAGTCAATATACCTGATTTATCTGGACAAAGGTACAAAGGTGGACATGAACCTATTTAATTTACTTAAGATGCTGCAGGAGTGTCAATTAGTCAATACATATGACTGCTATCAGCAGACACGAACATGACTGGATCCCATATTTTCTTATCAAAACAAATGGTGAATAAATGATGGGATTGAAAGGGGCATAGAAGGTCAAGATCAAGTGTACCCTTGAGTGATGAGCTAACAACACTAGATGTTTAGCTTGTGCTAGACCTTCAAGAAGCACGCACCCCTCAGGAGATTCTGTATCTTCTTCATCTTTGCTATCACTGTCACTGTCTGTAATACAGGAGGCACACACGGGCACGTATGGGTCAATCTTAACATATGCTTCCACCAACTCTGGCATGCTCTCCAGAAGGGGAGTCTTGAATGACCCAACCTCCAACCACAGCGATGCGAGACACGGAGCACTAACTTTACAGCGTTCAACCCTTCCAGCAATCCAGCCTCGCATCCTGTGATGACCAGGCGTTTAACTGACGGGGTCACAATCTTCCTCACACACGACAACAAGCAGTTGGTAATCTCCAAATGTTCCATCGTAGGAAACCATATGCCACTGTTCCAATGCAATCCGTCATTATCTTGGAACCATATGCCACTGAGCTCTAGCCTCGTCAAGCGCGGCGAGAAGAAGGAATAGTCGGTGCATATCACGAAATTGTCATTAAGTCCTTGTTCCACGCCATAGTTGAGGATCCGAAGCGCCTGTACCTGACACTTGAGGCAAGTGTGGATCCAGCGGCTGACAGTGTGGTTGTCTTCAGCCCATCCATCAGAGTCATCCTCCATACGGAACCTGATCTCACACTCGTCGAGGGGCGCGTGGTTGAGCCCGTTGAGTCGCAGGCCAAGCAGGCGGTCCACGAACTCCTGGAACTCCACCACGGTGCCCCCGTGATGAACAGGCGGCTGGTGAACCTCCAGACGTCGCGCCATGTCCGCGCGAGGACGCAGGTGCGCACGGCCTCCTGCGCCGGCAGGAAGGACAGGATGTGGACTTGGATCTCCTCCGGAAGCCTGCTGATGCGGTCCGCGGGGTGGATTACAGGAGGTGCCATCGCTTGATTGGTACCCTGACCACCGAATCAGAGCGCTGTCCCTGACTGCAAGCAGGATCCACAATCACCTCGCGAGCTCCGGCTCGGCGGCGGAGAGGTTCTTCGATCGCGTCTCCGGCCTCCGATCATGCACTCATCGATTTAGGGAGAGCGTGCGGCTGTCGGCGGGTGAGTGGGGGACGTAGCATTGTTTGTGCTCGCAAGCGCGGCGGCGAGATGGAGTGGCGGCGCGCCGGATTGGAAGGAGCAGGCAGCAGCTCATCAGCCAGCCTGGGCCTTGGGCCTTTGGGCCTTGATGGCAACACTCGGTTGCTAACACGTTGAGAATTTCGAAATTTCTGCTAAAAAAAGAGAATTTTGAAATTTACAACTTTTTGCGTTTGGAATAATTTGGATATATCAAACTTTATTTGAGTTCTCACGCCTCTAAAATTAAACATTTTTGAGTTTTCATAAGATCTTTGGTGTAGAATGACCGGAACTAACGGATCCCAACATTATATAAAATATTATGAGTAAAAAAATGCACCCTAGGTCCTCAAACTATTCGTCTCCTCTCATCTACGTCCTCAAACTTTTAAATCAACTAACTAGGTCCTCAAACTATTGGCCCCTCTCATCTACGTCCTCAAACTTTTAAACAACTATCTAGGTCCCTCATCGGCCCATGTGCATGGTGCCGTGCCACGTGGCCGCCTACGGTTGGTCATTCACCTAAACAGTAGCATGCATGACCAATCGAGAGGCGGCCACGTGGGCAGCCGACATGCTTGCCGATAAGGGACCTAGATAATCGGTTTGAAAGTTTGAGGGCGACGTGAGAGGAAACAAATAGTTTGAGGACCTAGGTAGTTGGTTTGAAAGTTTGAGGATGTAGATGGGAGGAGGTGAATAGTTTGAGGACTTAGATAGTTAGTTTGAAAGTTGAAGAATGTAAACGGGAGGAGCCCTGAATAGTTTGAGGACCCATGGTGCATTTTACTCAAATATTATAGTTGACAACATCTTCGTTCGAGATAGTATATGGTACGGAAATTTTGTTTGAACTCCCACGTAATGAAATTTAAATTTTTTTTAGACAACCTAGGATGGATACATGACAAGAACTAAAGTTGGGGATCTTAAAGACTTATAGAACTTGTAGTTGACAACTTTTCCTTTTGAAATTATTTATCCAATAAAGAAAATATGCTTCAATTTCTCACATTTGAAATTCAAACTTTTCAGACAACCAGTGGAGAAAGGACCAAAACCAAATTTTGTAGAACTTGATGATATTTGTTTAAACTTTTTCATTTAAACTCGTGTATCCAAATAATCATTTCAAAATCCCCACGAAAACTAGCGCGATGTAGCGGTGCAAATTAAATGGCGCGACGCAATCGTGCATTTTTGCGCTATCACGAGCTATTGGCGCTATCTCGCGCTATAGTGCCACTAAACGAAATAGCACGATAAGCGCCACTAAACTGAAATAGCGCGATAAGCGCCGCTAAAAGCTGCCCGGCCCAAAATGGCCAAATCCTAGTTCTACACAGTAATTTTGTAGCTATGTGCCTATGTCTATGTGTTGAATTTCTGATTTTGGTTGATGCGATAGCAACCTACATACAAACTGCCATGATAGTTACATATCTGATATGATATCTGATAAGAATATATGATTACAAGAGTGATTGAGGAAATGAATATTTTTATGTTTTCCAAACATATAGCACACTATAGCGTGATGAGGAGCCTGATGACGCTATAGCGCGAAGCTGCCGCTATAGCGACAATAGCAGCCAGAAAAAAGGGAAACACTATTTTTTATAGCGCGATTTTTTTCGTGGCAAAATTCGAAAACGAGAATCCGAGGAGAATGAATTTGCCTAATACAAGTTTCTTTTGGTGGAGTTACGTGTGAGGCCATAACTGCTCTAGGTTCGAGTCCCGATCGGCGCTATCGGTTATTTGTAAACCGGCCAAGAAAGTAATTTGATTGTCGCGCTAATCTAGGAAGACGATGGTAGCATCCCAAAGACACGAGAATTTATACTGGTTCAGGCCGAAGCCCTAGTCTCAGAGATGACCCAGTGTGTGTTCCTCACTTGGATACTCTGAAGATGTGGTGCAAGAACCAGAGAGAGGTAGGAGACTGAACCTATGGATGAAATGGTTGAACAAGAGCACTATAGGAGCTCAGAGACGACCCAGTGTGTGTTCCTCACTTGGATACTCTGAAGATGTGGTGCAAGAATCAAGAGAGATGTAGGAGACTGAACCTATGCATGAAATGGCTAAATGAGAGCACTAGGAGTTCAGAGACGACTGGAATGGGTGCCCGGGCTGCCCTTATATAGAGTTCAGAGTCAGGGTGCATATAGGAGTGATCTTGGCTAACTTGGCTTGCAAGTAACACCGTCTTGAGATGCATGTCCGACCATGGCCATCGTCATGGTCTTGCATCCACATTGCTGCAGCTGTGGGATGGCCTATAGTGCTGATCATGGCGACACTGTAGGAACATAGGTAGTTCACCAGCTATCCTGTGCTCCGTGAACTTCATCGTTACCTTCTAATATCCTAGGGATGTTGTACGACTAGTCGGTAGCCGCCCACCTCCTATTGATCACCTGATGATTTGTGGAGTTGGTGACCATGATCCCTTGTATTAGGGCCGCGGTCTTTGAAGGTCCGGCCAACCTCTGAGTACATGTACCTCGCTGAGCTACTCATGGTTGGTGAGTCATCATACCCGCAAGCGATGTCTTTGTCCCTGCGACATGGTAGAGATGGCGTTTGAGTGGACCGATGGGACAACAGTCACCTCGGCCTTGCAGGGTCAGTGTGGTGTGCCTGCTCTTTGTCAAAGTAGGTTCGCTCTGTGGGACTCGGTCCCTTTTCGTCACTCCCAGTGGTCATAGAGCGATTGCGAGTTGCTGCCTCGGTATGTGACTAAAGCAGAGGGAGTGGTCATGGCAGGCCTCGTCTTCGGAACTGGGCCTAGCATAACTGGTCAGTCATTTGGGCTTATGTTGATTGGCGTGTTCGGCCTGCCAACTAATCTTTACCGTGAATTGGCTTGTAGTACAATGGTGACGGTCTAGTGGGGCGCTACCCACCGGGGTTCAAATCCGTCGATGACGAGGTGCCAATGATGACTTCGAAATCTCGGATCTATTGGGTGTTCAGTCCTTCGGATGTGTTCATAGGGGTAGAGTTTGCGTACATGTATTCATATGGATGAGTGTGCGAGTTTGTTGTAAGTGTCTCATGCTTGTACTTGTGTAATTCTTTAAAAAAAGAAAAAAATCAATCCCTGCCTTGAGGTACTGAGGTATCATAACCCCAACAGACGAGCTCATTATCATGTGATTTTTTTTTTTTTTTTTTTGACTTGCAGCTGTGTGGCTTATAGGTGAGGTTTCCTTGGACTTTTTTTTTTGGCTATTTTTTTAACTAAATTTATAGGCTTTGACATTTTTTAGCAATGATTTGTAAAGATGATTGTAATCAATTTCTAGGAGCGATTGTAGTTACCAAACACCTCTACAAATCTCTAGTTCTAGCAACAGCAGTAGATCGAGGTTTATCAAAATATTTCAGCTGGCATTTTGTTGAACCTATACAAGGATTACAGTGAACTTCAACTACTATAGTATTCTGAATTCTATCAGTGCAGTGCAGCAAGCCCACAGCAAAATCACTCACTCTGAGCGGTGGCTGGCTGCCTCCTCCAAGATGGGTGAAAGCTTCTTTCAGTCTCGATCAAAGACACGGAGCCATAGAATTCGATCAATAAGATTAGATTGCAACAGAAAAAGATATGCCAATGAGATTTCAAGCTATAGTATCGAATATTTCAAGCGATTATATGCAGTACATACTTTTGAAAACTTCATACATTACAAATCTGATGATTCAAACCTTCAGGTGTTCATCACATCATATTCATATGTTAAAACTTCAGTCAAGCTAGGCATATAAGAATAAAAAGAAGCATAGAACTGGGCGATAGCCAAAAGGCACACAGTGATAGACAGTTTCACAGTTCAAGGTTCAAATATTAACTAACATATTCCATGTTTGTTATGAACCATTAAAAAAATTTCTAGTTGTCTGTTATATGCGTATGTTCAACATAGTAAAGCAAGTACCGAACCAAACAGGCACCATGAGCTGGCTGTTAGGCACAATTGTTACAAATACCGCATAGCCCTACATAACTAACAACCGATTCTGGAGATCATGCTCCTAGGACTAGAAGTAGGAGTGAACATTCATACAACATAATCATAAGTGATATGGTACATCCCATGACTAAGTTCGACATTGATTTAGTGGTCTGATATATAGTAGTTAACTCATAGTTGTTTCATGTTTGTGTGGAGCCTTCTGTCACTCCGAGTTGAAACCTGCACAAACATGAAAGCCACAGTAAGTTTGGAGGGCTTCAACAGCGATATGGGAAACTAAGAATATAATTCAATGCATCAGGATATTTAGTTCAACTGCATCACAAGCTATAAATCAGATGCTTTATTCGACTGGAGCAAGACTTGAAAGCTAAAATTATTATTGAACAATGAGTTTCAACTGAGTATAGATGATGCATTTGAGACTAACATGCCTTCACATGTCAATTAATCTTCTTTTCAGAGAAATATTGTCAAAACAAAATTGTAGAGGTACTATGCCCAATACAATTTCTAGCCAACTGAATGATATTATCTCTCGTAAAGTGAACTAGTAGAATTAGCTTCCGGTAAAATCCAATTCGAGAGACCTGGACCATTCATTGCAAGATCGGATGGCCCAAAAGATTTCAGGTGATGTGGCCAGTGGCTCCAGTCTAGATACAATTTCCTTCATTCATCTCTCACTAATTCTCGAACCCTCTCCACAGACACTGACGAGCCGACGGCATGAGTGAGCGGAGCTCGACCTCAGCGTCAGCGCGGGCGGCAGCCACTGCTCGCATTGCCACCCCCGCCTGCGTCTCCCCTCCCTCTACCTCTCCAAGCGTGGCAGCACACCGGCCGGACCCGAGCGTGGCCAAGTCGGCGCCCATGGTGTGCAGGGCAGCCACACCAATGGATCTCGACTGTGGCTGCCTCCCGGCTCGGTGCGAGGTCACCGTCGTCACCGCCTGTCAGCGTGCCCGGTGCGACGGCTACCCAACTTAGGGTTTCGGCCTTGTGCTCTAGGAAACCCTAGCCTGCGTATGGACACTTCCTCGCCGGTGAAGAGGGGCTCAAGGCTTCAGTGTTGTCCAGCAGTGCTACGGGGGGCTGCAGCACCAGCTGCACATAGCTGGCCCGTCGCGGCAGCCGCCGTCGTCTCTTCAAGCGCCTCCCTGCCAGGAGGTAAGTCCTTGTCGCTGGCCTTCTCTTTGACTTGCTCCTCCTCCTGTAGGCCCTCAGCTTCCTATCTCAACTCCATATGACCCTCTCATCTCATCTCGTCATAGATCCATGCTCACGTCCTGGGCAGGTGGGTTTACAAGTTCCTCTACTGCAGATGTGGATGAGTTTGAGAGTATAAAAAAGTGATTTTTGTGAAAAAAATATACCAATTTTGGCTCGCGTGATGATTGACAATTTGATGTGAAGAAATAGCTGATAGGCAAATAACTCTTCCCCATAGATCATAGGTTTCAGTTTTCTCATCGAAAGTGCGGGCATTATTCACAGCATTAGTGTATATTCATTCTATTTTATGAAAAAAAGAGTCTCCTTCGTTCATCCGGAGTGTGGACGTTCATGAGATCTATAAAATCCTTTAATCCTGGTGAACCTTTTACTGTACATTAACAGTAGTTTCTCCTCACACAAACACTGTACGTTAACAGTTCTTCAACAACAGCCATTAGATCGCACATCCTACGGTCCAGCCGAAATCACCGCCCGAACCCACTCAAAGCTGCCCGACGCCACGCAGAGAGGCATCCCACACAACCTCCGCCGCCGCTCCAACGAAACACGCCCGTTTCGAGCGCTCCGCAGACACCCACCATTGCTTCGCCTCCCGCCGTGCTCCACTGCTGCGCACCCTGACAGCGCCCGCCTCTCCCTCTTCTCCACAACGGCGGCGCTCTCAAGCCCGGGCGACCCTCCCTCAGCGCCCCTCTGTCTACCCGATCCGGCGACCAGCGGCCTCCGGTTCCCCATCGCTGTCCCCGTAAGCGTCTCCACCACCACCAGCATCTCTCAACGCCCGCTCAGTTTCTCTGTATCCCTATTCTGACGACGGCTGCTGGGCAAGCAGCGTGACACCTTAAGCCAGGTGCCCAGATGTTCTCCACGGGACCTCCCCACCAGGTAGCACTGACTGCATTTGTTATTGTTTTGCATGCTGTCATCTACATACATGGATGTCTTCCACATGCACATGGCCATGCTACCAGTTGTTGGTTCGCGAGCCACCATCATTTGTACAGTTTGCAATACCTTATATATCATTCATACTATCTACAGATATCAATGAAATGTCTTATCGATCTATCCATGTTTTAACTAATCTCATGGACATGAGGTTGAGGCATTAGAATTACCCATGTTCAGATAGCCAATCTTCAGAAACACGGTATTCGATTGCGGCTATGATCAGAACATGCTCGCTGAAGAAATTAGCGAAAACTTTCAGTTTCAGGGCTGGACAAGGTAATAATCTGAGCATTGTCAAATTCATGCCTGCATGGTTTGCTAATCAGGCTTTCAGGAGCCATGCCATTATTATTTCAAATACGATGACCTCTTTGATTTCCTGCTTATGCTCTTATTGCATACTCACCTCTGCATTTTTTCTATCTCTTTTTCCCCTTTAAATCTTTCAATTCAAAGGTTCATCTTTCCTATGGCCAGCATGTCAGGCTCCATTTGTCAGATTATCGAAGGCTTATAGTGGGCACAGCTCTGGCCCCTCCAATCGTCATCACGACATCCTCCTACCATGTATGCTTCACACTTCTTTAGTTTGACAAGGGCATCAAATTTTCTCCTTTATTACAAACCTGTACATTTTTGACAATCACTACGCTAATATAGTTAATTACAAACAATACGATTCTTCAACCTTCAAAAATTTCAGCTTCAAAACATTTGGATGCCATACTTATTGAACGCCTGTTCCAATAATAGTAGACCAATAGTGTCTATTATGGGCAAACGAAACACTAGCATGACCGCTTCTACTAATTCTTTTCCAGAACAAGGACAAATACTATTTGCGCACATTTTTGCCTTCGGTGATAATATATACCTTGCTTGGTGACCGCAACATGATCAAATGGAGGCATAATGTTTCAACCACCTAAACATGTTGAGACAGCATGTATTGTCTATCCTCTGCCCGCGCGAAGCGCGGGGTCACCTGCTAGTTTATATATAGTTTCCTACTGCATTGGCACAACCATGATTTTGAAACCAAGCATTGGCACTGCAAATTCATCAATTTGTGAAATTTGAGTGATGTGTACGAATTAACTTTGACAAATGCACTTTCATGTCTGTTAGTTCTATTGTGCTGGCCACTCTAACTGTCTGCAGCAGGTGTGATGATAAGCAATAGTTCTGTTTTTCTACCTCAACAAAAGTTATATACAATCTTGTCTAACAGCTGATGGCAAAGTTATATAGAGTTTCCAAACTTTTTTTGGTCCAAAGAACCTACATTGTTTAATTCAGCGCCTATTTGTTTTGTCTCTGCCTCCATCATCCTTGCTTCTTCACAGCACGTTATTCAGCCAAAAATGCACATGTTTTTCTTCATATATTCCTAATATAGACTGGGCTGATGTCGTCAAATGCTTATTTCTCCACTGTTTTATTATTTTATTTTCTTGTTTTATGATTATTTGAGGCAGCAGTAAGTTGTCATCTAACATCATTTGCTCCTGCATTCAGATTCGTATAAACTGCAGCTCTCACCTTTCATTATGTCAGTCATAATTTTATTACTAAAGCATTCTTTGATCCATAAAGCAGAATGGTGTCTATTTTTGTTAATCTATGCTGCAAGTTTTGTTTAGCTTTCCAGATTCTGCACAAGAACCACTTTTCTCAAGTTCCCAAGTTCAGCTACAGTGTTCAAGAATATTGTTAGGAGAAATTGTTTCCAAGTTCTGCACAAGAACCAGTTTTCTCAGCATGGTTGGCTTCTACAAGTGCAGGCTGTTAGCCTACCTTATTTCCCTAAATAAGGTGCAGCCTGTGTATATAGGCCTCCTGACTTATGCTTGCTGACCATGGACTCGGAGATTTGATCTCTTCCAAGATCTCGCATGTATGTTCAACTTGAAAGTAGGATGAAAGAGCAAAAAGGGTAAACTAGATTGAGCATCAAAGGCAAGCTTCTATCAGGGGTTTCATTATTCGATAAATTGGCGAATAGTTGAGTGCTACTTTAGTCTTCTGTCAAAGGTTCAAAAGTGGAATACCAAAACTTGCAATTTTCCTGTGCTACAGTTTGGATTGCTAAACAAGGACCTGACTCAAGGTTGTATAACTTTCTTGTGCAATTTAACTCTCCTATGTACATGATCAGACTACTTAACTATTTCACCAAAATTTCTGCTTGCAGGGCGGGCGGAAGCGCCACGCCCCGCTACTAGTTTTATATAAATTTGTTAGTGGCTTTCTTACTTGCATCTTTCAAGCATATTTTGTCACATGCAAAGGTAAAGCATATAGAAATTTAACAAGCTAGGTTGCAAGAGTAGTGTAGCTACGACATGCATGTAAAAAGAATGGAAATGAAAAGGACAATAAGTGTTGGTTGTTGTCTTACATATATTGAGTGTACTCAGAAATTTTAGAATGTTTTGAACTCCTTCATGGACAGTATGGCATTTAACCTTAACTGTCTTAAGGCATTGAGTTGTCATAGTTGATTCAGCTGGGCGCCCTTCCAATACAATGTCATATTTGAGTTCAACCTGCAGCAATGATAAACGAAGTCACCAAGGTCAATAAACAATAATTTACTATAGTTGTCCATTTAAAAGTTTTCTACCTTTTCAGAAAATACGATAGTGAGGTTCTCTAAAACAGGTGCATGTTCAAGAATACAAGCTAGTGGACAACATTCTGCAGGTTCACACCAGTAACCATTCAGTACCAGAGCCTTCAAGTTGGAAAATGTTGGACACAATCTCAGATCCCTTCTGAAAATATACTGGACAAATTGAAAACAATATAAGAAAACACAGTAAAAATGGCTGATTTATCTAGGTAAAGGTACAAAGGTGGACATGGACCTATTTAATTTAAATAAGATGCTCAGATGTGGGAATGCAGGAGTGTCAATTACTCAATACTTATGACTGCTACCAGCAGACACGAACATGACTAGATCCCATATTTTTTCTTATCAAATGGTGAATAATTGATGGGATTGAAAAAGGCATATTGTAAAGTGAAAGGTCAGGTGTACCGTTGAGTGATGAGCTAACAACACTAGGTGTTTAGCTTGTGATAAACCTTTAAGCATGCGCCCCCGTGTATCTTCTCCATCTAAAGTATAGCTAGGCTGCATAACGTGATAACAATCCATGGGATGATCACAGGAACAGTTGTTGATGCAATGTGAGTCAATCCTGACATATGCCTCCTCCAACTCTGGCATGCTCTCCAGAAGGGGAGCCCTGAATGCGGTGACCTCCAACCAGAGCGAAACGAGACAAGGAGCACTGATTTCAAAGAGTTGACCATTTGCAGTGGAGACGCATTCTGTGATGATCAGGCGTTTGAGTGATGGGGACACAATCTTCTTCAAACCCAGGAACAAGCAGGACCTAATCTCCAGATGTTCCAATGAAGGACAGGCAGGCAGGTTGAGGCAAGGGACGGTGGAGCCATGCGCCTCTGAGCTCTAGCCTGGTCAAGTGCTGCGAGACGGGGAACGTGTCGCTCACCCACAAATTACATGACTCGTCGAGGACCCGAAGCACCTGTACCTGACACTGGAGGGAAGTGTGGATCCACCGGTTGAAAGTGTCATCGCCACCCGCCGTACGGAGCTTGATCTCGCACTCGTCGAGGGGCGCGCAGTTGAGCCCGTTGAGTCGGAGGCGAAGCAGGTGGTTCACGAACTCCTGGACCTCCTCCACGGTGCCCCCCGTGATTCTGAGGCGTCTGGTGAGCTTCCAGACGTCGCGCCATGCCCGCGCGAGGACGCAGGTGCGCACGGCCTCCTGCGCCGGCAGGAAGGACAGGATCTGGGCTAGGATTTCATCCGGAAGCCGGCTGAGGCGGTCTGCGCCCGCCATCGTTTGGTACCCTATCCACCGAATCAGAGCGCTGTCGCTAACTTCGTCCGGAAGTCTGCGGGGTGGTTCACAGGAGCCGCCATCGCTTGGGAATCTGAGCGCTGTCGCTGCCTTCAAGGGAAATGCATAGCGATGAGCAGAGAGGGACAGGAGCATCGGAGTAAGCACGAACAGAGTGCGAATGCTCAAGCGAGATCCCCCAACTCACCTCGCGAGCTGCGCCTCGGCGTCGCAGAGGTTGCTTCGATCGCGTCTCCGGTCTCCAATCAACCACTCATCGCTTCAAGGGGAGCGCGCGGCTGTCGGCGCGGCATTGTGTGTGTGCTGCGGCGAGATGGGGTGGCGGTGGCGGCGGCGGCGGCGGCGGCGGCAGGATCGGAGGGGATTGGTGATTGGAAGGAGCCGGCAGCAGCTCGTCAGTCAACCTGGGCCTTGGGCCTTTGGGCTTGTTAGCAAATTTTATTAGAGTTGTCACGGCGTAAAATTCAACATTTTTGAGTTTTCCATAACATCTCCGATGGGAGAATGACCGGAACTAAAATTATAGATCTCAACACTATATAAAATATATAAAATATTATAGTTGACAACTTCTTCGTTCGAGATATTACATGGTATAGAAATTTAGTTTCAAGTCCCACGTAATGAAATTAAATTTCATTAGACGACCTAGGATGGTTAAAATGACAAGAACGAAAGTTTGAGATCTTGAAGAGTTATAGAGTGACAACTTTTTCTTTCCAAATTATTTATCCAAGAAAGAAAACATGCTTGAATTTCTCACATTTGAAGTTCAAAAATTTTCAAAGTACCTTAGTGGAGAAACGACCAAAACCAAATTTTGTAGTACTTGATGATATTAGTTGAAAAATTTTCATTTATAAACTCGTTTAGTATTCCAAATAATCATTTCAAAATCCTAAAAAAGAGAATACGAGGAGAATAAATTTACCTATGATAAGTGTCTTTTTGGTGGAGTTACGTGTGAGGCCATAACAGCTCTAGGTTCGAGTCCCGATCGGCGTTGTGCATTGTTTGTAAACCGCCATCAAGTTATTTGATTGTCGCTACTTTTTAGGAAGACGATGGTAGCATCCCAAAGACACGAGTAGTATTTATAATGGTTCAGGCCAAAGCTCTAGTCTCAGCTATGATCGAGTGTGTGTTCCTCGCTTGAATACTCTGAAAATGGGGTGCAAGAATGAAGAGAGAGGTAGGAGACTATACCTATGGATGAGATGGCCGAATGACATCTCCAAGAGTTCAGAGACGACTGGAATGGGTGCCTGGGCTGCCCTTATATAGAGTTCAGAGTCAAGGTGCATATAGGAATGATCTTGGCTAACTTGGCTTGCAAGTAACACCGCCTTGAGATGCATGTTTGACCATGGCCGTCGCCATGGTCTTGCGTCCCACGCCGCGGCATGTTGTGGGATGACCTATAGTGTTGATCATGGCGACACTTGTAGGAACATAGGTAGTTCACCAGCTATCACGTGCTCGTGAACTACAACATTACCTTGTAATATCCTAGGGATGTCGTGACGACTAGTCGGTAGTCACCGCCCTCCTATTGATCACCCGATGGTTTGTGGAGTTGGTGACCATGATCCCTTGCATTAGGGCCGCCGTCTTTGAAGGTCCGGCCAACCTCTGAGTACATGTATCTAGCTGAGCTACTCATGGTTGGTGAGTCATCATACCCGCAGCGATGTCTTTGTCCCTGCGGCGTGGTAGAGATGGCGCTTTGAGTGGACCGATGGGATAACGATCACCTCGGCCTTGCGGTCAGTCGCGGTGTGCCTGCTCTTTGTCAAAGCAGGCGCCAGCGCGGTGGGACTCGATCCCTTTTTGTCACTCTGGGGTCATAGAGCGTTGCGAGCTGCTACCTTGGTATGTGACTAAAGCACAGGGGAGTGGTCATGGTAGGTCTCATCTTCCGAGAAATCCGGGCCTAGCATAACGGGTCGGTCGTTTGGGCTTATATTGATGGCGTGTTCGGCCTGCCAACTAATCCCCAATAGGCGAGCTCATTATCATGTGAAAAATATTTCGACTTGCGGACTTCGAGAATTTCCGGATCTGCCGGGTGCTCGGTCTTCTTTTCATAGGGGTAGGGTTCCGTACATGTGTGTTCTAGGGGTGAGTGTGCGTGCGTGTTGTGAGCGTCTGCGTTATGCGTGTCATTCTCAAAAAAAAAAAAAAGTTGTGTGGCTAATAGGTGAGGTTTCCTTGGACTTTTTTTTTTTTTTTATTTTTTTTATTTATTTGCCTAAATCTATAGTTTTTGACATTTTTTAGCAATGATTTGTAAAGATGATTGTAATCAATTTCTAGGAGTGATTGTAGTTACCAACCACCTCTACAAATCTCTAGTTCTAGCAACAGCAGCAGATCGAGGTTCATCAAAATATTTCAGCTGGCATTTTGTTGAACCTATACAAGGATTACAGTGAACTTCAACTACTATAGTATTCTGAATTGTATCAGTGCAGTGTAGCGAGCCCGCGGCAAAATCACTCACTCTGAGTGGTGGCTGGTTGCCTCCTCCAAGATGGGTGAAAGCTTCTTTCAGTCTCGATCAACACAGGGAGCCATAGAATTCGATCAATAAGATTAGATTGCAACAGAAAAAGATATGCCAATGAGATTTCAACCTATAGTATCGAATATTTCAAGCGATTATATGCAGTCCATACTTTTGAAAACTTGATACATTACAAATCTGATTCGAACCTTCAGGTGTTCATCACGTCATATTCATATGTTAAAACTTCAGTCAAGCTAGGCATATAAGAATCAAAAAAGAAGCATAGAACTGGGGCGATAGCCAAAAGGCACACAGTGATAGACAGTTTCACAGTTCAAGGTTCAAATATTAATTAATTAACATATTCCATGTTTGTTATGAACTATTAAAAACATTTCTAGGTAAAAACAAAAACACCTCATGAGAAAAAAAGCACAGCTCATTGTGTGTGTTGCATACATGCTCGCAGTAAGAAGTTTCAAGTTCTCTGGTCTCCTCCACATAATGCTGGAAGTGAGCTGAGCGTAGCAAGTATTAAGCCAGGAGGGAATCTAGGCCAGCAAGCAACAAGAACCCCTAGGCACACAGAAAATTCTGAAACCAACATCAGAGTGATGCTGGCAACACAAATGGGTGGCCAAGAACAATGGTGGCTGAGACCTGTCCATTGTTGTCACAACGAGGCACAAGCAGCAGCGAGTGGGCTGTGATAAGGGGCAAAAAGAAAGGGTCGAGAACCCCAGCTCCAACTCTGTTGCTCAACTTCTCTTGGAGAAAAAGAGACAGGCAACACATGCCAAACCAAAGGATACAGGGAAGCAATGACATGGCCTGGGAGACTAAAGTTTTGGTATAGGGGAAAAAAACTCTAATAACTCTACTAAACAATATACATTTCCATATTATATGCACTATATAATAGCGTGGCTTTAACCCTAATAACTCTACCACTCCATTTGAACGATCATTGGATTTTAAATTTCACAGAAAGGAAGATTAAAATGCAATAGCATCAGACTGTTTCCAAGGCTGCTATCATATAACTTGACAACAATGAAGATAATATGATGTCTCCTAGTGATGAAACAAAGTAATTAAGGCCGACAACAATTAAGACAATATATGATTATTCCTAGAGATAAAACAAAGATTGGTCCCGTAAGGCCGTAACACATGCACATGTTCAACATAGTAAAACAATTACCGAAACAAACAGGCACCATAAGCTGGCTGTTAGACACAATGGTTATAAATACCGCATATCCCTGCATAACTAATAACCGATTCTAGAGATTATGCTCCTAGGACTAGAAGTAGGAGTGAACAGACATACAACATAATCATGAGTGCTATGGTAGATCCCATGATTGAGTTCGACATTGATTTAGTGGACTAATATATAGTAGTTAACTCATAGTTGTTTCATGTTTGTGTGGAGCCTTCTGTCACTCCGAAAGTCAAAACCTGCACAAGCATGAAAGCCACATTAAGTTTGGAGGGCTTCAACAAATGATATGGGAAACTAAGAATATAATTCAATGCATTAGGATATTTAGTTCACCAACTGCATCATAAGCTATAAATCGGATGCTTTATTCGACAGAACAAGAATTGAAAGCTAAAATTATTGTTGAAGAATGAGTTTCAACAGAGTATAGATGACGATTTGAGACTAACATGCCTTCACATGTCAATTAATCTTCTTTTCAGAGAAACATTGTCAAAACAAAATTGTAGAGGTATTATGCCCAATACAATTTCTAGCCAACCGAATGATATTATCTCTCCTAAAGTGAAGCAAAGAGAATTAGCTTACGGTAAAATCCAATTCAAGAGATTTGGACCGTTCGTTACAAGATCGGATGGCCCAAAAGATTTCAGGTGATGTGGCCAGTGGCTCCAGTCTAGATACAATTTCCTTCATTCATCTCTCACCAATTCTCGAACCCTCTCCACATACAGCGGCGAGCCGGCGGCAAGAGTGAGCGGGCTCGACCTCGGCGTCGGCTTGGCCGAGCGCCACTCACGTCTCCCTCCCTCTGCCGATCTCCCCAGCGTGGCGGCACACCGACCGGACCCAAAGCGTGTACGTAGCGCCCATGGTGTGCAGGGCAGCCACACCAATGGATCTCAATTGTGGCTGCCTCCCGGCTCGGTCGCGAGGTCGCCACCGTCACCGCCCGCGTGCCCGGGGCGGAGGCTACCCAACTTAGGGATTCAGCCCCGTGCTCTAGGATACCCTAGCCTGCTTATGGACTCTTCCTCGCCCGGTGAAGACGGCTCAAGGCTTCGGTGCCGCCCAGCAGTGCTACGAGGGGCTGCAGCACCAGCTGCACATAGCTGGCCCGTCTGCGGCGGCTGCGTCGCCGAGCGCCTCCTGCCGGTGGTAAGTCCTTGTCGCTGGCCTTCTCTTAGACTTGCTCCTCCTCCTGTAGGCCCTCAGCTTCCTATCTCACGTCTTGGGCAGGTGGGTTTACAAGTTCCTCTACTGCAGATGTGGATGAGTTTGAGAGTATAAAAAGTGATTTTTGTGAAAAAAAAAGATACCAATTTTGGCTCGCGTGATGAGTGACAATTCAATGTGAAGAAATAGCCGATAGGCAAATAACTCTTCCCCATAGATCATAGGTTTCAGTTTTCTCATCGAAAGTGCGGGCATTATTCACAGCATTAGTGTATATTGATTCTATTTTATGAAAAAGAGTCCCCTTCATTCATCCATGGTGTGGACGTTCATGAGATTTATATGTAGTTTCCTACTGCATTGGCACAACCATGATTTTGAAACCAAGCATTGGTACTGCAAATTCATCGATTTGTGAAATTTGAGTGATGTGTACTCCGTTTCAAATTATAGTTCGTTTGACTTTTTTTGACCCCTAAGTTTGACCACTTGTCTTTTTCAAAAAAATTGTACAAAACAATCAAATTTAAGTAATTCTTAAATACCATTTGTTAATAAAGCAAGCCATAACAAAAGAAGTGATATTTTGCACAAAATTTTGAATAAGATGAGTGGTCAAAGTTGGGGTTGAAAAAGTTAAACGAACTACAATTTGGAACAGATTTAGTACGCATTAACTATGACAAATGCACTTTCATGTCTGTCAGTTCTATTGTGCTGGCCACTCTAACTGTCATGATAAGCAATAGTTCTGTTTTTCTACCTCAACAAAGGTTATGTACAATCTTGTCTAACAGCTGATGGCAAAGTTATATAGAGTTTCCAAACTTTTTTTTTTGGTCCAAAGAACTTACATTGTTTAATTCAGTGCCTATTTGTTTTGTCTCTGCCTCCATCATCCTTGCTTCTTCACAGCACGTTATTCAGCCAAAAATGCACATGTTTTTTTTCGTATATTCGTAATATAGACTGGGCTGATGTCGTCAAATGCTTATTTCTGCACTGTTTTATTATTTTATTTTCTTGTTTTATGATTATTTGAGGCAGCAGTATGTTGTCATCTAACATCATTTGCTCCTGCATTCAGATTCGTATAAACTGCAGCTCTCAACTTTCATTATGTCATCCATAATTTTATTACCAAAGCATTCTTTTGATCCATAAAGCAGAATGGTGTCTATTTTTGTTAATCTATGCTGCAAGTTTTGTTCAGCTTTCCAGATTCTGCACAAGAACCACTTTTCTCAAGTTCCCAAGTTCAGCTACAGTGTTCAAGAATAGTGTTAGGAGAAATTGTTTCCAAGTTCTGCACAAGAACCAGTTGTCTCAGCATAAGTGCAGGCTGTAACCCTACCTTATTTCCCTAAATAAGGTGCAGCCTGTGTATATAGGCCTCCTGACTTATGCTTGCTGACCATGGACTAGGAGATTTGATCTCTTTCCAAGATCTCGCATGTATGTTTAACTTGAAGGTAGGATGAAAGAGCAAAAGGGTAAACTAGATTGAGCATCAAAGGCATGCTTCTATCAGGGGTTTCATTATTCGGTAAATTGGCGATTAGTTAAGTGCTACTTTAGTCTTCTATCATCATACCCAGCTACCTTTCATCCCCAATGTAAGTCCATTTCGGTTTTATCCTAATCTGAACCTTATTTGATCATTATAATAGACTACAGACATTTAGGTCACCACATGTTGCATTGTCACAGATTAACGGATAATAGAATTTTTTTGTATAATATTAGTCAAAGTACCACATGGTAGGTTCTATCAGTGTTCCTTACAGGTTTGGATGCACAATTTATGAATAAAATATGAACTCGAAAAATGAATGCATGAAAGTGCAGGCTGTAACCCTTCCCTAAATAAGGTGCAGTCTGTGTAGATAGGCCTCCTGACTTATGCATGACCATGGACTTGGAGATCTGCTCTCTTCCAAGATTTCGCAGGTATATTTAGGAAGAAAGTAGCGTGAAAGAGCAAGCCATATTTTTTTTGACTTTGTTCTGACTTCCAAAATGAATGTCATTAGACCTCTTGCTGCCGTGAGTTCCTCCGGTTTATCTAAATCACCTAACACAAGTTACGAAATTTTCCCTATATAACTTTTTCCTATGCCTTTTAGAAACACAAGGTAACTACATGTTGCAACTAATCTTAAGATGTTTTGGCTTGGTTGTGCAACAGCTGCCCACTAAGTTTGCTCCCACCAGGGACATCCTTAATTTCCAACAATTGGGTTTGCAGCGTCCTTTGTCATCCTGTGCTGCGCCTGCATAGACCATTAGGTATCTTTCCACGCTCCCAGTTTCCTTGTTACTCACTTTCTTATGTTTGTTGCTACTAAACTACTACTTTTTGATATATTTTGAGAAGATTACAAAACCCTCTACCTTTTTCAACTTCAGGTTCCCCGGGGACCTTTTTTTACTTATAGAAGAATTCTCTTCAAAAAACATACAGCTTTCTGTTCTCTGGGAGTTTTTGTTTGGCAAATAAAAAAAAAAATCTTGTCAGTGGTAGGAAAGGAATTTTTCTGTTTTCCGCTAGGGAAGCGAGGCCTAAAGCAATTTTGCTCCACATAATTACCGGCGCCTTTCACGTGTCCACCCTGAATCACAGATGCATTGTTTGCTCTCTGCGTATCGTATGTGTCTGTTTTACACTGCTGCCTTCCTTATGTGTCCACGATACATCACTTAATAGATGAGGGAACTCATATGTATGTCACTGAGCCTGGGCTACCTGCACAGGTAGTTCGGTCAGGCTCAGCAACATTTATTTTCTGGGCAGCTTGTGCTTTGCAGCACATTGCAGCCTTGCATCAGCAAAAGATCACTTTTTCGGATTCCATACCAACCTTTCACATGAACCATTCCACATGTTTGGTTATTTAAGGAAAAAGATTCTTTATTCATGTGGAAGTCTGTTTTCCATACATTCATGACCTTTTGAGTTGATGTCCTCTCATCATTGTGTTTATCACCTGTTTTTTGATCTGTGTTGTTTTTGTCGTTGCTGAAGCAGTTATTCTTCATATTACCCCTTAAAGTCTAAGGAAAAGAAGAGCCCAAGAGAGAAAGGGGCAATGAGCCACATATGCAACCTCCTTGCCAAAGGTTCAAAAGTGGAATACCAAAACTTGAAATTTTCCTGTGCTACAGTTTGGATTGCTAAACAAGAACCTAACTCAAGGTTGTATAACTTTCTTGTGTAATTTAACTCTCCTATGTAAATGATCAGACTACGAACTATTTCACCAAAATTTCTGCTTGCAGGGGGCGTGTGGAAGCGCGCCCGCCGCTACTAGTTTTATATAAATTTGTTAGTGGCTTTCTTACTTGCATATTTTGCCACTTGCAAAGGTAAAGCATATAAAAATTTAACAAGCTAGGTTGCAAGAGTAGTGTAGCTACGACATGCATGTAAAAAGAATAGAAATGAAAAGGACAATAAGTGTTGGTTGTTGTCTTACATATATTGAGTGTACTCAGAAATTTTAGAACGTTTTGAACTCTTTCATGGACAGTATGGCATTTAACCTTAACTGTCTTAAGGCATTGAGTTGTCATAGTTGATTCAGTTGTTGCATGAGGGTGTCCTTCCAATACAATGTCATGTTTGAGTTCAACCTGTAGCAATGATAAACAAAGTCACCAAGGTCAATAAACAATGATAAACGAAGTCACCAAGGTCAATAAACAATAATTTACTTTAGTTGTCCATTTAAAAGTTTTCTACCTTTTCAGAAAATACGATAGTGAGGTTTTCTAAAACTGGTGCATGCTCAAGAATACAAGCTAGTGGACGGCAATCTGCAGGTTCACACCAGTAACCATTCAGTACCAGAGCCTTCAAGTTGGAAAATGTTGGGCACAACCTCAGATCCCTTCTGAAAATATACTGGACAGATGGAAAACAATATAAGAAAACATAGTATGGCATTTATCTGGGCAAAGGTACAAAGGTGAACATGAACCTATTTAATTTAAATAAGATGCTCAGATGCGGGAATGCATGAGTTTCAATTAGTTAATACCCGTATGACTGCTATCAGCAGACACGAACATGAATGGATCCCATATTTTCTTAACAAATGGTGAATAATTGATGGGATTGAAAAAGGCATGTTATAAGGTCAAGGTCAAGTGTACCGTTGAGTGATGAGCTAACAGCACTAGATGTTTAGCTTGTGATAAACCTTCAAGAAGCATGCACCCCTCTATAGTTTCTTCATATGAAATATAGATAGGCCGCATAACGTGATAACAACCCATGGGATGATCACAGTCGCAGTTGTTCCTCCAAAATGACTGAATCCTGACATATGCCTCCACCAACTCTGGCATGTTCTCCAGAAGGGGAGCCCTGAATGCGTTGACGTCCAACCACAGCGAAACGAGACAAGGAGTACTAATTGTAAAGAGTCGGTGACCATTTGCATGGGGAACGCATTCTGTGATGACCAGACGTTTCAGTGATGGGGACACAATCTTCTTCAGACCCTGCACCGAGCAGGACCTAATCTCCACATGTTCCAACGCAGGACAGTCATGCAGGTTGAGGCAAGGACGGTGGAGCCATGCGCCTCTGAGCTCTAGCCCGGTCAAGTGCTTGCGAGATGGGGAGCATGTGGCCAACCACCATATAGTCATTACATGACTCGTTGAGCACCGAAGCGCCCATGCGTGACACTTGAGGGAAAAGTTGATCCAGCGGTCGACGATTTTGTAGCATTCATAACCCATAGGGAACTTGATCTCACACTCGCCGAGGGGTGCGCAATTGAGCCCATTGAGTCGGAGGCGAAGCGGGCAGTCCACGAACTCCTGGACCTCCTCCACGGTGCCCCCGTGATTCTCGGGCGTCCCGGTGAGCTTCCGGACGTTGCGCCATGCCCGCGCAAGAATGCAAGTCGCGCACAGCCTCTGCGCGCCGGCGGGAAGGACAGGATGTGGTCTAGGACTTCGTCCCGAAGGCGGGCTGAGAGTCGGTCTCGCGGGGTGGATCACAGGGGGCGTGCCGCAGCCACGGAGGCAAGGGCTCTCTTCCGCCTCTCGTCGAGGCGCCATCTCTCGCTTGGTACGAACCGAATCAGGCGCGCCTGCAAGGGAGATGAGCGATGGAGTTGAAAGGCTCGGGGAGGATGACATGGCACGAACAGAGTGCAAATGCAAGCAAGATCCCCAACTCACCTCGTGAGCTGGGCCTCGGCGGCGACGAGATTGCTTCGATCACTTCTCCGGGTCCCCGATCATGCTTCAAGGAGGAGTAGCGTCGGCCGTCGGCCGGTGAATGGGCGACGTGGCATTGAGCGCTAGCGCGCCGGCGGAGATGATGCGGCGGCGGCCGGATCACGGAGTTGGAGGGGTTTGGGGATTTTGGAGTTTCGATTGGAAGGAGCAGCTCGTCAGTCAGACTTCCGGAGTTTGGGCCTTGGGCCTTGTTGGTGAGACTCAGTTGTAAGGAGCAGTCCGGCTAGAGTCGAGTTACACACGGCCCTCTTGAACACGTGGACTTTTGTAAAATTTTGCCCTTTTTCAAAAGTATTTTCAAATATGTCCCTAGTTTCAAACAATTTCCACCTGGTATCCCCTTTTGTCGCGCCTACACGTTTGGCGCGATCTCAAACAAAGGTCGCGCCTACGCATGTGGCGCGGCGTTCTTTGCCACGGCGGGCGCGGTGGCGTTGGCCGAGGCTTGCGTGGCGGCGGTGGTCCCACATCGTCGCGCTTTGTGCGCGGCGCGATGAATGTGTCGCGCGATGATCGGCGCGACGGGCCCGTTAGGGGTTTCGTTTTGGGCACGGGCGAAAGCGCGTTGGGCCCCCCACAGTCGCGCCCGGGACCTTCCCGTAGCGATCACGGGGATAACTTCTCGGGCGCCGGTTTCTTTTCTTTCTTTCTCTCTCTTTCTTTCCTCTCACGCGTCCGCCCGACCCGCCGCCACCCGGCCGAACCCCGCCCGAGGACCTCGTCGGCGGCCGTCCCAACCTCCAGGACCCGCCCGCGGCCGCCCCTCCCGCTGGGCGACCCCGTGTCCGTTCTGCCGCCCCGATCCGGTCGATTCGTGGGCGTGGGAAGCCCCCGCCGCCGTCGGGCGCTAGGGCGGCCGGGGCGGCGCAAGGGGCCGGCCGGGGGGCGGCGGCAAGGGCCGCCCCGGGCGGCGCAACAAGGGAGGGCTTGCCCCATTCTCCCCATCCTGGATTAGGTGCCATTTCACACCCTCCTTCTCCTCTATTGCTTGTATTTTGGCTCCTCTATTGTAGGTTTTTGATATATATGAAATTGTTAGTGATTTAAGCGTTAATTGGTATAATGTGCTTCGTAGAATCGGTTTAGGAATGATTTTGGTCAGGATTTGGAATAGAGGAGTTGCATGAAAGTATTTCATTGATGCATGCATGGAGGTTTAGGGTTTGAAATTATTTATATTTTCCAATGTGAAATTATTAGTTATTGGGTCGTTTATTGATGCAATGTGGTACGTTGAAACGTTTTAGGAGATGTTTTTGCTTTGTGGATTTCACCTAGATTAGATATTACATGAATACATTTATTTTTTGCATGGAGGTGTTGAGTTTGTTTCTAATATATATAGGCAATATGAATGTTTTACTTATAGCTTAATTTTTCCCGAATAATTTGTAGATGGACCGTTTAGTGTGATTTTATATTGGTGGCAAGGTTAAAGGTGATGGCAAGTTTGACAACATGCATGAAGTGGTTCATTTTTTGATAGACCTCCTAGCTTTGATGATTTGGTCGGCCATTGTCGTGACAAGTATGGGTGTCCGTTTAGCTTGAGAGGTCGATTTGACCGTGGGAAGGAGCGGTCACACTATGCAATGATGGCTTTGTCATGTGCCGATGATTGGAAGAACTTTGTAGAGGTTGTGAAGGGTAGTAGTGTTCGTTGCCTGGAAGTTGTTGTGGAGAAGGTGATGAACCCTGTTGGTGGGCCTGTGGATGAGGAGCCCGTAGAGCACCTTACTCAGGAGGAAGAGTTGCAAACGGCTATTGTTAGAGAGAATGATAAGGCAAAGGATGGTAGGTGTGGAAGAGTGCGATGAGGAGGAGATTGGTGCAATGGACTGACATGTTTGTAGGATCGGTGGATGATGGAGACTACGGAGATGAGCTCACTTTTAGTGTTGGTAGCTCTCGAGGATGTTATAGAGGGCGAGTATAGGTCGGAAAAAGAGTACGGAGGATGAAAGTGATGAGTATAGGGGGATATTGCATCCACCTGACGGGTCATTTAGAATGGAGTACACTGATGTGGAGCTAAGTCAGTTGAGGGAGGTCCATGTTGAGGTACCCTCTGTATCCAACTTCATGGACATTAGTATGGTTGATGAAGCGGTGTGTGACACCGGTTTGTCATTGTTGGACGACGAGGGGACAGAGAGCGAGGAGATGGAGATTAAGAAGGGGATGGCCTTTGACACATTGGAGCTTCTCAAGTTCTATCTTGCAGACTACACTGTTCGGTATCATAGGCCCTACTATGTTGATCACTGCGACCCGAACAAGCGGTACACAGTGCTTTGCAAGAACAAATGTGGTTGGGGAGTTTGGGCGAGGAAGCTGAGTAACAACACTTGGAGGATTAGAAATGTGAAGCAACCTCACATGTGTCGGTCTTCTAAGCCTAAGGGGGTGCACGCACAAAACACGGCTCGTTATTTGAGTCGTCGTCTTGTCGGCCTTGTTAAGGCCGATAGCGATGTATCGGTTATCTCCCTAATCGAGCATATGGGGGTGGACCGGATATCGAGTGAGCTACTCGAAGGCATGGCGAGCAAAGCGATGCTATAGAGCTGTTGTGGGGTGATCGGAAGGAGGCATACAACCATGCTCCTAGGATACTTAACGCCATGAAGTACTACAATCCGGGGCTTAGGTGGTTTCTTTGTTGTTGGCCGCATAGTGGATGATACGGACGGCGTGCTAAACATGTTCTTCACAGATTGTTTTGGTGTTTTCCGCGGTCCCGTAGGAGTCATTCAAGCATTGTCGGCTGTATTGCTTGTTGATGCAACTTTTCTTACGGGGGAAGTACAAAGGTGTTACGATGATTGCGGTCGGTGTGGATCCCGGAAAACCAGGCTAGTCCCTTTAGCGTTTGCTTTGGCCGAGAGCGAGAACAATTTGAGCCGGTCTTGGTTCATGAAGCTTGTTAGAATGCATGTCATCCATTTGTACGTCCCCGTAGGGATTTGCATGATATCCGATCGGCATAATGGATTGCTCTTGGCCGCAAGAGAGGAGATCGATGGGCTTCCCCTCTTGTGCATCGATGGTGCATGAGGCACTTTGCCGCCAACATTTGGCGGCGACAAAGGAAGAAGGAGGTCGTCGCGTAAGTTTAAGGTGGTGTGTTCACTACACCACAACCCAATTGACGTCGACCAATGGTCGGATAGATATCGAAATCGCGTTGGTCGGTCGGTATATCATAGTAACAGTATAGTCGGTCGCTACATCTTATTATTTCATCAGACGGTCGGTCGCTATTTTTATTTGGCTTTGGCGTTGGACGGTCGGTCGGTAAAACATGTTAACGAGGTCGACGGTTCGGTCGCTATATCGAATTGGGCTGCGCGTGCCCTAACCTGGGCATGGGCTGCAAGTTGGTCTTCGGGCCACTTCCTCCCGCGCCGGCCCAGCTAAAGGCACGAAGCCTTCCAGCCATCCATTGCGATCGGACGGTGGAGCTTCTTTCTCATGGGATCAAAACTAGCATCCAGCCGGCAGCCCCCTCAAACCCTAGCCATTTCTTTCTCCTTCACCGCGTTTCTCGCACGCAGATGCAGCCGCACGGGAGATGGTGGCGCCGCCGTGAGCCCCTTCGCTAGAGCACGCGTGCAGCTTTGCGGGACGCCGTCGAATGGCCTCCCAACCGTCTCGTAGAGCTAGCGCCTTAGCCCTCTGGATCCGCGGCGGAGCCGGGGCCCGTTTTGAAGATGGGGTTGCAGGCTGCGTCGGTGGGCGGTCGCAGCTTCCTCGTCGCTTCCTCACCGCACATCTCCGCCGGCCGCACGAGCAGCAGCAGGGGAGCAGCGGATGGGAGCCAGCACCGCCACGCACAGGCCGCACATCTCCTCCTCCGGTCCTACAGGAGCACGAACATAGGAGCAAGTAGCAGGTATGAAATATTCTCTTCCTTAACCTTTTGGTACAAAATCTGGTTGATCTGAGAATAAAAAATAGGATTGATAGTCGATTCAAATGCCGAGGAGCAGATTTCCCTGTATAAATAAAAATCTGCTCCTCTGTATTAACAGAGGAGGGAAATTACAGCATAAAAAAATAGTGTTGATCTACTCTGTCTCTGTCCTTCAATAGCAGAGGAGCAGAGGACTTGTTACTTCGGTGTCCATGACTGCAGGAGTCCTCCACGAAGAGTGACCAGCGAGGCTGCAATCCCCAGCAACCCAACCCCTGGTGAGATCTAGTCCAATGGCGCTAAAACATAGGCATGTTTCTGCGATTCTCACATAATCTATTGTTCAAATCTCTAGTGGTACTATGGATATTCATATCTTGGAAGGATGTGCTTCTTCGTGATTAGGATTTATGTATCACTATATATGTATTTGTGCCTTAATTCAGATAAGCCAGACACTCTGCAATTCAGATAAATAATGTCTGCAATGTTGTGCTAGATATCAGGTTAACATTAATGTTGAACAATAATTGTGTGTGTGTGTGGTTCTTTAATTGTTTTGAACTATGTTTGGGAAAAAAGATAGGAGCAGTTGAGAATATGGCCATGTTATACGCTATTCTTTGAAAAAATGCACTCTCTTTTCAATTGTTTATGCAGATGCATGGCTTTGAGGCACCATTGGCTGGCAAGTTCTGTATGAGGTGCATCCCAGCATAGGCGAGTTTGCTGCCCCTACTGTCGTCACATAACTATAGTTCACTATTACTACTTTCAGTATGGATGCAAGCTAAACAATATATGAGACAGCTTTAGTTACTGTACTCCTGGTTTTACTGCACTAATTTTAGTCAATGTATTTACTACACTTCTATTAATTTTTTACTAAAGATTCAGCTAGCTTGATGGTGTTAGGCTGCAGAACATATGTGCGTTTTTGCTTGATTTCGGTCCGTGGGCTCGCGAACATTTAGGCAATTCAAGAATACTAATATTCTGAAAACTTTGAATACAGCTAAAACTATTGTGTTGATTGGGCACCTAGAAGCATTTGGTTTATATTACAACTGTGATTCTAGTGTTCATGGGGTCTGTATCACTATCACAGCTCAACTTTATGGTTAGTGACTTATTGTTTGAGACTGAGAATGTTGCTAGCTGTTTGAATCCTGGATTCAACTCAAAATGATTTATGCTATTTTCATCGATATCAAGTTTCATGTTGTATTCATGATGGCTGTAAACTTTTATGTTTCAGGTGAGAGGTAATAGATGGAGGTAGCTTGATGCATGCAGCAAGTGGATGGACTGAAGTGCTAATGGCGACTGCATTGATTAGCTAGCTAGAGATAAAAACTCTTGTAAGCACTTCCTAGTGATGAATCATTTGTAGAGAGTAGCACCAAACCGTTGAGATGTAAGACAAATGCTTATGGATATAATATAAGTGTTTGCTATGATGAGCTTTTGTGTTGTGACTATATTGTTTCAAAATGGAATTGTCAATTGAATGTTTCATAGATCGTATGATTAGTACTGATCATGAGATTAATGTATAAACATATAATATTATCTTTGTAATTTCCTTTTATGTAGAGCGTCGATGGTTGGTCGCTATATAATATATTGCGTCAAACCATTGGTCGCTATAAGTTTGTAATTGGCGTTGGGCGGTCGGTCGCATTTATGTTTGACGTGTCTGTCGAACGGTCGGTCGCTATAAGTAAGTCGGTCGCTATAAACTTATAGCGACGCCAGATTATTTCGACCAGACTACATTGGTCGCTATATGTTTATAGCGACCCGCCCCGTATGTCGCTATCTTGACTTATAGCGACCATCCGTAGCTCGCTATAGATAGGTTGTGGTATAGTGGTTGTTGTCGCACCCGTGAGAGGTTTAAGGAGAAGCTTGCGAGAGTTGAACAAGGTCCTAAACACTCTGCGAGGACTTGGCTTCGAGGGCGGATGAGTAATTTGGACAAGTGGGCTCGCATTTGATGAAGGTGGCCTTAGGTATGGCGTGATGACCACCAATTCATCGGAATCATTTAACAAAGTGTTCAAGGGTATCCGTGCAGTACCTATTTCGGTATTGTGGAATACTCGTTTAAGAAGTGCAACGAATACTTTGTCAAACGATGGAACATTGCCAAGGCGTCTAATGAAAAATGGGGCCGTGCGGTAGGGAGACACCTCGTAATGGCGGAGGCCATAGGTTCCAATCAGGTTGGTGATGCATACGGACCTTCGAGGCTAGTGTACAACATAATGTCTCAAGGGAGGAACCAATCCGGGCGGTGAGAAGTACGGTGGCGAAAATTATAGGGTGGACCTCCGAAAAGCCCGAATGCTCTTGTTGCATTCCGCAACTACTTCATGTGCCCGCTCACACGTCATCACCGCTTGTAAGTTACGGGGTTTGGACCATGAAGATCGGTTTTCATGTCTCCCTTCTATCTCAAATCAAACACCCTAAAAGTGTGGGAATCCGGCTTCGAAGCCGCACCTAGACCCATCACGGTGGCCTCCATACTATGGATTAGATTATGTTCCCGACCGGGATCTAGAAAAGCAAAAGGTTGGTAGAAGGAAGAAAAAAAAACGACTTAAAGGAATTATGGACGATTGCGATGGCGATGGCCCCGATGTGTATGATGCCATTAGCTATGGTCTCGATATGTATGGTTATGGAGACTTTGATGAGGCCATGCCTCGGCCCGGTGCTCTAAATGCCACCGGACCGATCACACTACAGCCACTCATGATAGTGTTCGTGTACATAGGTGTTGTTTGTTGTTGTGTTATCTTAACTCACGTTTTGTTGTATTAATTTGCTAATGCGGTGTTGTTCAATTATTACAATTCAATGCTTAAGTCTAATCTTGTTTTTATGGATTTTTCGGGATGGCGCGGCAGGAGCCGGTGTACCTTCTTAAGCACCGCTATGACAAGGACCACCGAGCGCACATGGCGGTGGACTTGGGCCATGCAAGTGTTTCCCATGTTTTTTTTTTTGCAAATACACATATTGTTCATCCTTTATCATCTCTAATCTTTACATTTGTTCTTTTTTTTCGAAATCGAAGTCGCTGCGTCCCCGAGCTCACAAGCCACCGCTGCGTTGGGGACGAGATGCGCCACTTACCGGCTAGAGCGGGCTTCTTGGGCCTTGCTCGAGCCATTGTGGCGGGGCTCCGGAGATGGACGGGGGCGGTGGCCCGCCTTCCGTGGGCCGGATGGCGTCCCCGGAGACGCATTCTTTCCACTGCCATGTGGAGAGATGACGATCACGCTAGAAGATGTGAGCTACATCTTGGACCTAAAAGTTCACGGTCTACCGGTGTCGGTGTTATCGACCCAAATAATGGAAGGACTTGGTGTTCCGTTCACCGGACACTACCCGGGGCGCACCTCCTGGATGGACGGAGGGAGCACAAGACTTCGGGGGTGTCGTCCCATTGGGTGAAGAGGCCGCCCAAGATGGGCCCCCGCCGAGCAAGAGGTGGAGAGGTATGCTAAGGTGTGGTTTTGGCACCCGATCGGGTTGCTTCCTTCTACCCGACTCTTCCGGGAACACCTTGTCTGGATGGTGCTCCCAATCTTATCTCGCAGTGGGAGGAGATGCCCGAAATCTGGTGGGGCTCGGCTACGCTCGCATGGCTGTATCGGTAGTTGTGTGAGGCCCGCGGGAGGATGAAAGACTCCTCGAACTTGGGTGGCTGCGTGTACCTCCTACGGATATAGATTTGGGAGCGCATACCGACCGGAAGGGACCACAGGAAGGCGGTTCATGTACGTTTCTCACACATGTTTGATGTTGGTGTTCGCATCTTAGTTGCACTACCTAATATTCTTGATACTCACACATTTTTTTTTGCATGGCCATATGTGGAGTATTGGGCCCCATTGATGTATTTGTGGCACGAAAACAAGATGGTCAAGGGCGACACGGAGATGAGGTACGATGAGGTACTCCAATGACTTGGACTGTTGACTTACGGACGGTGAGTCTTTGTTGTCTTACATTTTGTGATTTACTTTAAAAAAATTGTTGGACTTGTCTAAATGTCCCAATTGTCAGGTTGTGTGGACTCCATATGAACGTGAGGAAGTACAAGCTTTGAATGTTCCCCCCCGGAGTGATCATGTACTACGTTGTTGAGCACCACATTCTGAGTAGGGTCATGAAGCAGTTCGGGCGGAGGCAAGAATACCCTATCAATCAAGGCGGGACTTGGATGCTTTGCACGAGTAAGTCGATTAAGATTACAATTTCTTCGTTTCCGTTGTTTTACTTACCACATTTAAAACTAACATTGAATGTTTTAGTGTTTCAAGGAGGAAAAGGTTTGGTGGCGCCAACGACTGGCTGCAAATCCATGCGGATTATGTGCGGATGTGGATGAATCTTGAGAGAGTGTGGCCTAATAGTGGTCCTCGATCGGTGGGCGAGAATACCATGAGTACCTCTTTGTACCTACACCGGGTGACTAGAGTTCGTCTCCACGCTCCCGCCTCTGTGACTCCGGTGTTCTATGGAGAGAGCGACCAAGAAGACCCGTATGACACGGTAACAAGGGGAGGACGCGCCAGCGAGAGAGCCCCTCTCGTTAACTACACGGTAAGCTTCATTGTCTTCAACCTTTCATTCGCATTCAAGTTTCAACCTTGCTCCCTGCATTACCACAGACCACCTGGTGGCCCACCTCTCAAATGAAGCTGGAGCATACATTGGATGCGTGGGGGGGGGGAGAAGGTAGTGACCTAGCTGAGTTTGCAGAGGTATTACGCCTAACTTAGTATCATTCTACTTACTTTCATGTGTTTCTACGCATAATCCTAATTCCTGCCGAAAAAACTGTCTGCAGAAAGTGAAGACATTCTATCGCCGCCTCGCTCGCAAGTTGAGCTGCTTTAGGGCTGAAGGTGACGGTGCGGTGCGGGGAGAGCGAGAGGCCTCCCAAGCAGAGCCGAAAGCGAGGAAGAGCGGCGCTTGCCTTCGGGAAGAAGAGCAGGAGCAGGCGACAACAGAGGGGGCCGCTGCAAGACGCAGTACCAGGGGTAAATCAATTGCACAAACCCCTCTGGAATCAAGCGAAGAAAGCAGCGGTGAAGACAGTGTCGATGATCCAAGTTATGAGCAGGACTTAATTGGCTCTTCTCAACTCTATGATGCTCCAGACGTGACCCAAACTCAGGTTTTTTCTTCAATCTTGTTGAACTTGGCCTTGTTGTCAACATACATATATATACATTTGTAGCACATATGACATTTTGGGTTTTGTAGGGGCAATCTCGAGCTCACCTCAAGTGGGACGTTGAAACCGGCCTAAACGCAAAGCTAGAGACCGCTCGGACGTTGGCACCCCAAATGTCATTCCAAAAAGCTGCTCCCCGCCGTCAACGTCGTCCTAGGGTTACCATACACGCCCAAACCGTGAGAAGGTGCGTATTTGGCAAATATGAAGCAACCTTGGGGAAAAGACAAGTTCAAATACATAACTCATGACCTTACATTCTCCATGTGTGCAGATTTGTGCGGACTCCGTGCTTTGCCTCCATTTAGCGCGATTTCTTATTGCATGTGCCAATTATGTTTGTTCGGAAGCATCGTGTGTGAATTTGAGCAATGGTCGGACTTTGAAACTTAGGATGCAATTTCTGTTGAGAACTTTGTGTTACTTGTTGAAGAACTATTTGTGTGAACTATGAATTACTTGTTGAACAACTATGTCAAGTATTGTATGTGCCTTGGTCTCCATGATGCTTTTGTGATTGCATGTGTGTGAATTTTATATATATATGTGTGAATTATATGGGTTTACTCGTGGTATTATGCACTATGTGTGAAATATATATATATATATGTGTGTGAATTATATGTGCCATGGCTTTGAAAAAAAAGTACATCGCGCCAGACTTGTCGGCGCGAGAGTCATTTGTGTGCAAGTGCCATCGCCAAGATCCTCGGGCGCGCGACGGCCACTGCGGGCAACCCTAGTAGGGGGCCACGTATCCGCGAATCACGCCAAAAGGCCGGGCGCGAGCCGCCGCGCCAGACATCCAGCGTGATGTCCGGTGAGGCTGCCACCGCCTAGCCGAAACGTGACCTCGGGACCGTTTTGGCGTGACGGTCGCGCGCAAACGATTAGGGCGCGACCATCTGCGACATCCCGGCCCGTTTCCGCCTGCCACGCCAAACATTTTGGCGCGAGGTGTCGCGCCCGAGACATCGAGCGTGATGTCGCGAACTCGCTGGCCTCCTCTCATCATACCGTCTCCTCGACCCTTTTGCGCGGCGACGGTCGCCATAAAAATGCGCCGCGAGGCACCGGGTTCGAACTAACCCGTGATCGGACCTCGCGTGTTAAATCGCGCGCGACTGACGGCGCGAGGGGTATGTCGCGCCTATTGTTTTGGCACGACGGCGGCTCTGAAGCGGACCGGGTTCGGTCCCCCTACATTCTTCCTCCTCTTTACCCTAGCTTGCCTCCGCCGCCACCACCACCGGAACCGCCCCTACCCACTCAAAAGGCAAGTTTAACCCCTCCAAATCCCCCCAAACTTCCCCTCCTCCATCCCCCACACCCCAACCCCTCTCCTCCTCCCCACCAAGCCGGCATCTCATTCCTTGCGGTGTCAATTATGTAAGTGATTCGGTTTACTTTCCTTCTTTTCATTCCTAGTAAAGATGCAATTTATATTGTGTATGACATGTGGTTACATTATTAATTTGTATCCCATTAGTATATTTAGTTTGCCACGTGGTTATATTGTTAATTAGTATATTGTTCATGGCATGTGCTTATATTGTTAATTAGTATCCCCATTAGTATATTTAGTCATGGTTCTAATGTTAATTAGAATCCCCGTTAGTATATTGTGCATGACACGTGGTTATCTTGCAAATTACCATTACAAATGAGTTTCGTGTGATTTTGTTAAAATACAATGGTGTGATTTCTTGCAAATGTAAATTACCATTTCAATTAATTAGTACCTCCTTTGAATGTTTGATTGTTTCGTAGCTACACTTGTCGCATGCCGAGCGTGGTAAAAAAGAAGGCCTTCAATCCGTACTTGACGTTCTTGGGATCCCTATTTCCGTAAGCCTCTACCACCGGGTGAACCGGTGCCCAACTGTTGGTGTGGTGATCCATGCAAGGTTGAATGGGATGAAGATGAGAAACCTACATGCGGAAGTATTGGATGTGTGCCAATTATCGATGGGGAGCCGGGCCCGATATAACGCCCGCAGATTTCATGGTGCGTATATTCGTTTTGGTTCATCCGTTCGATGAGTATATATTCGGTTCCCGACAAATGTTTGTGTTTGCGGACCCACTGCGCTATGTGATTTTTATGCGATGGATCGAAATTTGAGCATTTTTCGGGCGGGTCGGGTTCGGCCGGGCGAAAAACCCGATTATTTCGAAATTAAAAAATCTTGCCCATGACGTCCCCACCGGACAAGTCGGGCCTAGCTTTTTCGGCCGGGCCCGGCTCTTTCGGCGGGCTACCCATGCATTTTACACTACAAAATGCATTTCGGGCCCGGTTCGGGCCAAGAAATTTTTTTTCTGCTTCAAAATCTACGCCTGGCCCGGCCCAAGGGTTCGTGGGCGGGCCAAAACCCGTCGGGCTCGGGCCAGGCCCGCGGGCCGGGCTAGTTTTGCTCAGGTCTACAGTGGATCGACCTTGAGATCAGTGAGGAACACAAGAAATTCTTGGAAGGCCACAAGGAGTTTCGGCATACTTTCAACGGAGGGCCGAGGAGGATAAGAAGCGGTACGGCTTGAGAAGGCGCCGGGGGAGGAAGAGCAAAAGAGGACAAATGCCGCTCGGAGGGATGCGAGGGAGAGGAAGCTGGAGCATGCCCGCCGTGCCAAGGCCGAGTGGGCTAGGGCTCAGATGCAGAGTGAAAATGTTGAGGGTGACGGCGACACATCAAGGTTGGAAGAGCTCTTAGCCTTAGCTGAGGCTGACTTGAAAGTCCAACAAGAAGCGCAGCAGCAGTCTCACGTGCAGGATGACACCGTACCCGCGGTGCCTAATGTGGAGGCCGACAATGCACCAAGGGTGCCCGGGTGCCCCGAGGGCGCCGGTGCGGGTCGCGGCCCGCCCCCGTGCCCCCCGTGTTAAAACCGTCTTTAATCGGATACTACATGACCTCGACTTTGTTCCTGTTTTGACACCCATCCAGGAGGGACATTGTGCGGACTTGGCACATTTGCATGAGGGCAATGAGGACCACTTCGGGAGGAGGCATCGAAGCTAGCGGATGAGGTTCATGCAATGTGCAGCGAGGCCCACTTCTGGGAGGAGGCATCGAAGCTAGCAGATGAGGTTGATGAAACGCACAACAAAGAGTATGAGGCCTATGTTGCAGGCTCTACTGATAGCCAAAGCGACAAATATGCAACGGAGGATTCCAACACGGGACGAAGACAAACCATATGATGGCTACATTTCAAAGCTCTTTATGCGACTCCAGGGCTACGAATATCCGGAAGGACGACATGCCCGACGAAGATGATGAGGATTGGGGCACGGACGACGAATATCCGGATAATTGTGGCACAGACGACGATTTGTGAAGTGCAATGTTCATTTGTTAGTATATGTATGGAACAATGTGTAATCTATTTGTAATAAACCATGTACGAAACTATGATCTCTACTAGTTGTATCTCTAGTTGTTGTATTGAACCGTGTATCTATAGTTGTTGTATTGAACCATGTATCTCTTGTTGTTGTATTGAACTATGTATCAACAATTATGTACGGTGTTGGTTGAGTATAATACAAGATCGTGGTTGAGTATAATGAACAGATTACGATGTACAAAAATTGAAATGCCAACACCTAGACATTACTTCGCATGCATCACAATTGTTTAAGCATAGAGAAGAGTCACTACAATGAGTTACACAAGTGGTTCACCCACAATTCAAGGGTCCATGCATCATACACTACGTGGTTCGAACAAAAGTGTTGCTAAGTCAAGGCCACCAATGCCTTCCTCATAGCTAAGTCAAGGCCAGCTAAAATCATCATCGTCCTCCCAATGGGTCCGATTCCAATCCTCGTAGTCGGAGTCATTCCAAACATCCTCATGGGCGTTCTCCTTTTCCCCGGTCGTCCACGTCCATAGGCTCATCCTCTTTACCCTTTTCTTGATCGTGCACGTCTTTGCCATCGCCCTCGTTACCCTCTTCCTCTTTGTGTTGGCGAAGGAACTAAGATAAACAAACATGTCAACATTACAACGACCTTAAAAAGTAACGAAATGTGAAAACAAGTTTTGGAAGAACAAGAAATCCTCACAAAGCTCGCATCAAACGCAATTCGGGCCCGTCGACATTGAGCTTCATGTTCGAGAGCCCACTCAAGGATCTCATGATGCAACCTACTTTCCTCCGCCCGAGGCGATCGTAGTGTTCCTTGTTTTCCTGCCAGTGCTGAAGGAGCTCATCACCCATAAACTGGCGATGGTAAGGACTTATGTACTTTCCTTTAGCTTTATAGTAGTCTTCACCGAGCTTCATCCGTGTTATCACCAGGTCTTGCAACACCGGCCTTCGGGCTCACTTGTCTCTTCAACTTTTGCCTTCTCATAATCATCCTTTTTTCCTCTCAAGGGGACTTGACCTTGGGAGTAAACAAATTGGCCATAACATCACCGCGCCTTGGGAAATCCTCCCAATCACAAGTCTTTCCAGCCTAAGTGAAACATAAATAAACATTACCATAATTATGCATTGCCAAAGTTAGATAAATTAGGCATGCAAGGCACAAGTTCGTTATACTCACAAACAACTCATTTGGCCCACCATAAGCATTTCCACAGTAGTAACCAATCCCATACTCAGAGGGAACAACTCCTTCACGGGCCTTGATGCCGCACTTGCACTTCTTCTCCGGAAGATCAAGGCATGGCCATGGCATGCATCCATTGGAATACTCTTCTTGCAACCTCTCGTTAGGCCATCCAGGTTTTGGTCCATAGTTATACTCCTCAAAGTCACAAGCTGGAAAACCTCTCTATAATAGATAGCATATGAGGTGCAAGGTTACATTATGCACAACACAAAATGAGTTCACAAAGAACATGCATCACAGCACCACTTACCAAATCGCGCCCGACCGCAACGATAGAAAGGGGTGAACAAATCCGTCGGCTCGAACTTGGAGGAACACCTTCTCCCCACAATGGCATGTAGGAGGATTACGTAGACGGTGCGGTCAGGCGTCAACCTTCTCCGCTTCGGTCATCTCGGTGGGTTCGAAGGCGAAGGCACCCACCGCTCAAACCGATCAAGCGGAATGGTCTTCCAAGGGTCATAAGGAAACAACATAATGGAATGATCAACCCATTCTTGTCCGTCGATCCAATCGATAGAAATTGCATCCTTACGCCCATCCGCCGTCGGGAGGACCACGCCGTAGCGAACAACGAAAAAGCACGCCCGGCGGACAAAGGATGCCCGACTCGCTTGACTTGGCCGCCACCCACAAAGGACAATCTTGGCGTCGGCACGAGTCTTTGGAAATGACCCTTACCGTCATGGTTCTCCTGATGGTGCACGAACAGGGGACGGGTCCATGACACCTAGCAAAAAGATAGCAATGTCACCTTTGTGCGAAAACATTTGTGCAAACACAAACAACAAACCATGGATGGGTACCATCTAAACAATATTATTACCAACCGATTTCAATTACATGACGCCTAGCAAAATGGGTGCAAAAAGAAACATTACACACAATACATGGATGGGAGGTTCTAAATGAAACATAGGTGCAAAATGAAACAACAAAGCATGGATGCAAAACTGCTAAGAAATATTATTATCAAATTATGTCAATCTCATTAGTGTTCATACAGATTCTAAAAAATACAAAATAAAATAAACAACTACAACAACGACATTTTAAAATCAAAAAGTAACATATTGATTCCTTAGATGGTAAGCACTTCATAATTGAACAGTCAAAAAACTAATCTCCATACATGGTTAAACATCCAAATCAAACCAATTGTTCAAGAATCCGGGTTTGGGTTTTGAGAGGACAATTACCCCCATCCATGAACCAATAATCATTACACATCGAATCCATCCCACATACTAACAAAGCATTACTAAAATGTCATTAAAACAAAGTGATTTAGGGTTAGGTTTAAAGTGCACAATTTCCCAAACTAAAGATGAAATTAGCAAGCAAGATGACACAATAAGATGAGTAACCAACATAAGCAAAGAGATAGAGCAAAAAACTAGGCATTTGGAAGCATTTAGAGTGCAAAAAAACAAGGAAGAAGGAACCAAAATACTCACCTCGTCGGGCCCCCCTGCCGCGGCTCGCGGGGAAGAGTGAGGAGAGCAGGGGACAAAAAGTAGGCGGGATCGAAAGCATTTATACCACCGTGTAGCGCCCGGCCGATCCGGCCGACGTGAGTGGGGCCCACGCTTTTTATCGCCCCCAGACGAAACCCTAACGGGCCCGTCGCGCCCGACGCATCGGCGCGATTCCCCTGTCGCGCCGCATGCACGGGCGGACGGCTGGGACCCACTACTTGCCACGCCCGGCCGCGGTCAACGCCACCACGGAGCGTGGCGCGAAACGTCGCGCCGCATGCATCGGGCGCGACATGTAAAAATGTCACGCCCGAAGCATTTGGCGCGACAAAAAGGATACCTAGCGTAAAATGTTTTAAACCAGGGGATAGATTTGAAAATAGTTTTCAAAAAGGGCAAAATTTTGAAAAAAAGTCCTGAACACGTTGAGTTTACAACTTTTCGCTTGGAATGATTTGGGTATAGCAAATTTTGTTTGAGTTTTTCACATCTTAAAGTTCAAAGATTTTGAGTTCTCAATATGATCTCCAATGGAGAACAAAACCAAACTGAAAATATAGATCTCAAATCAAAATGATATAATAAAACATTATAGTTGACAACTTCTTGTTCGAAATAATAGTATATGGGATGGATTAGTTTGAAGTCTCATATATTGAAATTTAGTTTTTTAGACGATATAGGATGGATAAATGTCAAAAACTAATAAAGTTGGAGATCTTGAAGAGTTTTAGAACTTGTAGCTGAGAACTTTCTTTGAAACTATTTATCCAGCAAATAAAATATGCTCTAGAGTTCTAAGCTTGATAAACTTGCATATAGAGTGTGGTAAGACCGACGGCAACGCCGAATGCTATCGCATACTAGAGGAGGATTTAGCAGAACAAACAGCAGCAGCGCCACGCCGGACGAGCCACCCGTCCGCTATTCTCAGCAGCTTTGCGAACGTCCACTACGACCTCAGTGGCGAGGTCGAGATCCCGCCAGGGGCGTGGGAAGGGGAGGGTCCTAGCGCCCGTTTTAGAGCACATAGAGGCGGAGCGGAGCCATGGGGGATGGTCGTGTCGCATGTAGAGGCTGAGGAGCACCGACCATCGTCCCTGAGACGAAGTCATCCGAGGACCACTGCGCCGTTGCTCCGCTTGCTGTTTTCATTGGTCGCGCGGGGCTGATTGTAGCGCGCCGTGAGGGGGTAGCCGAAAGCCACCGGGGTGCTGCCTTCTGTGCGTCGCAACGAGCGCGGAGCCAACCGGCCGTGAGCGTGGCGATGCTGCTCGACAAGTTGTAGCTGGCAACCTTTTCTTTTGAAATTATTTATCCAAGATAGAAAATATGCTTGAATTTCTCAAATTTGAAATTCAAATTATTCAAACAACCTCAGTAGAGAAACGAACAAAACCAAAAGTTAATAGAACTTGATGATATCAGTTAAAAAATCATTTATACTCGTTTAGTATTTCAAATAATCATTTCAAAATCCTGGAAAGAGAATACGAGGAGGATGAATTTGCCTTAGGAAGACAACTAACTTTTTTGTTGGAGTTACCTGTGAGACCATAACAGCTCTAGGTTCGAGTCCCGATCGGCATCGTTGGTTGTATGTAAACCGCCTAGTAAAGTTATTATATTGTCATGCTACTCTAGGAAGACGATGGTAGTATCCCAAAGACACAAAGCTTTATACTGGTTCAGGTCGAAGTCGTACATTCAGTCTCAGATGATCAAGTGCGAATTGGCTTGTAGTCCAATGGTAGGATGGTCCAGTGGGGCGCTACCCACCAGGGGTTCAAATCCTGGTGCTCGCACCTTTTCTTGGGAATTTTTCCGGATTTTCCGTCGTTATGCTTTAAGTGGTAGCGGCGTTCCGTCGACGACGAGGCACCTACGGTGACTTCGAGAATCTCCGAGATCTGGCTGGCTGCCCATCGGAGGTGCTCATAGAGGTAGGGTTTGCGTGCGTGTGAGTGTCAGGCGTTGTACTGTGTCATTCTCAAAAAAAAAAAAAAAACAGAGAGAGATGATCATGCATGTTCCTCGATTGAATCCTGTAAACCGACAACAATGAACATAATATGATGATTCCTCAAGATTAAACAATGTAAGGTCGACAACAATGAAGATAATAAGATAAGATGACAAGTATGACGCTCTTGGGTTCTAGATACATAATGGAACCAAACAAATATCATGAGCTCGCTGTTAGGCACAATGGCTACAAATACCACATAGCTCTGCATAATTAATAACCGATTCTGCAGATCATACTCAAGTTTAATACTATGGTACTTCCCATGACTGAGTTCGACATTGATTTAGTGGAATAATGTATAGTAATTAAGTGACACAGTTGTTTCATCTTCATGTGGAGCCTTCTGTCACTTCGAGTTGAAACCTGTCACAACCCGGATCAAGGTTTTGATAGTTGGAACTGAAACGGAATTTGGGAAGAATTAGCAGAGAAATTAGGGTTAGGCTTGAACAACGAAAGGAAATTCGAGACGAAGCATGATGTGATAAACAGCGGTGATTCAATATAACAAAAAGGATCAAGACAACTTAAACAGACACAAGAGCTAATTATAGGCAAAATAGATCAATTTAGTAAGAACTATTGCTCTGAACTTCTACACGAGTTATACAAAATTGCATCAAAGGTGATTTTTTGCTCTTGTATGTGACTGTTGCTTTTATTTTACTCAATGAAACATTAGCTAAATTACCACAAATTGCAAGTTTTACCACGAAAGTACATGGAAAGAAACATCGGTCCAGATCTGAGAGGGAGATTGGGAGAGAGAAACCCGACACACCTTATGCGCATCAGGTGGGGACTAGGTGGCGGCATGGGCATCGGGGGAGCCATGGGGACGAGGGCACCGAGGGCGTGGGAGCCCTGGGGATGACGTCGCTGAGGGCGTGGGGAGCCCCTTCGGGGTCGGTGGCGGCTCGGTCATGGGGATCTCCTCGAGCGGGGCGGCCGACGGCGTGGGCGTGGGGGAGCAACCTCCGACGGTGGCGGCGCTGGCAACGAAATCCCTTCGCGGGGGTGGCTGCCGGGCGGGCGGGCTCGAGGGATTCGCCTCGGGGCGGCCGCAACCAGCAGCACACCGAATGGTGGCAGCGCTGGCGGGAGGAAGCCTCCTTGAGACGGCGGCGGCGTGGACGGGAGCACCCATGGGGCGCCGAGTTGAGGACGTTGGGGAGCCCCCCTGGGGCGGTGCGGTGTGGACATCGGGGCCTACCCCGGCGGCGGCGGCAATGCACAAGTAGCGGGAGGAGTGGGTGAGGAAAGAACGGGGAAAGAACGGAGGCAGGAAGTGAGTGGCTAGGGTTTCGTGAGTCTCTTTTATGTCTCAATAAGGGCCGTGCGAGGTGTAGTGGGCCGCGACCACGAATCTTGTCGGTTTGGCCTCACCGCCGAGTCAGCCCGGCATTCCTGATGGTTTTTTACGTTTCTGTGAGTTTCCGTAGCCGACATGAATCAGATATCAATTCCTGACGGTTTAAATGAAACCGAGAGGAAAAATGGAAACCGTCAGGATTAATCCTGAGTCTGGTAGTGGCAGGGCGAGGACAAATAATGAGTTCAAATTTTCGATACCCAAGTCTTCGAAGGCTCCAGGCTTATACTCGCCTACTCACACACTCTCGGCTTGGGCCTATACGCCACCAGCCCAATATGCCTTAACAGCGACTAGAGATACACATAAAGGATTCGCCCAATACAAGCCCAACGACACCACCGATATTCTAATACTCAGCCACTACCTCCTGTTGTCGGATTTTCTTCAGCTTCAACCGGCAACGCCTTCTTCTTGTTCTTGATCTTCTTGGTCTTGGCCCTGTACTGACAAAACCTGCACAAACATAAGACCCACAGTAAGTTTGGAGAGCTTCAATGTTTTAAAAAAAGATTGGAGAGCTTCAACAGCGCTATGGCCTTTCAATAGAGTAAAGATGCACTTGAGACCAACATTCCTTCACATGTAAATATTCCATATTTTCAGAGAAATATTGTTAAAACAAAATAGCAACGGTACTATTGCCAAAACATTTTCTAGCCAATTGAATGATATTATCTCTCGTTGGGAAGTGACTTTCTAAATACCTTTTTTAGGGTTTTGTCTGAGAAAAAAATGAATGAACAAGTTTAATTGTCTCATATTCTAGAGAAGGATGAAAGTATTAATATATATTAAAGGTAAATTATATACAAATTTGTTAGTGTTTTTCTTTTTACTTGCATCTTTCAAGCATATTTTGCTACAGGCAAAGATAAAGCATATAGGAATTTAACAAGCAGCTAGGTTGCAAGAGTAGTGTAGCTACGACATGCATGTAAAAAGAATAGAAATGAAAAGGAAAACAAGTGTTGGTTGTTGTCTTACATATATTGAGTGTGCTCAGAAATTTTAGAACGTTTTCAACTCCTTCATGGACAGTATGGCATTTAACCTTGACTGTCTTGAGGCATTGATTTGTCATAGTTGATTCAACTGTAGGGTGTCCTTCCAATACAATGTGATATTTGAGCTCAACCTGCAGGAATGATAAACAAAGTCACCAAGGTCAATAAACTATAACTTGTTATGTATATCCGAACATAGAATGCTATAGTCTGTCCATTTAGAAGTTTTCTACCTCTTCAGAAAATACGACAGTGAGGTTCTCTAAAACTGGTGCATGTTCAAGAATACAAGCTAGTGGACGGCAATCTGCAGGCTGACACCAGTAACCATTCAGTACCAGAGTCTTCAAGTTGGAAAAGGTTGGGCACATCCTTAGATCTCTTCTGAAAATATACTGGAGAGATGGAAAACAAAAAAGAAAGAAAAGAAAACACAGAACCGATTTAAGTTACCTAAGATATTCAGATATATTAGAATGCAAGAGTGTCAATTAGTCAATATATCAGCACACACGAACATGACTAGATCACATATTTTCTTATCACATGGTGAATAATGATGGGATTGAAAAAGGCGGCGAAGATCAAGTGTACCGTGAAGTGATGAGCTAACAACACTAGATGTTTAGCTTGTGCTAAACCTTCAAGAAGCACGCACCCCTCTGTATCTGGTCTAGCGTCATCTTCCGTATCTTCTTCATCATCGCTATCATCGTCTGTATCTTCTTCATCGTCGCTATCATTGTCACCATTTGAAATATAGCTAGGCCGCATAACATGATAACAACCCATGGGATGATCACAGAAGCAGCAGTTGACCTCATATGTGTCAATCCCAATCCTGACATATGCTTCCACCAACTCTGGCATGCTCTCCAGAATGGGAGCCCTGAATGCCTCGACTTCCAACCATAGTGAAACAAGACTGGGAGCACTAATTTTAAAGGGTAGACAATATGCACTGGAGTTGCATTCTGTGATGACCAGGCGTTTAAGTGACGGGGACATAATCTTCCTCGGACTCAAGAACGTGCAGGACCTAATCTCCAGATGTTCCAACGCAGAACAGTCATGCAGGTCGAGCCAACGATGGGGAGCCATGCGCCTCTGAGCTCTAGCCTGGTCAAGTGCTGCGAGACGACGAACATGTCGTTGCGCAACAGCAAACTGCATGACTCGTAGAGGACCCGAAGCACTTGGACCTGACACTCCAGGGCACGGTGGATCCAGCGGTTGACAGTGAAGCCCGTGTCGTGGGGGTCAGGCATAGGGAAGTTGATCTCACACTCGTCGAGGGCGCGCAATGGAGACCGTCGAGTCGGAGCTGAAACAGGCTGTCCACGAATTTCTGGAGCTTCGGCACGGTGCCCCCCGTGATCCTCAGGCGTCTGGTGAGCTTCCAGACGTCGCGCCATGCCCGCCCTAGGACGCACGTGTGCACGGCCTCCTGCGCCGGCAGGAAGGACAGGATCTGGGCTAGGACTTCGTCCGGAAGCCGGCTGAGGCGGTCTGCGCGGCGGATTACAGGAGCCGATCGGAGTTGGAGGACTTCCATAGTTGGGTGGTGAGTGGGGGGACGCGGCAAGCGCGGCGGCGAGAAGGAGCGGCGGCTGGGGACCCGATCGGAGTTGGAGGGTTTGGGGATTTAGGAGGCGTTTCGATTGGAAGGAGCAGCTCGTTTTTTCAGACTGGGCCTTGGGCCTTGGGCCTTGGCGTTTGGCAGTCCCGTATCATACATACGGTTTTATCCCCATCGTTTATAATATCATACGGTTTTATCAACCAAGCAAAATCTAGAACGTATATAGAACTCCGAAACTAGCTAGGCAACTAGATAGGAATGTTCGACCTCCCAACTATGGAAACTATTCACAGATTCTATTCGTTTCAACAATAATAATACATTGTTAGTCATATTACTATATGATTGTAAATCAATAACGGTATTTCGGATCAACGCAAGCTTAGTTATATTACTCATACACAATTACACACAACTTTTAAAAGTTGAATATCTACTATGACAAAACTATGTTGTATATCATTAGTCATATTAATGTTTTTTTTACTCAAACATTGTTTATATTAATTGAAATTAACATAATCAACTATACTAAATTAAAGTTATTAGTATATACAAAATAAATAAATTTTATTTATGCATCATGTTTAATATTCAAATTAATATTTATTAGAGTACACTACAGGAAACCGCGTCTTTGCCGAGTGCGAAGAGGAGGTTCGCCCAGTGGCAAAAGCCGCGCAAGACTGCAAGAACACCTTTGCCGAGTGCCAATCTCAACACTTCGGCAAAGCCAGTTTTTGCCGAGTGCCTAGCCGTCGGCCGAAGCACAGCACTTCGGGGAAAACAATACTTTTGCCGAGTGCCCGCCGTCGGCAAAATAATACACTCGGCAAAAAGGATAACGAGGACCAAACGGATGCGCTCTCCGTCACCTTTGCCGAGTGTCTCACGTTAGCCACTTTCGGCAAACGCGACACGCTTTTTACCGAGTGCCAAGCTTCCGAGGCACTTGGCAAAATCTTGTCTTTGCCGAGTGCCACATAAGGCACTCGGCAAACCGTTATTTTTTTTTTTTTTTTTCGTCCCATATTTTTTTGTGCCATTAGTACCCTAATTACATGTCATATTCACAATTTGGGAGAATTTCACGCTGTTTGCTATATTTCATGAATTATTTTTATTTTCTTGCATTTTCTTGACGACTCCAAATTTGAACTGCAGGTACATGAAATAATGGACTGTGTTCATTCAAAAATGTTATTCACCATGTTTGGCGTATGTTTTGGCTAAATCCGAGGGACTCGCTTGAAATTTCGAACATTTATGTGCGGAACATGTGGAGTCACGTGCGGGGAAAGGTGTTTTAAAATCTATAAATTCCAAACGAAGTTTAAAATTCCGCGAAACTTGGCGTGGTGTCTTGTCATCTCATGGGGAGGCTGTGGAAAAAATTTGAAAAAGTTTCGAGCAAGTTGTGACGTCGGATGGCTAAAACCCGGACATCTCCTGCTGGGCCGCGTGGCACTCGGCAAAGGCGATATTTTGCCGAGTGCACGGATGCGTGGCACTTTCGGCAAAGTAGGGTTTTTAAAAAATGGCCGGGAGCTTTGCCGAGTGCCGCATTTCTGGCTTTCGGCAAAGCCAGCTAATATCTCACAGGCCCGAGGACCCATTTTTCCTCATTCTTCCCCACGCGCCCGCGCGCGCTTCGCGCCGCCCGCCCGCCCGCCGATTCCCCGGACCTCGCCCGCCGCCGCCCGTTCTCGCCGGATCCGGCCGCCCGCCCCGCCGGACCTCGCCCGCCCGGCCGCGGACCCGCCGCGCCCGCCGCCAGCGCGTCCGGCCCGGCCCGCCGGTTACGCCCGCCGCCCGGTGCGCGCCCGCCCATCCTCGGCGGATCCGGCCCGCCCAACGCCGGAGGCCGGCCGTTCAGCGCCGCCACTCCCGCGCCGCCCGCCCGTCCTCGCCGACCCGCGGCCGGCCTTGTCTTGGTGAGGAAGGGAAGGAAGAAGAAGGGAAGAGGGAGGAAGGGAAAGGGAAGAAGAGGAAGAGGGAGGAGGAAGAAGAGGGAGGAAGGGAAGAAGAGGGAGGAGGAAGAAGGGAAGGGGAGGAGGAGGAAGAGAGTGCCTCTCGGACCGGTCGTCGCCGTCGTCGCCGGCCGGTCTTTACTCTGCGGCGGTGATCTACGCCGGCCGTCGTCGCCGACCGTTCTTCTTTGTGGTGATCGACGTCGTCGTCGCCGACCGTTGCTCTTGCCGTTTCTACGGCCAAGGTAAGCCCTATCTTTCTAGTAGTGGTTAGTACTAGTAGTTAGTAGGGTTAGTAGTAGTAGTTAGTAAATAGTTTGGTGGCCTTCGTGCCCATATTGGTGGTTGTTATATTGGTGGTTGGCGGCCTTCGTGCGCATATTGATGGTTGGTGGCCTTCGTGCCCATATTGGTGGTTGGTGGCCTTCGTGCCCATTCTCGGAATATGCATGTGGTTGTTGGCCTTCGTGCCATGTTTTTTTGCGGGGTTTTGGGTATCTCCCGTGCGGGGAGGTCTTTGCCGAAATTTTGAGTGGACACTAACTTTTTTTTGGCCTTGTTTTGTAGGAGGACCTGTCGGAGGGACTCGGCAACCCCGGTCGTCCTCGTGGGCGGGTCTTGCTGCACCGCATCTCCACCGACCCCGTAGGTATGAATCACGTCCGTCCCGTCCTTGTAGTTGTCTTACATAGCGCGACCAGGTTAGGGCGTCTCCGTCCGAAAGAGATCACGGGCGTTGGTATGCGCATCCCGTGCATATCTGCGACCGTATCTGTTTCGGATTGTCCACGTTTTTGGACAGCCCGTGGATGCGTAGACAAGGTTAGCATCCATGCTCGGCTCCGTCCGAAGCCGGAATTTCGGCAGCACCTCCCGTTGTTCTCGGATACACACTCTCCCCGCCCGGGGCGTGTATCGGGAGAACGGGGAGGTGTCGCCGAATTCCCGCTTTCTATGGATGCTAACCTTGTCTACGCATCCTCGTGGGATTAGGACCTACCCCTCACCTATTAGATGGTAGGAACGCCGTGTAGATGCAATTGCTTTGCTTATGTGGCTCGGCCCGACATGGGCGTATGACAGAGGATGGATAACCGTGAGTGGATGTACACGGGCCATGAAGTAAGAGTCTTGAATGGGTTAGGGGGACCGATGCTTTCTGGAACATGCATTTGGCCCAGCTGCTAAAGGGTTCGTTCGGATGCCGTGTCCGGTCGACAAATGTAAGAACAAGAAAAAGCGAGTCAAGATTGAAATGGGTAAACATATTTACAACAACGGATTCGTCCCAAACTATAGCCGCCGGATCTTCCACGGCGAAGTCAATCGTATTAGAGAGGGCGTGGTGAGGCCCCTCCTCGAGGAGTATGATCAAGATGCCGGGATGGCGAGACATGATGGCGAGACTTTCATGATGCACGTTCAATGGAGGATTGGAGGAGGAACTTGAGGAAACCGCAAAGGCGTTCTACGAGATGATGGAGGCGGCACAGCCCCCCTTCACGAAGACAATGCTTCTGGGCTGGATGGCATTTCACGCCTTATAGCGTTGAAGTCCCAATTGAGCATTAGTCGAGGCGGCCGACACCACTGTTGTCGCCTTGGCAAAATGCTTCGAGAGGGTCACGTCCCCGCCGAAGAACACGTCACGAGTCACGAGACTTCTTCGTGGGACTGAAGATGCCGTATGACTCGTACCATGCTTGTCCAAAGGGGTGCGTCCTCTTTAGGGGAGACCTCAAGGAAGCAACGCCCGGTCCAAAGTGCAAAGCCTCTAGGTATGTGGAGGTAGAATGTAGTGATGGCGGGAAGAAACAGTCCAAGATCCCCGAGATGGTCCTACGACACCTTCCTTTCGCATGCGAGGCTCCAACGGTACGTACATGACGGAGGAGTCCGCGAAACAAATGACATGGCACAAGAAGGGCAAAAGATACGAGTCCCCGAAAGTTGGTACACCCATCGGATGGTGATGCATGGAAGCACTTCGATAATATGCATCCCGAAAAAGCTATGGAGGCTCGAAATGTACGTGTAGCGTTCGCAGATGGGTTCAACCCGTCTTGTCAACCGGCGGCCCCGTACACTTGTTGGCCCGTGTTTGTGATCCCTCTCAATCTTCCCCCGGTGTCATGTTTGAGCTCAAGCACCTTGTTCTTGACGATAATACCCCGGCACCCCGCAACAATATGGGTGTGTTCATGCGGCCCGGTGTGGGATGAATTGCAAGATGCTTGGGAAAATGGGGTACCGACGTGCGACCGAGCTACAAAGACAAACTTTACAATGCACGTGTGGTACCTATATTCAATGCATGACTTCTGGCTTATGGCATATTCAGCGGATGGTGTGTTCATGGGAGGTTCCCTTGCCCAACATGCAAGGCAAATTGTGCGATTCACACTGGCTTCTCAAGGGTGGCAAGTATTCCTCGTTTGACAAACATCGTCAATTCTTGCCCGAGAACCATGAATTCAGACTAGACAAAAAGCACTTCACGAAAGGTGTTCAAGTCACCGATCCCATCCCAAAGTTTATGACCGGTGAAGAGGTCCTTGCCGAGCTAGCTGGTCTCAAAATCGATGAAAAAAAGGTGGTTTTGTTGGATATGGTCGGACACACATGTGGACTTATATATCGGGCTTGACTAATCTCCCCTACTACAAGGATCTTCTTCTTCCACACAACATCGATGTAATGCACACGAGAAAAGAATATCTCTCGAGGCACTCTTCGCAACATCCATGGACCTTCGAAGTCAAAGGACAACGTTAAAGCTAGACTTGACATAGAGATCTTTGTGCGATAGACCAAAGCTAGTGATAGAGACCCCTAGCCCCGGGAGGAGATGGAAAAAGGGCCCGGCCGACTACATCATCAAAAAGGGCCGATAGGAAGGAAGTGCTACGGTGGATGAAGACGTTATCGTTCCACGATGGGTATGCGGCGAATCCGAGTAGGGAGTGAACTTGCAAACTATGAAAGTCCCGGGGATGAAGAGTCATGACTTCCACATATGGATTGAGCGGATCCTTCCTGCGATGACTCGGGGGATACCTCCCCGAACCGATTAATGGCGCGTCCCGCGAGTTGAGCTTTTCTTCCGCCCGGCTTTGTGTTAAGGAGTTATCTTGGGATGCGATTGCCGATCCGGGCGTCTTTGCACCTGCGTTGATCTACAAGTTAGAGATGATATTTCCACCGGGCTTCTTCACGTCCATGCAACACCTGATTTTGCACACACCCGAGGCACGGTTGGGGGCCCCCGTGCGAGTTCCGTTGGTGCTATCCAATTGAGAGGGCTCTCAAGGTACTTCGGAGAAAATGCAGAATAAAGCCGAATTGAGCCTTCCGTGGGCGGAGGCATACGATTCCGGAGGAGGTGTCGACCTTCACACACAGCGTACTATCTTGAGAAACTTCCGGCGTCCACAATCCTACCCCTCGTTACAACGCCGAGGAGAGTTCATCGAACCTTAGCCTTTTCGGAGGGCAAGTCGAAGAGGAAGCGCAGCTACCCACAAGCACTTGTCCTTTGATGAGTGGCGCACTATCATGCTCTATGTGTTGTTGAACCTTGACCTAAACCGCTCCTTATCGCAATAAGTTCTCAATGAGCTTGTTCCACACCTCTGGCCTCCACCTATCGACCCTAAACCTCTAGCCTTGTTTTTCGAGGAATTTATTGGCCAACACCGAGAGGGAATGGGGCTCCTACCTTGCAACAAGAAGACAATCTTCTAAAAAATGGGAAACCCGATTTTATTTCCCCGTTACGCTCAAAGGTACCATCCAACTAACCTCGTTCCGGCTTTGATATTCCACTTTGGTCCTAGTAACATATAATGTAACGATCTATGTGGCCCGACCTTGCTGGCCCGCACGGATGCCGATATGTGCGAAGATTTAAAACAGTGGACAATGGCTTCCCCGTAGGGTCAACTCGTTCACCGTTTATGATGTGAATGGCTATCGGTTTCGCACGAGAAGCTACGAGGAGAGTCGGCCCAAATCCGAAAACAATGTGCACCGGAGTTCGTGCGCCCGGCTTGGATAAGAAGGACTATTACGGCATAGTCGAAAGAAATATATGAGCTCAACTTCGGGGTCCTAAAGAGCTCAAGCTAGTGGTATTCAAATGCCATTGGTTCGATCCCGATGACACGAAAAAGTGGACCCTACGATTGGGCAAGTCGAAATTCGACAGGGATTCCGTATATGGAGGAGAGGATGTCTATATTGTGGCTAATATACACGCCACACAAGTTTATTACCTCCCATGGGCGTGCCAAAAACACGCGGACCTTGCGGGTTGGTACCTTGTGCGGCGATTATCGCCGCAAATAAAGCGCTGTTCGAACGATGATGATTACAACCCTGACCCAAACACTCAAGAGTTCTATCAACCCGAGGGGCTAGAAGGACGTTTGGAGATAGACATTCTTTCGCCGATGGGCATGGAAGTAGACAACGCCATCGATGAGGGCGAGGGGTGATGAGGTGCGGGATGCTAAGGACACGCAAATTCTTGAACGATGGAGGCCGTGGTGCGCGAAGGAGCCGTGGAGGGCGATGCACTTGCGAGGACGATACAGATGATGAGGGTGATGACATTGATGATTACAATAGTGGTAGCGATAGTGATGACTACATCCCGCCTTAGGCATTCGGGGAGATAATTTCTAAATCATGTAATACTATTTTGTTATTATTGTTACCTTTCAATTATATTTCATTCATTTTGCAATACTAATTGGTTTACTATTTGTCTTTGCGAGGGACTCGACAAAATGCTAGGCGGAAGGCAACGTCGACGAGAGGATCCAATCCCTCTACGCGAGACCCCCTCTCCCCCACGCCGACGAGGAGGGAGGCCGACGAGCAGCCCCGGCGGTGGAGACGTCGGCGCGCCGGCGTCGTCCGTCCACGAGGAGGCTTGACTTTGTGTCGTCGCGTCGGACCAGCCGGGCCGGCGTCGGGCCAGGGGGGCCGTCGTCGGGCCCCAGCCCTCGTCCGGGCCACACCGCCGGAACTCGGACTCGGTGCCGAAGAGACACACCTGTCCACACGTCCTCCTCGAGTGCCGCCAAGGTCTACCAAATACGGGGCCTCGAGCCCTCCACAAGCCGATCCCTTTTCACCGCCGCCCCGTGATTCGACCCAACGGTGAAAAGTAAGTAGCCATTGATATTTTCACTACTTCTTCATATGACATGTTGAAAATCGAACTTCAAACTAACAATTTGTCTTAATGCCTCGTGCAGTAACTGGAAGATTGTAAGCGGAGGGGGCAGTGCGCGCCATATCAATGGCATCCAGAGCCTGCCGATTAGAGAGAACTACCCGGCCTCGTGGACCTCGAACAACGTGAGGGAGGTTCCCCGGACGATGGGACCACTTCGCGGCGCGCGTGAACGAGGGGCGACTTGCCGGGAAGATCAAGACGGACTTTTGGGTGAGTGTGTATGCGGGATTACTTCACGTCGTTTGAATACTATGTTTCTTAAATAATTGAATGATACATGTTTTTACGTATGCGAGAACTACTTCACGTGCGAGGCGGGAAGGAGGAGGAGGCCGCTAGAGTGCGGGGCCGGTGCAGTCGAGAACGACTCAGGACCTGTACCACGAGGCGCGTGTTTCTTGCATCACCTCCTACAACGCCGACGTGCTTGGCAAGGTGGTGAAGAAGAACGAAGCAAGGAGATGATGCTCTAGAGGGAGACCGACCTCACCGGGGAGCAAGACATCCGTGGTTCGTAGAACGCATTTATTCAGATTTCTTCAATAAAAAAAATAAGCGAGACTTCCATTAATCCTCCGCTATGTCATGCGGATGTGTCCGGAGTGGTGCGGCAAGTACAAGGGGACTGCCGGGAGGCCATTGTGGACAAGTGGCTCTTGGGCCGAGACGTGCGAGTACAAGAGACTCCGTCGGAGGTGTCGCTGGAGATGCAAGGCGCTCCACACCACCAAGGCAGCGTGCCCCTCCCGGTGTATATGGATAGATGGGTGCGATTGTGTTGATATTTTTATTCAAGCGCTCAAATCTCTTCACTTCTAACCATCTCTCAGTGTTCTCCCGCATGGTCGGCCGCATGGAAACCGGGAGGTCGGCGAGTACGGGGTGGGCCTTGACTCACGACGGGCGGCCGACCCGGCCAACGTGATACGACCCGGCGAAGGGGCGAGGGCGTCTGAAGAACGCCGGCGTCTACCCCAAGCTTACCCGATGCGCCGCGGCCAAGCGGCGCTATGGGGAGGACTTCGATCCAGCCACCGCGCCCTGGACCTGGAACCCGGTGATGAGGTTGGGAGGAGGGAAGCCGACGGCCGGTTCTCGGATGGCCAACAGCGCGATCGACCCGTCCTCTCGTTGACAGTCGAGGGTGATTCGCTCAAGGAGCACGACCTCCACCGAGCATCCCCATAGCACCTCGGCGGTCGAGCTCCATGCGACGATGCGGGTAACTTCAGTTTCATCGGTCGTTCACCGGTTTTACACATTTTCGCTACCTATGCATTGTTTCAATGTTACGGTTGTAATATTGCGGTCCGGATGGCGGCCGGAGGCCGGGCAGCGGCCCAGGCGGAAGAGTTTGCGGCGGGCGGCGGCGGCCCGAGCGAGGCCCATCGGCGGGAGTTGGAGGCAATCACGCAACACTCGGTGCGCCCGGCTACGGGGCGTGGCGAGCTACTTCCGGGGCCTCCAGATCCCGGGTGTGACCCCTCGCCTCCGTTGCCTCCCCCTGCTGTTCGCTCCACCCCGTTTCCGTTCCTCCTCTGAGCAGGACTCCGGTGAGTATATGTTGTTGTTCATTTATTTGGCATGTGCGGCTCACCTGCAGGTACTAATGAGATCGCCTCACACTTGTGCAGCCACAGTCGGCGGGTTCGAACCCGACTCCTCCAGGTGGCCCTTCTCCACCCCATCCAGCCTATCCGGTCGGCCCGACCGCACGCGACACGCGTGGCGGTGGGCGTTCCTCCTCCCGGGCGCGCGGCGGCCACACTACGGGCTTCCACACGTCCCTCCACACCACGAGTGGTCGTTCCAGTCGACGCCGCAGCACGGGTGGTATCCGGGGCAAGGTGAGGGCTCTTCGCACCAGGGAGGCCACGGTTCGGGGCCGTCAAGTTGAGGTGGTGGTGATGGATTTATTTTAGATGTTGGATATGTTGCCTTTGTGACGGATCTCGTTTCGATGTTGGACATGTTAGATTCCGTTTGGTTGTTGGACATGTTGGATTTTGTGGTATTTGTGGATTATATATGTGAATTTGTGGTATTTGTGGATTATATATGTGAATTTGTGAGATATGTGGATTATATATGTGAATCGGTGATCTATGTGGTTTATGATGTATATATGAATGTTTATGGTATATGTATATGTTGATTTGCAGCAACAAGCAATAGAAACAGCAAAAAAAAATGAAATTCAGCTTTGCGAGTGCCGGCACTCGGCAAAGCCGGGTAACCTGCAGGAAAATTGGCGGGTTTGCCGAGTGCAAAAGGTGGCACTCGGCAAAATGACCATAACTCTTGCCGAGTGCCTCCCGCATACAGCACTCGGCAAAGTCTATTTGTTTTTTCAGTAAAATAAATACTTTTGCGAGTGCCAACATCGGCACTCGGCAAAGATTTAAAATATTCAAATCTTTGCCGAGTGCGGGCGTTTGGCACTCGGCAAAGCCCCCCTTCCATATTTAATGGTCGGCGTCGGGTTGCCGAGTGCCGACACGGCACTCGGCGAACTCTTCGCCGATCGCGTACTTTGGCACTCGGCGAAGATGGCTTCGCCGAGTAAATCTTCGCCGAGTGCGGGTCGCCGAGTGCGGCACTGGCGAAGCCTTCGCCGAGTCCGCACTCGGCAAAGGACACGTCTCCTTCGTAGTGGTAATAGGATTAGTAGCTCATCATCTACCCATGTGGGGTGTTAGTTCGACTCCCTATGTAATCTATGTAATCAGCCCATGAGGCACATTGTAATACATGGACCACATTATATGCATCCTACCTCTCTTACATAAAATATTGGTTGGTCACGATCCTGTGACCTAATGAAACTTCCACTATCATCGGCCGCCCACCCCCGGGGAGATCAATCCCCGTTGGGGGCAGCGCCCTAGTAGGATGTGTGGCTGATCCCTCCGATCTGCTGCGTGCGTCATCGTCAAGCCATCGAAGGAGGCCTGTGGGGTGCAAGTCGTTGGTGCTATGGCACGACACCAGAAGGTCGGGCATCATCCACCCTTGACGTCCTGCCCTCGGCGTGGCCGTCTGTCATGCCGCTAGAGAGGTGGCGTCGCTCTACCCCACCCTGAGATTGTACTCGCAGATCTGCTAATGCTGTGTTATTTTGTTTTTCCCGATAAGAGATCAGTTTGTGTCGCCCTGCCGTTTGCCACCCGCCGCCGGCCCTCTTCAAGTAGACGCTCGGTCCGACTCTACTCATCTACTATCCTAGCGCTGGCATCGACGACGATGTTGTTGAAGGAAGACGTCGGTCGCCACCCCTGCTCTGAGTGTGACCTTGTTGCATCCTGCAATCATCGCCATTCGCCGATCACCGTTTTGCTGTTGTCCTCGGTAAGAAGCTGCTGAGTTTGTGTACTCAAGCGCCTCGACGACACTTCGAACCCACGCCTCCTCCATGCCTTCGACCACGTCCACCTCGACCTCGGCTATTTCAGCACTAAAGGGCTATCATTTGCATGAGTCTCCAGTCAAAGCTTTCGCACCGACATTCCGACTGTAGGGGGATATATCTCTATTGTTCTCCCTTCTGATCGTTCATATTGCAATGGGCCACATGTGGGGCATTAGTCCTATGGAATCTATATAATCAGCCCATGAGACCCATTGCAATACATCGACCACATTATATGTATCCTACATCTCTTACAATATTATTACTCACTACTTAAAATAAATTCAATTAGGCATTGGCCACAAGATTAACTTTTAGATAATTTCACCTGATAGTGTAATCTTCACGAATACATATATCCAGCCATTTTTGCTAATATGATCGGGAATTGGGTAGAGAAAAAATAATGCAAGTAGGATTTGAATACATCCATTTAATATTTGTGTTGGAAACGAATACAGACACGCATATATAAGTTTTATTGTATAGTTCTATACAGATTCAGACAGCTAATTTCCAACCATGACCTCAAGGCTAAACAAAAGTACTTTGTAGAACCATGGTATTTTCATCACCACTGGTCACCACTTACATATAAGATTGCCGATATATCACTACTACATAAACGATTAACCGTGGCGGACAAAAAACATTTTCCGTGGCGGTTTTTTTGTCCGCCACGGACGGAGGGTCACGGTAAATGGATGATTTTCCGTGGCGGACAAAATGCCCGCCATGGTAAATAATAAAAAATGAAAAAACAAAAACCCAGATTGGGCCCGATCGGGCCCGCCGCCCCTAGGGTTTGGGGGCGCCACCGGCGCCCCCCCGCCGAGGCGGAACTCGAGCAGGAGGAGGCCGTCCCCGCGCCGGATCTCGCCGCCCCTGGATCTCAGCCGGCGGATTCGGAGGGAGGGGCGCGGATCTTGAGCTCGAGGTGGCCGCCGCCGCCATGGAGCTGAGGCCGCGGTCGTCGTCCGCCGCCCGACCCCGCGGCGTCGTGGATCTGGGCGCCGCCAAGGAGCCGGAGGCCACCATCGTGCTTTCGCCGCCGCCGCCGAGGACCGCCCGGAGCGCGCGTCGGGAGGAGGACGCGTCGAGCGCTGCCGCCGCCGCCGCGCTGGATCTCGCCGGCGACGCCGCCGCTTCTTGCGCCCGAGCCGCCGCTGGAACCGCGCCGACGCCGCACACCCGCACGCGAGCGCCACCGGGACGGGAGGGAGAGAGGAGAGGGAGGAGCGCCGCCTGCCCGCCATAGCTCGACCGAGAAGGGGAGGATCCGGAGGGAGAGGTGGTGTCGGCGCTGAGAGAAGTGAGATGGGAGGGAGAGGTGGTGAGCGGCTGAGTCTGAGAAGGAAACCCTAGTTTTTCACTTCTCCCCTGTCTCTCTCTCTCAATATATACGAGACCGAGTTTTGGGCTTTTTCCTGGGCTTTTGGACTTGTTATTGGGCCACATTAACCGTGGCGGTTTTTATAATAAAAACCGCCACGGTTAATCGAGTTACCGTGGCAGACATTATAACCACCACGGTTAATCAAAAATGACCGCCACGGTTAATTAGGGTATTTTCCGTGGCGGTTTCTCAAATGCCCGCCAGGGAAAATAAAATCTGAACACCATGCAAAATCAATTCTGTAGTAGTGTATGTAGCAATCCTTGCAAAACAAAAAACCAATAAGTTTCTGAATAGTCCAGCTCACTGGACACCGGGTCCTTCTTAGTCAAAGTGCACGCACATTGACTAAGGTTGCAGCAGACACGAATGGGATTCCATCAGGCTGAAGATCACTGTTATATAAATAACACAGATGTGTAATTGCAGAGGACGTGCGACCTTGCTCTACTGCCAGCCATCAGGGAGGACCGAGAAGTAATACACTCTGGAAATAGCACAGGAGACAAAGAGTGACACAAAATCAATCAGCACAAAATACAAAAACAACTCAAAAAAGTAGTGGGTAGAACATACCAATGGTTGGAATGAATACTGCAATGTTCGCGTGTCTGACTTTCAGCGTCCTAATACATGCGAATATTAGGAATGTGAGAGATCAGTTGCCAGTCCGGGCCAACTCCTTGCTTGTAACGACTAAACAAACCAGGGCAGCCACCCATGTGCAATTCGCGGAGAGCAGTAAGCTGTTGTAAGGACTGGGGCAGGCATTGAAGGCCAGGACAATACTGGATCTTCAGAGTATGAAGTGCCGAGAGCTGTCCTATCCACTCCGGCAACACAGTCAGACCATCACACATTACCAAGTTGAGCACTTCAAGGGAGGTGAGATGCTGAATCACGTCAGGCAGCTCCTTCATCTCGTCCCAACGACAAATTTGCAATGAGGTAAGGGACGTAAGGTGCTTTGTCGATTCTGGGAGGCTGCCAAGCATCGGTGTCATGAAGACAAACAGGAATTGCAAAGAACGCAATTCGCCTAGCCACTCAGGAAGCATTGTAAGGGTCTGGCATACTTGTATGCACAACACCCTCAGGGAGGTGAGGTTTCGAATGTTATCAGGTAATTCTTTCAGATCATTGCAGCATTCAATATGCAAGGTTTCTAGTTCCGTGTGGCCCTGCAGGAATTCCCAATTAGATGATGATCCTGTCATTTTTCTTACTCGTAGTTCCTTGAGGCAAGGCACCGCTGAATGTACATTGATGGATGACGAAGATTCATCGGCAGCTGGAGGAAGTGCATGGGACAGGCTACCTGTGGATAGCAGCTGCTCGTTGCTTTCTTCAAAAGACAATGACACCAAAGATGGTGGGAAGTAGGGTTTCACATTCAATTTTGGGCAGCCTGTAATGCGAACTTCAGACAGGACAGGAAAACAACATTTTGCTTCTGATTCTTCCCCATGAATTTGAAAACTGATTGTTGTAGTCCACAGCTCCTCTAAGTTAGCCAATTTGACCAGAGTGAGTGACTTTAGCGAACGAAACTCCTGAAGTCCTCGTATATACTTCAAGTTAGGAAATTCTTCTAGTGTCATTTTTGTCAGAGAAAGGAATTGACATAGACTGGCCTGCTTGAACACTATGCCAGCATAGAAAGAAGAATCATTTAGCTTCGTCATCCAACTTGGCAAAATGGAGCCTCTGTAACCACAGATTTTCAGGTTCCCAATTTGTGATGGTGGTTCAAGAGCATTAAGCACACGCTGATCTTGTTCCACATCTGATACTATCTCCTCTTCCGTTTGACTTCCAATTTGTGATGGTGGTTCAAGAGCATTAAGCACAGCCTGATCTTGTTCCACATCTGATACTATCGCTTCTTCAGTTTGACTTGAAGACCAGGTCAACTCCAAACTCCATATATTCTTACGCTTCAACATGGCCTTTTCTGCCTCACCTGGATCCTTCAGGTATTTAAGGTTTGTAATTTCCATACGTCCACTTATCATATCAAGATTTTCAAGCTCTGAGATTCTTGCATCATCTCCACCACAGCCAACAGCAAAGAGGCCCAAATGTTTTAACAGGGTCAGCTGACCAAATCCTGATGGCATGCATTGTAGTTTTCCACAACCCTCTACATTCAAAACTGTAAGATTTTTTAAGTTAGATATACCTTTAGGCAATTCCACTAGCTCCTTGCAGTTTTGAAGGTATATACACTCTAGAGTACAAATCGATGTAACCCATTGGGGCAGTACAGTCAGTTTGGTTTCTGAAAGGTGGAGAGTATGAAGCATCGGGCAGGCAAATGTGCGTGGTAGGTCTTGCAGACCCCAACAACCATGTAAGTTGACTGTCTGTAAGTTGCTAAACTCACCATTGAATTCTGAAGGAAGTTGCAAAGATGAACAACTGATAATAAGAAGAACCCTTAGGTTCCCCAGTCTACCCATGGAGCTCGGTATGTCTCTGAGCTTTCGACAGTAATTTAGTTGTAAGAACAGAAGATCTTGACAATCACCAATGGACTCAGGTAAACTCTCTAGATCGGCAATATCATTCAACTCTAGAGTTCTTAACTTCTTAAGCTTGCCAATAGACTTAGGTAACACCACAAAACCTTTGCAACTAATAAAATGGAGTGACTGCAAGTTCCAACAGCCTGATAGAGCCTCTGGAAGTTCTGTGCAACTAAGGTGATGGATTTCAAGATATCCAACATGTTCGAACTTCAGTATGAATTGTGGAAATACTGTATCAACTGCATAGTCTAGAACAACACTACGGATATAGAAAGTCTCATGGTTATCAAATGACGGGTTGCCTCCAGAGACATATACAGCACGGAGTTTGTCAAATATTCTCCCTCAACCTTCTCACTGCAAGACATCAAAGACAAATATCTGCATTTTTGTGACCAGTTATGTGTAGTCATGTCCTTCGGTAGAGATTCCATCGATTCATACTGTAAAATATAACGAGTAAGATCATGAATCAGGCCATGCATCTCGCATACTATACTTTTTTGGGGCCAAGTTTCATAGAGTCTTTGAAGAAATCCAGCTTTCATAAGGGCATCAAAGTATTCATTTCCAATATCATGTGCCAGCTCTTCATTCTTCAGCTTGATGAATCCATGGGCAATCCATTGTTCAATCAAGTAGTCTTTATTGATTTTGTAGCCTTTTTGGGAATATGGAGCAAAATGTGAAGCACTCCTTTTAGATGATCTTTCAAGTAAATATAGCTCAGTGTCAAGGATGCAAATACCCTGCCTTCTATATTCTCTTCTTCCCATAGATTATTCTCTCTTATAGCTCTCCAAGTATTTATTGTCCTCTTTTCATGGAGAATAGATGCAAGAGTTTTTATTGCTAAGCGGCACCCCACCACATTTCTTCACGATATCTTTTCCAATCTGAATATAAGAAGAGTCTAAATCTTGTTCCACCCAACCACAACTGTTTAGAAAGAAGCTCCAGCTCTCATCCTCTAAGAAGAATGGCAATTTGAATACATCCTCCGCTTTTACAGCTTCTGCAACACTTTGGCTACGAGTAGTCAGAAGAATCTTGCTTCCATTAGCACCATTATTTAGGAGAACCATGAAATCCTCCCACTCTTGCCTATCCTCGTGCCAAGCATCATCCAAGACAAGAAGAAACTTCTTTCCACTCAATTTGGTTGAAATTGCATGGAGCATTTGCTGTTGGGCATGGACACCAGAGTTTTGTTGAACGAGCGGCTTCAAATAGCTTCCCAATGAATTTATCTTTGCAAAAATCTTGCGATACATGGACCCAGAATATTGTATTTGTGAAGTGTTCCTTTATCTTGTCATCATGACAGATATGTTGGGCCAAAAAGTAGTCTTGCCAGAACCACCAAGCCCAACAATAGAAACTATATGATTACATTTTTCTTTGTTAGATTGTACAAGCTTAGATATGATTTTGTCCTTCACATGATCCCTTGATGGTATTTTTTAAGTCTTCAACATTACTCAAGAAAGACTGATATGATGTTTCCTTGTTTCTGATTTGAGTTGGTTGATCCACTTGTAAATTGTGTTGTGTATCCTTCACAATTGTATCAAATGTCGTCTTGATTTCGTCTATTTTATGGGCCACCATGTGTCGGAACGGAAGCAACTCGGTTTTGCAGAAAAGTTGTCAGTTATAGCAGCCTTATCAGGGTCGCTATTTACCTTGTATTTCTCATCTTCAATGTAGACATCATCAACTAAATCATAAATCTCATTAGCAAGACTTCTCAATTTCATCACCCCTCGACCAGATGCTTCATGGCTATTGTTCTGCCACGAACCACAGCCAGCCAGCTAACAATCCTTGTATGTATATCCTGAAGCTCCGAGAGATCCTTTTTTAAACCAGTAATGGAAGCAAACTCACAGGATATCAGTGAGCCTAGCTTGTTTCCTGCAACAGTTAACAGTCCAGATGCTAAAAGCACCCCCAATTCCAGCCATATTTGGAAGGCTCCTGTGCCAAACCCCTGTGGATAAAATTGCAAAACGAATGATTATGTGAGTTTTGCCACCTTAAACTAATATGGTTGATGTGATAATACAAGCAATATTATTTTTTAGCTCTTGAATAATAAAATGGATGTAAAAAAAGTTCTGAAATTACGAACTAAGGTGAGTTATCTGGATAGTATATAGGAACTCACTGGAAAAAATTACTCCTGTGGCATTTTTTTTCAAGAACATGCCATAGGAAAACAAAAAGATATAGTTTGGAATGGATGTCGGTCCTTGCTCTATGTGCAGATGGTCTAGATTAAGCAATTTCATGTCACATGATTATGAGCCACAAAGAGCATGCATATCAGAGGATACACATTGATGTAGCGACAGAAAAATAAGTTGTGTACAAATACCTGTGCCGACGGTCAGAGCAGAGCAAGAGCAACAGACGTATCAAATATGACACTTTGGCTTATTATGATGCAAGTACCTTGAGTAGGTACAATAATTCTTGGCACTTACTGAGAAACCTGAAAAACAATTCATCATTAGCGAGAAATTCAATCAGGAAAGCCAATAGGAAGATATATTTGCAGAAGGAATTAGAGCACCTACATAGATCGAAGCTCGAATCAGGTGCCTGATCCTATTCCATTACCCTGATACGCTGGCTTTGGTGATTCAGGATGCAGAGTTGCAGACAGTAGGAGCCTAGGAGGTGCAGCTTAGCTGGATGCCTGGATGGCAGAGAGACGACCCTGGTAGAGCTTTCGGTAGCTCCAGTTCAGTGCTTCAGGGTCAACTATCCCTGCATGACACTACAAAATGTAGCGACACATAATTTCTCCGGATTAATAGCGCAAAGGAGACATGTAACTACTCTTGAGCCTACTGCAATCAAGGAAGTGTAAAGGGAGCCATCATGAAAATTCGTTGCCAACCAAAATTTAAACCATAAAAACTTGAGCTGCGGGGTAAGACAGCCCCAGGCAATCGGGCACTGCATTATGACGAATTCCTCCTCACACAACGCAGGTCGACTGAACTTCCGAACCCCATGTCCTACCCATACACAGTAATATCATAGCCCATGTGAAAACAACCACAATCTGGACCGGACCTTAGACCTGTGCTTCATAGTGAAAAAGATGAGGGGATTCGAGCTCAGGATAGGAGCAGTGCTACTCAATCACCTAACCAAGTCAGGTAGCGGCCCTTTCATGTCAGACCATTATTGGCGTCAATTGGACCCAAAAGTTGTCCTAAAACGGCACCACAAGACTTGATATTGGGCGAAACAACCAATTAAGTGAACACAGCCACCATACCTGTCGTTTGATGCCTTCACAAATGATTGACAGGTAGACAATTCTTGGCACTCTCTCATCCGTCGACGAGGGTGATCGATGCGCAGTCAGGCTACAACTTCCAGAAGCCCCAGGCCAGTAGTGGTCGAGGACGCAACTACGCAGGCACTAATGACTTATATTCGCCAGAAGCTGTTGCCTGACACGATCCTTCGTCCTTGGGCTCTCCGTCGATGGGGTCCGCAGCCATTTCCTCGACCTCGCCGTCCTTGGGCATTCCGTCGAACAGGCGACGGGCGCGTGTGCTGCCTGGGCGTGCAGGGCAGAACAGGACGAATGAGCGGAGCCAAAGAACAAGGTGGAAAGAACGAGGGCGCCGTCAGAAAGGTATTCAGGAGTCAGGTCACCCTTCACCTCATCACCATTGGTCGAGAGCACTCGCCGGCCGCCTCCGTCGCCTCGAAGAGAACACCGCACCACCGGACGCGCCGGACTGTTGAGACAGTGAAGCCGACTTATTTAATTGTGGACAAATTGTACCCGAAAAAAATTATCAACAAATTAAGATATTAACATTACATTAATATTTCAGGTATTTTTTTATTTGTGCAAAGGCATTTGTTAAGTAACATATTTATATTAACATAGGGTATGTATAACACACGTCGGCAGCGAGCTGGGGGCGGCGTGGCGGCGGCGAGCTGGGGCGGCGGCGGTTGGGAAGGAGAGAGAGAGGGCACGAGATTATTTTTTTAATTGCTTGTCTCCCTAAGAGATTACAGACATTTTACTTATATAGTCCGGCTTAGTGGGATTTGTAATCCAAACAATCTCTAAAGATTTCTTTATATGATTGGAATATCTTTTAAAAGCAATCCTATTTATTGCCTAATAAGGGTTTTCTTGTAAATTGAAATATTCCTTGCACACCAAACAACTACACCACAACACCACAATTTCCGGATGGATGGTCTGGCGCTAAAAAGCCACCTAAAAGCGTCCACGCGGTCTGCTGCTAAAGACATTTAGCGTCAGTTTTAAGCTGATGCTGTAAGTCCTGACACAAACTCTTTATCGTCAGATCAGTCCTTTAGCATCAGACAGTCTATTGCCATCAATATTTTTTGCGCCAGATAGCTTGACATTACTCTAGCGTCAGATAGCATGACAATCCTCTATAGCGTCACACAGTTTGACATTATAAATGCCTTTAGCGTCAGATGGTTCGACGAGATCATTTGACTGCATTTAAAAAAATAAAAGGCCATTTTGCTACAATTTAACACAAAATGTTAAGATATTATGTACATTTCTAATACAAATAGATTCATTCATTATCAAAAGCAAACACTCACTGGGACATACAAATATGATCAGCCATTACAAACATGAAACATTGATAAGTCCATCGTATCAGCTACTTGTATCCAAGAGAGAATAGCAGCTAAATCAGCTGAGTGGAAAATCATCTACAAACTTGCTAACTAGCACCAAGCTACTTGTATCCAAAGAGAGAGAATAGCACCTAAATCAGCTGAGTGGAAAATCATCTACAAACTTGCTAACTAGCACCATATCAGACTTATTAACTCTTTGGTGAAGTTTATTGAAGTCCGAAAGTTAATCTCTCCATTTGCTCTTCTTGGTTCAGCAAGACCACTGGATATGGTTATCTGACATTCTACAAATTTGAAAGAAAATTCATAAGTTTCTCAAAAGAGGCGAAATTAAACTGATGGCACTGTGAATGAAGTGGCAACTGCTTTCAAAGGGCAAAGCAAAGAGCAAGGCTGTGTATTATGTTGTCCTAGTAGCATGTTCCATATTGTTGACCAAGATCGATTAATGTGACCACTAAAAATATATGGACAGTATACAAAAGTTAGGATTTAGTCACAGCAAAAGCATGTTATCATCAGTAGGTTAACCATATATAAGAAGCAAAGTTGATATAGTATAAGAGATTTCGATACTATAACATATGCCAGCTTTAAAAACATCAACACATATTGAGTTACATAGACGATAGGCAAAATCAAAAGCTAACCCTTCAAGTACCATGACAGCTTCAGAAGAAATGACATGAACTCAATTATGTGGTAGCTGGACCATCAACTCTCGGCAGAAAAATACAAGTGCAATATGCTATTTTGTTATATACATAAATCTTTGCATTTTAGCCAGTGATTCCCATCTCAGCTGCCAGTCAAAGCTTGAGCCCAGTTTCTATATACCATCGAAACTTCCATATAGCAACTAAAAATCAATAAGCAGCAAGCATATTTAAACTAACTAAAAAGGCATGGTGCTGGTTTGATGTAGAGACAAGAATGGTGAACAAGCAAATGCTCTCAGTTGTGCTCTGTACAAATGAGTCAAACATTTATTTGTGTCAATCAGGTTCAAATAAATAGAACAAAAATTAACTATAAGATAGTAAAGGTGCTGGTATAATATTTTCTATGGCATGTCTCTTTATATTGCAAGAAACAAAGTTCATGGCATATTGTTAAGCAAACTGCATGGAAGCAGCAGGCTAGCAGCGTATCGCTAAGCAGCAAAATTCACTGAAGTTACGTTGGCCAGTCAAGCAACAAAAATCATGACAGCAAATTGGTCAAAATACATGTAAATCACTGGAGCTGTTACAAGCATATTAGCACATCTGCAACCAGATACTAGTGCAGATTTATATACTACATGGACTGAACAGTAGTGACAAAATTGACCATCTCCATGCATGGATTATTCATGTTGTTCTAGATTGGGGTAAACAGGTTGTCGGGCATGAAGGTTAGATGTATATACCTGCAGCATTGGAAGGCGAAGGCATTTAATCCAGCTAAGACAAGAAATAAAAAACCTTGGCATTGGCGTTGTCCTCTGGATCCACGAACCCTGCAAGCCCAAACCCTTGGACACGCCTTTTGTGAGATCCAGTGATGTCGTGCGTCCGCCTCGTCGCATCCGCCTCGTCGCATCTGCGCCCTGCTCGATAGATCTGCTGATAAATATCCTTGAAACTAACATATGGTTATGAAGATATGAACCAGTCAATGAATAAAAAAATAGAACTCAATGACAAAAGTGTGAATCGATGTTTAGCTACTCTCACTGAACTCAATCACAAACAGATTAAGTCAATGATTAAAAAGTGTCCAATAACTGGACTCCAAATAGATTTAGAAGTGTTCAACCATTACACTGAAAGGCAATAACATCTCATAGTCATAGCGAATATGCACTATGGAGATTCAGTTCTACTAGATGAATTTGAGTGTTAAGCACAGTGAAATGGAGCATTCAGTTCTATTGAGTTGGGGTGATTAGTGAGTCTATGTGCAGGCATGGTGAAATGGTATTCGTGTATCGATATTTTTTTCTCTATCCAAAATTCCACATTCGTACTCAAAAAAATCATGAGATATCTGGCATTATCAGTAAATAACAAAGAACACTTTAAGTCGTCTTAAACTTGTTTGTGGAAAGTTTATGGATATAGGTGACACGCTTTATCTAAGTTTAGGACTGGACTACTCGATCACATCACGGGAGTTGCGCCGCCGCCCCAAACCCTAGGGGTGCCGCCACCGGCTCCGCCTTCCACCACCGCTGGTCCCCCTCCCTTCTCCTCCGGCATCACACCGGTGGTTGAAGGGAGTGGGGATCCATAGTTTTTAATAAGTTTTTTTCTAGTAGATCGAGTCTTCAAGGTTCAAGGTTTCTCTGGAGATCCAATCGAAGAGATTGGCCACGATGTAAGGCGTCGTCAAGATGATCGATGGAGCAATGGAGCATGTCGTTCCTCAACGGTGATGGCAAGGCGAAGACATCACCATTGATGGAGAATAAGGTACTCCGGCCCTTTCTTTGTCTCGTTGTGGTTCTATGTGGCCATGGCGATGGGCTAGTGAGATTTTGTTTTCCAACGATATCTATCCGGATGTCGGTTGGACTTGTGTTCTCTTATGACGAATCTGGTGAAGGCAACGACGATGAGTTCGACGACGTAATCGGCGGCGCCAATTTCACTATGTTCGCATATGGAGTTTTAGCAGTTTACTCCTCGTTTACAAAAGTAATGGATATGAGGACGACGACGGGTGATGGTGAGATGGCCCTGTTCGTTCTGATCGGAGCTTGCATCTGTGGTATATCCGTTTGAGATGATCCTAGATGGTGGAATTTATGACTTTTTCAAGGTTTCTTGTCTCCCATCAATGGAGGTGGAGTAGTTTGGTTTACTTTTGTAATGAGAGGATGTAACTTGCTTTAGGACCGGTCTGGCATAGTTAGTGCCAGCATGGACCGCCACATCAACTAACGTGAAGACGTACCATGGCCTACTTTAAGCGAGATTTCTTTAGATGCAAGTCTTCCGTGGACTATAAATACAAGGAACTTGTAATCGGTTGAATATTAATCAAAAAAATTAAAGGGGTAACTCCCAACAGCTCATGTCTCCCAGCTCTCTCTCTCTTTCTCTCTCTCATGCCCCCAGCCCCCTTGCCGCCGCATAACCACCCCTGCCCTACCGCCGCGCCGCTTGCGCTATTGTCGACACCGTCGCCGCCCCCCTCGGGCGGGTGTGACAAATGGTATCCGGAGATCGATCCGATCCACCCACGCCGCCACCATCGAGTTCGATGGCGCACCGCTGCTGTCCCTATCATGGAGGCCATCTACGCGCTTGGATCGAAGAATGCCATCAAGAACGCTACGATCTCCAACCACATCAATGTGATCATGAAGGCCAGCGGCATCTTTGGGCGACATCCTCGACGCCGCCCCTACCACGGGTGCCACCGACGATAACGGTGCTTCCCCAGCGCCACCGACATCGTCCCCACCATGACCACCAACATTGCAAGCAATGAGCACACCTTCCCGAGGGCGCCTCCACCGTCGTAGCTCGAGATTAGATCCGGATCGGATCGGGAGGCCACCACCGATATCCACCAGCTGCTCGACGAAAAGCCTACCCAACTAGGCCTACATCGCCAGACCCCAACAACGGTCGGATAAGTTCCTATAACACCGAAACATCATCTTTGACAATAGCAACACCAGAAACACCATTACCATCATGGGCAACACACCGGCGTTGCTGGCGTCGCCCTCTACGCCCGGACAACACCGGCACTAGGGACAACAACGGCGTCAACCACCTCGCAAACCAGAACATCACCGGCTCCATAGTCACCAGGCAAGTCCATCTCAACCAACATGGAGCCCCTACCACCATCGTCAATTCTACAATGACATCGCCCGACGTCTCCATTGATGTCGCTCACCTCGATGTCCTTGACATCAACAACGCCTCCAAAGATGCTATCAACGACATCGTTGTGGGCACCTATGCCAACATCGATGATGATGACGCTGCCCCCAAGGGCGTCGCCAACAACAACGACTCCTCTCCCACGAGTGCCACTGCCGAGCCCGACGTCGACAGCCGGAACAACGACAACACCCCCATGGACGCCACTGCAGATGAGAAGAACAAAGTGCCCTCAGGCGCTGCCGCCAACATGGTCATCTACTCGGCGCACTTGACGACGAGATTAGTCTGATGAACCTGCTGAACGTCCCTCCAACATACACTATGGCGGAGAACATCGACAACCAAGCTACACATCTGTTCGCAGCTACGACACCGTAGGCGCATCTCAAGCTCCACAAGCAGTCGGCTTCTTGATGACACCAGCATTAGCTCCGGCGCAGAAGGCGCCTCCATCAGCACCACGACAACGGAACATCGGCCCTAACAAAGACATGGAGGATCAAAATCATAGAGGGAAACTAGGTAACTACCTTGTAAAACCTTGTTTTGTTACAATACAATATGCATTGCTACATTATGGAATTGACATTATGCTTTGTAAAAAAAACTTATATTATGCATGGGTGTGGCTGCCATTTTTTTAAAGCAGTGTAAGTGCCAACCCCGATGGCCATTTTTTCTGGTTCGCCGCTGCATGAAAAACCCTCACACATCTTTACTCACATAGCACACAATTTACACTTTGGCCTACGGAGGAAGAGACAGATTCGATAGAATGCTTCGCCATTGTGAACCGTTGGAAAGAAGACAACAACACCCTGACGGCCTAGTTGATCCCAAGGATTTCGCTCATGGAGAGCAAATCGCAGAACCCTTCTCCACCCTGCACATCCAACTGATCCGCCGCCGTGTCGAACTCCCAGCACATGCTGCCGCCAATGCCGAGCCCGTGCCGGGAATCCACGGCGCCGCACGGCTCGTCCACCTGCGCGCCAGACGACGAGCCCTGGTGGCTCAGGCCCTGGGTCGGGCTGCGGCCGCCCCCACACGTCGAAGACGCCGGTGTCGGACCCAGCGCCACCAGGCTGGTCCCGTAGTCCATGTCCAGCCAGTCCGCGAACATGAACTTCGGGAGCACCGGCGCGTGCGGGCGCACGGGGCGCCCGCGCCGCTTGGTGACGGTGAGGCAGCTGGAGTCGTCGGCCGGGGGCGACTCAAAGCTGGCTCGGACGAGTCGGAGTTCGTCAGCCGGCTGGCGACGGATCCCTGGCCGTTCTCGCTGGGTTCGGGCTCACGTGGACGTCGGAACGGGCGGTGTCGCCGGGTTTCCCTGCGCGCTGCCCTCGACACGCTTCTTGAGGTATGAGTTCCAGTAGTTCTTCACCTCGTTGTCGGTCCGGCCCGGCAGATACCGTGCGATCTGAGACCACCTGAGGCCAAGAAATTTTTCAGTGTCATCAGTGAGTCGGTCATAAAAGGTTAATCACTGACAAAAACTGAATTTGCAGCGACAAGCTAGCTGGGACCCTAAACCTGTGCTATACTACTCGTGTAGCTTTCTATATACTCTACTCATATGTACAGTAGCATGACGTATTCGTAAGAACTCTGACGCCTTCTTTTTCGCTTGGCGGTAGTAGTATAATATTATAGGATTATATAACTACGAATCAGTTGAATACAATATAATACTATGCCACTTGGTGACTTGGCGTGAGTACCAGTACTTAAAGGTCTTGGTTCAGATCGTCGAAGTAAATGATTGTTATATATATAAATCGGCCAACTCCAATCCAATTGGTCGGGCTGGATAGTTGACACTTGTATTTTTAAATCGTTCCATCATTTAATTCAGAACGATATCGTGTTTTGTATATCGTTTAAAGTGTAAAACCGGAACGTACTACATAAAGTAAGCTTTACTTGCATATGTCAGTGAAAGAAATTTGAGCACTGGGAAAATCGAGTATCTCTCTATGGAATGCATATGTGTGTCAGCATCAACTCCACCACTTAAATTAGCGATATCCATGGCATCCAGGTAGAATTTAGAAATGAAACGCTACTACAATATAGTTGAGCTTGAGCTAGCCATTTGGTAATGGAAACCTTACTTGTCAGTAATCGTCTTCTAGCAGTACAAGCTGTACAAGTGTAGTACAGGCTAAAAAAAAAAAAAAAGGTGAGAAAGTCTTTGCTGGTGCTTACTTGTTGCCCAGGTTGGCGTGAAGGCTCATGACGGTCTCCTCTTCCTCCTGGGAGAACATGCCGTGCTTCAGCCCCGGCCTCAGGTAGTTGATCCATCGCAGCCTGCAGCTCTTGCCGGTGCGCTGAAGCCCTGAACGAGTGGCAGGCAAATTAGCACACGCAGCGCCAACAAGGTGCATTGCAATTTGCTAGGATTCTCGTGCGATTTCTTACCAGCCTTGAGGGGCAGAGCGCTCCAGCAGCCGTGGCCGTAGCGGAGGATATAGTCGCGGAGCTTGTCGTCCTCCTCCGGCGACCACAGGCCCTTGCGGTACTGCACCTTGGGCTTCTGGCACGCCTTGCACCCCATTGTTTTCTGCTTGTTAATTGCCAGAGGAAATAATGTCGCTGCAGTGCGGAGGAGCTCCGAGCAGGAGGAAGAAACAAGGAAGGACAGCAGTAGCAGCTTGGCAAGAAAACTAGCTGTGTGCACGATTTTATAAGCTAGGGCTGGGAACCATACCAATGATGAGGTGGTTGTTTTTATAAGGGCTGGGAACGTAGCCACTTGCTCTCTGTCTCTGCACATCTAGTGCAACTCGATCCACGTCCAAACGGGAGGGGATTGTGTATGCTTGCTTTTGGATGTTTCCTCAAGTCAATAGACCAAGTGGCATGATGCCTTGATGCCTACATGCACAGGTGAGGTCCGTCTGTGTCGGCCATCTATCTCTTTCTCATCGACCTCACCTGCTGCTTCAAAAAGAAATAATAAGCACGTGCAAAAAAGGCCTTTACTTCCTAATAACGAGTAACGACGAACATCACACGTATTGCGTCGCGTCCCTCAACACGTAGGCCATGAGGGTCCGAATTCATGACGGGGACGGCTCACTTTCAGAGAGTTTGTTGCTCAGTGTGTATAAAGACGTACTCAGTACTCTTATGTGGTCAAGCGAATGTGACACGTACGAACAAGCTAGTGCTGCCGCCGTAAACAACTTCCCTAGCTACCTCTTTACGAACAACGTTTTTATAAACCACTTGGTGATGGATTTTCCTTTATTAGGTCGCCACTTGCTTAAAGGCAGCTCCAATTTGTTTGCAATTTAAGGGAAAAACGCCGGCTCGATCTATAATAGGTTTTCAATAACAGAAATTGTGCTCTGCTAGGTAGTAACAGGTATATTTTGTCCAATTAACACGCAAGCATCATTAACCACTCGAATGTGCTGTTGCATTGTCTTTTAATATATATTACGCGGAATTCCTCACGTTGCTGCGGGTGTGGAGGAGAAATATAGATTTGTTAGAATGCTAACCACTAAAAATTAGAGATGGATGTCTCGCATTACCGCATGATTTGTATCCAACGTGGAGAAGGTGAAGTGCAAGTGACACACATAATGACTTTGCTCGATGTGGCTTTATAGGACGGTAGTGGGATAGTAGGAGGGCCTCATGGATGACCTGCCACAAGGATGAGCTAGAGAATCTTTATAGGAGATACATATATAAATTTCATGCCCTCGGGGAAAATTTTCCATTATATAAGATCAATCCTACACTACCGAAACCGACGATTTCCGTGGGGAAAATCTTTCCCGTCAGCCAAATGAAAAAAACATCACGGAAACAGCACGATATCCGTGAGCCACAAGATAACCTCACGGGAAATAAAAACCCCACGGAAAACTAATTTCCGTGATGTACAGCTCACGGGAAATAGCCGATCCCATTCCGTGTGACTTTCGCTCACGGGAAGGGAACGGCCGCCGTCGGCCCCGCTCCGTCACCTCCATCCCCTTTTCCCGTGATACCTCCGTCCAGCTCACGGGATATCTCTTTCCCCGTGAGCAGGATTTCCGAGGGCGAACAAAGGGCTCTTGGCATAGGGTCCCCTTTCCCGTGAGAGGTCTACCCTACTCACGGGAAAGAAGCTCATGGGAAATTTTTTTTTTGTTTTCACCACCAAACTTTTTCTACACTTGTTGCACATCATATGACACTCAATATTAAAGTTTGGTGAATTATTGACTTTATTTGATATATTTAGTTAATTATTCTCTTTTACAGAATTTTTGAAATGAGGCCAATTTTGAACTACAAGTGCTTCAAATTATTGAAAAACATTAGTAGAAAATTTATATTCCTCATACTCAACATAACGTAAGACCTTGCATTTAAAAAAAAATAATGAAATGGAACATCTTAATACGAAATCATGAACGTTAATCCTTGTTTTGATGGCTTAAAAATTCTAGAAAATAAACCGATGTGCAAAAAATCATGAAATTTGATAATATGTCATGATATCTTATGCCGACGCTATGATAAAAATTTGGAATGTTCCGCACAAGTTGGCACGTCACGATGTTCACAATCTCCAACATCTACGTAGAAGCTCCATGTTTGTTGAGAGTGATCTAGTGTGATTTCATGTGGATGTGGCGATCAAGTTGTGGTTTGGCTCACGAAACTTTTTCTCGTATGCAACAGGACCTCGGATATCGTGTCATGTCTACTTTCGAGAATTTTTTGGATTATATTGGTAATTATTATAATTTTTGGTTGTAGTGAAGTTAATACAATTTTGAAAAGAAAGAGATAGAAACACATAAAATAATGGCATTTTTTTTTAGGAAAAGATAAAATATGTATGTGTGAGTGTATTTGATAAGGTATTTTTGAAGTAATCTTGATCAAAGTTTGAAAATATATATGTTAGACAAAGAAATTGGAGGAATGAATTTAATTTCTGAAAAACTCCATTCCCGTGAGCGACTCACGGGAATGGCAAGCTATTTCCGTGATGGATGTCGGGGCTCACGGAAATCGGGCTGGTCGGTGGGACCCGCATCGCGGCCGGCGGTGTAGATATTAAAAAAAACAAAAAAAACTGCTTTCCCGTGTTGGATATGTTTGGATCACGGGGAAATATCCGGTCGGTGGGACCCGCATCGCAGCTGGATATTTAAAAAAAAAAAAAAAAAAACTTCTTTCCGTGATGGATCCGGGTGGATCACGGGAAATCGGCCGCTTTCCGTGAGCGGCCCGGATCCATCACGGGAAAGGACAACTTTTTTTAAAACAAAGTCAAGTCAACCGCCGCCGCGCCCGCCTCTCACACTCACACACGCACACACGCGAACACACACACACACACACACACACACACGCCTGCGCCGCCCCGCGCCGCGCCGCGCCTCCCCGGCCGCGCCCCGCCTCCTCAGCCGCGCCACACATGCGCGCCCCGCCCGCGGCGCCGTCACCGCCCGCCCGGCGCGCCACAGCCCGCCCAGCGCGCCTCCTCGCGCGCCACCGCCCGCCCGCGCGCCCCACCGGCCTCCCAGCGGCCCGCCGCCCGCCCCGCCCGCCGCGCCTCGCCGCGCGCCTCCCATGCTCCCCGCCCGGCTTCCCGCGCCGCGCCGCCCACGACCGGCCCGGTTGCGCCGCCGTTCGCCCCCCGGCGGAGGAGGGAGGAGGAGGGGCGTGGGGGGCGCCCGAGAAGGGAGGGGAGGAGAAAGGGAGGAGGAAGGAAGGGAGGGAGGGAGGAGGAGGGAGGGAGAAGGGGAGTAGGAGGAGGAAGGAGGGAGGAAGGAGAAGGAGGGAGGAAGGAGGAGGAAGGGAGGAGAGGAGGAGGAGGAAGGAGGAGGAAGGGGGAGAAGGGGAGGAGGGGGGGAAGGAAGGAGAAGGGAGGTCCCAACGCCGCGTCGCCGCGGCGTACGTGTCCCGACGCCATTTTTGCCGGCACACCTTGCACCGCCGTCGTCCGCCAGCGTCCCGTGGTGAGTTCGTCGTCGTTTTCACCTTCACGGGTTGTCGGCCATCGTGCCCCAAATGTTATTGTCGGCCATCGAGCCCCCTGGATGTGATTGTCGGCCATTGTGCCGTGTGCTTTGTTTGCGGGTATTGGAAACCTCCCCATACGAGGGGAGGTTCTCACGAAATTTTCAACCCGATCCGTGTGTTTGTTTTCATGCGAGAGGAGCCCTCCGGAGCGGAGTTGAGTGCCTTGCCGAGCCGGCCGGGAGTCCCTTTGGCGGCCCCGATCTTCTTCCTCGTCGGGTAGCCCCGACTCCACCGCGACCCTAGGTATATCCCTTCCTTCCGTGCCATGGTCGTAGCTAGATCGCGCGGCTTCGGTTAGGCGTCTCCGTTCGAAAGAGATACGGTTGGAAGTATGCGATCCCCCTGCATACCTATAACCGTATCTGTTTCGAATTGTCCACGTTTTTGGACAGCAGGGGATGCGTAGATGAGGTTTGTTCCATGCTCCACTCTGTGATTCGAGTTTGAAGCATCTCCCTCGTTGTTCTTCGAATACACAGCTCCCCCCTCTCGGGAGGGCGTGTATTCGAGAGAACAGCGGGGAGGTGCTTGCGAAATTGTCTCGGATAGGAGTGGAGCATGGAACAGGACCTCATCTACGCATCCTCGTGATTAGGACCTATCTTCACCTACTAGATGGTAGGATCGTTGTGTAGATGCACTTTGCATTCTTATATTCTCGCGCATATGATATAGAATGGATGACCGTGCTGGATATATACGATGGTCGGAGGAGTTTTGGAGATTATGACCTTGAATGGATTAGGAAGTGCGGTGCTTTTCGTGGACAAGGCATTTCGAGAATGCTCGAGGTGCGAGTAAGGTTTGGTGTCCATGCAAGAATTGTGACAATAAAAAAAAGGCAAAGTAAGGAGGACATGTCTAAACATCTTCCCAAGTTTGGATGGACGGATGGCTATAAGCGGTGGATCTTCCATGGTGAAACCGGCGTATGAGAGACGAGGTCGTGAGGCAACGCATCGACGATCTTGCTTCCGATGCCGGATAGGAGACATGGTAGATGACTTTCATGCCGGAAACTTTGAGCAAGGACTTGGAGATGAGGGGGAGGAGGAGCCGAAGAAACCGCAAAGGCCTATTACAACATGTTGGAGGCGGCACAAAAACCCCTTCATGACTATTGTGAGGTCTCCAAACTAGATGCCATTTCACGCCTTATGGACTTGAAGGCCCGATGCAATATTAGTCGAGACGGCTTCACCGACATGTTGACGGTCTTTGGGGGCTTGCTTCCGCAAGGTCACGTCTTTGCCAAAGAACATGTACGAGTCGAAAAAAGTCCTCAAGGTACTCAAGTTGCCTTACGAAAGCGGATACATGCTTGTGAGAACGGGTGCGTCTTATTTAGGAAAGACTACAAAGATGATACACACCGTCCCAAAGTGTAAATCCTCCAGGTACATAGAGGTAGACCCTGGTGAAGACGGTGAGAAGAGGCAGCTTAAGATCCCCGTGAAAATCCTACGGTACCTTCCCTTTGCACCGAGGTTACAAAGGATGTACATGACCGAGGAGTTCAAGAAAAACAGATGACATGGCACAAAGATGGGCGTCGCTACAATCCAGATAAGATGGTACACCCATCCGATGCCGAAGCATGGACCCATTTCAACAATATTCATCCTGACAAAGCTATGGAGGCTCGTAATGTGCGTGTTGTTACCGGCAACGAATGGGTTCAATCCTTATGGAATGATGGCTGCCCCATACACTTGTTGGCCTGTATTCGTTATCCCGCTGAATCTCCCTCCGGGCGTCTGCTTTCAACAGAAGAACATTCTTTTGTCTTTGATAATTCCTGGCCACCCGGGAAATAAAATGGGTGTGTTCTTAGAGCCTGTGATTGATGAATTGATCAAAGGTTGGAATGAAGGGTTTTGGACGTACGACCGAGCTTTGAAGAGAAATTTCAGGATGTACGTGTGGTACCACTACTCCCTGCATGATTTCTTGGCGTATGGGATATTCTGTGGCTGGTGTGTGCACGGCAAGTTCCCTTGCCCAGTATGCAAGGCGGCTGTAAGGTTCACCTGGTTGAAGAAGGGTGGCAAGTATTCTGCGTTCGACAAGCATCGACAGTTCCTCCCTCCTGACCATGCATTCAGGCTAGACAAGAAGAACTTTACGAAAGGTCTCCAAGTTACGGACCCAAAACCGGAGATGATGACATCTGGCCGAGGTGCGTGCTCAAGTGGAGACTCTTGTGGCTGATGAAAATGGTGTCTTTGTGGGTTATGGCGAGGATCATGCATGGACTCACAAGTCAGGATTAGAGAGGCTCCCCTATTATGATGACCTTCTTCTTCCACATAACCTTGATTTAATGCATACTGAAAAGAACATCGCCGAGTATTTTCTTGGAACATTCATGGAAACGGCCAAGTCAAAGGACAACGTTAAGGCTAGAATTGATCTGGCAGAGTTGTGTGACAGACCGAAGCAAGAAATGAAGCCTCCTAGCAATGGCAAGAGATGGAAAAAACCTAAGGCCGATTACGTGTTGAGCAGGCCCCAAAGAAGGGAAATCTTTGCAATGGTTTCGAAATTAATGTTTCCCCGATGGGTACGCAAAAGAAATCCGAGGAGGGGAGTGAACTTATCTACTATGCGAATCAATGGGCTCAAGAGTCATGACTACCACATATGGATGGAGCGGCTTCTTCCGGTGATGCTTCGAGGCTATGTCCCCGATCATGTCCGGCATGTGATGGCGAGTTGAGCAATTTCTTTCGGCAGACTTTGTGCTAAAGAGGTATCTCGGACCACACTAGAAGAAATGGAAACATTGGCACCTGTGTTGGTCTGTAAGTTGGAGAAGATATTTCCCCCAGGCTTCTTCGTTCCGATGGTGCATTTGATTTTGCACCTTCCATATGAGGCTAGGGTTGGTGGCCCCGCCGCGTTTCGTTGGTGCTATGCTATTAAGAGAGTTCTCAAGCATGTTCGGGCCGATTGTAAAAATAAGTGTAAGATTGAGGGTTCCATCGCGAAAGCAAAGGTTCGGCAGGGAGGTGTCGAGACTTCACATCAAAATACTATGGTGACAACCTTCCTAGCTCGCATTATCCACCCCCTCGTTACAATCCGATGAAAATGAATCAACCCTCGGCCTTTTCAAAGGAGAACTAGGACGTGCAAGTGGTTCAAAAATAAAGATGTTGACAAATTCAGAGTGGATCGAGTATAATGAATTATATACTTTTCAACCTGACGAAGTGCTTCCTTACATACAGTAAGTCACAACTCTAAGCATAGAAACTACTTGTCTTCTAGTACTTAATATCCCGCATCCAACCCTTTTGTCTCTCATTGGTATAGGAAATTTAAAAGGCAATTAAGGCATCAACGAACGTCGCCTGAAGCACATGAATTGGACGCCCGCTTAGACGAGTCTTTGGCAATGGAAAACCCGAGTTCATTAGTTGGTTCAAACACTAGGTACTTGTCAATTCGTGTTAAATAACGTCTCGTTTGATATGCTAACGAAGTATTGCTTGAGCTTGTCTCATTTCATTTATCCCGCTTGAGCTTGCGAGCCTGAACCGATCCGGGTATGCACCCCGAGCTCATACAGGTTGCCAATGGCTTTGAGACAAGGGTTAGGTCATTTACCGGTTATGATGTGAATGGATATCGCTACCACACAACTAGCTATGAGCGAGAATCGACCAAACCGAAAAACCACAAATACCGGAGTTTTCACTAAAGGTGATGATGGAACTAGCACTAAAGGTTATTATGGAAGAATAGAAGAAATATACGAGCTCCATTTCCCCGGCTCTAAACGGCTTGCTCTGTCGTGTTTAAGTGCCCTTTGGTTCGATCCTGAATTAACAAATTCGGACCTCGAACAACTTGGGATTGTTCGAGATTCGACAAGATTCACGGATGGCCGGAGATGATGTCTACATTGTGGCTCAACATGCCACACAAGTTTATTATCTCCCATGGTGTTGCCAGGACGACGAGCGGCTTAAGGGTTGGGATGTTGTGCAGAAGGTATTGCCACACGGTAGACTACCTGTGCCAAACAGGGACGATTACCATTTTAATGCAAACACATATGAGGGAGAGTTCTTCCAAGAAGATGGGCTACAAGGTAAATTTGTGATAGAAATAACCGGGCCCAACGAAAATGGAAGTAGACAATGAAAGTGTTGTTGATGATGATGAGGACGAGGAGGTTCGAGATGCGAAGGACTTACGCTTACTTGAAAAATTACTTAAGGACAAATGCGGTGTTGGCGTTGTTCCTCCTCCCATGAATCCCGCCAATCTTCATATGTTGGAAGACGTAGACATGGATGATAGTGATCATGAGGATTATGATCCGGCAAAAGTCTTGAAATCGTGACAGGGATGAAGATTATTTCTAATACATGTAATACTATGAATCTCTTCATAATTATGTTACGATTATTGATTATTCATCTCTTTATAACTATGTTCTATTTAATTTTGCATTCTTACTAATTATGTACATCTAATTGATTTTTCATCTATTCATAACTATGCGGGTCACTCAAAAAGATGCCTCGAACGAATGTCTTGAAGAAAATCAGCAGAAAATTCAAAAGTGTTGCCTCGCTAGGGCAATCGCAAAAGAGCAAGGGGAGGCGTCGAGCCACGGGGTAGGGCGGGGGCGGGGCGTCGTGCACCCGGCCACCGTCGCCACCACCAGGTGGTGCACGAGGAGGGAGGGCGGAGGCGGAGGCGGAGGCGGAGGCGGAGGCGGAGGCGGAGGACGTGGACCTCTCGGCGTCGCGGACACGGACCGCTCGGCATCGCAAAGACGCGGAGGGGGACTAGCCGGAGTACGGGAGGGGTTCCTCTTCCTGCTCCGCAGGCGTGTCTACTTGCGAGGCCCCTCCTGGACTCCCGGATCGACTACCTACGAGGCCGAGAAACCGATCATCGGGCCGAGAGAAAGGCAATTTACTTTGCATTTTAGCACAACTTCCTTTTTTTCAGCTTTCAAAATCGTAATAGAACTAATCATTATTCTTGATCATTTGGGCAGGTCTTTTGTTGTCACCGGGAACAAGGTTAAAGGACGCCTTCCCAATGGCATTCTTGGTATTCTGGTCAGGAAGCACTACCCTGGCATTATTAGAATTGACGGAGAAGAGCACCCTGTCACGTCGTTCCACCAGTACGTGGAATTTGCGGACAACTATGATGACGATGGCATCAAGTATAGTAACATGGCAGTGCGGGTGATCAAAGAGTTTTGGGTAAGTCTATGTCGCACTGTAGTGTAAGAATACATCGCTTCAAATTCTAATGTTAGAAATAATGACTTATCACATTGCTTCTATGTGTAGAAATACTTCAAGTGCGAGGGGGGATTCGAGGCTAGGGCGGATGAAGTGGCTCTAAGCGCCTGTTTCAAGCTTGTGTCGGACATGTGGTACGAGGCACGTGGCCGGGCCGTGAGGACGTGGTGCGCGACATACGACAAAAGGAGGCTCGATAAGGAGGAATGGAAGACGATGAATCTGACCAAAGAACAATACATGCAGGTAAATATTGACAGGTCATACTAAGTTTAATTATGCTTAATGTGATTTTTATAACATGTGTTATACTTGGTGTCCTGTAGGTGATTCCGCATTGGTGCTTGTTGCATAGGCGTTGTTGGGAGCTTCAGGTGGAGAAGTGGGTCGATACAGTTATGCGGAGGTCCACAACGACTCACGAACGGCGTGCCATGATGCCAGGCGTACCACACCATCAAGGGAGCCTTAATCTCGCTGCCTGGCAAGCTAGATATGTAAGTGTTATCCCAATCTTATTTTCTAATTAGCAACTCAATTCTTTCTAAGCATTCTAGTTACTTTTCTTTTTGTCACACAGGAGGAGACACATGGCGTGTCAATCAGCTCGCTCGAGGCCTTTGCTTGCGCCCCACACGGGCAAGTATAAAGATCCCAATGTCGTCTTCAACCACGACGCCGGGCCCGAAGCCTACACCAACCCGACCGCCTACGAGAAGATCAGTAGGTACACCGAAGTCGCGAGGGAGATGTATGGAGACAGCTTTGATCCCCGCGGCCACAACATTGAGGGGGACATTGCCATGATCGCCGGAGGAGGCAAGAAGCACGGGCGGTACTATTTGGGTGATAGCGTCATCAACCCGCACAACATAAAGAAGACTCGAGCTCAGAGCACGCTCGGGGGCCCGGTGATACGCGAGCGGCCAACCACTTACCAGGCTACGGTCTCCAGACTTGAGGTTCATTTATTTTTATTAAAGGTTCATTTATCGTTACATACTCTTTCACCGTGTTCTAACTTTGTGTTGAAATATAGGCGCGAGATAGTGGAAGAGAGGAAGCGGCGGAGGAGGAGGCCGAGGAGAGGGAGCGGGCAAGGGCTGGCGGAGCGAGAGAGAGAGCGAGCGGCACCGGAGGAAGAGCATGGAAGCTCTCCTAGGGTACCTCCAACGAGTTGGTGGCCGGGTTGGTGTGCAGCTGCCACCGGAGATCGCCTTCCCTCCACCACCGCCCGTCTTCGTCCCACCGCCCGTCTACGGTCAGCCGTCAATCTTCCCTCCACCGCACGGACCCTCTCTCTCCCGTGAGTTTGTCTCCGTAACTTCGAAATATGCATATATGAATGTCAATGGATACGATCTGAGTTTTAAATGCACCATGAGATGTGCGTGGACATGTGGTTGTCGGCCATCGAGCCTGTTGGTATTTGCTAAGCCTACGGGAATATTATGATGGATAATCCACAAGCGCCGCGGATGGGTGAGCACTTCACCCGGGTGATGGGTTTTAAAATATCGAATCCACGGGGAGAACGTAGAGAAGGGTTCTTGAGATTTACTACATGATCCCTAAGTAGTTTAATAAAACTAGATAGATAATAAAGATAAGGAGTTCTAGTAGGAAGGTCTTGTTCTCACTTCCAAAGAAATCATTTGCACATTGTTCTTAAGAGGGGTTGTCATGAAGAAACTCTTAATAAAGGGATTCTACGCTAACAACGCTTGGTCTCCTACGATTTCTATAAACGGGAGCAGGGGATACAAAGGACTCAATAGTCTTTGTCACCACTACGATCACCCTTAACGGTTGGTGTTTCACTCCGGCCTATAGAAGGTATTCGTAATAAGCTAGTCAATCTAAGCACCACGCTTACATTTATATTTATTTATTATTATTTTTTTTTAAGCGAGGTAACCAGCTAATTAGTAGAGAGGTGGGTTCTACTCACCCTCGGACACATGTCCATTTTTACTCTCTCAATTATTAGAGAAGTGGGCCCTACTCACCCTCGGACACTTGTCCATTATTCTTCTCTCTTTTTTTTTTTTTTTTTAGAGAGGGGTTCTTCCGACCCCGTAGAACACTTGCTCATTTTCTCCTCTCTCTCACTTTTCTCTCCACTCTTAGAATTTTTAAACATTTGGCTTTTTCATAGCTGTACCTTTTTCAACAATTAAAATTATGGGAGATAGAGATTAAAACTTTTTAGAGCATGGATACTTTAGTGAAAGCAAAGTATGTGATCTTGATCTTAGACTTTAGACAAATTTCAACATGGGTCGTGGTTTTGACAAAGCTCAACACAAGAAAGCAACAATTAATTAGATATATCTTTAATGATTGCTACGGCTCTATTAGGATGTATCATTGATCACAAAGGAGAAGCATAACTAATGATTTTAATATTTTGAAATAAATAACTCTCCAAAGACAAGATAAAAGAAAGAAGATCTTATTCTAACTTTATTCTTTCTCATGTTTTAAGCAATTAAAGCATCCCAATAAGTGACAGATATATGTAGGAATTTAATCATGCAAAACTTTGTTCAAGACATATTTTTCATATAGGTAAACATACCATAACGAAAAAGGCTTATTTAATTCGAACGGAAAATAAATTGCGAAAATTAGAAAGTTTTAGGAAGCAAACCGAAGCGGTGGACGAAGCTTGGGCCTGAGTGGGGCCGGGCCGGGGTCGATCGGCCTGATATTTGGGCGATCGGTCCGCCTCGTCCCGTGTCGGGCATGGTCCGTCGTCGAAGAGTCGATGGCTCCGTCTTTATTCAATTTCTTAATTTCCGTCGCGAAAATCTACTGTTTGGTCGGCACGGCTCTCCCCACACTTGATTTCTATTATCTTGCATACAAAGCATGGTGGAGACAAAAACATATCGAGAAAAATATAGAAGAAATATTTGACTCAACTTGTGGATTACTTTATTGATAAAAAGAGAGAGCACTTTATTATATAATTCGAACTTCCTAAAATTTAAAGCAAACTAATATTATCTAAACCAAACTAAACGACTTTAATCGAACTAATCTATAAGACTCAAACGCTAAGACTTATGTGCTCTCTAATTGTGGTGCTTACATAGGGCCCTTGCCCTTCTTTGAATTGCGACTAGCATCCTCTTCCTGGTTTTTACGCTTCTTCTTTCCTTCATTCTCTAAGAGACGGAGGACGGAATTAGTGAGGGCGCTATTGACGCGGTGAATCTCCTTGCATGTTTCTGCAAGGGCTGCTACATCTAGTGCGAGGTCAGCTACGGTCTTTCTAGTCTTCTTCTTCTGTGGCATACGCTGGCTGGCCTCGATAGCGGGAATCCTCTTGATCTGTGATTCCTTGGCACGGACTCCGTTAATGGTAGTGCGGCGTGGAGGTGCTGTAGTGTACTTGTGCTCCCTCGTGTTGCCGTTGGTGTCCATGCGAACACGTGTAAGACGCTCGCCCTTCTTTGGTTCTTGAACCTCCATGTAGCTAGGAACATGGATCGGCTTCTTTAGTGCGGCTTCACGGCGACGATCGTACGGCTGTGCGTACATGACTTGCTTGCTTCCTTGTGGTGGCGGCGGCGTACGAGGACGACGAGGTGGGACATATGGAAGCGGGGTATGATCGGGTGGTATGATGGCGAGCGGCTTTGGTTGCTTGATGGAAGGAACGACTTGCTTGGCTTTTTCATTGAAGGGGACAAGCTGCTTTTCAGCCATTGTTGCTTGAGATTAGATGAGAAAAGAGGAGGGTCTACCCTTGAATTTATATGGGTCGGGGATTTTTCGGGGCGAGAGATCGGGATTACGGTACTAAAACAAATGGAAAGTGATTTTTCCGCAACTAAACATGTAAGAGACCGTGTGGGGACGAAACGGGCGGAGGGGACACGTGGGCGATCGGTGCATTATTTGGGCGATCGGTCCGGCCACGTGTCGCCTCGCGATGCGTTACGTCGTGTGGGGTACTCTAACTCTATTATTATCCCGAAAAACCTGATGTTGGCCCATTATTCGCGAAAATTAATATTTTTGGGAATTTCGAAGAATTCGATAACATCTAATTCTTCTAAATCTTTATTGGGCTCTAAAAATATTTTTAAGCGATGACCATTTACTTTAAATAGCGTACCTTCGTTGTCTTGAAGAGTGGCGGCTCCGTGTGATGATGAGCTCACCACCTTGTATGGTCCTTCCCACTTGCTTCGTAGTTTTCCATGTCCCAAAAGTCGTACCACGGAATTAAAAAGTAATACCCGATCGCTGGGTGGAATTCCTTCTTCTTGATTCTTTTGTCGTGCCATCTTTTGGTTCTCTCTTTGTAGATCTTGGCACCGTGGGTACGCCTTCTCTCTCCATTCTTCTAGCTTCGGATAGTTGCATTCTTCGTTTTGTTCCGGCTTCATCAAGGTCCATATTCCACCTTTTGATCGCCCGGTGAGCTTTGAATTCTAGCTCAACGGGCAAGTGACATGTCTTCCGTGGACCGGTGGTAGGGAGACATTCGATGGGAGTCTTGTAAAGCTGTCCGATAAGCCCAAAAGAGCTTCGGGTTTGTCTTTCCATTTAGTTCCCATTTGGTCAACCGTTTTACGCAAGATGTTCTTGATTTGCTTGTTTGGCGTTTACGCTTGACCACTTGTCTGCGGGTGATAAGGTGTAGCGGCGTTGTGTTGGATTCCATGATTCGAGGTACTTCTCGAAGTTCTTGTCGATGAAGTGGGACCCTCCGTCACTTATCACCAGCCTTGGTGTCTGCGAATCTTGGAAATATTATTTCTTCAAACATCTTGATTGAGCTTTTGTGATCAGCGGTCTTGCATGGCATGGCCTCAACCCATTTAGAAACATAGTCAAGCGCCACTAGGATGTACTCATAGTGTCGGGATTTTGGGAATGGTCCCATGTAGTCAATTCCCCGGACATCAAAAGAGCTCAATTTGAAGATTGGTTGTCGGTGGCATGGCATCTCTAGAATTGATATTGCCATGTCTCGGCCCGGCGTTATCTTCGTCTGAAGTCCGTGTGTCTTGATACATGGTTGGCGAGAAAAAAACCCGCTTTGCGGATCTTTGCGTGTGTGCGGAATGCTCCATAATGACCTCCATATGGTCTTGAGTGGCATTTCTCGATGTCTGTAATCCTTCTTCTGCGGTACACACCTCCCCGAGTAAGCCGTCGGCGCATACTCGAAAAAAAGGTATGGCTCATCCACGGTGATGGCGACTCTCATAAATGAGCTTTTCTTATCGGCCCCAGTGTCGTACATATCCTACAACCATAAAATTAACAATATACGCATACCGGGGATCGGATCGGGAGATCCGATAGAGCATGTCATCCCTCAAAGAGTCATTAATGGGTAACTCACGTGGTTTCTCAAAATGCATTCTAGACAAATGATCGGCAAATGAAATTTTCTACTCCTTTCTTATCTCTAATTTCTAAATCAAACTCTTGGAGTAGCAAAATCCATCGTATTAATCTTGGTTTAGCATCTTTCTTAGTGAGCGGATATTTAAGAAGCGGCATGATCGGTGTAAACAATAACTTTTGCTCCTACCAAGTAAGATCTAAACTTGTCGATAGCATAGACAACGACTAGTAACTCTTTTTTGGTTGTGGCATAATTAAGTTGAGGTCGAGTTAAAGTTTTACTAGCATAAGCAATAGCATGATGTTTCTTGTCTTTTATGCGTCCCAAAAACAGCCCCCACAGCATAATCACTTGCATCACACATAATTTCAAAAGGTAAAGACCAATCGGGGGTTGAATAATGGGTGCGAAAATAAGAGCATTTTTCGAGTTTCAAAAGATTTAAGACAAGCATCATCAAAATCAAAAAGGAACATCCTTAGCTAACAAGTTTATAAGAGGTCTAGCAATATGAGAAAAATTCTTTATGAACCTTCTATAAAAACCAGCATGGCCAAGAAAACTTCTTATTCCTTTAACATTCACGAGGTGGAGGTAGCTGTTCAATTACTTCTATTTTAGCTCTGTCTACCTCTATTCCTCTTTCAGAAACTAGATGGCCTAGCACTATTCCTTCTCTAACCATAAAATGACATTTTTCCCAATTAAGGACTAAGTGCTTTTCTTCACATCTTTGCAAAACCTTATCTAAATTTTCTAGACAATCATCAAAAGTTTTTCCATAAACGGAAAAATCATCCATAAAAACTTCCATAATCTCTTCAATCATATCGAGAAAATATAGACATCATGCATCTTTGAAAAGAAGCCGGAGCATTACATAATCAAAAGACATTCTCTACGATATGCATAAGTTCCATATGGACATGTAAAAGTGGTTTTGCTTTGATCACTTTGGGATGGATTGGGATTTGGTGATACCCCGAATATCCATCGAAAAAACAAAAGAAAGAGTGGTTTGCCAATCGTTCTAACATTTCATCAATGAAAGGCGGTGGAAAGTGATCTTTCTTTGTGGCTTTATTTAACTTTCTATAGTCTATGCACATACGCCAACCAGTGACAGTTCTCACGAGGAATTAATTCGTTCTTTTCATTCTTAACTACTTGTCATGCCTCCCTTTTTAGGCACAACTTGCACAGGGCTTACCCACTCACTATGTGGTGCGGGATATATAATCCCGTGCGAAGTTTTAGAACTTCTTTCTTTACTACATCTTTCATTGCATTATTAAGTCTGCGTTGAGGCTCTCTAGATGGTGGAACATCGGGATGCAGTAGGTATACGATGTGTGCAAAGGGCGGGGCCCGATGCCCTTTAGATCTTGGGTGAGTAGCCGAAGAGGCTGAGCGATGTTGTTCTAAGATAGTAATTAACTTTGTAAGTCTCTTCTGAGTGAGTTTATCATTAATGATCCACGGGGACTCGGGATCATTATGCGAAAAGGCGTATCTAAGACCAGGTGGTAAAGGTTTAAGTTCAATGGGAGGTCTCGAGGTTTCCTCGAATTCATCGAAGGTTCGGATTCGGTTGGATTTTCTTCCTCTTCCTCGATGAAGAATTTAGTTACATCTTCTTGATTGGATTCTACGAAATGTTCTATAGATGCTTCTTTCACCTCTTCCATTGGGTGCAGTTACGACCGGGTTCGGTCTCGATTATGAATTGAATGTCTGCGAAGTGTAAGGGAAATTTATCTCTGCCTAGACAAATGTCTAGTTTTCCGTGTGTCCTTCTTTAAGGAGTCTTTCTAATGGATGGCCTAATAAAAGGTCAAACTCCCTAATATCAAAGATATAAAAGCTCGGGTTGATTAACATGTCGTTTACGAATAAGTAGAGTGTAAAGAATTCTGAACTTTGGACAATTTGCCCGGAGGAGTGCTTTAATAACTTAGTAGTAGGAGATAATGGCATGTTCTTGCTAAATTGCTCGAAAAAGGATAAAGCCATTATGTTAACTCCTACGGCGGGTTATAAAGTGCATCATAAGTGATTGCATTGATTATGCATTGAATTGGTACGAAGGTGATTCCAAACGGATCACATCAGAAGAAAGTTCTGATTCTTCTAACCATTCTGCACTCATGATAGATGCAAGCTCCTTAGTGTGTTGTTTTGAGAAGTATTGCTCAATGCTATCAATTTCTTCTTGTGAAGATAATTTGCGTTTTTTTAGGTTTCTTCTCTTGATGATAATTCGAGGTGTTTCCAAAATCGAAAAATAAATCATCCTCGATATCATTCATAAAATCGGGGAAAAGAATGTTTTTCCTTTGATGATTCTATAGCTACGAGGTTGAGATGATTACGGCATAGGTTCGGGTGTAGCTATTTCTGGAATTTCTTCTTCTAAAGATTTCTCTTCTACTGGATCATCATTGGTGCTGGCTAGAATATTGTCTAAGATGGTTCTAGCTTCACTAGATGTAAGATGGATGAAAGATCCATGTGAGGGAGGTATTCAAATAGGCTCTAGATTCTTTATTAAGACCAATATAGAAATGTTGAAGTAAAATGTGGTCTTGAAGGCCTAGATCTGGTCCGGACTTGCAAAGAAGTTCAAAACGTTCCCGGGATGAACTCAACGACTCACTATCTTCTGTTTGAAGGATATGATGCGGGTTCTAAGGTTGACTACTTTGGAAACGGGGTAGAAATCCAGGGCGAGAAATCTGCCACGAGAGTTCCCCAATCGCCTTTCTTCTTCTCCTTGGTTCTCGTCATACCATTGGCGAGCTTTTCCTTTCGGTGTGAATGGAAAGAGCTTCCAACGGATAGTCTCGTCGGACATACCCTCTATATGAAGCAGTCACATGTTTGCTCAAATTGTTGGAGATGATGATAAGGGTCTTCGTCTTCTATTCCTAAGAAAGTGTTGGTTTGGACCATCTCTATTAGCTGGGGCGTAGCTCATAGGCCTCGGATAGAATTGGTTTGGATGATAGAATAGGCCTAAGGCTAAGCTCCGTAGGTGCTTAAAAAAATCTTTAATGGATGTAGTATCCATGATAAAGAGAAGGATAAGAATTTAAACTAAAAAGATAAGATAAAAGTATACTCAAGAAATCTCTAAACCGTTCTCCCAGGCAACGGCGCCGAGAAATGCTTGTTGGTATTTGCTAAGCCTACGGGAATATTATGATGGATAATCATAGCAGCGCACGGATACCGGTGAGCACTTCACCGGGGTGATGGGTTTTAAAATATCGAATCCACGGGAGAACGTAGAGAAGGGTTCTTGAGATTTACTACTGATCCCTAAGTAGTTTAATAAAACTAGATAGATAATAAAGATAAGGAGTTCTAGTAGGAAGGTCTTGTTCTCACTTCCAGTAAATCATTTGCACATTGTTCTTAAGAGGGTTGTCATGAAGAAACTCTTAATAAAGGGATTCTACGCTAACAACGCGCAGGGTCTCCCTCACGATTTCTATAAACGGGAGCGAGGGGATACAAAGGACTCAATAGTCTTTGTCACCACTACGATCACCCTTAACGGTTGGTGTTTCACTCCGGCCTATAGAAGGTATTAAGTAATAAGCTAGTCAATCTAAGCACCACGCTTACATTAATCTAACAACTTTAATTCAAGAGCGACGAGGAATCAAAGTAATCTTATCAAAGAAATACGAACCTTAAGAACAATAGAGACAATATCACTTACTCGAATGGAATTTGAACAATCCACAAGATCTCAGAGTCGTGCTCCAATGGCATCAGCTCCAGGGGAGACGATGATGGAGGCGCCAACTCCAGAGGAGGAAGAAGATGGAGGCGCCGACAGCTCCGGGCCTTCCTTCAACTCCGCCTCAACCGCACTCTAATTCTCTCAACTTGCAAAACTAACTCTCAATCTAATTCTAATCTAGAGCTTCTATCTCTTGTCGTCGTTGATGATCTGATTGAATTGAAGATTGAACTGAGATTGTTGAATCAGGGGGGCCTAGGGGTCTATATATATGGGTCTTCTTATGTCTCTTCAGCTTCAGCAAGCAATGTGGTACTAATCTTCATGGGCCTTGACAATGAACGATGACCATTGGATCAAACCGATATTACACGACCGGTTTAGATTGCGTCTTAGAGGCGGTGGAGGAAGCTTCCGGAGACAGGGGCAACTTGACGGCCAAGCAGGGCCGATCGGCCCCATTATTGGGCCGATCGGCCCAGGGTGGGCTCCACTCTGGGCCCCGCGATGCGTCGTGGCTTCTGGAGTCTTCTAGATGATGTTTTCTTCGGTGTCAAGTTTCGTTCACGTCGGGTGTATTCCGGAGCCTTCTAGACTTGTTTCGGAGTTGGATTGCGTTGCGTTATGACACATCAATTCTGCTGTTTTTCTGTTAAGTCCCTGCAAATCACAACTTTACCAAAACTCATGGAAATCATTAGTAGAAACCCCTAATAAGGTTATCTAATTATATTTTAGTCCTTTTCCATGTTTAATTGATAATTAAAAGTATGCATTAACAAGTGTCAACAGAGCCGTTGTTTTCTTGCGGGTTGGAAACCCCCGTGCGGGGAGGTGCTTGCGAAATTTCTAACTATTTATCTTCTTTTTTTTCAAGTGAATAGAATCTACCTTCCCCGTCTCACAAATTTCTAACTATTTATTTGTGCCTACGTGCGGGATCAATCTCATGCATCGAACCCATCTCCCCGCCCAATCTCAACGGGACCCTTGGGAACGCGCTGCAGAAGATTGGGCGCCGTGGCCGTAAATTTGTCATGATTTCGGTTCAAAACTTGTGAAACTTGTGCACTTAACTTGTGGTGTTTGTGAACTTGAACTTGTGGTGTTTGTGAACTTGTGGTATTTGCACTTGAACTTTGTTGGATATTATGTAATATATGTGGAATTATGGATTTATCGAGCTATATATGTGGTATTATTGATATTATGCAATCTGTGTATGTATATATATATTCATACGTCTTTGGAACGAAATAAAAAAAGAAAAAAAACTATTTCCCGTGTGTAGCTCACGGGAAAGAGGCCAAACCTTTCCCGTGAGTGGAGGCGGCTCACGGAAATCGACAAATATATCCCGTGAGTACAATTTGACTCACGGGAAAGAGTATGGATATCCCGTGAGCTACTCCGTTCGCCCACGGGATATCGGGGGGCAAAACGCCGTTTCGTCCAACTGGACACGTAGGCAGCAACGGGATTCAACCCTCCCCGCTTCACGCCCCCCCCCCCCCCCCGTTAACCATATCCCGTGAGGAACTACGGATCACGGGAAAGGCTATCCCGGAGGTAGTTCACGTGTTCACGGGAAAGGCTGATTTCCGGCCCCAACGTTCCCGTCCACGGGTATCCCGAGATTTTGCCGCGGGATAGCCTTTCCCGTGATGAAAAGGGCCTTTCCCGTGGCGCCGTGCTCACGGGAAATCGCCAACTTCTCGGTAGTGCTACTCTTTTTTTTGTTGAATCATAGGTATGTATGTCTAATTAAATGGGGACTGAGTCTACTCAATCGGTTGGTTTTCTGGTGGTTGAATATGTCGGATTTATATTCTCTTCTACTATCTTTTTATTTATTAGAAATTAATGGTATTATTCTTTCGATAGTAAAGTGCCTATCAACATTGATGCTAAGGTAATGACTTTCTCAATCTCGAAATCTACGAACCCAAGATGCATCGGTAATGACTTATACAATCTCGAGGTCTACCAGCTCAATCTTTCGACGTGCTCATAGAAATAGAGTATATATGAGTGTCTATACAGTATTACAAAAGTATATCAATTTAAATTCTGCAAGTAGAATTACCACATTTCTTAAATGGATGGTTGTGTTGCACTTTTTATTAGAAGCAGAAAAATTGACAAAAAGAAATGGAGTTTTTTTTTAGTGTAAACGAGACCAAAAACACAAAACTAGCTCACACCTCACAACTTCAATACAATAACCTAGCAACTAACCAATCAAACATTCAAACTTCACTATACTCACCAAAGTAGCCAACTTGGTGTTCCACTATACCACAACCCATCTATAGCGTCCTACCGATGGTCGCTATAAGTCACAAAACAAGATATAGCGTCCGACCATATGCCATGAAATTATACTGACCGACCGTCCTATTTCGATATTTTTACCGACCCTTGGTCAGGCGCTAGTTTGGGCTGTGGTGTAGTGTTCCAAGGAAGCTAAACAATTTAGGCCATGATTTTTAGCAAGAAAACTAGGTGAAAAAAGAAAGAACACCATTCGTTTTTGTATACATGTAGCTGTGTAGACTTGTATAAAGAAGTGCATTTTTCTTCTATCTATAAATAATGTAATGCTACTACGGGCAGTTTGTCTTGTCAACCAACGGCGAAAAAGTTATATTCAACATTTCATTCTCTTTTCACTACTTTATTTTGTCCGCACTGAGATATATAGTTGTATGAACTTTTATAAGTCCAAAAGTTTCCGAGATCAAATAGTATAATGCCGACACTCTTGCTTACAATGTGTGGATTTCTAGTCACACCATCTCTAAAGGTATATCTCCCATCGTATCTTATTCCTTTCATCAGATCCATTTGTTCGATTTAATACCAAATAGCAGTGATGAGTCATACCACTTGTGCAACACGGACTAGCTACTCTAATGTTCGTAGGTCGTTACAGTTCTGTATGACAGCTTTTGAAAATACAAGCGCCAAATTGCTGACCAAACAACAGCCTACTGGTACATTGTGATTTGAAAATACAAACGCCAAAATTTTGAAAAGCTAATTCTACATGAGCAAGTGAAGATGCCTTTTAAATTCTGTGGTTGGTGCAATGTACTGTAACACTACTGAAAAAATGCTAATTGTCACCAATTATGGTAACACAAAACCTCCTCATTACGTTACTTGGAGCAATCCATATCCATATTTGGTACAATGTACTAGCAAAGCTCTAACTTCAATTCATGCAACACTTGGAGTTTGTTTGAGAATGCAATCAGCTAGTAAAAATAGGTTTTAACCAAAATAAGTGCAACTTAACTAAATAAGCTTAATATGTAAGTAACTCTGGCTCCAATTTCTCGACCAACTAAAAAAACAGTATTTAAATGGTGGACTTTTCTTTTAGTGTTTTAGTTAGTAATAAAGCACTACCAATTTTCTTGAGCCAGAGATGACCAACAAAAAATTAAAAACAGTATTAAAATGGTGGACTTCTTTTAGAGTTTTAGTTAGTAATAATAAAACACACTACCACTAGTTGTAGGCACATGAGAATATCAGAGGCATTTAGTAGGGAAAATTTATACTAAAATTTGAGTGCCAAAACACTAGGAAAAGCCTACTTCATTAGGAAAAATATAGAATTTTGGTTGTGAAAGAGAGTTTGATGTGTACCTAATACATTAAGCCCTTAATGAGCATCGTGGACTTCTGTGACGTGCCCATACAAGCACTAACACCATATCTTTTTTTTTTTTTATGTGAAACAACACCAGGTGTTCAGGACTGCTAAAATGTTACCTATTATTCTAAGCATACACTTGTTTACGATTCATGAATGAGATATGTTGCAAAAGTGATGAAAAAAGGGTTTTAGGACAAGGGTTCAGTCATCTGAATATATATCTTATCTTTGGGAAATCGGGATGGACAGAATTTGAATGGGAACTTAACCGTCGGTGGCTCCTTTTAGTGACTTTGTTAGCATGCCAAGGTTGCACGTAATATGTAGCTTTGGTACAGTCACAATTTCGATGTCCGATGAGGAACTGAGGATGGGTTAATTATATTATTTCACACCTGATAAACAAATGTTCCTCTTTTGAAGGAAAAAATGTTGCTGTTTCTGCTGCGCGGCTAGTGTTAATGTGCGTCCCGGGTATAGGCAATAGATGTCATATCTTGTTTGAGATCTCCGTGACCCACCATAGTCATAAACATGAATTATTCAGTCAAGTCAAGAAAACAGCCGGGCGAAGAACGGAACAGTTCCATCTTTAATTAATTCCCAGTGGGAGCATCACCACATATATATCCTTCCGTTAGTCTCTGATTCCATTCGCTGGCGCGCCCTAAAACTTGCATTCTTATGGACTTTGATGCAAACTATATGTTGGAAATTGATGATGAGCCGGTTCAGTAGGAGTTTTAAAGTGATGTTGTCACACTGTCACCAGTAGTTCTCTTGTTGGCATCAACAATATTTGCTATTCTATTTCCAACTAACTGTTTGCATGGTAAGCTTTTTTTTAGTGGGTGTCCCCGAAGAGACACTTGCATGGTGAGCTTTGACGAATCTTATTAGGCCAGTCTCTATGGGGGTTTCACAGGTGTTTCATGCACATTAAATAGGGTGACACATCAGCAAAAGTTCACTTTTTGCATGAAACTCTGAGGAGAGAGAAGACAAAAGTTTCATCTTGGTGAAACTCTCTTGGCACACATACCAACTCTCTATGAGTCATGGAATTAAATGCATATGAAACTTTAGAATGAAACTTTGCATTGAGGGAGGGTGTTTCATCCGAGTTTCATTTCATCTTGTAGTCTTGGAAAGAGTGTAATGAAACTCTCCATAGAGACTGACCTTAAAGCCCCCCCCCCCCACACACACACACACACATTGACTCCCCCAGTTGGCAACTAATCATATTGCTCATTATTGGGTGTGTACGTAACCTCGGCATGTACTAAACCATCTACTGCTCATTATTGGGTGTGTACGCAGAGTACTCTATCCCACTGTTGTTTGGCCTAGGCCAGAGCCAGCGTTGTCAATGCTGCCTTGGGCACCGTCGATCGTCACAATAATCATCTGCAATCTTTACAAGTTAACTGCGTCCGACAAGCCTTTGTCTCCTAGCGGCCCGGTCCTGCTGCACCACACATATTAATTGGCAAGAAATTCCCCGGTGCGTAGGAGAATCGGATGTACCAACAACAATATATAGTTTGGATACATGGATGGAGTAGTATAGTTTAGGCGCTAATTAATATATAGTTTGTGCCAACGAGCAGCATGCAGGATCCTTGTTTTTTGGCCGAGTCAGCCGGTGACCTTGCACTGTCTCGTTCGCACAGCAGGGAGCAGAGGGAGGTATATATCTAGCCCGGTTGCATGATGCGTTGGCTAGCTGTTGGATGGAGCAGCAGAAATGTGGAGAAGGGACAGGGACAGCAGAAAAGAGACAGTTTCATAGCACTAGTTTATAATCTACGTGCGTGCATGCATGCCGAAACATGTGTCGCCTAGCTACGACAACCGATCGAATTTAGTTGAAGAAGGCAAGCGGCACTGGATCTATGGATCGAGAGTTTTGCGGCTGCAAGCAAGAAAGCCGCCAACGCTACCTGTTCATGGTTACCTACAGTGTACAGACATGAACCGGCTACAGACATTAATTGTGTAAGTATATTTTTATAGTAAATAAACATATCTAATCTAAAGATTACAATACACTCCATCAATAATAAAAAAAAAGCAATACAGGAGTTCAAAATTTGTCCCACAAAAAGCACTAAAGTAGATGGTACAGGGCCTACGCTAAGTGCCATATCATGGGACTGACTCATAGGAAAGATTGAGGATACAAGTATTTTGGTAATTTGCTAGCTACATTGGTTTGTGTGTCATATCCTACAATTGCAACTTTTACGGAGGGAGTAATTAGTGGACGACAGTTTGCATAAATGGTTCATTGTGGATGATGGCGGCTATGTGGGGATGCTAGTGGCTTTCACTAGAAGCTTGAAGCTAGGGCGCCGATATACAACCGAGTTGAATACACTTCTTACATGGTGCGAGAGCAAGTTGTGTTTTGCATGGTTGTTGGTGGCATGCATGATGGAGGTTACCCACCATTCTACAATCGTTGCCTCGACGGCATGTCTTGTGTGGCAATGGCAAGTTCAGTGTAGCTATGGTGATATCCACGTCGTGGCAACATTTGGGTCTTCAGTGAAGGGGGCTTTCGGGGCGAAGGCCCTGCCTATAGGCTTTGGGTATGACCGACAATGGTGAATTCTTTGGTGTCACTCTACCCATTGGAGAGGTCCTGTCTCTTGAGGTCTCGTCTCCTATAAGAGTTTTGGTTGAAAAACTTTGCCCCCCCCCCTCGGCATTTCTGGCATTGCTTCATGGTGTTCTCCTCCTTGGAGGATTCGCTATGGAATCAAATTCTCCTCCTTCGCTAATTACAAATCTTGTTTCGTTTGGCATGCAAAGTGGCATTTGATGGCCATTGCTTCAGAGGTTGCACTAGTGTTGTATTTGTTATGGTGGATGTATATCCTTGGTTTGGGTGAGTTTTCCTTTTTATGGTTGTACTAGCAAATATACCCGTGCGTTGCAACGGGGAACCCAATATATAGCAAATATGCCCGTGCGTTGCAATGGGGAACCCAATATATAGCAAATATGCCCGTGCGTTGCAACGGGGAACCCAATATGTATCGGCGGCTAGTGGGAAGGCCAACTTATCAAACGTTACATATATAGTTGTCATCCGGTGTTCCCGTGTAATTTCATCACCATCAACATGCCCGTGTGTTGGCATATGTATGATTTATTATACTGTGTTTGTTCCAGAAGCATGTCGTGCATCGTCGCACCACGCATGAGTTTGACACAAGATTTTCTTTAGTGAGGCCCATTTTGAACTGACGTAGGAACCCCTGTTTCTTATTTTTTCTTCGTTACTCACATCAAGAAAGCTCGGATTAAGTCAATTACTTATTTGTCTTGGGGTTTTGAATCTTTTTAGGAATCCTTTTCTATTGTTATGGAGGTTCCTTTTGTATTGCTGTGGAGGTTATATATTTGCACAGTGAAAGACATGCTGGCATCGATTCCATCTGTGATGGACCGTGTTACATGCGCCTCACGTCCCTTTTAGCCATGGCCGGATTCAGGCTAGGAGCTGTAGCACCACCCCTGCCCCCAATATGTTTGGATCCCACCGGCTCACAGAAAATTGCTGGCCGAAAAAAAAAAAAAAGGAAAACCTCTCGCATGCCTTTCCTTCTGCTGCCCGCACATGTCTTATCGCATGACAATCTGGGTGGGACTCGTGCAAGGTGAACTCGAATTTTCTATCTTCAACTTGCCATCTCGCATTACCGATTTGAAAAACTCAATCCTTGTCTATCTCTTTCTTGATCGGACTCGTTTAGCGGAAACTTAAGTAATTAACACCGGACTCTTGATCATAAGTTGGGCTGGGGCGGCAGACACGCCTGCTACTATAGGATAGATTTGAGTCCTATTTGGATTAGATTTGGAAGGAAAGTCTAGAGTCTATTTTTAGGAGGTGAAAGAAAATGATGGTGAAAAAAAGTGGCAGAAATTTTCATGCTTTAATAGTAGGTATAGATATACTATCTATTCTCTATTAATAATGGATTTTCGGAAAAAAAAATTTGAATGGATCAGAGCAAGTATTTTTTTCTCAATAAAGCCTCCATCCTCCGAAAAGTCCAGATCCTCCCTAAGTATATATGGCTGGCAGCAGCAGCAGTAGTTTGCTTCCTGCCAAATCATTTTTCCGTGTATATTCTGAATCATTCAAGGCAGAACATTTGTTTAAGACATTACTACTTGATTTAATATGCTTTCAAGTAAAATAATCATATTTTGATACATAGACTTCAATCGAATTTACTTTTTGTATGTCGATCCACACGGTCAACATTGTCGGACAATATAACTTGATCAAGAATTTAAAGAAGTTTGTATCTATACTTTGTTCATTGTTGCATGCACCTTGCCTTAAATTAATCTGTTTCACAGATCAAATAGATGATTTATATGCCCTAAATTAGTCAGACATCAAACTTTTTTTATCAAATTAATTAGTCGGCTGATGACCTAATCATTTATAAATGCCTAATTGAGCTCTATTTTGTATTTTATTATACAACTCGACTACACTAAAATATACTTTACTGCATGTCAACTGTTCTAGATAAACATAGGTTCATAATAACGGCTGTCTTAATTACTTCAGGCAGCACGGTGTCAATGTAATGTAACACAACAACAATGTCAGCTGTAAAATGCAACAAATTGACAATATATTCATTCGGGAATCGGACAGAAGATGCCTGTTTTGAGAAGCAGGCCTCATGACGTTATTTCCGTGGTTGGTATAATCGGCTATAACTTAAGGCAGACAAATCCAAAAGATGATTCACACAAATGATGAAGCATTTATTAATTCTTGTGGTTGGTTGGCTGCAATGTGCTTTTGGCCAATAGCATAAGAAAATATCTTATCATTTTGCTTGGAACTTGCAATAATTCATATTAAAAACGATGATCATCAACTTTTTTCGATGTGCCGGATCGAATGTGTCCCGTGTTTGTTCTTAAATTTCTTGTCATGACTGAGACCGGTTGTGAAATCGACATTTCAGAGAGAAAAGAATAACTTGTCGTGAAAGTGACAACAAAGGTTTTCAAGGACAGAAGAACACAGTCGGTCCAAAAGATACCATATCTTTTGGAAAATCTGGAGTTCTGTACACGAAGTTTGGTAGGGCTATTTGGCAACTTCTACAGAACTGTCCGTAGCTCGTCTTTGGAAGAAAAATATATATACTGTATCATGCAAAAATTGCGTTCCACGAGGATTTTTGTTTTCAGGCACAACGAAAAAGATTTGCTGCTTGTTGCTGCTTCTTTTTCCATATGAACAGACAAAATAGTTGCATCCTACTATTGTTATGACAGAAATTTGACAGCAACTATTGTTCGTAAGAAAGAAACAAATCACAGAAGACGGCAGCTACAGTTTTGGTGAATATACGTATGCTTGTATATATCTAATCAATAATAGCAGAGAGCAGATCGATCGCTAGAAGCCAGTATGGCCGCTTGTTAAAATTTCCAAGAGTCATTTATACGTCTGCAGACAAATGGGCGTTGTGCAGAAAGCAACTGTTCCAAGTGGCACCGTCCATATAGTATAATAGATATATATGCTTTAGTTAGCCAGAATGGCAGGATCTCACTCGGTCACAAACTATTGCACAATGCAAGATACCATGTACTCATCATGCAGAAGTAGACAAAAAAGACATGTCGCCTTGCAAGGACTTTGGACGGCAGTGGTGTGAATTAGCTTGGATCCACGCTAGCTGCTATCTATAAAGAGTTTTTTTACAATGGTTATATGGCTCACGGCGCCTGATCCGGCGGCTAAAAAGATATGGAAACCAATTTTAGTGGTATCGGGAGGGCATGTGTATTAAATGGTGGGCCCATATACAACAAGTGGATACTAAAATTGACCTAACAAAAATTTAAAAAAAATAATTTCAAAGTTTATGTATATAATTAAGGGTAGTACGGTAAATGTATAATAGAAGTATAATGTTCGGTTTACTATATGGATGATTGAAGTATTGTGGCCCTGAAGCTTATTTCTCCGACACATCCTTCCATCTCTCCGACCCTCCGGGTGCGGTCAACCACTGGTGTTGGCGGGAGGGCGGAGCGACTGGCTCCCTCCGGACGAAGCGTGTGCAAGGCCACGCCACTGCCGGGCGGCAAAGCACGAGGGGGTGGCGGCGGCGGCAACGCCGCACGCGGTGGCGATGGCGAGGGCGGGCGGCTAGGGCTTGTGCGTAGCCTCGCGTCCTTCGCGAGCAAGGGTGAGGCGGCAGCGGCTAGGGCGTGTGGCCTCCTCACCTGCCGAGTGAGATGAGAACGGGGCTGGCAAGGGAGAGGTGGGAGACCAAGTACCGTGGTGTGAGACACAATTACTCTAATAACCTTCCACTCAAAAAAATAATTAGTATTAATTATTTGCTTAGGAACCGAGAGTAACCAGGAAGTACCCCCAACTAGTGTTAACTATTACTCCCTCTATTCTAAATTATAAATCGTTTAAAATTCTTAGATATATTCTTTGTTATGCAAGTAAACAGTAAAATCCGTGTACCTATAAAAATCAAAAAATTATAACTTGGAATGGAGGGTGTGCTTTAAATCTTCTACACGGTTCTCTTCTACAAGAATAACTGCACCAATTTAGAGTATCCCTTTCATGTCAGTGTCAAACACCTGTATTATATAGTTGTAACTGCTTGCTGTGGTAGCCAAGGCTGATGGAGATTCAACGCTACGCGACATTGACTGGTTTACACAACGCAACTAAATCGTGCACTTGTTTTACGTGTACTAAAAAGAATCATGTGAATGATTGGGCAAGCAGGACAGTGGCAATTTTTTTTCAAAGATTGGGTGGGGATATAAACTAATAATATATTTAAAAAGATTGATACGCATGTTCATTGTTCCCGTCCACTGGGTTTTGCTATCTGTAGCTTGGTCATGGTATGACTTGACCCAACGGACAACCATACCAGTTTTGATGAAATTTAATTGACGGCCTGCTCTACAAACAGGAACGTACCATCTGTCAATGAACAAAAATCAATTGTCCTAATAAGCTATCTTGTTGATTGATTTGTGAGACCTAGCTTGCGAACGGGCCTCAACAGGGTTTCTCTATATTGTTTTTCAATTTTTCTCCTCCACACAAAATCACCGTCAATTTGTGATTTCCTTTTAAAAACAAATATACTCATTTTCATTTTGTTTCTACGCTTACTCATTTTAAAAACATTGATAGAACATTTAGGCAGCTTCCACAGTTCCACGGTAGAGTTGAAGCTGTTTTACTTGATGAGGAGCAGCTTCCGCGGCTAAAAAGACAGTAGTAACAAATTAACAATATTATAATAATTTGTACTAGATTTTTGACGAGGAACAGGTAGAAGCATGATTTCGTAGCTCCGACTCCTCTCTACAAAAGAGCTTCAGCTCCTCTTAACTCCATGCAAGAGTCATTTAAAGATGCACATTTGGCAGGGCTCCTTACAAGAAATAGTGTGAAGTCAAAGCTAGAGCCATGCCCAACGTGCCTAAATGTTCTATCGATTTGATATTGAACATATGTTTTACAGAGACTAATTTCGAGAGATCGAACCTATATATGAGCCAGTTTATGTTGTTTTGAGAGAAAAACACTATACAATGGCTGATAAGCGAGGATGATAAATTCAAGCGAAACAGAAACCGGTTCCAAGCTAGATTCACCCAAAATCTCTTGCTTGTGCTTGTAGATAAATCTCTCATAAATGTTTCACCACCGCTACAAAGCAGCTACTTGTTTACTTCATCCTATTCAAACCATATGACAATGTTTTCAATTTTTGTATTTCTTTTTACCAAATGAATATATATTTTTCTCCCTAACGTAAAAAACAAAAAAATTTGACCATTTTTGGCCGATATGTATTGAATCCTCGGCTAGCTCTGAACCATCACTACACATTGAAGAGGTACAATTTGGAGACCACAACACCACTACCAGTTAAAACTCGAATCCTGAAGAAGTTGTGTGCGCCCTAAAGCATGAAGAGCAGTGCAGCATGCAGCCACGTAGCGGAGACCACTTCCCTTAACCTGAAAAATCAAGTGCAACCGCGACAGTAGTGTCGGGGAAAATATGAGCAAAAAAATAGGCATCATTGTTGAATTTTCTTTTCTAACTCAAGGAATTGCTGGTGCTAGTATTCTAGTTCTAGCATTCAACGGTTAAGCAACTTAACATTTGCTAGGCATTTCTCTATGTCACATGGTGATTGTGTATGTCAATGCGTGTTGGCGTCTGCATTGTACTTTGTAATCTCAAAAAAAAAAAAAAAAAAAAAAAAAAAAGTTGTTGCCGTCATGTTGTGGAACTCTGATAACACTGCCTGCTTGGTGACGAACAGCGACGGTACAGAGTGCGTATTTAAGAGATGCTAATAATTTGTGTCAACAATGAGCAGATCAGTATCTATTGTTGATGGCCAAGTCACCCGGCGACCTTTCTCGGCCGATGATGCGTGGCGATATCTTGCTCCCTGACGATTTAACGGTCCAATGTTTGTCGAAGTCCAGCTCACCGCCAGCGTTTCCGTAGGAGAAAAAGATGTCGGGCCCTCGGAGTTCATTGATAAACAAGGTTACTGGATTTGTGAAAAATTTTCTCTATCAAAATGAAGACAATTTTTTTTTTGAGTTGTAAGGTTGCAAGCATAGTGAACGCTAGCTATTTCATGGTCACCTGCAGACATGAATTAGAGAGACAACTCAAATCAGACTCCGCCCATCCTGTCCATCCGGTGGCAGACTGTACACAGTAATAACGGTGTCCAGTGCGGCAGTGCCCCACACACGGTCCTCACTCCTCAGTTTGTCTGCCCCAATCATTTGTTCTGCGTAGGGTCGGTCACTGGATCAGATTTCTTTGTAGGGTCAAAAGAAAAGTGGCGGACCCGCGTTGGGTGGTTGCCCCAAAAAATTCTTACACAATTCCGTATACCATTTACAATTCGGTAAAACCATAATATAATTCGGTAAATCATGTTATAATTCGGTAAAACAACGTCAAATCTTAATATAAATTGTTAAAATTGAATACAAATACTGCGAAGAGCTGTTGACCTGTTGTCCTGATCGCGCAGGGGATTGACTGACGGCTGGCTATGGCCGTAGCCCATGGGACTCCTGGCGGGCGACGCCGTGAAAGAAAGAAGCGATGGTCCTGTCTCTCCAGTCTCCCAGCGGGTAGCCAGAGCGATGGCGGCGACCACAACTGGCAACGAAGAAAAAATCATGCGATGTCGAATGAACTCCCGTCGATTAGTCCTGGTGTCGAGTCAATTGAACTCCCATCTGCAAGTAGCAAGCTAGGCCTGCCCATGCAGCAAAGGAGTTGGACCGGGCGTGCTAGGCGCCGATTGGTCGAACCCGCGCCGACCGGCGGCGAGCTCAAGCGGGGCGGCCCGCCAAACGGCCCCTTTGCCCCTCTCCTCTCTGTTCTTCCACTGTCTTTTTCTTCCTCGTGCCATCACCGTCGGTTCTAGCTCACCGACGACGCTGCACCGCCACCGCCCGCGGGCGCCCCCTTCTTCCCCCTTCCCGGTTCTCCTTTTCGCCATCGCCATCGCCACCGCCGCCGCCATTGTTGAGCTCGGCGCCCCCACCGCCTACCCATACCTAGCCAGAATGACTCCGCCCCGGCCCGGCTCGGCGGCGCCACCGCCGCCCTCGCTCATCGGCGGCGAACCGGCGGCCACCGCCATGTCGACGGCCACGGCCAGCCGGCCGGGTGCATTCTACAGCTGGGGAAGGAAATGGAAACCCTAACCCCCGTCACCGGAACCCTAACTTCATCGGACCGCTGCCGTTGCCGCCGTCGCCATTGAAGAGGAAGAAGAGGGAGGACAGGTCGAGCAGGCCGTGGGCTGGCTGGCCTTGGGCTGGCCAGCGGGGGGTGGGTCGGCGCGACCTTGCGCCGAAAAATCCCCGAGTTGGACCACCCATGTAGCAAGATGGGAGTCGGACGACTCGGACGGCGGCAGGCTCGATGGCTTCTTTTTCATTTTTCCCCTATATTATCTATCACTGACCAGCAGGCCACAGGGTGGTCGGTGGACCACCCTGACCACCCTGTGGGTCCACCCCTGCAAAAGAAGAGTACACGCTACAGTATTGAATGCTTTGGAATGGTCATCCTATCATATTAGCCGTGTGTCTCTGTTCCATTTGCCCAGACGTGTGTCTGCAGTCACCTTCAGCTCCAATTATTGAATGCTTTGGCATTATCATCCTGTGGCACTGGGACGACATCATATTCGCCGCCGGCTGCTGCAGTGTCACGCATGGCTAATCCTGCAGTCCTGCTTTTCGATCGATCGCCTAGTGCATGAATATTCTTCCAAACTGTACGTGTGAACCTTGCGTGTGCTCTATCTTTCCATTCCCCGTTTATTGTAGCCGGCTAAGGTTTGGTGCCATCGTTAGTGGAGGGACTGTCATTCTGTCAGTACAGTAAGATACGTTAAGTCGATCACTACATGTTACTGTATTGTTATGTTGATGGTTGATCGAGTGGTCCATTTTGACTACACTAGACCTGCATCATTTGGTAGAACACTACTGTAGCAATGTCTGAACATGAGCACAAATTCACAAGAAAAAAAAAATCAACAACCACAAGGTGTAGGCTATTGGCTCCATGAGAGAGAAAGGAATGCTAAATCACAAATTAGTCTTCTTGTAGAAAAAAATACAGGCCTAATGGGCAGTATTTTTATTCTGCAAGAAGCCTAATGGGCTGAAAGCATGGCTTTTTGGGCCAATTTTGATGGGCACTAGGACACTGACAAGGAAATAGCAGGAACCCTTTCCTTTTTTATTTTTCTTATTTTTTAGGGCAAACAAGAGGGGTCCCCACCCTTGCTTTCGTTGATAAGATTAAAACCAACCCCTTTACAAAGTTCAAACAAAGACAAAGAACGAAACATATACCTATTAATAAAGTTCAAACAAAGACAAAGAACGTTCACCTTATTTTTTCTGCCTGCCTATACAGTTTCTACCTATATACGATTCCTAGATACTACTATATCTCTTATACAACATAAAAAGAACAAAAGTAAGACTTTCATTTGGTGCGGTAAAATTTCACTTCACCCGTGACTCTGCCTCTGCGATCCCGCATGGTAGAAAAAAGAAACTGCCGCACCCTCTGTTCCCCGCCTAAGAAAGGAAACTGAGATCCCTCCCTTCGTAATCACTCTGTAATCCCCTCCCTTCCGCCCAAGCCCCCACGACGCTCGCTCATTTGTGGCGCGACGACCCGGCGGCGGACTTGCTCCCTCAATCAACGGCAACGCTCCTGGTCACCTCGACCGACGATGGCCCTACAGCCCTCGACCATGGTGGCATCATCGACCGTGGCGGCGCCCTTCACCATCTCCTCCCGACCGTTTCGGTAACAATTTAAGTACCCAGGTTGAACTAAAAAAGTTTTGCCCGCGGATGCCCGTGTCGATGATCTTAACTGCACATGAATAATGCTGAAGACAATACAAGTAAACTGAAGTCATGGAGCAAAGATACACAGATAACAATTAATGATCAAAAAGTAGAACCACATTTCTGGTACAACTTACATATATGTGTATGTATATCTGAAAAAAAAGACTTAGCAGATTAAGCACATCTGACGTGGCAGTCAATGGTAGTCGTTAGCTTGATTCACAGGCCGGCAGTATATATTTGTTCATTGCCACGTCAGTATCCTACTATTTGTGTGTAATGAACTAGAGTATTAGGCCCTTTGGCACACAGTAGCTTAATTAGCTAAGCTGTTTTTCTAGAAAACAGCTTCATCACCAACTTTCTTAATTGAGATGAGATGTTCTGATAATTGTGTTTAGTAAAGCAGCTTCACCACCAGCTTTTCAATTGTGATTGTCCAACATGCCCCTATCAACATGCAGCTGATCAAAACAGACTGCGGTCACAGTGACTCACGCACATGCGTTATCCAAAGTGATTATTTTTTTCTCGCAGAAAAGCTCCATACACACCAGCCCTAAAAAATAGATCACCGTGAAAAAAAGAAGCCAAAACAACAAGGCCAAATGAAGCCATGTCTGGATCCATACACACCAGCCCTAACAAACAACTGGTTACAAACAACTAGTCCTGCTCAATACAAACACATACAAGTTCAAAAGACATGTACATATCTCATCAGTGGCCACATAACGAACAAGTCTGGCTGGACTTGCATAGAAATGTCCAGTGACTTGAGAATCAAAAGTACAGTGTGATAAACTGCTTAAAAGGGTAGGCATCGCTGAATCTTTCCTAGCCATCTATATCATTTCATAACAGCACATGAGAGGTTTAATATGATACAGGTTTCAGTCGACAAGCTTCTTTAGGACAAGTTTCATTTCTCCTACTAGCGCTTAGGAACTCAACCTCTTGATGAAGGAAGGCCATCAACAAAATATGGAACTGCCATGTAGAAATGATTCACAATGGAATAAAATGTTAGTCAAATAATCTGTAGCTCATAGTTTGATGAATGCCAAGATTTTGCAACTAAGAAAATTGTGACAGTAATCCACAACAGCAGTCCATACTCCACAACATCTCAGACACACAGTAAATAAACTTTGATACGGGAGAGATCTGCCTGCTTAATACCGGATAGACATGCATATGTATGTGTGTGCTCGATTTTATTCAGATTATTAGAAATACAAATACTAGAAACTTCAAATATAAGTGACAGAGCTCTTGCAAATATTGCCAATATAACAATTACATGTCACATAAATGACCAACAATTATTGCTGGATCCATCAGTCAAGGTTACTGTAATTCAGATTATGTAATACTAAGAGATCATGAAAAACCAAGGCATGCAATGTAAATATGCTTTCCAGTAACAAGAAAAACCAAGCAGTAGAACTGTGGAAGCTGATAAGCAACCAAAAATATTTGTTGGATCCATCGGTCAATGTGAATGAATTTTCTAATGCCCCCTCTGGTATATCTGGGGCCACACAGTCAAACCCACATGGTATTCCCAGGCTGACAACCAGAAACAGTAGTCACAAGCTGGAAAACACATATAGTCAAAGAGTGCTGTCGGGAACATACTACTAAACTGCTGCTCACAAACACACCTTGTTGTCACATTCAGAATACTCAGGTTGCTTTTATGCTAATAGTCCAATATTAGCTAGCTAATTTTAGAAGCTGGATGGATTCCAATGGGGCCTTGTAACGGACTAATTCTCGAACAGGATAAGTGTGCGGTGGAAACCTGAATAGGATAGATCGACACTCCGGCCGCCAGCCCGGAGCTTCGCCGCCCGATGCCGCTACGGCTCGGTTTCAACCCACCATTCAAGTTCGAGTTGTCTTCTCCGTTCTCCGGCAATTACATAGGGGAGCACACAGCTGTCACCCTTCACACGTTCATGGGCTTACGAAACGAAAAGAACGACTAGAAAGCGTAATGGAAAGCCCAATAACAATCTTCACACCCAATCGGCCCGCTCACCCTCGGGTTGGGCTTGCTCCTCTGCTTCTTGTCTCGAGCACGACATCATCGAGGGGTAGTATTGGTGCTTCTTTTTTACGTGTAGGTGACATCCCCCCTTGAGAAACGGCTTGACCCCAAGCCGTTGATCTTGGAAACTCTTGACGAAGAGCATCTTCATCTTCCCAGGTGGCCAATTCCGCCGGAAGATCAGTCCATTGCACAAGAACTTGTTGAATTGCGGTATTGTTGTGTACATGCGGTGACGGTCCACTATCTTCTCGGGAACTGAAACTGAAGAGAGGTATCCGGCAAGGCGGTGCTTACCGCATCTATCATTTGAAACAACACGCTTCAATAATGAGACATGAAACACTAGGTGGATATGAGAAGTTTCGGGGAGCTGCGGTTTATAGGCCCTTTGCATTGATCTTCTCGGTTATCCGATATGGCCCAAAATAACGGAATGACAACTTGTTGGATGATCATTGGCGAGAGATGTTTGCACATAGGGTGTATCTTGACACAAACCCGGTCACCCAATCGAGAATTCTCGGTATGATCTTTTCTTATCTGCCGGAACTTCATTTTCTTTTGTGCTCTAAGCGGTGTTGCTTCACCAAATCCTGCATGAGTTCTCGTCCTTGAGCCATTCATCAAGTTCTATGATATCGAGACTTGCCGGTGGTTCAATGCCCAAATTGCGTGGATGATTGCCAAATAGCACATAAAATGGTGTTTGACCAAGAGATGAATGATAAGATGTGTTGTACCAAAATTGTGCTAAAGACAACCAAGCTGACCACTTAGATGGACAAGAATGAACAAAGCTTCTAAGATAAGTTTCAGGGCACTAATTTACTCTCTCGGTTTGGCCATCAGTTTCGGGTGGTAAGATGTACTCTTATGCGGTCGGTGCCAAAATGTTTAAACAGTTCATTCCACATGTTGCATGTAAAGATTCTAGCACGATCAGAAGTTATGGAGTAAGGCATACCATGAATTTTGAAGACATTATCCATCAGTGCCATTGCCACTTGGAATGCAGTAAATGGATGGGTGAGTGGTACAAAGTATGCAAACTTGGAGAACCTGTCAACTACCACCATGATACAATTGTACCCTTTTGATTTTGGTAATCCTTCAATAAAGTCCATAGTAAGACATTTCCGGGAACCATCGGGAACCGGGGCGGAGATGGGCCTAAGGCCACTAAGGCCATGGCCTTAGGCGTGGGCGAAAAATTTCTTATACCCCTTGTATTTTCAAGGCTCGGTGAACAATTTTGTGGCCGGTAAACACACCCGGCCAGCCTCCGTCCCTCACGTCGTCTCTCCTCCGTCCCTCATCGGCACTCCGGCGGTCCGGCATTCCACAAACCACAACCCAAAGCGGCGGCCGGCACCGGCGGCTAGGCGGCGATCACCGGCGCGCCTGCGGGGGCGCGATCTTGGCGGCCTCCCGAGGCTCCCCTTGGCCTCCCGGGCTCCTGCGGGCTTGCACGGCGGCACCTTCCGCCCTATCTGCCCGAGCTTCCGCCGCGCGGGGAACGGCCCGTGTGGGCGACCCGAGCATTGCACAGAGCGACAAAGCGTCGCCAGCGCCCATGGCGTCGGCCTCCTGCCGGACGCCGCCCGTGATCGAGTCGGCAGCTACGCACACGCATCTCGATCTCTTTCCTTTTTCTCGCCCCATGCGAGCGACCGCGAGTCAATCGAACCGTGTCCCTCCCAAAAAGCGCGCAAGGCAATATCCTCACGTATGGTGCGGGGGCGGCTTTGCTGCTACCTCCTCTAAAACGAGAAGCTCTATGATGTACGCTTTCTCTGATGGAGTTCTTTGGCTTGTTTAGTTCCCCTCCAATTCGCTGCTATATCTGATAGATCCATGGCGTATGCTCGCTACATTTGATTACAACACCATATAAGAAATAAATGCTATTGGTAGCCTATGAAATAGTGAGATATGCATTGAGAGAGCCAATTTCATCCTTCATTTCAAAGCTGTCAAATTGATGTGGCAATTTTGGAAACCGAGCCATGAAACTTCAATTAAGATTCGCCTAAGTGTTTACTAAGTGGCCTTAGGCATCAAAATCCGCCGGCTCCGCCACTGTCAGGAACTGTAAAGGAGATAACAGACCAGGAGAAGAAATTCTCTCAGTTTTTGCTTGTTGACATATACTGCAATGGGCTACAAATTCTTTCACAAACAATTTCAATTGTGGCCAAGCAAACAATTTCTTGATTCTATGATAGGTGGCTTCATACCCAGAATGTCCCCCACTGCACAGGATTTTGTTGTTGCAGCTCCAAACTGTTACCCACCCAGATTCTTTTCTTATAATAGATAATTCCCTTGTGGAGTTCATAATTTCCTGATGGAGAAGTGATAGCCAGTTCCTGTAATAGTTTGGTACATGTTGGGTCAGAAAGATAAGCCTGTTGCAGTGCTTGTGCCCATGGAGAAGTGACCACAGATACTGTTGATAACTCATGTGTTGGAGCATGATTAGTTCTGGACAGTGCATCAGCTACCCTATTGTCTTTGCCCTGTTTATAGACAATTTTGTAGGGAAGTCCCAAGAGTTTGGTTAGTGCCTTGTGTTGCCATGGTGTAGATAACCTCTGATCATCTAGATGGACAAGGCTCTTTTGATCAGTTTTAATAATAAACTCAGAATTCAGCAAGTATGATCTCCAATATTCCACAGCCATCAGTATAGCAAAGCATTCTTTCTCATAAGTTGACAATTCTTGAGCTTTAGGTCCCAATGCCTTGCTAACATATGCCAAGGGGTGACCATTCTGTTGGAGTACTACCCCAATGCCCTTTTCTGATGCATCAGTTTCTAACACAAACTCTAGTGAGAAATCTGGAAGTGCTAAAACAGGAGCAGTCATGAGAGCTGATTTCAGTGCTAGAAAAGAGGCTTCAGTTTCTAAAGTCTAGACATACAGTTCCCCTTTCTTGAGCAGGTTGGTTAGAGGTCTAGCCAAGATGCCAAAATTTCTCACATATTTTCTGTAATAACCTGCCATTCCCAAGAAGCTCCTTAACTCTTTGACATTTGTTGGTGAAGGCCATTCTGCAATAATCTGGACCTTCTTAGGATCAGTTGAAACACCTGCTGGACTAATGATATGTCCAAGATAGTTCAACTCCTGTTGAGCAAAGGCACACTTAGAGAGCTTAATATACAGCTGGTTTTGCAATAATGTAGGATCGCTGGACGCCTAGAGGGGGGGTGAATAGGCCTGTTTCAAAAATCACTACAGATTACAGTTAGTAACTTTGAAATGCACCGCCGCTCAAGCGGCACCACCGCTACTCTAAGCGGCACCGCCGCTCTGTAGAAAAGTTAGCTCACGCCGTTCAAAAACTGTCCAATAAAAGGTAGATCTAATAATTTTCCTTGGTTCCTGGACAAGTATAGATGTCAGATCGAGAGCTAGAACAAGCAGATCACAGGTATAAAGATAGATCGATCTCAAACCCTAAAATCTCTCAACAACAAGATATATATGCAATGTGAAGTAAAACAAGCACACGGTGACACGAGGGATTTATCCGTGTGGTTCAGCTTCGCCACCAAGGCTTGCCTAAGTCCACGTTGTTGAGGTTCCACAAAGGAATGAGCTCACCACAAAGGTTTGCCTCTTTGCCTCGTTCACAAGTCTAGGAACCGAATCCTAGAGATGTGGGGTGATGTATTAGATGCAAGAGGGTGTTACAAACCTCCCTAGGCTGCCACACAAGTTGGCAAGCTCAAGGGCGACGCACTAGCACTAGGCTAGGAGCAAGCTCAAGAGTAAAGAACCAAAACCGTCGGCCAAAGTGTGAACCAAGTGCCTCTAGAACGATGAAGATCAGTGGAGCTCCCTTCCAATCAAAGTTTGCAGCCCTCACACTCAAGAATCGATGGTGGAATCGATGGATTTGCTTGAGGGAGTGAGGAGCTTCAATGGAGGAGAGAGAGCTGAGCACTTGGGTACTTTCTGTCGAAAGTGAGCGGGGGGAGCGAAAGGTTCTTGTTGGGGGTAGAAAAGGAAAGTATAAATACTTCCCCTTCCAATGGTCAGGACACGAGCGGCACCGCCGCTCATGCCCGAGCGGCACTGCCGCTCAGCCTCAGCCAGCAAGGGATTAGAAAGAATTTGAATGTCTAGCTAAGTTTGGAGCTGGAGGTTATGTAGTGTGAAAAAGAGCACTTGGTTGCACGCTTTGGCACAGTGATTCTAGTCCCTCTTAATAGTACGACGTGTCCTATACTCAAATTCAAAATGTAAAATGAATATAAACCTCCCTTCTTGAAGTACCATCTGTAAACTGAATTGGGGTACTCCTCCTTTAGGTTTGCAATGTCCTCTTTGCTTATTTCCTGCTTGTCAACTCGATAAATCTCATTAGTCCTCTATTTAGATTGTCATCAACACCAAAACCCACATTAGAGGTTGATTGCACTTACAATCTCCCCCTTTTTGGTGATTGGTGACAACCTAATTAGAGCTTACAAAAGATAGTCAAAAATATAGATTTTTCAAGCTATAGGTGTAGGTACCTCCCCTTAATGTGTGAGTGAGATTTGAATTCTCAATTTGACATTAAGGTCAATTTTCACACATTTAGGTGATGTAGGTACCTCCCCCTACATCCATGCCTGCTGTGGGGTGTCAAGTGCTAACAACAGTGTCACAAGAATATCACGTGATGCAATATGATAGTTTAAGCACCGAGCAACAGTGCTGTTTTGACTTTTGCGGCACCGCCGCTCAAGCTGGCGACACCGCTGTTGCGTTTCTTAACGCACACAGATAAATCCATAAGCGCACGGAATTGTCGTTGTAGCTTTCACGGAAATATTCGGGGGTATCGTATTTTCCACGAGGAACGGATGTACTCTCTCTAACTAGTTTCGCGCCCAAGGACACACCGCGACCAAAGATGGGGAGGATTATCGAGAAGGGTCCCTACACCTTTAGTGTCTATGGATAGCCAGTCTCGAGCTACTTGTTCACTTCGGGCACCGGCCCACGCTCAAGAACGATGTCCGGCAATTGGCTCACGACACGACCCGAGCGTGGGGGGGATTTCAAAGGACGGACAAGGCTTGTCACGACCAAAACCGCCTACCCCCTCAACCGTGGGATGCACCGCAAAATATAGGCAACCCCTAGCCCGGACACCAATGTCTACACTAGTGATTATTACTCTAGCGTGTTAACAAGGCTTACCGTCCCCGGGTCCTTCTACTAGAGCACCGCCACAAGGGCGACTATTGTTGGCATTTCTTAACGCAAATCAAAGGAAAGCAGTATTAAAACCCATCCCAATAAAAGCGTCGAGAAATGCACGTGACATTCCCAAGTAAACCACCATGTCGGTGATCCGAAATGAGGCGTCAACGGGATAGATCTTGTCATTGTAGATATTCATCCGCAAGCGCACGGATCTATCGTTGTAGCATTTCACCGGGAAGTATTCGGGGGTATCGTTATTTATATTTTCCCAAAGGAAGGCATGTGATTAATAAATTAGCATGGCATCTGAATAGAGGAACATGTGTTTGCTTAGACCAAATCACTCATAACGAGGGGTAAGTGATATGGTTCATAGATAGTGTGACACACACTTGGAAATCCACCGACAAAAAGGATAAAGATAATAGATAAAGAATAAATGAATAAAACGAATAACCTAATGGAGTAGATCTAATGTATCTAGTCCTGGCCATACAAATGAATAGTTAGGATCATATGCAAAACTGATCTAAGCGTTGTTAGGTCTAGGATAACGAGGGGAGACTTCACGGTTACCATACGGCCCGATAGGAAGCATTCTACGAACTCCTACAAACGCAAGGTGAACGTGGGGGGATTTCAAGGGACGGTCAAGGCTTGTCACGACCAAGCCGCCTACCCCTCAACCGTGGCGTGCACTCATATTTGCGGGTGTCGTAATACCCGGGCACCATGCACGCATACTAGAGCACTACTCTTGTCCCCCGGGGTCCCCACTCGTCGAATGGACGGACTAGAACAAGAGCAAACCCGAAGGAACAACAAACCGTTATCCCACCTCTAATCAAGTTAGGCATATGATGTTCGTTCAAGAACTGTAATGAACATGTCAAGATCATGATATGTAAACTATATTCTAGTTCATATACCACTACAAGAACATGAACAAAACTATACTCTAGTTCATAAGTTAGGCCAAGAATAAAGATATAGGACTTGTAAATAGAAGAATGCTCCATAGAAAGATGTATTACCAAAGCTCTTTCTTCTAGGAAGAAGAGAGAGAGAGGTAGAGGTGGTAGAGAGAGAGGTATTCTTTGGTTTCTTTGGACTCCAAATGGTGTGTGTTGAGAGAGGGGTCTATTTATACACACTTGGAGGAGGGGCCTAAGTGCTAATTTACACCCAAACCGACCTGGTAAACCTTCCTTGTATCGCGCAAACCGACCATCCCGGGGGCGGGAAACCAAGTTTGGAAGGTGCATGAACCGCCTCCCGGGCGGGCCCGAACGCCTCGGGGAGGGTGCGGCCGCCTTGAGGTGCTTGTGCCCCCCCCGCGTTTTCGGCGCCCGTCTTGGCGGGTGTCGTCTTTAAATACGAAAAGTTGTGGGCGAGGCTGCGCTCGGCCCCAGATTTGATGTTTTGGGTCGATTTGCTCTTTGGGCTTGGATTTTGCAATAGTGCGCTTTCCCCGGAAGGCGTACTTTGGTCGATTTTCCACTTGCTTTTATTTTAAATCCGCAAAATAAAATACAATACACTACAAGTGGAATTTATTAGTGATAAATGCATATGAACATAAAAAAGGTTTAATTTTACTCCCTTTATGGTAGTAAGTTGACGGGGAAAAAAATATAGCGTTATTTACCGTCAACAACTATCAATCCCGCAAACAAGTAGATAAATGGTGGATAAACAAAAAGACAATAAAGATTATCGAAACCGTGGAAGCTTACTTAGCCAAGATCCCGTTAAGGAGCCAAGCACGAATCCACCGAGGTACAAGGTTGGGGAGACACCGACAAGTCCGGCTTCCCCCCGCTCTCTCGCCCTTCACATCTCTCCTCCGCCGATCTCTCTACTACTAGTGAGGGCCTAAGCCCATTGGAGTGAAGGGGTAGAGTAGAGGGGAGAGCTCTCTTAGAGGAGAGGGAGAGCTTAGAGGATAGGGAGAGACTCTTCCTTGGAATGATGTGTGTGTTGAATGAGGGGGAGAGGGCCTCCTTTTATAGGTATAGGAGAGGGGGCTCTTTGGAAAATATCCATCCCCACATGGAAGGATCAAAACTGACCTTGGAACACCTTCCTAATCTGCCCAAACCGACCATCCCACGTCGGTTTCACCAGTTTTGGAAGGTAATGAACCGCCTCCCCGAAGCTGGGCCCGAGCCGGCTCAGGGAGGGTGCGGCCGCACCTTGGGGTGCTTGGCCCCTCCCCTGGTCCGTAAAAACTCTGGCCGGCGGGTGGCGTTGTTGGGTCCGAAAAAGTTGTATGGTGGTGTGTGCTCGGCCCGGTTTTTGCGTGTTTTGTCCGTTTCTCCCTTGGGCTTGATGTTCTTCAGAATGCGCTTTCGGGGGAGGCGCTTTTTGGTGCATTTTCCACTTGTTTCTTGTATAAATCTGCATAAAAATAATTCGGACACTACAAGTAGAAATATATTAGTTGTAAATGTATATGAGTATGACAAGGTATAGTTTCACTCCTTTATGGTAGTAAGTTGACGGGAATAATATGTCGTTGGCGGCCGTCAACAAACTCCCCAAGCTTACCCCCCTTTTGGCGTCCTCGAGCAAAAAAGATAAGTACTTGGTTGTTGATCGGGAGTTGCTACTATGCCGATTACGTTTTACAAGTGCCGTGGTTATAATAAGATTTTCTACTAGAGTTTGAATAAAATGGCACATCTTTTTCCCGCCCTTTATTACCTTTCATCGTAGCGGGGCTTTTTAGCTTTTCTCAAAATCTTGGGCGGTTGCGGATAGAATGGTTATAACAGAAATACTTATCATTCATCCTTTCGATCAACTTTTTATCCGGGATTTATTTATTTAGATTATATATATTTTATATATATTTTTTTTTTTGAGAAAGTATGGGCTTTATTATTTATTTATTTTTTGGAGAGGTGGGCTCTGCTCCCTAGACTTTTGTCTTTTATTTCCTCTCTTTTCTTCTTCTTTTTTTTTTTTTTTTTTTTTTTTTCGAGATGTGGGCTCTTCTTCCCTCGGACACATGTCCATTTTTTCATCTCTTTTCTTTTCTTTTTTTTTTTTTCTTCTTTTTTTTAACATAGCCCATATCTTTTCTCTTTCCAAATTAGATTCCCGGATGTCAAGTTTCTCTTTTGGACGAAATCATAGCAAATCTATTTGTACCATATCATACTTGGCAACAACTTAGACTAGATAGAGCTTATGCAACCCACATGAATCAGGTTTTTTCAGGACGAGTTTTTTTAGACCTAGCCACTAAACCCAAACTTTTAGAAAATTCAAATTATAAACTAGGCACGGGCAAATCATAAGACGTAGAGCAACTATTCATCATTTCAACAAGGGAATAAATCTAAACATTTTCATAGCTCATATGTATAGGAATGAATTTTATTGATTTATATATATATATATATTTTTAGCATAACTCATCATTTTATAAGATAGAGAATATAATCAAAATATGAGATACTCGTTACCTTTCTTGGAGTCCTCCCCCAAGCTAGCTCTTTACTTACCTTTCATGGTTGTGCTAGCTTGTCTTGCGCCAAGTAATGATTTGAGTTGTAATTGGTCGCGTGGTTGGAGGCTCCCCCCCAAGCTTGTCTTTTGATGTCATCATAAGAACGGGACAAGGAACTTGGGGTTGAAAGGTTTATCTCCTCTTCTTTTTATTTCTCCTGCTCCTCTTCTCTCCCCTTTTTTTATTATTGTGAGACGGAGAGTGAGAGTTGCACAAACCATCGTTTGAAAGAGGAAGGAGTTCATGGTAATCTTTCGTTTCGTCCTTCTCCACCGTGAATTGCTCGATGATTGTGCATGGTGTTGGGGAGATCTCGTAAGTTTGTTCCTTGTGTTTAAGAGATCTCCCCACACTTGATCTTGTACCGGCTTTATTTAAAGAAGAAAACAAAGGAAAAGAAGAAAAACACATGGCTCTATTGGCATGAATACCTTGGAGCCTTTATTGTGAGAACTCTATATATATATATATATTTTTTTTTTTGTTCACCTCATCATGACTCAAGCAAGGCTCATAAAAGAGGCAGTGTAAGCATAGCCTTGATTAGTCTCCAACATAAAATACCCCCATAGATCATGACAACAAAGCTCTAAGTTCATTAACCAAAGTCTAACACCATGTCGAAATTTGATTAAAGGAGATCTTTTTAACCTAAGCACCATGCTCAATTCAAAAAGATCTATGGATGCAACTCATGTGATCACATGTGAATACACCCAAACTTCAAGCATATGACATAACAAAGGAAGCATGAAGTTTTGTTTTCATGGAGAAAAAAGTGAGTGACTGAGTTGGTGAATATTTATTTCCTTTGCATACCGGATATACTTACCGGGCAAATCTACGGATGAAGCATCAAAGTTGTTGCTTTGGGGTTGCATGATGGCTCTGCCCGTCCGGAGCTCCTCAAGGCTAGGCCACACACACATGTGTATGGGCCATGGGTCTTGATGGTAGCCGCAAAGGATGAGAGACAGACCCTTCTTGCTTGTGGAAGCATTGATGGGTGGAGTCGGGCAAAGACTTTGGTATGTATCTTGACCATGCGGGCCAACTCCTCCTCTCTTATTATTATTTTTTCTATATATTTCTTTTTTTTCTACAACACTCTCTCTTTTTTTTCTTATTATATTTTTTTTTCAATCCTTTTTCTCTTTTTTTTTTTATTCTTCTTTTTTTTTCAGATGGCGGGGGTGACATCATCTTTTATTCACCATCATTTTTTTTTTTTATGTGATGCCTTGGTGTATAGAACTTGAGGTTTTCGCCATCTTTCCCCACACTTGGACTTTTTGTGCAAAAGTCAAGTGTGCAAAGTCCGGTCTCCTTTTTGAGTGGGTTCCACCATCCATGGGCATCAAAGTTTTTTTTTTTTTTTTTTGATGTCGGCCCCATGCTTTCAAGCACCGCATGCCTCTTTTTGATCTTCTTAATCGATCTCCACCTGAAATGGTTAGCGACAAGAATACCCGAAGGTGCATACTAACTTGATAACATGCTCTTGCTTTTTATTAAAAAGAGAAAGAGAAAAAACTTTTGTTGTTTCTTTTATGATAACAACAAGAAAGAATTATTCATCCTTTTTTTTATGATCCGGTTATCTCCCGGTAGTGCTTTGTTTATGGTCGTAAGCTTGACCTTGGGAATTTCTTCTTGCAGCTATGAAAGGTGGTGAAATTCCCGTGAGTCACCACTAAAAACGTTGGCGTTTAAGCTTTAAGTTTGCAAGGTTAGTACCATCGTGCCACTACGATATCGGCAAAACTTGTGATACACGAAGACATCCACAACCATCCTCTTGAAAAGTTTGTGAACGAGGATTAAGAGAAGGTTGGGGTCCTCGTGGGGCACGTGGTTTAAAAGCAAGACGACTCTAGAGAACCAAAAAGGTGAGCATTTTTCATGAGAAGTTTCAAATGAAAACTTGATATGCTCGAGCAGCGTTTATGCTTGGTCTCAAGAGTTGTTGCTTCGTGCATGTCCATGGCACTTGAGTTCTTATCTTTAAAAGATATGTCTTGAAGAACAAACGTTGAATCTCGATCTTTGTCAAGAACAACGTTTTGATGGTCATTGACGCTTGTTAACGTTAATATTAAATAATCAACTAAGCATAGAAAATGGCATAAATGAATATCAACATAGACTTAGGGGTTTGCTACTAATGAATTCCACAAGTTTTGGTGTTTTGTTTATTTTAGAGAGTGATTCGAGAACAGGTACAATTGGGCCAAATCTACAAGATAAATGGGCCTTGACATCTAATCCTACAAGCACCAAATAAAGAGAAGCCAAATGCCATCACACAAGACGATGTCAAATGATGGATTTGAGTACACCATCGGCGACGGGCTCGTCGAGACGATCGAAACGGATATATCATTTGCTATATTTGGAGTTCAGAATAAGAAGATATGAATTTACAAATAATGGAATATTCTAGAAACAAGAGCTGCGGGATTAATTGGGCCTAAACTGCACTGGGCCCATAAAGGCTATGTGCATTATAATTAGATATGGTGGAAGGTTTAGTACCATATTGCTTGCTAAAGGTGGAGGGAGGCCAGGAGACCCATATATATGTAACCCTACACCCCTAGGAGCCATGTACCAGATTGACTTGAGAGTTGTCCCATGAATGGATGGTCTCTCGTCAATATGAGAGAATTAGATTAGATAGCTACAATGTAATAGAATAGATCTAGTAGAGAGTTAGGGAGAGCGGAACTGCATTCCGGTTACGAGAAGTCTTCAGCTGCTCGGTATATCTTTTGTATCTCAACTCTATTAGACTTTATGCCATAATTAGATATATCTTTTCTAGTACTTTTATGCCTTTCATGTTATTGATATAGTTATTATACTATTGCATGGGATCTCTGCTCGTATTGAGGGCTCTAGTTATGCTAGGTAGCTAGAGTAGTAATTTATAGTGTAGGCGTGGTGTCTAGGCTATAGGTTACCCGAGGTTGCACCCAATCCCACGGTTAGTTGTGGTAGCCCCAGGGGTGACAGACCTGTCGGTCTTTTGTAATCCACCACGTTCGGATTGGTGTTTCGTAGAGCTTTTTTGGCGGCCTTCCCCGATCACCCTTTCCCCCGTCTTTTTCGAGGATCGGGGCGGTACCGCTGCTCCAAAGTGTATTAGAATAATTGTTATCATAGAACCAAAGTACTAGAGAAGTATTCAGGAACCTAGATCTCTCCCCGTTGTCCTCTCGACCTAGTTATCTACTCTATATTATAATATTCTTCTGGTTAAATGCTATTAATTATCATACATATCATATACATTATTTACCCCCTCACTTTAGTTTAGTTGGTATATTAAGTTAGTAGATACATGATTTTGATTTATCATAGTCTTTACCCTTGCTTCCCTGTGGAAAATATAAATAACGATACTACGGAATACTCCCGGGTAAAAGCTACAATGGTATATTTATTCTGTGGCGCTATGAACCCTTTATATTCTTTTTGCACTTAATAAATACCAACAAGCTTTTTGGCGCCGTTCTTCGGGAAGCAATTGGCGTAAAGATTTTGATAATGATCTTGATATCTGCAAATTTAGTGTATTAACTAGCTTTAGTAGGATTATCCTTGTTCTGTTGAATTGTGGAATAGACAGGACAAAAGATGTCGCTTAGATCTTCCGACAAGATTCCACAGATTGAAGAATTCGTGGTGCCTCGCTCAATCAAGATTCATCACCATTGGAACCCCTGCTATCTCAAGGTATGTATTTAAATATATATATATTATTCTAACCATGTATAGATGGAAGAAGAAGTCGCCACACAAGAATTCAATACATACATCTCAAGTGACGTACATAGAAGCTGCACACTATGGTAAGTATGATTAAAAAGTGAGATAATTTTGATTATAAATTAACTAAGTAGTTATCATTTAATTTCTTGCATTGCATGTTTACTTAATCAACTCATGCATTCACTCCGCTTAGTTTATGTTTTCTCGTAGTAGATCCATTGCATGTTTAGTTCATTGACTCCATTCTTGTTTGCATCTAAAAAAAAAAAAAAAAATCTCACCATGATCATACTCTTTCATATTTGTTTACATCTCTATAGTGATGCTTTCATGCTACCTTTGTTTGCTATAGTAAGTTTTGAACTAAGTATTGCTTGTGTAGACATTGGTTATTGTGTTCGACTAACCCCTGCAGAAAAACTCTTAAATCCAATTCGGGTAAGTCAAGAGATGAGCTTAGATCGGAGATGAAGTAAGGCATATGATGAACTCTAAACTTTGTGCAAAAAGGAGACTTCGATTTATTCATCATTTATGGAAGAATTGTAAGTATCAAATATTATTCATTCTATCTTTTTGCTACAAGTTACCTTCAAGACCGATCCACATGCTAGAGTGCGACTACAAATAAAATGAGTTACAAGACTTGATAAATAAAAATCTGTGCTAAGAGTAATCAAAGAACCATTTTTTTCATTAGCATAGATAAGATCTTATGGACAACAACCCCTGTTTCAACCATGTTGTATATTCTCTCTGGTATGTGTCCACTAATATTTTGCGAGAAAGAATCGTGAAGAAGAGTGTCATACAACACGATCACAAAAAAAAATAATCACTCTAAGGAAGTGGATGGACAAAGCTACAAGCCATAAGAACAACAAAGACATGATCCCAAGGAAGAGAGACATGACACATATGGTGTCTAGCGTTAAAGAAGATCAATCACCACCATCACTATCTACCTCTACTTCCAACCATCAAGAACATTGAAGATTATGTCAAGATCCAAATTTTGGGGGGAGTGCAACCCCCATTATCCGGTAAGTACTCTTATCCTTTACCTTATTTACTACTAGTTTGTTTTGTTAAAAGATATAAAAAGATGCATAACTATAGAAAACTAGATAAAAAGTTTAAGTTATATATATAGTTTGATCTTTATAAATAAATAAATAGATAGTGTGCTTAATTATGCTTGCTAGAATAAAACTAACGCTGAAGATGATCCCTATGTAAGGAAATGATGAATAGTTGCTCCGCCTTTAATTCCTCTTAAAAGTACTTACACTTTGGACTTAGATTCTCCCAAAACTTTAAATGCTTAATTTGCTCTAAAACCAACACATGTGGGAAGCACATGCTTAATCTGAGTCTTAGCTTTAAAGGATAAAAGTACATGAAAAGTTGAGCTACTGTCTATCATATTCCTAGAGATACTTGATCCCTGGTTTTTATCTTTGAAAATTATAAAAAAATTACATGATGAGTTCCTTAGCTATGACCCTTAAAAGTTTATCATCCCACTCCACTAAATACGCCGCTTCTAAACCCTAAGTACGCATCCCCATACTCCATCAAGCCGCTAGCCATAATTATAAAAATAAAAATAAACTCTTGCAATCTTTGGATATGTCTCTCTCAGTGTTTTTATAGAGGCTGGGCTACATTCGAAAAAAAAAAATAAAAAAAAAAAAGAAAAAAAAAAATAAATATTTAGAGAGAAGAGTGAGACAAGAGAGGGAGAGTAACGGACAAAAGTCATACTAGGCGAGAAGGGCCTACCTCCCTAATAATAAAAATATATTTAGAGATGAATAATGGACACGTGTCCGAGGGTGAGTAGGGCCCACATCTCTAAGGAGAGAGAAAAATGGACACAAGTCCTGGCAAAGCCCACCTCTCCAAGAATGGACAGCCCAGTCCTAGCAATTTTTAGAAAGAGAGATGTAGTCCAAGATGCTTGAGAAGAAAAAAAAAAGGGCTAAGGGCTATTTACTACCTTTCATCCTTATCCACTTCACCACTATCATGTATGTCCTACTACATGTGTAACTCCACTACCACCATCTACTTAAGAGGGTCATACATAGGATCTTTGAGTTTCTTTTGAAAAATATTGCAAAACCCCAGGATGATAGTTGATCAAAGAACTTGAGACATGGTACTTAACTTGATTGTTTTATCTCGCTTATGATTCGTGAAAAGGCTACGCCCCATGGTAAACAAAAGTATGAGAGAGTAATCTGGTTAAGAGGAGAATTTATTTCGATAAACACAAGTTGTTTCGAGGTATGAAAGCGTAGTAGCAACTCCTGATCCTGCTATAGCATATAGCTTTGCTAGGGACTAGCAAAGGGTAAGCTTGGGGGAGCTTGTTGACGCTTGTTAACGTTAATATTAAATAATCAACTAAGCATAGAAAATAGCATAGATGAATATCAACATAGACTTAGGGGTTTGCTACTAATGAATTCCACAAGTTTTGGTGTTTTGTTTATTTTAGAGGGTGATTCTCGAGAATGTGTACAATTGGGCCAAATCTACAAGATAAATGGGCCTTGACATCTAATCCTACAAGCACCAAATAAAGAGAAGCCAAATGCCATCACACAAGACGATGTCAAATGATGGATTTGAGTACACCATCAAGACGGGCTCGTCGAGACGATCGAAACGGATATATCATTTGCTATATTTGGAGTTCAGAATAAGAAGATATGAATTTACAAATAATGGAATATTCTAGAAACAAGAGTCTGCGGGATTAATTGGGCCTAAACTGAATTTGGCCCATAAAGGCTATGTGCATTATAATTAGATATGGTGGAAGGTTTAGTACCATATTGCTTGCTAAAGGTGGAGGGAGGCCAGGAGACCCCCTATATATGTAACCCTACACCCCTAGGAGCCATGTACCGCATTGACTTGAGAGTTGTCCCATGAATGGATGGTCTCTCGTCAATATGAGAGAATTAGATTAGATAGCTACAATGTAATAGAATAGATCTAGTAGAGAGTTAGGGAGAGCGGAACTGCGTTCGGTTCCGAGAAGTCTTCAGCGCTTACGTATATCTTTTGTATCTCAACTCTATTAGACTTTATGCCATAATTAGATATATCTTTTCTAGTACTTTTATGCCTTTCATGTTATTGATATAGTTATTATACTATTGCATGGGATCTCCGCTCGTATTGAGGGCTCTAGTTATGCTAGGTAGCTAGAGTAGTAATTTATAGTGTAGGCGTGGTGTCTAGGCTATAGGTTACCCGAGGTTGCGCCCAATCCCACGGTTAGTTGTGGTAGCCCTGGGGGTGACAAACCTGTCAGGTCTTTGTAATCCACCACGTTCGGATTGGTGTTTCAGAGAGCTTTTTGGCGGCCTTCCCCCGATCACCCTTTTCCCGTCTTTTTTCGAGGATCGGGGACGGTACCGCTGCTCCAAAGTGTATTAGAATAATTGTTATCATAGAACCAAAGTACTAGAGAAGTATTCAGAACCTAGATCTCTCCCCGTTGTCCTCTCGACCTAGTTATCTACTCTATATTATAATATTCTCCTGGTTAAATGCTATTAATTATCATACATATCATATACATTATTTACCCCCTCACTTTAGTTTAGTTGGTATATTAAGTTAGTAGATACATGATTTTGATTTATCATAGTCTTTACCCTTGCTTCCCTGTGGAAAATATAAATAACGATACTGAATACTCCCGGGTAAAAGCTACAATGGTATATTTATTCTCGTGGCGCTTATGAACCCTTTTATATTCTTTTTGCACTTAATAAATACCAACAATGGCCAAGGGGACATGCCTTGCGCTCGGGTGAAGGCGACGGGTGTTTCGCTTTCACTAGGATGCAAAAAGCAACTTAGGTGAATCGAATGGAGTTATGAACGCCGTCCCCTCGAACGGGTTTTGGTTGGGAAGATGCTTCACCTTTGGGATTTCTAGGTGAGAGGCACAAGCATTCTTTCCCAATTTCTCATAATGGCTTTCCTCTATTGGGTTTTCATGAAAAGCTTTTCGAGAGGGTAGCCTATGAGAAGATCAAAGTCGAGGATGGGATAGATATAGAAGTCTAAGCGAACCTCGATTCCATGAATTTTCATCGGCACGGCCCTAGCAATACCACAACATACAAAGATGAGTCCGAGTCTATCGGTCGAGGCTAGCGGCATATCACCCAAAAGGGTTTCCGCAAGATATTGTGACATGATATTTGCCTCGGCTGTTGGGTTGTATAGGGCATCTAAGGAACTTCCTTGTAATGAACAAGGTTTGGTTGTGGGAGGTGAAAGAATCAATTGCTTCGAAGAACGTTTCACCTCCATTAACCATTCTTTTGAAGGATTCATGTTAGAGGAAGATTCCTTAGCTGGAGCTGTGCTCCATTTGCTCCATTCGTGCCATAGAAGGTTCAAGGTTCTCCCATGATCCTCGAATTTGATCGAAAACTCCGAAGGATAAAGCATCCCTTCCTTTCGGTGTTCCCGGTTCGGGAGAGGGCTCAACAAATCCGGTTCTATTGTTGATACGTGGTATGGTTCAACCGATGAGGGCTCCTCAAAACTTGACATGCCCTTGTTATGGAGGGGAGTAGGTTTCTACAACGGAGAAGCATGCTTCTCTAGGATGTGATCTAGGATTTTCCTTTGTTCCGTTGTAGGTTTACGTGAAAAACGACCCTCCGGCGGTCATGTCAAGGCGTAGGGCAGCGTCTATGTCAAGACCCGAACAAAAGATATGCAAAAGCACATTATCGGTAAACGACAAGTCCGGGCTAGCATGTATTAACATTGTAAACCTAGCCCAGGGCTGCACCTATGGACTCCTTCTCATCCTCGCTTGAAATCGAGGATTGTCCTTGGTAGGGTGTTGATGGGGAAAAACGCTAGACAAAAATTGGCTTTGAGTTCTTTCCAAATTCCCATTCAAACTTCCTATTTACATTCGTGTACCATTGTTTTGCTCTCCCCGTGAGGGAGAACGGAAACAACGCCCACATGATATTTTCTTGTGTCATGCCAGAATGCTTAGGCATGCACATATTTCCTCGAAAACTCGTAGGTGGCTACATGGGTTTTCGGTGGTAGCCGAGAAAGGGTCTGCCCGAACAATGGATTTTAAATATGGATGGAGTTCATAGCCGGATGAGAGTTTTGGTTTTGAAAAAGATTTTGGCTCTGTGGAACTCCTCCGTTGAAGCGTAAAGGTTTTCAAAAGGTGTGGGCTTCATTTTGGAAAAAAGAAAATAAATAACTATTTTGATTTTTTATAGATAGATACGAGGACTCACTAAGCTCGGAGATAATAGCAACCGTTCCCGAACGGCGCCGTAAAGCTTGTTGACGTTTCTTAACGCACACACGATAAATCCGCAAGCGCCCACGCAATTGTCGTTGTAGCTTTCACCCGAAATATTCGTGGTATCGTATTTTCCACAGGGAACGGATGTACTCTCTCCTAACTAGTTCGCCCAAGGACACACACGACCAAAGATGGGGAGGATTATCGAGAAGGGTCCCTACACCTTTAGTGTCTATGGATAGCCAGTCTCGAGCTACTTGTTCACTTCGGGCACCGCCCACGCCAAAGAACAATTACCGACAATTAGCTCTACGACACACGGCCCGAACGTGGGGGATTTCAAAGGACGGACAAGGCTTGTCACGACCAAGCCGCCTACCCTCAACCGTGGGATGCACCGCAAAAAGATAGGCAACCCCTAGCCCAAACACCACATCTACACTAGTGATTATTACTCTAGCGTGTTAACAAGGCTTACCCGCCCCCCCGGTCCTTCTACTAGAGCACCGCCACAAGGATGACTATCAATCCCGCAAACAAGTAGATAAATCGTGGATAAACAAAAGACAAGAAAGATTATCGAACCGTGGAAGCTTACTTAGCCAAGATCCCGTTAAGGAGCCAAGCACGAATCCACCGAGGTACAAGGTTGGGGAGACACCGACAAGTCCGGGCGCTTCCCCACTCTCGCCCTTCACATCTCTCCTCCGCCCATCTCTCTACTACTAGTGAGGGCCCAAGCCCATTGGAGTGAAGGGGTAGAGTAGAGGGAGAGCTCTCTTAGAGGAGAGGGAGAGCTTAGAGGAGAGGGAGAGACTCTTCCTTGGAATGATGTGTGTGTTGAATGAGGGAGAGAGGGCCTCCTTTTATAGGTAGAGGACAGGGGGCTCTTTGGAAAATGGCCATCCCCACATGGAAGGATCAAAACTGACGTTGGAACACCTTCCTAATCTGCCCAAACCGACCATCCCACATCGGTTTCACCAGTTTTGGAAGGTAATGAACCGCCTCCCCGAAGCTGGGCCCGAGCCGGCTCAGGTAGGGTGCAGCCGCACCTTGGGGTGTGCGCCAGGTGGCGTTGTTGGGTCCGAAAAGTTGTATGGTGGTGTGTGCTCGGCCCGCTTTTGCGTGTTTTGTCCGTTTCTCCCTTGGGCTTGATGTTCTTCAGGAATGCGCTTTCCAGGGAGGCGCCTTTTGGTGCATTTTCCACTTGTTTCTTGTATAAATCTGCATAAAAATAATTTGGACACTACAAGTGGAAATATATTAGTTGTAAATGTATATGAGTATGATAAGGTATAGTTTCACTCCCTTTATGGTAGTAAGTTGACGGGAATAATATGTCGTTGGTGACCGTCAACAACCGCCGCTCCTGTCAAAACAGAGCTGCTGCCAACAAGAGATTTACAACACTAAACACATATAATACTAGGTATATATGAATATGACAAGCTGAAACACACAGAACCAACACATGTCCATAAACCATACGAAGAGAGTCGAATAAGTCGCATTATTACAAGTTCACAAATAGTTTTAGAGCCCTACTCTCAAACTCTAACTCTCTAGGACATGCTAAACAATGATAAACAAAGCAAATGAGAGCGAAAAAGTTTTGACCCCCCTCTAATTTTTTCTCCCTCTTTGGCACAAAGCACCAAAAAGGAGAAAAGAAAAGAGAAGTCAAGTCACTTTCGGAAGCACCGCCCTCCTCCTCGTCCCGGTCCTCCCCGCCGCCACCCTGCTCCTCCTCCTCCTCGGCGTGGACGAAATGATAGCCATCCCGGCCGTGTAAGTAGTAGAGGTGAAGCGCGTGTCGAGCGTGCCGAGGTGGTGGATCCTTTGGAGACTGTGGGCTCGCTGCCGCCTGCGAACAAAGTCACCGAGCGCCTCATCCCGCCAAAGCTGCTGCTTTGAGGTGGTGTCCTCGACCACAAGACTTCGGAGAAACCGGGAAGCACAAAGCGAGGTGGAGAAGGAATAGGTGAAAGTCGTGTGACTCCCCGCACGCTCTCCCTCCTCTCGCCACGCCAACTCGTGGAGGAGCACGCGCGGAGTAGGTGCAAGTCTCGAACATGGCCTTCATCCATGTGGTCATCTTCTTCTTGAAGCTGCTCTTGCCCCTCCTAGTTCTAGTCCTAGAGCTCTCCTGGAACCTCTCGTGGGGAGAGGGTGGAGTGTCCTCTCTAGTCCGTGCCTCCTCAAGCCTGCTGCCGTTGGCATGACCCGCCTCGTGGGTATAGACCTTATGCTCATCCGTCTTGTTGAACCTCAAGCGGACACTCTCTCAATCACAAACATGATGTAGGGAGCATAGGGCAAGCTCTTCCTACCATCATCCATAGCATCAACCAATTCCATCCACGGATATGCAGGTACGTTGAAGTTCTCACCTCCTAGCGCAAGTCCGGCTAGCAAGTTCTTCACCCAACCATGCAAGTTTGAGGCTGCACCATCCTTGGGATCAATGGTGTTACGGAGAAGGTTGTTGAGAACATAGTAGAAGTCTGCTCAAACCTCTCACAAGCCCATCTGCATTCTTGGGATCCCTCCACATGTATCTGACAGCTGTAGGCTCTAGCTTCTTCTCAGCATGGATAGGAGAGTACTTCCTATGCTCACTGCCAAAACTAAGAATCCTGGAGAAAGTGACAAAGTCAACTGAGTAGTGAACACTCTCAGTCATCCAATGCATAGTGTCCTCATTCTCTAGAAAGTAGGTAGCATGGAACTGGCCAAGAATCTCAGCATTCCAATCATACCTAAACTCCATCAAATCCTTGAGCTCATGCTTCTCACAAGCCCTGATGGCCCTGTTGATCTCAGGCTCTCTCTTGGCCTTTAGAAGAGCCCAATCAATATAATGCATCTCTCTAATGCTTTGGGTTTCCTCTTTTTTGAGAACAGATGAGGAATAGAAATCGAGAATGGAATGCATTCCGTAACCTCGTAGTCAACCCCTAGATCCTTGGGGCTGGTGTATGGGTTCTTCCTTCTAGCCTCTGTGCTCAACTTACTCCCTGTGGAGTAGTCAATTCTTCTGCGAGCCACACTGTCATCTCGAGGTCTTCTGACATCAAACTGCTCTTCATAGTCAATCATGTATGTATCATCATATGTCCAGATATCAACGGGAGTGGCCGGACATCCAATTTCTGGAATCTTTCTGCCATGCCTCTGCTCATTCCTGTACTTTCTCTCTCTCTCTCTCTCTCTCTCTCTTGCTCCTCGGTTTGTAGGTCCGCTGAGGAAGGACCGGAGCCTCCGCCCCCCTCTTTGGGAAACTTCTTGACCAATGCCTTTCTCTTGACTCCACCGCCTTGGCCTTGCTCCATCTACGCATGCAAGAGTTCCAAATCAGTCACTAATATGCTAGGGTGATAGATACATATATATATATATATATATGTGTTAAATATTGTATAAGATAGGTGATTGAAGCAGATGGTGGGCAGGCTGTTTGAATCAGCCCCGAGCGGCACTGCCGCTCGCCCGAGCGGCACCGCCGCTCAGGTTGCCCTGCCACTTCTTCAGCAACCGTCTTGTGCAATAGTTAAAGCACGTATATATCTATCTATCATTCCAACAAAGATTTCGAAAACTTGACTGAAATGAAAAAGGTGATGAAAGTTGCCATGGATTCGGAATTAAAATGAAATTTCTTTGACAGTGGGATTCAATCTGATTTGATCTCTTGATTTGTTCGATATATCATCGAGGATGAACAGCAAATACTTTGCTTAAGCCATAGCCGGCAGTGCCGCTTGGCTTCCCATGCATGTCATGGGTGGATTTCATCTCAAACTTTCAAACGAAATCAATCTAACAAATTTCCCACCATCTAGAACCTTCACTCTATCACTAATTGCAGAAATCCACAACGCAAATTTCATCCCTAGGCATAGATCGGGGCGGTTAGGGTTTCTCACCGTGGATTGAGAAGGAGAGAAAAAGAGAGCTGCGGCCCCCTTGCAGTACTGTGGGCACCGCTTCGAGGAGGCTGCCGGTTGCATCGCGTCGCACGAGCGGCACCTTGCCAGAGCGGCGGTGCCGGCGGCGCGGGCGAGGAGAGGGTGGCGGCGTCTGCCGCCTTCCCCGCCGTCCCTCACGAGCGAGACAAGGGGACCGGGTGAGAGAGAATGAGAGAGGAGGAGAGAAAAAGATGCTTTGGGGTCCAGAAATAGGTCCCACAACCGATCGGTGACAGGGGTGTTTTTCGCTGAAAAAACACCGAAGCGCACCGCCGCCGGCCGAAAGTGGCACCGCCGCCCCCCCCCACGAGCGAGACTAAATTGCTTCCTTAAGTGACTCTCCTCATATGCTAAATAAACATATGTGATTGAAATGTCATGGTCGATCGGATCAACAAACGAAATAGTGACCATACCATTTGAATCTAGCTTTGAAAAACATTTGAAAGACATAAAGTAACTTTTCAAAGCTTTTCCCTACTCATACTAGTTCTCACAAACAGAGGCATGCAGATTTCAAGATAGATTACGAGAATCAAGTATATTCAGTTCACTCCTGTTGGTGTTTCTTACGCACACAGAGAAATCCGCAAGCGCACGGAAATACCGTTGTAGCACTTCACCCGGTGGTAAGCAGGGTATCGTATTTTTCACAGGGACGGTCACGCAGTTGGCTTTTCTAGTCTATGTCAACCTAAGGCAAGGGTTTGTTTTCTACGAGTAGCGAGGTATCTATAGGCTAAGTTTTCCAGGCAGTGATTCCTAAAGTCTGTTGTCTACTCACTTCGGGCACCGGCCCGCTCCCAAATGGGTAGAGTCCGGCAATTAGCTCTACGACACACCCGAACGTGGGGGATTTCAAAGGATGGACAAGGCTTGTCACGACCAAGCCGCCTACCCCTCAACCGGGATGCACCGCAAAGGTAGGTGAACGCTAGTCCAAACACCACGCTTGCACTATCGGTCACAGTTCTTGATGTTGGCCAAGGTTCCCCTGGTCAAAGAGTCCCTCCACCAAGAACTAACGTAAAACGCGATCTACCAATCCCGCAAGTCTACAACAGCTAAGAAATGTAAGATGGAAATTAAGTAGGCTGCAAGATAATCACAAGATCTGCTTACCAAAGTGTAAGTAGTTTGCAGAGGGTACAAGCCGGGCGGGGTACCGACAAGTCCGGCACTCCGTCCTCCTAGGAACAAATGAACACCGAGGGGCTTAACCGACAACTCCGTAGAAAGAACCAAGCTTCTTTCTAGCCTTTCCCTCTCTCACTCTCTAGAATTGGGAGATAGAATAGAAGAAGTAGAAGAAGAAGAAGATCTAATTCTACTCTCTTGCACAAGTGGACTGGTTTCTCCTTTGAAATTGTGTTGTTGTTTGAGAGGGAGAGAGGGGTCTATTTATACACAAGGGGAGGGACCTAAGTGCTAAAAAATCACCCAAACCGACCTAGGAAGACCTTCCATGTACGACAAACCGACCATCCCACGTCGGTTCCACCAGTTTTTGGAAGGTAACAAACCGCCTCCCTCAAGATGGGCTCGAACCGCCTCTGCCGAGTGCGGCCGCCGCACCTTGGGGTGCGCACTGGCATTCCTCGGCAGGCCCCGCCCGGCTTCAAGCCGGGCTTCCTTTGTTCTGAAAAGTTGTATGGTAGCCCGCGCCCGACCACGGTTTCGACGTTTTGTTGCGATTTACTTTTGGGCTTGCCATTTGCTCCTTTGGGCCTTTTTTCTATTTATTGATTTTATTTCTTTTTCTTTGTCTTTTTTTTGGCCCAAAGTGATCATCCATGAGTTTGTACCGCAAGTCCAAATAAACACCAAAACTTTTGGAATATGTTAGTTGAAATCCCTATTTCTAGGTAGTTTTGGTGTTGTGTTGACGGTATTTCAATTGTCGTTGGTTACCGTCAACAAACTCCCCACACTTAGCCCTTTACTCGTCCCCCGAGTGAAGGCACGAGGACTAAAGTGGTTTTATCTCCAAGATGTAAGCTTGCATACATATTATTCCAAACCTTACCTGCCTTGTGAGCATTTTTCCACCCTTTATTACCTTTCATCGTAGCGGGGCTTTAGCTTTTCTCCAAGCCTTGGGTGGTTGCCGGATAGAATGGTTATAATAGAGGTGCTTATCATTCATCCATTTTGATCAACTTTTATCCGGGGTTTTATTTAGATAAAATTTTATTTTTTATTTTTTTTTCGAGAAAGCATGGGCTTTATTGCTATAATAACATATATATATATATATATATATATATATATATATATATATATATATATATATATATATATATTGGAGAGGTGGGCTCTGCTCGCCCTAGACTTTTGTCTTTTATTTCCTCTCTTTTCTTTTTTCTCTTTTTTTTTTAGAGATGTGGGCTCTACTCGCCCTTGGACACTTGCCCATTTTTCATCTCATTTTCATCATTTTTTTAGAGATGTGGGCTCTACTCGCCCTTGGTTCGAGTTTTTTGCCCATTGTAGAGATGGAGTTTTTTGCTAACTTGGTTCGAGTTTTTAGCATTTAAAGATAAATCACAAGTCAAAATTTAATTTTAATAAATTGCGTACCTTTGACTTGCGAATCCTCCCCACACTTGTTTTTGTGCCTATTTTCATTTTCTTTTTGCACAAGGACAAAAACAAGTGGAGACATAGAAAATAATATAATAATAAAAACTTTATTGAATTTATAAATAATTCAAACTGGGGTGCACACTTGAAGGAATTACAAAATGATAGGAAGGGAAATACAAAAATTAAACTAGTGCGCGCCAAATTATTGATAAAGAGGTAGAGCACTTCTAAGCTGGCCTGCGTAGGGCGCTCTCGCATTAGCCGCTTCTGCGAACCCTAGCTAGCTTAGTCTTGAAGTTTAGGCGAGAAAGAGTCTAGTTCTTTCCCGATATCGGCGTTCTCTAGATCTGCCTCTTCTACCTCTGCGGTTAAGGTTTTCACTAGCTGGTTTAGAGAGTTAACTCTAGCGTTTAAGGTTGCTAGCGAAGGAACCTTAGGAACCCCGTGCTACTCCCGGTTGTTTTAGAGACGGAGTACCCTCGAACGGCTCTCGAAAACATTGGGAGCCTTCCTGGGTGCAGCACGGGGTACCCTCAAAGGGCCTTCACTACTCGAACGACTCTCAACAACATTCGGGGCCTTTCTAGGATTCGCCCGAGGGATACGTAATGGAGCACTTGGAGATGTCGCTGGAGCAGGAGTTGGCTTCTTCATAAGCCCCTTTCCACGCCCTCCTGTGGGCAAATTGACACCAACAACGGTGTACGGGTAACTGTAGTCGGAGGCGTGGAAGGAGGATGTCTCCGTCGAGGAAGTACGGATGCCAGCTGCTTCGGGCTCTTTCCTCTTGATGCCCAGGGTGCCCACCGTAGGACGAGGTGGGCGCCCAAGAATACTCTTGCGTGTCACGGATCTGCCTGTGGACACATGGCTGTCCCTCCACTAGAAGAGTAGCGTGGGGGAGGGAGCACGGCAAGAGGGGCGACAGAGGATGGTTCCACCTCGTCACTAGGGGAGATCAAGTCTTCCTCATTGAGAGAGCATAGTGAACGAGAGGAGTTGTAGAGGGTAAGAGCATGGCATGCCATTGCGGCTGTTCTTGGCTTAGAAGAAGAGGATTTGAGAAGAGGAGAAGAGCAAGAAGGAGAGGTGTGAAGAATGGAGAGGAGGAGGGTGGATTTTATAGGACAAATTCTCCTCTCTGTTTTAGCAGGTTGAAATCTCGCGAAGCGCACCATACCATAACAGGTTTTGAGAAAGAAGAAAGCAATGGGCGAAATACCAGGCCGAGAGGGGTTGGCCAGGGTGCGGCCGCACCTTGAGGTGCTTGTGCGCACCTCCTGTGTCCCCCGGTCGAGCTTTCGTCCACATTCGTTTCCTTTTAAAAAGTTTTGAATCGTGGTGCGCCAGCGCCAAAAACGTTCCTTTCTTGTTGATCTCTAATTGATCCTCAAATTTGAATTTTGAAAATAGTTTATGCTTTGATTAATTTAGAAAGTAATTATTCCTTGTGTAACAAATGACCAAAGATAATTTAATGAATTAAACAGAAATTAATAAGGTAAAAACTTTATTTAAAACAAAGTAAAAAAATATATAGATAACTTTTTATGTTTTATTATTATCTTATATATTAATATTTATAAAAAAAAATTTTATATACTTTTATTTATTTATTATATTATATATTTTTTTATATGCTTTGATCATCTAAATTAATTTTCAAAGCATAAATCTATTCTATCGAGCTCTTGGTTAAGATCGGCATCGGCTCAAGAAAAGCTTGAGACGTTGACCGCTTACCTTTTTGTATCAGAACACCTCCGGTGTTATACCACTAAAAATTGGCCATGTCATCATATGCATTGCAAAGCATACATTTTGTTTGAGAACCTTTTTGATGCATTCACTAAAACAAGTTTACTTTTACGGTAATGTATATTGGTTGAGTTGAATTGAAGTTTGAATGTTTTAATTGGTTGATAATTCATGTTGAAACCCTAGTTGACCTAAACCCTAGTTTACCCCCTTTTGAATTATTCAAAATTTAAGCAAAATTTGAGGAAACTTCCAACAAAGAACATTGTAGATCTTTTTGAGAGCTACAAAGTTGATGTTTTGAGTTTTTCAAGTTTAGTTTAAATTTTTGAAGTAATTCAAAATCCAAATTTGATTTCCAAATCTGACTTTTTGAGAAGTCATACTTAGAGGCGAGATTAGAAAATCTTCCAATTATGGAAGTTGTAGATCTCGAAAAGTTATGCAAAAGTCGTGTTTGGAGATTTTTGGGTGCAGTTCAAATTTCAAGAGTAATTTTGAATTTTTAGACGTTAGGGTTTAGAAATTAGAAATTCGGGGGGAACAAAGGGGACAGCCGCTGCCGGCGCCACGCTTGCTTGCCGATGGCCGCCCGCCGGTCCCCCGTCCTTCGATGTCACCTCTTGACCCGGCGTGTCAAGCCCTCGCCAACGCGTCAACTTACGTGCCTTCGCCGCGATTGAAGTCGTCATCCGGCGCCGCGCCATGAACAGGGGGCAAGCAAGCGGGCGACCACCGGCGTGGCGTGCTCACCGGTTTCGACCACCGGCTCGCGCCCGGCTCACGCTTGATGTGGCAATAGAGTCGCTGCGTGTCCTCGTCGTAGCCTATCTTGATCGGTCGCGGGGAGGGGCCCGGCGGCGGGCCGTAGCTTTCAGTAGGCCATCCTCATCCCGCCGGTCGGCCACCGCCCTCCTCTTCTTATAAATAGGCACCAATCGTGCCATTCCTCGCTCTTCCCGTTTCACGGCCTCGTCGCAATTGTATTGCGCTTCCAACACACCAGAAACCGTAGCCAAACATCCCGTAAATCGCCTGAACGACGCCGTCTTCCCCAACTCGGTCGGACCGCCGCCGAAGCTTCGGGTTCGCCGCCGTCCGTTCGGTGAGCTTCGCCGCAAACTAGTTCCGTTCTATGATCGCCTCGATGATCTAGTTACGATGCACTTTCGTCCGTTGCCACAGCCGAGTACCAGTCCCGCCGGAACGTCGCCTCGCCCACCGGAGAACGTCGCCGTTGCCACTGCTCTCGTCGACGACCAAGTTCCGCCCCGTCTTCTTGAAAACCAACGTGAGCCTCGTACTCCCGTGTCCTATAGCGGTTGTAGAACCTTTCAATTTGAAGAATAGCGTTAGGGTCGCCGGAACGTCGATGCCGGCGAGGTCCGCCGTGGCGCGCCCCGCACGCGTCGTCTTTGCTCTTGTCTAGGATCGGGTATAGGCCATGTAGATGGGAGCTCGGGTTCGCTCGAAGGTCTTTGGAGTAGCCGGTGCTCTGGTTTGGCCAGAGGTAGCCGACGAGCTTCACCGTCGTTTGTCGCGCCGCCGGGCCGCCATCGCCGCCGATGAGCATGTCCGTGGTCGTTTGCCGCCGTGTTTGTGCCCCGGTCCGAGTCGCCTAGGTCCCGTGGTCGCATAGAGCCGGTTCGCGTCGCCGGCAAAGGTCGCCGCCGGCGAAGAAACGCCGGTCGGCGCCGTCGGTCGCCCGTGGTCGGCGTCGGGAGCCTCTGCTCCCGGTTCTTTGGGCCGGCCGGTCTTGCTTGGTCACAATACGTAGCGTCGCAAAGCCGGGGGTCCGAGTTGGGCGGAATCGGCCCAGTGGCCTGCCGATTTGAATAATTGTTTTCAATTTTCTGATTCTTTGAATAGTGCTGATTCTTGTAAATTCTGTAGAAAATTATTTAGAGCTTGGAAAATTATGAAAATTTTTGTGTGTGCTGTTCATGATGTATAGAATGTAGGAAAATTGCCAAACTTAGATTTTGACCTGTTCTGTTATGTTTTAATTTTAGCCTCTTTTATTCAAAAGTAGGTCTTTGATGATTTTTATAAAATAGTGTAGGTTTCAAATTTCTTGAAAATTTATTTTACGCTGTTTAATGATAGGACCTATGTGTAGAAAAAAAGTTTGGGGTCAGTTTGAGTTAGTTAAATTATTTTCTTTTTAAATGCTTAGTTTTATTTAGAGAGTGAAGTGTTAGGTGTTGATTGACTTGGGATTGTTTGATGAGAAAGGATCATACCATAATCAAATGGTCCTTGAGAACTCCTTAGGCAATGGTGATGATATCTTGTAGAGTAGTTCAACAAGTTGATTTTGTTGGGTTGCAACTTTATCGTGAAGGAAAGTTATACTCAAGTTGTTGTTTATTTCCATGCATTTCAAAGCATCATGTTTACCATTACGGCATCATGTTGAAGCATGCATTATCTTCGTGTAGAGAACGATAGTGGAAACTTCAAAGTTGAAGAAGTTTCGGAGGAGAGTGTGAACCCAGTCAAAGTCGGCTTTGATATCTATGGATCGGATCCCGAACCTGAGTGCTACTTCGGCCGAAGGCAAGCCCCTGGATGCATTTAAACCCTTCCTTGTTATTTTACAAAACTTTATAACACTTATGTTGATGATATGATGCATTAGGTGAATAGGAGTTGAGTGATAACCTACTTGCTGCATGACCAACCTTGTTATTGACTTATCATCCTTGATAACCTGTTTTATTTGAAAAATGCTTAGTTGTTATGCCATGCTTAAAGTAGGATGCTTTAAAATGTTTTTTTTTTAAAAGTTCTTTAATGATGATATCACATCTAGAGAATGGAAGTTATGATAATTTGAGACCTGGTCGGGTAACTTGCATTGAGAAGGGAGTCTCTTTGTAGTGTTTCCTACTGTGTCGGTTAAGGACCCGTCCGCGGATCGGATTGAGTCTATCGGGATCGTTGAACTTTGCTTGCTACGGAGACCGTTGGGTCAAAGGCACGATTATCTGGTTGTCACCCCAGATAAGTCGAAGCAAGTACCAACCACATGCTTTGGTAAGCCTGATCTCGGGGGTGTGTCAAATCGGGAATGGCAACCACGCACTGGGAGTGGAGAGATGGCGGGAGTACAAGATACCCTCGGTGGGTTAAAGTCCCGGGGACGGAGGTGTACTTGTATTCTCGGGTGGCGCAGCCTCGTTCCTGTTTTGAACGATCTGGGAGATGGTTGATATATGCAAGCTTCGGTGCTACATATATCGTGTGGAAGGGAATCCCCAGCTGGTGGTTTTGAATCGATTGGCCGATCGCCGTTGCTTCTCGGTGAAGGAGACCCGATACTGTGTCTCTTTCTTCGTAGTTAAGAAGAGGAACTAATGTTTAATAAGAGGATTGGTTGAGAAGTGTTTGAATTATCTTATGATCACCTAGAAGAGAGGTTCAACTAAATTTGAGGTAAAACTTGAAAGCAAGGATCTACTCTTAGTAAGCTTTTTATGCAAAATGAGTCCTTGATCTTGCTAAGACCTTACCTTGATTCCTATAGCCGGCATTCCCGAGTCTTCGCCTCTTTTCTTTAGACGGTTAAGTCTTGTTGAGTACTCCCGCACTCGGGGTTCTTTAACCCTTGTTGCGGGTGAGAGTCGGGGACCGGATGTGTGTCGGTCCTTGTTGCATGACGGTATTCCGTGGATGCCGAGGAGGAGTAGTTTGTGACCCTTGGGCGGGGTCTTATGCTTTTGTTTAGTTATTACTCTACTCTACTATGGTTTTGTAAAAAGTTTACCTAAGTTAGAAACTCAGTTTGTAAAATTAAGTTATGTAATACTTCCGCTTGTTTACTCTGTAATATATTTGAATAAATTGTCGTGATGCTTTTGCAATGGTCAGAAATGATGAGATCCTGCGGACAATACAATAGTGCTTTCTAGATCATTTGGTACACATGCATGCTATCGAGGTCCTTGGGACAATGATATATGTATGTGGGCCCTATAATTTAGAAGGTACTTTGTTACATCTCGTATCGAGCTCATCATTACAAGTTATTGTAGCATTGCTATTTCGAAAACTTCAAAATGATTTGAGTCAAAGTAATTTAACCTCTTATTTTAGTCCAAATTGCTTTTACTCATCCTAATTCATGTTTAAACTCTTTCCTACATTTCAAAAAGTAGTGGTGGAGTAACTTATATATTGCCCTATGTTGTAGGTTTAATGTTTCTCGTAAGTTCGAATCATGCATCATGCTTAATTAACCATGTTAATAACTTTCCCCTTTATTGTGGTTTGGGTTAGGATAACAAATCCTATTCTTGCTAAACTCTAGGTATCTTTAGTCTAAATTCCAGTCTTGCCCTCTACAGAATGGCTCTTACCAGAGGACCGCCCGGAAAGAGGATCACCACGTGGCGTGCCCGTCACCACGGCTTGCCCCAAGGGGCAATGGTGGCGATAGCGGCGGCGGCCCGCAGCGGCGGCGGCGGCGGCCGCAGCGGCGGCGGGAGCCGTACCCAGCGGCACCGGCAGTGGTGGAAACGAAGTGGAGCCAACCTTGACCCACGGCCAGTGATCGGCAATTGACCCAAGAGCCGGAGGAAGCCCGTGAGGATAGGGCGGATGCTATCAACCACGTTGGGATGCTCATGGGAGAGCTGGAGCACCACGAGTTGGATGCCCAGGAAGCCCAGCACGAACAGGAGCTGATGGTGCAGGACCTCACTAATGTCATGTGGCAGGTCTACGATCTAGACTGCCAGGTTGCGGACCTCCAGGCGTACAATAACGCACTCCATGAAGCGTTCCATGCGCAGTACCCTTATGGGGACGTGCCAAACATGGACCTTCCTGATCCTGAAGCCCCTGCTCCTGAAGTTCCTGCCCCAGAAGCCCCTGGCCCGGAAATCATCATCATTAGTGATGATGAGGAAGAAGAGGAAGTGGAGCCTATCATCGTGGAGGTGTACTCCAGCGATGATGAGGAGTGACCTTGTGGCGGAAGTGAAGAGTGTGTAAAATAGGAGTCTTGTAAGATAAATAAACCTTAGTGGGGAGGGTGGTCTGCCTGCGAGCAGGCGTGTGTGAAAGAAGTTTGTATGAACTAGTAGTAGTAGGTTTGCATGGTGTGTTGTTTGAACTTGTAGTTGTAGGGTTGTTTGGCTTGTATGTTTAAGTTTGGTACTTTGTAACTTAGTTAGTACCTACCATAATAAAATCTAAGACTAGTTGTATATAACAGATGCCTGTCACTCGATCCGCTGAGCGCGCCGGACCGTCTCAGGGTGGAAACAACATGCCAAACCCACCACCAATTCCTCCTACATTGACTGATGCTATTGCAGTGTTGGTTAATGCCACCATAGAGAATACCCGGTTGATGAGGGAAATGGCCCAGAACCAACAGCAGAATAATCCGAACCGCCAACACAGACAAGAAAATTTATATCATGAGTTTACAGAAACCCATCCACCAGTTTTCCGCAAAGGCGATGAACCATTAGAAGCGGATGCTTGGCTCCGTACTATGGAGCTAAAGTTTGAGCTTGTGGAAGGGTGTACAGAGCACCATAAACCAACCTTTGCAGCACAGCAGCTGAGAGATGGTGCCAGTGCTTGGTGGTCGAATTTCCTAGCAATGCAGCCTGCTGGACATTGTGTCACCTGGGCTGAGTTTCGTCAGGCCTTTCGAGCACATTATATTCCTGAGGGTGTGATGGCAAAGAAGCTAACCGAGTTCATTGAGCTGAAACAAGATGATCAGACCGTGATGCAGTTTGTCGGTCGTTTCAACCATCTATCCCAATATGCTACTGCACATGTGGATACGGATGAAAAGAAGAAAGAATGGTTCTTGCGAGGACTGAGTCCTAAGCTGCAAACTGTGATGACCATCCGATCCACAGACACATATCATGAGGTGGTGAACATGGCATTAAATGCTGAGGAAAAATATCGTGTCTATAAGGAAACAAAAGCAAAGAAAAAGAATGTTTCTTCGGGTTCTTCTAGCGGCAATATAAAGCGTCAGAAGGTACTTTATCATCCTGTGAATCATTTCCGACCTCCCTATCGTCCACCACAATTCCAGTCCCGGCAGCAGCCATATGTTAGGCCTGCTGCAGCTCTACCTTACCCATGCCAGCCGAATGCCCCTGGCATTCGTAACCCAGCTCCACCAGCACAAGGTAGTCCAATTTGTTTCAACTGTGGTAAACCTGGCCATTACTCCCGAGAATGTCCCCATCCTCGGAGGAATAATCCGAATTATCAGCTAGCGCCAGGTGGTCAACAGCCGCAGCCTAAGAACAACAGTGGACAGAATGCCCAGAAGGACAAACTGGAGAAGAAGACTGGAAGGGTATTCTATACCAATGCTGGGGAAATTCCTGCAGGTTTTGCCATAGATCAGCTGATAAGGTGACATGCCGATGGGGGCTTTGTAAGCTGTCCTATATGCCCAGAGAGAATCAGGTAGCTTGTTTTTCCAGCCTTTCCCCATCTCGTTGACCGTCTTCTGCAGGATGTTCTTGATTTGTTTATTGGAGGTCTCGGCTTACCCGTTGGTTTGCAGATGATAGGGGGTAGCAATGTTGTGCGAGTGCCGAGCTCTTTCAGGAATGCCCTGAATGATTTGTCCTTGAAATGCGATCCTCCGTCACTGATCACCATGCGTGGCGTTCTGAAACGGGGGAAGATGATTTCATGGAACATCTTGCGTGCGTGCTTGCCATCGGCAGCTCGCATGGTATTGCCTCAACCCATTTCGACACGTAGTCTACTGCCACCAGGATATATTCACAATCTTGGGACTTCTGGAATGGCCCCATATAATCAATGCCCCACACATCAAATATTTCTATTTGAAGGTTGTAGTGTAGGGGCATTGCATCACGAAGCTGTGATGTTCCCAGTCTTTTTGGCGGTTGTAGCATCTTCGATGAATTCTTTCGTGTCGCCGTACATCGTCGGCCGGAAGAATCCGCCTTTGCCAAATTTTGGCTTGTGTGCAAAATACTCCCGGATGTCCGGCGTAGGGAGATGCATGGCATTTCTCAATGATCTCGCATTCCTTCCTCCCCCTGGTACGCATCTTCTCGAGAAGCCGTCTGCACACACCCTCATGCGGGTATGGGTCATCCCATAGGTGCCGCCGCTCTCCATTTGGAGCTTTAAACTTGTTCTCCCCAAGTGGTACGTATCCCGCAACCATGTAATTCACAATGTTTGCGTACCATGGGTTGAAGTGCGACACCTTGAGTAGCATGTCGTCGCTGCGGTAGTCGTTGATTGGTGGTTCCCGCATGTTAGTTACCTACATACGCGACAAATGATCCGCAACCGTATTTTCTACTCCCTTTTATCTTTTATTTCTATATCAAATTCTTGGAGTAGAAGAATCCAAATGGATCGGCGAGGTTTCGCATCCTTTTTGGTAAGAAGGTACTTAAGGGCAGCATGGTCTGCGTATAAACGATTATTTTTGCGCCCACTAAGTAGGATCGAAACTTCGATAGCAAAGACTCTTGCCGGGAGCTCTTTTTACGTCGGTAAGTAATTAAGCTGGGCTCTGTCGAGTTTTGCTAGCATATGCGATGGCATGCTGCTTTTTATCCGTGGTTTGGCCTAAGACCGCCCCAAACAACGTAGTCGCTAGCATCGCATATGATTTCAAATGGCAACGACCAATCCGGGGTTGGATGATCGGAGCGAGATGAGTGCTTTCTTCGGGGTTTCGAAAGCGTGCGGGCACTCATCCGTGAAGTCAAATGGTACATCCTTGGCTAGCGGGGCCGTAAGAGGTCTAGCGATTTGCGAGAAATCTTTTATGAATCTTCTATAAAACCTGCGTGGCCTAGGAAACTACGGATACCTTTGACGTTCACCGGGGTGGTAGTTTTTCGATAACTTCTATTTTAACTTTGTCTACCTCTATCCCCTCTCGGACACTAGGTGCCCAAGAATCCATGCCTTCTCGGACCATAAAGTGGCACTTTTCCCGCTAAGTACCGTGTCCTTTTCTTGGCATCGCTGCAAGACCCGGTCTAGGTTCTTGAGACGACTTTCAAAGGTCTTACCACGACGGAGAAATCGTCCATGAAGACCTCCATGATTTCTTCGATCATGTCCGAGAAAGATAGACATCATGCACCGCTGAAAAGAAGCGGGCGCATTACACAACCCAAACGACATTCTACGATAGGCATAAGTTTCGTATGGGCATGTGAACGTGGTCTTGCTCGTCATCGGGGTGGATCGATCCGTGGTAACGTAATACCCGTCAAGGAAACAGAAGAAAGAGTGTTTAAGCTAACCGCTCCAACATTTCATCAATAAAGGGTAGCGGGAAGTGATCTTTCTTTGTTGCCTTGTTAAGTTTTCTCTAATCGATACACATTCTCCACCCCGTGACTTGTCTTTGTGGAATGAGTTTGTTTTTAAGCGTTCTCAACGACCGTCATTCCTCCCTTTTTAGGGACCACTTGACCGGGCTAACCCAATCATCGTGGTGGTGCGGGATAGATAATCCCGGCGTGAAGAAGCTTGAGAACTTCCTTCTTCATGACTTCACGCATCGCATTATTGAGCCCGCATTGGGGTTCGCATGATGGGGTACTATCGGGGTCAATAGGAATGCGATGTGTGCATAGTGTCGGGCTTATCCCTTTCAAATCTTGAAGGGAATACCGAAGACCGACTGTGTTTCTCTAAAACGGCTATGAGCTGGGTAGTTTCTTGGTCACTAAGCTTGTCGCTTATGATGACCGGTGCTTGTGAATCGCCGTTTAGGAAGACATAGCGTAGGCCTGGGGGTAGGGGTTTAAGCTCAACTGGAGGCCGAGTTAGCTCTTCCTCTTTGGGAAGTTCTATGAGTTCCCCAAATCGTCCCTCTTCTTCAATGAAGAATTGGGCGTCTTTTTCAAGGTCTGTTTCTAGGTTCTCATATAGCATAACTCCCATGACCTCCTCGGGCGTGTCGTCATGAAGGAAGGGTTCTGTTACCGAGTTTTTAGCTCGAGTAACTAGGATAGAAAGCTTTTTCTTCCCGAGTGTGACATCTAAATCCCTGGATATTGGTAGATCAAGAATCCTTTCCAAGGGATGCCCGATTAGGATGTCAAAGTCTTGGATATCAAAAACGTGAAAGTCCGTGAGACAATTTAACATCCTTGTGTTGGAAGATTTGTTCATGTACAACCTCACGGCTCTCAATGGTGGTTCGTGGTGCTATGCGCAAGGTCCGTGTTGTGGGGTTTCTAACGGTTTCCTCGTCACGGGTTTGTGCGAAGGTTTCGGACATTATGTTTATCCCCACAAACGGGGTTATACATGACTTCCACCCGGTCCCCACTGGTATTTTCAATGGATTGATGTAGAAGGGCCACTTATCCGAATTTCTTCGGAAGAGGGCCCTTCCTCTCTCAACCATTACATTCTCATTATAGGCTGCCGTTAGCTCCTTAATAGACTCTTGGAGGAAAGTTTTATCCGGGGTTGTTCGGGGGCCACTGACCGGGTGGTTTCTTCCATTGTTCGTACTTCGAGGTGTCACCGAATTGATCGATAAGGTCAACATCGAAGAACGGGAGATCCGTACATCTCGGTCTCCTGCTTCTACTCGTTCAGGCGAGGGTCTCTCTAAAGATGTTTTCGGGTTCGGCAAGAGCGAAGAGACTTCCTCTTGTTTTACGCTTGGGTTCTACTCGGATGGGTTCTAGCGGAGAAGTATTCTACTAAAGCTAGTGATAAACTAAATTAGCGAGACATCATGATCATTACTAGAATCTTTAGGCCAATTGCTTCCCGACAACGGCGCCAAAAAGCTTGTTGGCATTTGTTAAGTGCTAAAAGAATATGAAGGATTACGCAAGCGCACGAGAACACCTACCATTGTAGCTTTTCCCTAGGATGAGTATTCTAGAGTATCGTATCCACAGGGAAGCTTTGGCTAAAGAATCTAATAAGTCACAATCATGTATCCACTAACTTAGCAAACCACTAGACTATAGTGAGGGGTTAAATGGTTAAGGGATAAGTAATTGTCAAAGCATAAAATAATAAGCTACCTTAAATGTCAAAGACTAATCAAGAGGTCAAATGGAGAGATCAAAGGTTCTGGGTAATTCTCTATTACTTAGGTTCTATGATAGCAATTACACTATTGCACTTTGGAACAACAATGCCTTTCCGGTTCTCGAATAGACTGGGAAGAAGTAACCGGGAGAAGGTTGCCTAAAGCTCTACGAAAACACCAATCCGAACGTGGTGGACTACACAGGGCCTTACAGAGTCACCCACCCCGGCTACCACAACTATCCGTGGGATTGGGCGCAACCTCAGGTAACCTATAGCCTAGACACCATGTCTATACTATAGATTACTACTCTAGCTACCATGAATAACTAGAGCACTCAATACGAGCGAAGATCCCATGCAATAATATAACAACTATACTTAACCATATATAGAAAGCATAAAGTAACAGAGAAGATAAATATATGAATCATAAGTCTTGTAGAGAAGATATAAAGACATACCATACTCTGAAGACATCTCTAGAACCAAAGTATAGTTCAACTCTCCTTTAGTCTTGATTAGATCTAAGTTAGATCTAATCTACTTCTAATTACATGGCTAATCTAGTTCTAATCTCTACTTCTACTTCACTAATCCCTTAGAGAGACAGATCCATTCAAGGGATCCCTCTACAACTAAGAGTTAATGAGATAGAATGAGAATAGAATTAAATAGAAATTAATAATAATAATTCCATAGGCCTAGGGGTCAATATATAGGGGTCTTCTTATGTCTCTTCAACTTCAAAAGCAATGTGGTACTAATCCTTTCGCCATTGACGATGAGCGATGACCATTGGATCAAACCGACCTTGGCAACGGTGTAGATGCAACCTTAATGTCGGTAGTTGTTGACGGTAAATAACGCTATATTTTTCCCGTCAACTTACTACCATAAAGGGAGTAAAATTAAACCTTTTATACTCATATGCATTTATCACTAATAAATTCCACTTGTAGTGTATTGTATTTTATTTTTGCAGATTTAAAATAAAAGCAAGTGGAAAATCGACCAAAATGCGCCTTCCGGAAAGCGCATTATTGCAAAATCCAAGCCCAAAGAGCAAATCGACCCAAAACATCAAATCTGGGCCAAGCGCGGCCCGGCCCACTTTCGAGGGCGAAGACGACACCCGCCAAGACCCAGGCCGGCCGAGCCCGGGGTGCGCGCGCACCCCAAGGTGCGGCCGCACCCTCCCCGAGGCGGTTCAGGCCCGGCCTCGGGGAGGCGGTTCGTGCACCTTCCAAACTTAGTTTCCCGCCCGGGATGGTCGGTCATACAAGGAAGGTTTACCAGGTCGGTTTGGGTGTAAATTAGCACTTAGGCCCCTCCTCCAAGTGTATAAATAGACCCCTCTCTCCCTCTCTCAACACACACCATTTGCGATCCAAAGAAACCAAAAATACCTCTCTCTCTACCACCTCTACCTCTCTCTCTTCTTCTACTTCTTCCTTCTTCTTCTTTCTTCTTCTTCATTCTTTCTTAGTATACACTTGGAGTAGAAGAGCTACAAGGAGGGCTTGTCTCCTAGAAGAAAGTGCTTTGGTAATACATCTACTCTATGGAGCATTCTTCTATTTGCAAGTCTATTATCTACATTATTGGCCTAACTTATGAACTAGAGTATAGTTTTGTTCATGTTCTTGTAGTGGTATATGAACTAGAATATAGTTTACATATCATGATCTTGACATGTTCATTACAGTTCTTTAACGATCATCATATGCCTAACTTGATTAGAGGTGGGATAACGGTTCATTGTTCCTTCGGGTTTGCTCTTGTTCTAGTCCGTCCATTCGACGAGTGGGGATCCTGGGGGGACAAGAGTAGTGCTCTAATACGCTGGCATGGTGCCGGGGTATTACGACACCCGCGGATATGAGTGCATGCCACGGTTGAGGGGGTAGGCGGCTTGGTCGTGACAAGCCTTGACCGTCCCTTGAAATCCCCCCCACGTTACTTTGTCTTTGTAGGAGTTAAGTAAATGCTTCCTATCGGGCCGTATGGTATCCGTGAAGTCTCCCCGTTATCCTAGACCTAACAACGCTTAGATCGGTTTGCATATGATCCTAACTATTCATTTGTATGGCCATGACTAGATACATTAGAACTACTCCATTAGGATTATTCATTTATTCATTTATTCTTTATCTATTTTCTTTATCCTTTTTTTGGGTGGATTTCCAAGTGTGTGTCACACTATCTATGAACCGCATCTTGCTTACCCCTGTTATGAGTAATTTGGTCTAAGCAAACACATGTTCCTCTATTCGGATGCCATGCTAATTTATTAATCACATGCCTTCCTTTGGGAAAATATAAATAACGATACCCTGAATACTTCGGGTGAAATGCTACAACGATAGATCCATGCGCTTTGCGGATGAATATCTACAATGACAAGATCTATCCCGTTGGCGGTCTCATTTCGGATCACCGACATGGTGGTTTACTTGGGAATGTCGGTGCATTTCGGCGCTTTTATTGGGATGGGTTTTATACCGTTTCCTTTGATTGCGTTAAGAAATGCCAACAAGCATTTACGGCGCCGTTCTTGGGGAAGGCATTGTGAAAAATAAATAAATAAATAGCTGGCTATGAATATGAACTGTGTGCTTGGATGCCATTTGCTCATACAGGCTAATCTTTATGTTTTCTCCCATTGTGGATGGAAACGATAGTGTATGTCGGGTTTCCTCTGCCGGAAAACTTCACCTCCGATCCGCAGGCACTCCTAAGGAAGAGCCGGTCTCGTGCGCTTCTTCTTCAGCCGGAACCCGGCGGTCGAGACCGACATCCCCGCATCAACCGAACCGCAAGCTATGGCCCGGAAGTCGCCGCGCGATTTCTCAACTCATTTGTCACCAACGTGCCCACCGGGCCGTCGGTGAATGTGACGGACAAAAACTTCGAGCTTAAGACTGGGTGATCACCATGGTGCGAGCCGGTCCATTCTGTGGATCCGGGCGAGGGCGCAAACGCTCATCTCAATACTTCCTTGAGTACGTGCGATCGATCGTCATCAAAGATGTCGCGGTAGACATCATCGAGGCTCCGCTTTTTTCCCTTCTCCCCTTGTGGGGAAGGCGAAACAAATGGTTCTACAAGGACAAGGAAGTCGTCAGTACGTGGGACAAATGTTCCGCGGCGTTCCTCGCCAAGTTCTTCCCCATGGGCAAAACCAATGCCCTGAGGGGGAGAATCGCCAATTTCCAGCAGAATTCAATGGAACCCATTCCGGAGGCGTGGGAGAGGCTGCAAGAATACATTTAAGCATGCCCGCACCACGGGATGGAGAACTGGCTAGTGCTCTAGAACTTCTACAATGGTCTCACGACCATATCCAAGGGGCACCTCGACGCCCGGGTGGCGCGTTTCTATCGCTCACCATTGATCGGCAACAACCCCGATTGACAAGATGGTGGCAAATCAGAGCTGGGGTGAACACAGAGCCCTGGCCAAAACACAAAAAGGCATGCACACCGTGAAGGAGGCGGATATGCTTGCCGCAAAAATGGATCTTCTGCTGAAGAGACTGGAGGAGCGCAGCATAGATGCTCTTGCCCGCCAGCGGCGCCAGTCTCGCCCGCGGGCGCTCACATGACCTGTGAGGCGTGTGGTGAGGTTGGCCACTCGGGGATAACGCCCGAGACCCGTGAAGAAGCCGCTTTCATTAACAACGGCAACGGGTATCGTCCAGCGCGGCGGTGGCGGAACAACCAGATCCAGCCACCATTCTAAGGCAACCAGGGGTACAACTCCAATTATAACTTTGGTCACCATCATTGAAGGACCTGGTACTTGGGCCGGGCAAAAATTAATGAAAATCTCTCCAAAAAAGATGAGCCACCAAGACAAGATCCTTGAGGGCGTGAATAACAAGCTTGAAGGGTTGACCTGTTTGTGAAGAACCAGCTCGGCTTTAACAAGATCATAGAGACACAAAGTGGCCCGATTGCTTGCTCAAGTGCCGGTTAACGACTCGGGCGGGATCCCGGGGGCAACCCGAGGTCCCACATGAGTCGGTTAACATGATATCTCCGAGGCTCGATCAACCCAAAGAGCTGAAGAAGATCCCCAATGGACTCGCCGTTTATCACCAAGAAGGGGAGACCCCAGGCGTCCGATCATCAATCGTGCCATTGGCCCCCACAATTTTGCTAACGCATTTTGTGACCGGGGGGCCAAGTATCAACGTGATGTCCAAGGCCACCTTCAACAAAATCCATGGAGGGACACTTACTCCCCGCCAAATTCGTCCTCCGGATGGCGATCAATCAACAAGGCGGCTAGAGGGAATCTTGGAAGACATGCTCATAAAAATCCAAGATGAATACATCCCTGCAGACTTCGTAATCCTGGATATGGGCCCAAAAGAAGATGTGTCTCTCCTTCTGGGGAGGCCATTTCTCTATACGGCCAAAGCCGATACCGGTGCGGGAAGGGCTTCATCGTCTTCCACATCAAAGACAAGGCGGTTAAGTGCCCATTCATCGGGGTACAAGCAACAACACACCCGGCAATCATCGTCATCAAGACCCAGGTGTGGAATGTTGAAGGATCCGGCTCCGAGACCCCTGAGCAAGTACCTCCCGCCGATGCTTGAGGGAGGGTCGACAGGTGACTATAAATAACCCGCTCAAAAAAAAAAAGAGAAATACCCAAAAAGGAAATAAATGGGGTACATTCAAAAAAAAAAAAAAAAAATGGGGTATATTCAAAAAAAATATAATATAAATATATATATATATTATATGATAAATATAATATTTTCATTAACAAAATATTTTGGAAAACTAAAATAAAAACTTTCATAAATAAAATAAATTCTTTATGAAAAAAAAAAAAAAAATATTTTATACACAAAAGTATATACAAAAAATATTTTTAAAATAATTTTTCTATTTTAAAATAAATTTATATTTGAAAATTTTGGAGAAAATCAAAAAGGGAGAAGATTTGCCGAACCGGTAGGCGGCTACGACCACAAACTTTTTGACCGTTGGAGGCAAAGGCCAAAGCCAAGCGGCGGCAGCCGCGGAGCGGTGGTGCTTGTAAGCACCCAAGGTCTGCGGCCGCACCACGGCGGGCGCCTTTCGGGCCCCCCGCCATAACGGCTCCTAGCCGTTGGGTGAGGCACCACGGCCGTGTGCTCGGCTACAAATAGCCCGAGCACGGTGTGAGAGCTCCCACCCCTCATTTTCACTCTCTCTCTCGCTCTCACACTCTCTCCCGCCTGTTCTACACTCCATTTTCTCCACCAAAAACATTGTGCCGAGCAAGATTACGGGTGTGAAAGTTCATACTTTCGACTAACCCTTGCACACCCGAAGTCTCGCTCAATCGTTTTTGCGGCAAACAAGAAGAAAGCGGGAAGATCTTCGGGGGTTGAGGCGGTCGTCAAGGCAAAGCTCACGCCATACAAGCACAAGCTCCGCCCTCAACTTCGACCTCGAAGACTCTCCCATGCAAGAAGATGCTTTGCACCCGTCGGGGAGGAAGAAGCTCAAGCTCCCGACAATCGACGGCCGACGCGCCGTACCTCGACCTTCGGGAGGGACGGGAGATGCAAGCATATCTCCTACTCAAGGATCATGTGTTCCAACACACGCCCGAAATCGACTCCGACCTCCTCGAACAGTCAGGTATGGACGATGAACTCCTTATTCTTTGGAGAGCAGTTGGGTGGCAGGACATTCCCCCTCTCGAGGAGGAAGGTTCTCGCCTCCTAACAATTCAGTTTCTATGCACACTAGTAGAGGACCAGCTAGGAATTTCCTTCCGCCTCTTTGGAACACAATATCATGTTACATGGGAGGACCTAGCTCGTTACTGGGGTTTTTATTGTAGATGTGCGCTAAACATAGATGCTGCTCTCCCTGGCTTTGTCAGAAATCACTTTTGGGAGGAAATATCCGGTGCACATGAAGCCGGTCCTTTCAAACCTCGCCACTCACAGATCCAGCACCCATCACTTAGATTCATCCACCGCTGGATCTCGTTGAGTTTGTTTCCTAGACACGGGGTTAGATGGGTGAATGAGGTTGAATTGAAATTACTTTACGCTGTTGTTCACAAGGTTAAAGTAGCTCCAGTGGTAGAAATGTGCAGGAACATGATGCATATTATCCCAAAAGTTGTTGTCCCCGTCACCTGCACATCTCTCATCACACGTCTCGCTTCGCGATTGGGGCTTTGGAAAACCAACGGATAGAGTACATTTCCACACCCGAGGAATATTGGATTGTTGTGCGCGGCTAGTTCAAGGGCATTTAATTAAGGTTTTACCATCCGGCGAGCTTGGCCATCTTTTTCACGACTATGCAACTATAGTTCGGTTACCTAACCCGGACTTACGGTTGTATAAAAAGCCGAGCACTAACATTTGAGCTCGAGGCTGGCGATAGCTTGCGCAGAAAGATACCCCGTCGGTTCTTCACGCGGGAGACAAGAGGTCGGATCTTCCTCCCACGGGCCCTACTTCACGCCACGCCCACGGCCCCGCACCGGTGTTCCAGCTGCATGGCCTCACCCTATGGGGACCCTAGGGGTAATACCGGGTATGATCCTAGGTGGGAGCCGCCGCCTCGGTTTCACCGGCACCATCGGAGTGGCCTGAAGGAGATACTGGCGGCATGGGGGGCATGGTATGACTTGGATGACAAATCAGACGATATGCCCCCACCCCGGTTCAAAGACTGGCCAGCCACCACAAGGGGTGGAGGCTATCGGGATTTCAAGTGTTAGTGCCTGGCTTTTATACAACTGGTATGTCCGGGTTTCCAAGTGTGTGTCACACTATCTATGAACCGTACTTCTTACCCCCGTTATGAGTAATTTGGTCTAAGTAAACACATGTTCCTCTATTCGGATGCCATGCTAATTTATTAATCACATGCCTTCCTTTGGGAAAATATAAATAACGATACCACGAATACTTCCTGATGAAATGCTACAACGATAGATCCGTGCGCTTGTGGATGAATATCTACAATGACAAGATCTATCCCATTAATGATCTCATTTTCGATCACCGACATGGTGGTTTACTTGGGAATGTCGGTGCATTTCTCGACGCTTTTATTGGGATGGGTTTTATACTGCTTTCCTTTGATTGCGTTAAGAAATGCCAACGAGTAAACCGCCATAGGAAGGAGAGGCCGACAGGCGACCCCACTGGCGGCCGGCCTACATGGCACTAGCGGCCGCCAGGGTGGAATGCCACCTTGGCATCCTGCCTTTTCCCGTGTCCTCCGGTGTCTTCTAGAATGTTTTAGTTCACTTTTCGGGTTGAGTTGCTTCACGGACAAGTCTGGTCATCGTATGGGATGTATATTCCGGAACTTTCTCCATTCTTCTCTGCATTTATCTGTTAAGTCCCTGAAAAGATATAAATCACCAAAGCTCGTGGAATTATGTTAGTAATACCCCTAGTCTATGTTGATATTCATTTTATGCCCTTATTTCATATTTGGTTGACTATTAATATTATGCTATAACAGGTTTCAACAAGTTCCCCCAAGCTTACCTCTTGCTAGTCTCTTAGCAAGACACATGATATTATTTTAAACTACTTACTTGGATCAGAGTTGCTACAACGCTACTACACCTTTAAAGTACACATGCTTTCAAACAAAATTTCTCTCCGATAAAGATAAACTTTTTAAAGCTTCAACTTATTCAAATACCTCTTATCTTTTTGTGCTTATATATATATATATATTTTTCTTCATTCTTGGATAATTGAAAGATAGAAATGTCAAGTCAAGCACTAAATCTCAAACTCTTTTGATCAACTGTCCTTCCGAGTTTTTGCCGATTTTCAAATAAAACTCAAAGTTCCTCAAGATGACTCTCTCTAATCTCTCATTTATGGTATTTGTGGATCCTCTCTTTAGGCAATAATATAATGGTTGCCTTACTCTCATATTATAGTAACATTTTAACTAAGGCAATAGTTTACTATGCCTTTATCTCTCACCTAATATCTAAGGCTTATATATGTGGAGCTCATAGGTAGGAGAAAATAATTTATTTTCTTACTAAGCATATATGGTAAATTCAAGCAATGGATCCAAAGATACAAATCACACTGATCAAGTGGTGCATGTGTATGGTGGATAGAATATAGAGAATATAATAGAATAGAATAGAAGAGGAATATCTTACTTATGCTCCTTAAGGAATTATCTCTCTTTTTGAATTTTGTAGAGATCTGGGCTGTAGCTTTTTCTTTTTAGAGAGGTGGACTCTGCTGGTCCTAGACTTTTGTCTGTTATTTCCTCTCTTATAAAGATGTGGGTTCTACTCACCCTCGGACACTTGTCCATTATTCATCTTTATTTTAGAGATGTGGGCTCTACTCGCCCTCGAACACTTGTTCATTTTTCATCTCTATTTTTTTTTCTTTTCTTTTCTTAGGGAGGTAGGCTCTACTCGCCCGTAGGACTTTTGTCCATTTTTCACCTCCCCTTTTTTTTTTAAAAAAAAGAATAGTCTACAACCCAAATCTCTTTTTGCAATATTTGTGAGAGATAATAGATGCAATGGAGCTTTTGTAAGACATTAGCTAGCAAAGAATGGGTAGGAAATATTTTTGGTTGCTCTTTCCCAAAATAGGAATAGAACATTTTTGTTGGCTAGTGTGAAGTGATAGTGATATATATATATGTGATGGATAAATAGAGTGGATATAGCGGAATAAAGTGGAGTGTGCATGATCAGCATGATAAGTTTCTAAGGGTCAACAAAGATTGAACAAACTCAATGCAAAGCAAGCAGCCTATATAGGTCAAAAGGTTTTCTTAATCTAGGGAGCATGTATATATGGCTGTGATAGGAGGTTCAACACTTTGTCACACAGAACTTATCATGTGCACTTTTAAATTTTTCAAAATAAATCTCCGTAAATCTAGTATCACTAAGAGTAAGATCAAATAGTAGCTCGACTATCATATATCATATCCGTCAATTACCTAGACTTTAGAGCAAGCATATTTGCAAATGGATCTCGAGAGAAATTAAGCTTGAAAGCTAGGTACTAGAAAAGTATAACAACGGAGCAACTATTCATCATCTCCATGTTGGTAGATTTTCGGATTTATTTTAGTTGAGCAAAATAAACTTTAGTGTGCACTCTCTCTTGATTCTTTTATTCCACACTCTAACAAAAGACTCTTTTAGACTATATATAAAAACTAAACTCTCAACAAACTTTCTAGCAAACAAAATATTTAACTAATAATATAATAAGATACTTATCTGGATAACTGGAGGTTGCACTCCCCAAAGCTTTGGATGTTGACATAGTCTTCAATGTTCTTGACGGTTGGAAGTAAAGGTAGATAGTGATGGTGGCTGATTGATCTCCGTTAACGCTAGACACCATATATGTCATGTCTCTCTTCCTTGAGATCCTGCTGAACTCAACTAGACAACACAACTACTGGAACTTGATTAAGCGTTAGAGGTTAGCCATGTTGCATTTGTCTGTCTCGAAATCTCTCGGAAAGATTAAATATTTTTGGGATTTTCTATGCAAATAAAGATGATGATGCATGCATATTTATTTTATTTTTATGCCACCACAAAGAATATCCTTGTGGGTTGTTATACGCCACAAAATTACTCACATGGGGCTTAGAGTTTTTCAAAGTATATGCAACCAACAAATATTTATTTTCTTTTCTAATGCAAGACTAGTGCTATAATGTAAATATACTAAAGGAAATAATTATGCAATGCAAGGAAATAAATATGGATAACTACCGATCTTACCTTTTCGGCGAGGATTCGGTGTTTTAAGTCTTCTGAACAAGACTTCTTACCATATTGTTTCCTTGAGCATATTATCTCGATCTTGACAATCATGCTCCATGAAATGGTGAGGGACAACGTCACCCATGTTCTTCACCGATCTTATGAGTTGGAATGCAACATAGGCGGCGTCTTGTTTAGTGTGCATGCTTGTAAGACATTCACTTGTTGAATTTTGGAGAGACTGTTAGACTTCTCCACCTTTTTGCTTAAAGTGTGCCCTGCTTGCAAAATCATGGTAGAGATCAAGTGCATGGGCTCTATTGGTGGGAAAACACCAACAGAACCAAAACTTCATTCGTTCTTCTCTAACCATATACACATCAAACAAGATAGAATGGATTTATTATACACTTTTCTTAAACCTTACTTGGGTGACAAGATCAGAAGAGCATGATTGTTTGTGATTAAAACATTCGACAGATCAAATCAAGCTCGTTAACTCTTGGAAGGGTTTTCTTATCTAAGCATCAAAAGCATGATTATGATACTTCCAAAGCAAGGTAAGCAATTCTGGCTTAGAAAATTAGGACTATGAGAGCAAGAGAGTGGTGGTAGGAACAACTAAAGAAACAAAACATGTTGAGCTAATAAGCTAGATCAAGCAAGGTTGTTATTCCAACATGTTTAGTTCTTTATTTATGAACAAGCCATAATTAAGGTAAAGCTTAATTAATGACAACTTACCTCAAGATGTTACCTTATTATTGGAGTGTGACAAACGTAGTAACACCTTGTGATGGTCCTTTTCTTCTGCTCGAAGCTTTCCTTCTTTGGCCTCTTGTGTATCTTGCTCCTCACTTGTCTCTTTTATTGCATCGTACTTTCTTTCTTGTCCTTAAATTGTGCTTAAACCTTTTTGCTCCTTTCATGATTTATTCCTATAATATTTGTTGACAACAGATATCCGAAGGAATACAAGTAATTGTAAACAAGGGTAGAACTGTTATGGAGCTAAAGGTTGCTTTTATGCTAGTCAAAGTTTGGTTGGATATTTCAATTATCAAAAGCTCACTATTATTTTTCTCTCTACTTTGTAATTTTATAATATCTTAAGTTTGATTTTTATGCATGACATCTATTAACCATTCAAACTTTAGAGAGATAAAGTAATTGTGAGTAAAGAGATTGCAAACCAAAGATGTCGGAGTGACGGAAACTTGAGTGGAGGAAAAGCAATGTCCGATGATCTTTAGAGGAGTTGACCTTTTTCCCCATGCTTGAGCTTTCCCCGTCACTCGACACTTCAAATGTGAATGCTGGACCATCCCTAATTGTGTGTTGTAATCACCATGTCCTTAGACAATGTTCATCCTTTGTTTCTGCAAGGTTAGTAACCAAAAAATACCCGAAGGGAACTTGTCCTAGGAACATGTTATTGTTGTTTTCTTTTAGCATGAGCTTCCATCTCGCTTCAGATTTTTATTTTTACTTTAAAAGAGAACATAAGACAAGCTATATACAAATATGAGATTTATATTCACTTACCTGTCTTTTGATGTCCCTCTGGTCTCATTTGCTTTGTCCATCCACTTCTTTTTGAGTGAGAGCTTTTCTCTTATATCATGTTGTATGACACTCTTCTTTATTGAATAGACATAGCACAAATCCTTTTCTCGCAAAGTGTTAGTGGACACATACCCGAAGGAATATATAATAATTTGAAATATGGGTTGTTGTCCAAAGTTCATAAGCTCTCATCTATGCTAATGAGAATGTGGTTCTTTGATTACTTTAGCACAGATTTTATTTATCATGTCTTATATCACATTTATTTGCAAAATGCACTATAACATGTGAATCAAGGCAAAGGTAACTTGTAGCAAAAGACAGAGTGAATGATTTGATACTTACAATTCTTTCGTGAATGAGCCATGTCTTTTGCACAAGGTTGGAATACATCCTATGCCTTGCTTCATCTCTGATCTGAATTCATCTCTTGACTTACCCGAATTGGATTTGAGATTTTTCTGCAGGGGTTAGTCCAACAAAATATCCAATGTCTACACAAGTAATTTTTAGTTCAATAACCAAACTAGACTCCATGTCTAATTTAATTAAGGAAGGCATTTTAACCTAAGCACCACGCTTAATTTAAAAGCCTTTGGAAGCATGTTCCCTACTTCCAAACCAAAGCATACCATAGCAAACAAAGATAGCATGAGAACACTCTAGAGATTTACTTATTTAGAGATAAAAAGCATGATCATGGTGAGAGATTATATATATATATATATATATATATATATATATATATATATATATATATATATATATATATATATATATATATATATATATATATATACAGACCGCGTCGTGTCTAGGTAGGATAAGGAAGGTATGTCTCGTGGAGGTGGTGTTTTTGGGCTTTTATGGTGTAGATGCAATGCGAAATAGTAAATGCTTATGCAAGAAAGAACATGACTACGGATGCGATGCGGAAGATAGAATAGTAAACTTAAAGAACAAAACTTAATGAAGACGAAGTAGTAGATGTAAAGAAACTTAAAGAACAACACACAAAACAAACTAGATAAAACGTAAATGAAGAACAACAAATATAACAAACATATATATAATATTTTTAGATTTTCTATTTATGATAGACAAACATAACAAGCATACATAGTCCTGGATAGGGTAAGTACCTTAGAAGGTGAATCCTTCCGAGTAGTACTCCAGGCTCTTACACACGTACAAGCACACGAACACACGGACTAAGCAGGGGCTGCTTTAGTCGACTCTCATAAGACTCTTACAAACTCTTACACAGACTCAGATGTGAGTCTCTTATTTAGTGTACACTACTACAATACTTATGTGGAGTGGTGGTGGAGTGATCAAGTGATGATCGAAGTGCTCCTGGAAGTGCTGATGGGTGTGGAAGAGATGATCCGATCAAGTGATGATCCGATCAAGTGATGATGCGGTCAAGTGATGATGCCCTTCCCTTGCCTCTTCCTCTTCTTATATAGCGGTGGCAAGGGTATGGTTGGCGCGGTAGTTGGCGGGTCGTCGTCGAAGTTTGTTGGTGGAGAATCTTCATGATGATCCTTTTGACAATTGGTGAAGGAATCTTCATGATGACCTTTTTGACTCTTGATAAGTATTATTCTTCATGATTATTCTTTTGACCTCACAAAAGTGAAGCATCTTCATGATTATACTTTTGACCTGGTGAAAGGCTTTTATGATGCGCCTTTTGAATCTTGATAAAATCTTTCTTATTTTCAATAGTGTGGATTCCTTTGTATAGTATCATCCACTTATCTTGCTAGATATTTTGATCTTCTTCCTCTTCAGAGTATATCATTGGTGCTGCCTCTGTTCCATCAATTTCATCAGGCTGCCACATATCTTGCCATGACATGAATTCTCGATATTCTTTGCGTAGTTGTGTTTCTTTGCCATAATCTGGTTTTATTAATCTTCCAACACATCTGGTAATTGTGCCAAATCCTTTCTGGTTTCCTTGAAGAAAGATCCTCATAATTTTATTCGGAAAACCATGTGATATGTAGGGTCAAATCTGACACATTCTTCGAGTTCTTTGGCTTCATGGAAAGTTCTCCAGTTGTCATGATTTGTATCTCTGGAGAGCAATTCTTTGTAGTCTTCTCCCAGATCATAATATATATTGTTGGGAAAGAGATGAGTATCTTTGGTGATATAAACATCATGCATTACAGGCCGTAGTGGAGGAGTAAACCTTGGAGGTGACGAGTAGAACAAGACTTTGATTACTCCTTTAACATTATATAGTTTTCTGCATGCTTCTTTTATGGCGATACCCAAATCAGAATGGAGGATTTCTTCCATTGATCCATAGACTGCATGGACCAATCCATGATCTATGATTGTTTGCAAGGAGATATCTCCAAAGATAATGAGTTTGAGGGTTTTACGAAGTATTTAAGGTTGATATCAACCTTGAGAATGATATATTTGTGTCTTGGCCGGATGATAAGTTTGCTATCAAGGTATAGAAATGGGAATGTATGAATGCTGACAGATATGCCTTTGTTTTTGTATTTCCCAGTGAATAGATCTTGGAAATATTCTTGGAGACCAAGGAATACTTTCATCCGTCTTTGTTTATATTTTTTTCCATATCAGCTCGATAATATCTTGGGTAAGGATTGAAAGTGTTTGCTCGTTTTTGAAACTTAGCTTTGGGATAAGCATCTCATAGGGAGTACTAGTGACAACTTGGTATTGCTTGTGTCTTTTTGGTGATGTAAGGTGGGTCTCATTAAAGGAGTCTTTGGTGGCATGATAGGTTTCATGAAAGTAATCTTGAGTGATATGATTTTGATGGGGCTCAAAGCCTTCAAGGATGAGGTTGGTTTGGGTGGATGCATCTTTGGTGTATGGAGTCTCATCATGAGACATCTTTTGGCTTTGAAGGAAAGCATCTTTTTGTGGAGATCGGAATACTTCCGAACATGTTTTTTCGGGATCACATACTTTGTGATCAAATAAATTTGATTCAGGCTCATCTAGATCATATATCTTTGGTAAATCTGATATCTTTGAAGATCCTCCTTCAGAGTGATCATCTGATAATTTTGGCAATCTTTTCTGTTGAACAGAAAGATTATCTGGATTGCAAGGGAGATTCCCTTTGCTCATATTTTTGAAATAATATGCCAGCCCATTTAGAGCATGAGCCTTGGTTTTAACTTGCCAGAGTAGGTTTAATAACCCTTGCTTTGCAAGTCATTGACCTTGAAATTATGATTGAACCGATCTCGATCTCCTTCCTGAAGTACCAGCAAAGCAACCTCCAAGTACTCATCCGAATAAGATGTTTGTACTTCATGTGAGGAGCCATCTCTAGGTGTTGCTGCATCAAAAGAATCCTTTTTGTTAGCATCAAAACCCAGTTATGCATTATCATTTCCTTTTGCACTTTTACTTCCTTAGAGTTACTTATGAACTTGTCATAAGGATAACATCTTTGGTAAGTAATCTCCTTTTTGTTGTGAGAGGTCATGACTGAGGAATATGTGGTTGACAGGTATATATTCTGCAATTTGATTGAGATTTGTTTTTTCTATCTTTGATGAAAATGATAACTTTACCTTTCTTCCATCTTTTTGAAATTGGATATCTTCTTCTGTAACCATGAAGGGACGAATTGAAGAAAGAAAGGGGTTTCCAAGAATAACATCTGTTTTTAAATTTTCAACAAGCAAGAATGTTGTTTTGATACGAACATTTTCAATGCAAATGTCAACCTCAGGAATTTTGTAATTTACCTTTAATTGATGACCTTCAGCAGAGTGGACTCTATGAGTAGATTTTATGAAATACCTAGATGGGACGATATCTTGTCTGATGCAGTTTACATCAGCACCAGAATCTAGTAGAGTGTTGTATGTGAAGCTAAACCCATCATAGAACTCATATGTTATTTCAGTGTACCACTTTTGCTTGATATATCTCCCAATTGAACCAATTAATTCATCATCATCGGTGGCTTTTTATCAAATTCATGGTCATCTTTCTTATGAATTTCTAAAATCTCGATTCTTCTTTTTAAGATCTATTAACTCTTCTTTGATAAGAAAGTATTCTTTTGAAAGTTCTTCAAGATTTACTTGCTTTTTTTCTTTTTTATATCTTCAACTCTTTTGAAAACCTCATCAACTCCAAGAACAAAATTTCTTTTTTAGAATCTCACTTACCAGCTTATCTTTGTTGTTTTTTACCCTTGATAAGAATTTTTCAAGAATAATCTCCTTTTTTCTTATGGGATCCACGCATGTGTTAAAGGTATCTAAAACAAATTGCTCCAAATCAGTGAGAACAAAGATGTTTTCATCTGATTTCTTCTTCTGAGGTATCTTGTTCATGACATGAACATTCATTGTTATCACAACAATTTATCTCGTGTTTTCTTCATCTTTAGAGCTTACGTTACTCTTCGATATGATTTAAGATTTGTCCCAACTTTCCTTTTATGTTTTGAATACTTTGTTCTGATTCAAGTAAAGCTTGGATCTCTTGTTTTACCTTTACTTTGAAACAGTTTGAGGCCTTATGACCCTTTTTTTAAACATTTGAAATGCAAACATACACGCGTTTGGATACTTAGAGGCATTCTCAAAGGCTTGGGATGATTTTTCAAAGTATTTGAATGGTATAATTCCTTCTCTAATGCAATTCACATCTGCACCTTTGAATCTATTAGAGTTTTATATTTAAAGTTGAAGCCATCTTTGAATTTGTATTGAATTTCAAAGATACCATTTTTGCTTAAAATATCTTTCTATAGATCCAACTATTTTTTCATTTGGATTTACAGCATTGTATTTATTTTTTTGGAGATCAAGGATTTTTACCTTTGTTTTGAGGCCTCTCAAATCTTCCTTGATATTGTTATATTCTTTGGATAAATCTTCTAGGACTTGTTGCTTGCTTCTCCTTTTTTAGACTTTCTTCCTTATCTCGCAACACAAAATATCTTTCTCGACCTATTTTTGTTGTTTTTTGATAAAAATCTTTCAAGGATAACTTCTTTTTTCTTTTGGGTTCTTGCACAGAATCAAAGGTTTCTAAAAAGAACTGCTCTAGATCAGTAAGGACCAAGATGTTTTCACAATCTTCATACTTATTTATCTTAGTTTTATCTTTAGATTTTGATAAGGCTTTTATTTTTTTTATTTTTATAATATCTTTGGTCTTTATTCGGGCTTCTTTTGAAGGGGTTTCGGTGACTAGATTGATACCTTTTATACCAATAGTTTTTCCCATCTTTTCTCTCTATTTGAATCTTGAGCTGTTCCTTAACCATAGGATCATTACATAACTCGCTTTTACAATCAGTATATTTTTTATTTGTCTTATATCTGGTCTTTGATGGTTCATGGTTCTTAAAGAGTTTCTACTTTCAAGAATAGGCAAGCCCGGATATGTATTTTTCTTTACAAAAATCTTGATTAGGATCTGGAGGAATATATAAATTTGATAGGAAAAAGATCTTTATCCCATTGGAAGTTTATCATATTTTTGCATCTCAAACCATCCCAATGTTCCTTGTTTTTCGTAGCCGTAAAGCGGGGTTGAGATAGTAACTTCTATAGATTGTCCTTGGTCTAAGATTGTTTGAAATGATATATCTTTGGCTGGATAAGTTTGCGGTCTTTTGAGATTCTTTGGACCTAGATCGGCTTTGAGAATGATATATTTGTTCCAAGGATGGATTATCAATTTGTTTGTCATGGTGAGAGATTGGGAACATATAAATATCGATGGATATCCCATTTTTGAGTTTCCTAGCAAAATTGATTGGAAATAATCTTGGAAGCCAAGAAACTTCTTTCTCATGTTTTGCTGATAATTCTTCCCAAACAGATCAATAACCTTTTGGGTAAAGATTAAAAGAATCGCCTAGTATTAGATCTTTTGATTTGAGGCAAACAAATCATAAGAGGTTTTTGAGCATAGCTTAGGTCCCAAGGCAAAATTTGTTTCATCTAAGGCTTCTCGTAGGACCATGGGTGATATAATTTGGTGATGACCACAAGTCATCAAGGGTAGGAATGAGTTCTTTTGGTCTCATCCTGAGACATTTCATTTTCATGCCTTTCCTTTGTGAGGAAAGTATCTTTTTGAGGAGATTGGAATATCTCATTGAATGGTTCCTGGGATCCAGAGGATTCTGAACCTTTATGTTTGAAGTTGGAAGAAGTCATTTGTGGGATGAAAAGTGGAATAACTATTTGAGGATTGAGGATGACAAGACGAGTTCGAAGAGACGATTTTTTTTCGACTTTATCCTTATCGGGTTTTATCCCATCAAAAGAGATGACTTCTATGCTTTTAGTCTGGCGGCCAAGGGCATGCAAAGATATGTGTTGTGGCTCTATTGGATGGATAGGATTAGAAGCTGTAGATAGAATGGATAAGCTTCAATTCCTTTTTTCCTTGATGTCGACTTGGATTGAATTAGCTTAAGTGGTAGACCAATAGGTTCAATCGGTTTGCCACTATCAACTTTACACTTATTCAAGTCTCTTTTATAATGGCAGCCTTGTCATTATCATACTTTCGAGCTCAACTTTGCCCTTACGTTGACAACCCGGTTTGAAGAATTCTTCAAAATGTCCGATCGACTCTTTTCATACCAATCAAAGAAGAATATATTCTTCTTTTGCTCAATCATTTCTTTGTGCCAAAGTTCTCTAATTTTCAACCGAAAGGCTCGGTCTACTTCTTGGAGATATCTCTCTTTTTTAGCTTTGTTTTTTGGGAGATCTATTTCTCTACGGAGGAGCTCTTTATCTATTTGGAAATCTTTTTTTTTTTTAGATTTTACAAAATAACAAGGTGTTTGAAGATCAAGACCCAAAACACTAAGTTCAAAACTAGAGACATAATCTTTCTGATATGTGGTATCAATATTATTTTGATTTTTAGTTTTTTTTATGCAACTATATGATGTTCTAGACATATCCTTAACCGACTTATCACTGCTACACGAGGCTATAGACCTATCCGAAGCACTAAACGTCCTTGCTAACCAAGACATCTTATACGAATAAAGGTGATTAGATGGGGTAGTTACCAGTCTAACGGCAGGGTAGAACCTCACAATTAAGATCAACCGGTAGGGTAGGTGGTTTCCAGTCCAACGGCAGGGTAGAACCTCACAATTACGATCAACCTTTCTCTCTGTTTTTTCGCCGGCAAATCCAACGTTTCACCGCCAAGAGTGCTAATCCAACGCTTCCACGCCTTTCAACGCCTATCCACGGCTAAATTCGGCTAACACGGGTCCGGCAACTCAAGACTAACGGGTCGATCCGAACTCTATCCGGACCAGAGAAAATATGACCTCCGCGACCTCGGCTTACCAACACTCACGCCTTTTGTTTCGGGATCTCCGCTATGACTCTTTGGCCTACTACCACACCCTCTCCCCGCTCGGAGAAGATGGCTTGGGGAGCTCGGGCGACCTGTAGCTCCGATACCGGGGTGTGTTGGAAGATTAATAAAACCGTATTATGGCAAAGAAACACAACTACGCAAAAAGAATATCGAGAATTCATGTCATGGCAAGATATGTGGCAGCCTGATGAAATTGATGGAACAGAGGCAGCACCAATGATATACTTAAGAGGAAGAAGATCAAAATATCTAGCAAGATAAGTGGATGATACTATACAAAGGAATCCACACTATTGAAAATAAGAAAGATTTTATCAAGATTCAAAAGGCCTATCATAAAAGCCTTTCACCAACCAAAAGTATAATCATGAAGATGCTTCACTTTTGTGAGGTCAAAAGAATAATCATGAAGAATAATACTTATCAAGAGTCAAAAAGGTCATCATGAAGATTCCTTCACCAATTGTCAAAAGGATCATCATACGATCAACCTTTCTCTCTCGCTTTTTATAGCCGCGGTCCAACGTTTCACCGCCAAGAGTGCTAATCCAACGCTTCCACGCCTTTCAACGCCTATCCACGGCTAAATTCGGCTAACACGGGTCCGACAACTCAAGACTAACGGGTCGATCCGAACTCTATCCAGAGAGAAAATATGACCTCCCACGACCTCGGCTTACCAACACTCACGCTACGTCGGGATCTCGCTATGACTCTTTGGCCTACTACCACACCGCTTACCAACACTCACGCTACGCACGGGATCTCCGCTATGACTCTTTGGCCTACTACCACACCCTCTCCCCCGCTTCGAGAAGATGGCTTGGGGAGCTCGGGCGACCTACGGCTCCGATACCAGTCGACGGACCGCGTCGTGTCTAGGTAGGATAAGGAGGGTATGTCGTGGAGGAGGTGTTTTTTTGGATTTTATGGTGTAGATGCAATGCGGGAAAAGTAGATGCTTATGCAAGAAAGAACATGACTACGGATGCGATGCGGGAAGATAGAATAGAACATGAAGTAAACAAACATAAATATAAAATAGTAAACTTAAAGAACAAAACTTAACAATAAATAGTAAATGTAAAAAAGATAAAACAAACTAGATAAAACGTAAAATGAAGAACAACAAACAACATATATATAATATTTTTTGGATTTTCTATTTATGATAGACAAGCATAACAAACATACATAGTCCTGGATAGGGTAAGTACCCTTAGAAGGTGAATCCTTCCGAGTAGTACTCGGGCTCTTACACACGTACAAGCACACGAACACACGGACTAAGCAGGGGCTGCTTTAGTCGACTCTCATAAGACTCTTACAAACTCTTACACGCACTCGGATGTGAGTCTCTTATTTAGTGTACACTACTACAATACTTATGTGGAGTGGTGGTGGTGGTGGAAGTGATCAAGTGATGATCGAAGGGCTCAAGTTGATGAGTGGAAGTGATGGGTGTGGAAGAGATGATGCCCTTCCCTTGCCTCTTCCTCTTCTTATATAGCGGTGGCAAGGGTATGGTTGGCGCGGTAGTTGGCGGGTCGTCGTCGAAGTTTGTTGGTGGAGAATCTTCATGATGATCCTTTTGACAATTGGTGAAGGAATCTTCATGATGACCTTTTTGACTCTTGATAAGTATTATTCTTCATGATTATTCTTTTGACCTCACAAAAAGTGAAGCATCTTCATGATTATACTTTTGACTTCACGAAAGGGAAGCATCTTCATAATTATACTTTTGACCTGGTGAAAGGCTTTTATGATGCGCCTTTTGAATCTTGATAAAATCATTCTTATTTTCAATAGTGTGGATTCCTTTGTATAGTATCATCCACTTATCTTGCTAGATATTTTGATCTTCTTCCTCTTCAGAGTATATCATTGGTGCTGCGCCTCTGTTCCATCAATTTCATCGGTGCCACATATCTTGCCATGACATGAACTCTCGATATTCTTTGCGTAGTTGTGTTTCTTTGCCATAATCTGGTTTTATTAATCTTCCAACACATCTGGTAATTGTGCCAAATCCTTTCTGGTTTCCTTGAAGAAAGATCCTCATAATTTTATTCTGGAAAACCATGTGATATGTAGGATCAAATCTGACACATTCTTCGAGTTCTTTGGCTTCGTGGAAAGTTCTCCAGTTGTCATGATTTGTATCTCTGGAGAGCAATTCTTTGTAGTCTTCTCCCAGATCATAATATATATTGTTGGGAAAGAGATGAGTATCTTTGGTGATATAAACATCATGCATTGCAGGCCGTAGTGGAGGAGTAAACCTTGGAGGTGACGAGTAGAACAAGACTTTGATTACTCCTTTAACATTATATAGTTTTCTGCATGCTTCTTTTTTGTGGCGATACCCAAATCGAAATGGAGGATTTCTTCCATTGATCCATAGACTTGCATGGACCAATCCATGATCTATGATTGTTTGCAAGGAGATATCTCCAAATAATGAGTTTGAAGGTTTACGAAATATTTAAGGTTGATATCAACCTTGAGAATGATATATTTGTGTCTTGGCTGGATGATAAGTTTGCTATCAAGGTATAGAAATGGGAATGTATGAATGCTGACAGATATGCCTTTGTTTTTGTATTTCCCAGTGAATAGATCTTGGAAATATTCTTGGAGACCAAGGAATACTTTCATCTGTCTTTGTTTATATTTTTCCCATATCAGCTCGATAATATCTTGGGTAAGGATTGAAAGTGTTTGCTCGGTTTTGAAACTTAGCTTTGGGATAAGCATCTCATAGGGAGTACTAGTGACAACTTGGTATTGCTTGTGTCTTTTTTGGTGATGTAAGGTGGGTCTCATTAAAGGAGTCTTTGGTGGCATGATAGGTTTCATGAAAGTAATCTTGGGTGATATGATTTTTGATGGGGCTCAAAGTCTTCAAGGATGAGGTTGGTTTGGGTGGATGCATCTTTGGTGTATGGAGTCTCATCGTGAGACATCTTTTGGCTTTGAAGGAAAGCATCTTTTTGTGGAGATCGGAATACTTCCGAACATGTTTTTTCGGGATCACATACTTTGTGATCAAATAAATTTGATTCAGGATCATCTAGATCATATATCTTTGGTAAATCGATATCTTTGAAGATCCTCCTTGAGTGATCATCGATAATTTTGGCAATCTTTTACTCGTTGAACGAAAGATTATCGGATTGCAAGGGAGATTCCCTTTGCTCATATTTTTGAAATAATATGCCAGCCCATTTAGAGCATGAGCCTTATCTTTTTTGGTTTTAACTTGCCAGAGTAGGTTTAATAACCCTTGCTGCAAGTCATTGACCTTGAAATTATGATTGAACCGATCTCGATCTCCTTACGAAGTACCGGCAACCTCAAGTACTCATCTGAATAAGATGTTTGTACTTCATGTGAGGAGCCATCTCTAGGTGTTCTTTGCATCAAAAGAATCCTTTTTGTTAGCATCAAAACCCAGCTATGCATTATCATTTCCTTTTGCACTTTTACTTCCTTAGAGTTACTTATGAACTTGTCATAAGGATAACATCTTTGGTAAGTAATCTCCTTTTGTTGTGGGAGGTCATGACTGAGGAATATGTTGTTGACAGTATATATATTACGCAATTTGATTGAGATTTGTTTTTTCTATCTTTGATGAAAATGATAACTTTACCTTTCTTCCATCTTTTTGAAATTGGATATCTTCTTACGTAACCATGAAGGGACGAATTGAAGAAAGAAAGGGGGTTTCAAGAATAACATCTGTTTTTAAATTTTCAACAAGCAAGAATGTTGTTTTGATACGAACATTTTCAATGCAAATGTCAACCTCGGGAATTTTGTAATTTACCTTTAATTGATGACCTTCAGCGAGTGGACTCTATGAGTAGATTTTATGAAATACCTAGATGGGGCGATATCTTGTCTAATGCAGTTTTACATCAAAGACGAGAATCTAGTAGAGTGTTGTATGTGAAGCTAAACCCATCATAGAACTCATATGTTATTTTAGTGTACCACTTTTGCTTGATATATCTCCCAATTGAACCAATTAATTCATCATCTGGTGGCTTTTTATCAAATTCATGGTCATCTTTCTTATGAATTTCTAAAATCTCGATTCTTCTTTTAAGATCTATTAACTCTTCTTTGATAAGAATATATTCTTTTGAAAGTTCTTCAAGATTTACTTGCTTATTTTTCTTTTTTTATATCTTCAACTCTTTTGAAAACCTCATCGAAGAACAAAATTTCTTTTTTTCTCAATCTCACTTACCAGCTTATCTTTGTTGTTTTTACCCTTGATAAGAATTTTTCAAGAATAATCTCCTTTTCTTCCGGATCCTGCATAGTGTTAAAAAAGGTATCTAAAACAAATTGCTCCAAATCGGTGAGAACAAAGATGTTTTCATCGATTCTTCTTCTTCGGGTATCTTGTTCATGACATGAACATTCATTGTTATCACAACAATTTATCTCGGTGTTTTCTTCATCTTTAGAGCTTACGTTACTCTGGATATGATTTAAGATTTGTCCCAACTTTCCTTTTATGTTTTTGAATCTGATTCAAGTAAAGCTTGGATCTCTTGTTTTACCTTTACTTTGAAACAGTTTGAGGCCTTATGACCCTTTTTGCCACATTTGAAGCTTAGAGGTATTCTCATAAGGCGTTTGGATACTTAGAGGCATTCTCAAAGGCTTGGGATGATTTTTCAAAATATTTGAATGGTATAATTCCTTCTCTAATGCAATTCACATCTTTTGAATCTATTAGAGTTTTATATTTAAAGTTGAAGCCATCTTTGAATTTGTATTGAATTTTGAAGATACCATTTTTGCTTAAAATATCTTTCTATAGATCCAACTATTTTTTCATTTTGATTTTTGACATTGTATTTATTTTGGAGATCAAGGATTTTTTACCTTTGTTTTGAGGCCTCTCAAATCTTCCTTGATATTGTTATATTCTTTGGATAAATCTTCTAGGACTTGTTGCTTGCTTCTCCTTTTTAGACTTTCTTCCTTATACGCAACACAAAATATCTTTTTCGACCTATTTTTGTTGTTTTTTGATAAAAATCTTTCAAGGATAACTTCTTTTTCTTTTGGGTTCTGCACGCATAGAATCAAAGGTTTCTAAAAAGAACTGCTCTAGATCAGTAAGGACCAAGATGTTTTCACAATCTTCATACTTATTTATCTTAGTTTTATCTTTAGATTTTGATAAGGCTTTTATTTTTTTTTATTTTTATAATATCTTTGGTCTTTATTCGGGCTTCTTTTTTGAGGGGTTTCGGTGACTAGATTGATACCTTTTATACCAATAGTTTTTCCCATCTTTTCTCTCTATTTGAATCTTGAGCTGTTCCTTAACCATAGGATCATTACATAACTCTGCTTTTACAATCACGTATATTTTTTATTTGTCTTATATCTGGTCTTTGATGGTTCATGGTTCTTAAAGAGTTTCTACTTTCAAGAATAGGCAAGCCAGATATGTATTTTTCTTTACAAAAATCTTGATTAGGATCTGGAGGAATATATAAATTTGATAGGAAAGGATCTTTATCCCATTGGAAGTTTATCATATTTTTGCATCTCAAACCATCCCAATGTTCCTTGTATTTTTTGTAGCCGTAAAGGTTGAGATAGTAACTTTGATAGATTGTCCTTGGTCTAAGATTGTTTGAAATGATATATCTTTGGCTGGATAAGTTTGCAGGTCTTTGAGATTCTTTGGACCTAGATCGGCTTTGAGAATGATATATTTGTTCCAAGGATGGATTATCAATTTGCTGTCATGGTGAGAGATTGGGAACATATAAATATCGATGGATATCCCATTTTTGAGTTTCCTAGCAAACTGCTCGAGGAAATAATCTTGGAAGCCAAGAAACTTCTTTCTCATGTTTTGCTGATAATTCTTCCCAAACAGATCAATAACCTTTTGGGTAAAGATTAAAAGAATCTGCCTAGTATTAGATCTCTGATTTGAGGCAAACAAATCATAAGAGGTTTTTGAGCATAGCTTAGGTCCCAAGGCAAAATTTGTTTCGTCTAAGGCTTCTCTCGTAGGACCATGGGTGATATAATTTTGGTGATGACCACAGTCATCAAGGGCAGAATGAGTTCTCCTGGTCTCATCCTGAGACATTTCATTTTCATGCCTTTCCTTTGTGAGGAAAGTATCTTTTTGAGGAGATTGGAATATCTCATTGAATGGTTCCTGGGATCCCGAGGATTACGAACCTTTATGTTTGAAGTTGGAAGAAGTCATTTGTGGGATGAAAAGTGGAATAACTATTTGAGGATTGAGGATGACAAGACGAGAGTTCGAAGAGACGATTTTTTCGACTTTATCCTTATCAGGTTTTATCCCATCAAAAGAGATGACTTCTATGCTTTTAGTCTGTTGGCCAAGGGCATGCAAAGATATGTGTTGTGGCTCAGCATGGATAGGATTAGAAGCTGTTCCGAATGGATAAGCTTCAATTCCTTTTTCCTTGATGTCGACTTCAGATTGAATTAGCTTAAGTGGTAGACCAATAGGTTCAATCGGTTTGCCACTATCAACTTTACACTTATTCGAAGTCTCTTTTATAATGGCAGTCTTGTCATTATCGGACTCGAGCTCAACTTTGCCCTTCCTCGTTGACAACCTGGTTTGAAGAATTCTTCAAAATGTCTGATCTGACTCTTTTCATACCAATCAAAGAAGAAGATATTCTTCTTCTGCTCAATCATTTCTTTGTGCCAAACTTCTCTAATTTTCAACCGAAAGGCTCGGTCTACTTCTTGGAGATATCTCTCTTTTTTAGCTTTGTTTTTTGGGAGATCTATTTCTCTACGGAGGAGCTCTTTATCTATTTGGAAATCTTTTTTGGTTTTAGAATTTACAAAATAACAAGGTGTTTGAAGATCAAGACCCAAAGCACTAAGTTCAAAACTAGAGACATAATCTTTCTGATATGTGGTATCAATATTATTTTGATTTTTAGTTTTTTTAATGCAACTATATGATGTTCTAGACATATCCTTAACCGACTTATCACTGCTACACGAGGCTATAGACCTATCCGAAGCACTAAACGTCCTTGCTAACCAAGACATCTTATACGAATAAAGGTGATTAGATGGGGTAGTTACCAGTCTAACGGCAGGGTAGAACCTCACAATTAAGATCAACCGGTAGGGTAGGTGGTTTCCAGTCCAACGGCAGGGTAGAACCTCACAATTACGATCAACCTTTCTCTCTGTTTCGAGCCGGCAGTCCAACGTTTCACCGCCAAGAGTGCTAATCCAACGCTTCCACGCCTTTCAACGCCTATCCACGGCTAAATTCGGCTAACACGGGTCCGGCAACTCAAGACTAACGGGTCGATCCGAACTCTATCCAGAGAGAAAATATGACCTCCGCGACCTCGGCTTACCAACACTCACGCTACGTACGGGATCTCCGCTATGACTCTTTGGCCTACTACCACACCCTCTCCCCCCCGTTCGGAGAAGATGGCTTGGGGAGCTCGGGCGACCTACGGCTCCGATACCAGATCGACAGGACCGCGTCCAGGTCTAGGTAGGATAAGGAGGGTATGTCTCGTGGAGGAGGTGTTTTTGGGATTTTATGGTGTATATATATATATATATTTATATAGATGCAAACTACATGAATATATGCAAGGAATTAAACATGCAATGGATCTACTTATGAGAAAACATAGACTAAGCGGAGGAATGCATGAGTTAATCAAGTAAACATGCAATGCAAGAAATTAAATGATAACTACTCGCTTAATTTATAGTCAAGATTATCTCACCTTTTAATCATACTTACCATAATGTGCAGCTTCTATATGCGTCACTTGAAATGAGTGCATTGAATTCTTGTGACGGCGACTTCTCCTTCAATCTAAACATGGTTAGAATAATATATATTTAAATACATACCTTGAGATAGCAGGGGTTCCAATGTGTGATGAATCTTGAATGATCGGGCACCCCGGGTTCTTCAATCTTTCTTCTTTTCTCGTGGAATCTTGTCGGAAGATCGCAACGACATCTTTTGTCCCGTCTATTCCACAACTCAACGTAACAAGGATAATCCTACTAAAGCTAGTGATAAACTAAATTAGCGAGACATCATGATCATTACTAGAATCTTTAGGCCAATTGCTTCCCCAACAACGGCGCCAAAAAAGCTTGTTGGCATTTGTTAAGTGCTAAAAGAATATGAAGGATTCTCGCAAGCACACGTAACACCTACCATTGTAGCTTTTCCCTAGGATGAGTATTCTAGAGTATCGTATCCACAGGGAAGCTTTGGCTAAAGAATCTAATAAGTCACAATCATGTATCCACTAACTTAGCAAACCACTAGACTATAGTGAGGGGTTAAATGGTTAAGGGATAAGTAATTGTCAAAGCATAAAATAATAAGCTACCTTAAATGTCAAAGACTAATCAAGAGGTCAAATGGAGAGATCAAGGTTCCTGGGTAATTCTCTATTACTTAGGTTCTATGATAGCAATTACACTATTGCACTTTGGAACAACAATGCCTTTTCGGTTCTCGAATAGACTAGGAAGAAGTAACCGGGAGAAGGTTGCCTAAAGCTCTACGAAAACACCAATCCGAACGTGGTGGACTACACAGGCCTTACAGAGCTGTCACCCCTGGGGCTACCACAACTATCCGTGGGATTGGGCGCAACCTCAGGTAACCTATAGCCTAGACACCATGTCTATACTATAGATTACTACTCTAGCTACCATGAATAACTCGAGCGGAGATCCCATGCAATAATATAACAACTATACTTAACCATATATAGAAAGCATAAAGTAATAGAGAAGATAAATATATGAATCATAAGTCTTGTAGAGAAGATATAAAGACATACCATACTCTGAAGACATCTCTAGAACCAAAGTATAGTTCAACTCTCCTTTAGTCTTGATTAGATCTAAGTTAGATCTAATCTACTTCTAATTACATGGCTAATCTAGTTCTAATCTCTACTTCTACTTCACTAATCCCTTAGAGAGACATCCATTCAAGGGATCCCTCTACAACTAAGAGTTAATGAGATAGAATGAGAATAGAATTAAATAAAAATTAATAATAATAATTCCATAGGCCTAGGGGTCAATATATAGGGGTCTTCTTATGTCTCTTCAGCCCGACCAAAGCAATGTGGTACTAATCCTTTCGCCATTGACGATGAACGATGACCATTGGATCAAACCGACCTTGGCAACGGTGTAGATGCAACCTTAATGTCGGTAGTAAACCGCCATAGGAAGGAGAGGGCGACAGGCGACCCCACCAACAAAACGGCCTACATGGCACTCGGCGCCGCCGTGGTGGAATGCCACCTTGGCATCCCGCCTTTTCCGTGTCCTCCGGTGTCTTCTAGAATGTTTTAGTTCACTTTTCGGGTTGAGTTGCTTCACGGACAAGTCCGGTCATCGTATGGGATGTATATTCCTAACTTTCTCCATTCTTCTCTGTATTTATCTGTTAAGTCCCTGAAAAGATATAAATCACCAAAGCTCGTGGAATTATGTTAGTAATACCCCTAGTCTATGTTGATATTCATTTTATGCCCTTATTTCATATTTGGTTGACTATTAATATGATGCTATAACAGGTGTCAACAGAGAGCTTCTCCTTCCGCTGTGGTTTTATGTGAAAACGACCCTCCGGCAGCTAAATCAAGCAGCAGGGCAGTCGCCCTGTCCAATCCTAGCTAGAAATGTCAGAATAAAGACATGGTTTGGTATGGGCAGTGTCCGGGCCGGATCGTGTAAGTGTGGTAAACCGGTCCCGGCTGCACCTAAGGTTTCACCCTCTATTTGTCGGAAGTAGAGTATCTCTTGTCGCAGGCCGCGATTCTCGATATCGGGTAGAACGCTACACGCACCGCTTCGCAGCTTCTTCCCATTCTTCGTTTACCAACCCTACGCTATGGGCGTACCATTGAGTCGCCCTCTCGGAGAGAGAACGGAAACAACTTCCACCTCAACGTGTCATGTGTCATGCCTCGCAATTGTCGGCGACCCACGAGCTGCTCAAACTCCCGTAAATGATGATAGGGGTTTTCATATTCCGAGCCTGAAAAGGCTTGGGCCTGAACCATGGCTATAAAGCCAGGGCGGAGCTCATACTCGGAAGCTGGGATTGGCTTCGCAGATTGGAGTGGTTCTATGAGCTCGCCCTTGGGAGCATACAGATTTGGATGGTAGGTTGCTCCATGGGTAACAAGAACTCTTTTTGGTATTTTTGTTTAAAGGATACTACCAAATACGTTGGTTGACTCGGTTCAATATATAACTACGACAACCGTCCCGGCAACGGCGCCGAAATGCTTGTTGGTGTTTCTTACGCACACGAGAGAAATCCGCAAGCACACGGAAATACCGTTGTAGCACTTCACCCTGGGTAGCAGGGTATCGTATTTTTCACAGGGACGGTCGCGCAGTTGGCTTTTCTAGTCTATGTCAACCTAAGGCAAGGGTTTGTTTTCTACGAGTAGCGAGGTATCTATAGGCTAAGTTTTCCGGCAAAGATTCCTAAAGTCTCGTTGTCTACTCACTTCGGGCACCGGCCCGCTCCCAAATGGGTAGTGTCCGGCAATTAGCTCTATGACACAAAAGAGAACGTGGGGGATTTCAAAGGACGGACAAGGCTTGTCACGACCAAGCCGCCTACCCCCTCAACCGTGGGATGCACTGCAAAAGGAAGGTGAACGCTAGTCCAAACACCACGTTTGCACTATTGGTCACAGTCCTTGATGTTGGCCAAGGTTCCCCGGTCAAAGAGTCCCTCCACCAAGAACTAACGTAAAACGATCTACCAATCCCGCAAGTCTACAACAGCTAAGAAATGTACGATGGAAATTAAGTAGCTGCAAGATAATCACAAGACTGCTTACCAAAGTGTAAGTAGTTTGCAGAGGTACAAGCCAAGGGTACGGACAAGTCCCAAGGCACTCCATCCTCCTAGGAACAGCGGAACACCGAGGGGCGAACCGACAACTCCGGGTAGAAAGAACCAAGCTTCTTTCTAGCCTTTCCCTCTCTCACTCTCTAGAATTGGGAGATAGAATAGAAGAAGTACAAGAAGAAGATCTAATTCTACTCTCTTGCACAAGTGGACTGGTTTCTCCTTCGAAATTGTGTTGTTGTTTGAGAGGGAGAGAGGGGGTCTATTTATACACAAGGGGAGGGACCTAAGTGCTAAAAATCACCCAAACCGACCTAGGAAGACCTTCCATGTACGACAAACCGACCATTGTTGGTATTTATTAAGTGCAAAAAGAAAATAAAGGGGTTCATAGCGCCGCACGAGAATATATATACCATTGTAGCTTTTACCCTGAGTATTCCGAGTATCGTTATTTATATTTTCCACAGGGGAAGCAAGGGTAAAGACTATGATAAATCAAAATCATGTATCTACTAACTTAATATACCAACTAAACTAAAGTGAGGGGGTAAATAATGTATATGATATGAATGATAATTAATAGCACTTAACCAGGGGAATATTATAATATAGATTAGATAGCTAGATCGAGAGGACAACGGAGAGATCTAGGTTCCCGAATACTTCTCTAGTACTTTGGTTCTTGAGTAACTAAGGCATGAAAAGGTATAGCGATCATAAAAGAACACTTCGGGACATCGTAACACTAGCCGCGGAAAGGGATGAGAAGGGGGCTAGGAAGCTCCGACTACGGTCCTACACTACCAATCCGAACGTGGTGGAATACGTCGGCCATTAGGGCATCACCACCTAGGGCTACCACAACTATCCGTGGGATCGGGTGCAATCTAAGGTAACCTCTAGTCTAGACACCATGTCCACACTATTAATTACTACTCTAATCATCATGAATAACCGAGCACTCAATACGAGCGAAGATCCCATGCAATTATATAACAACTATATTCTAATCAATAATCATGAAAGGCATAAATGTACTAGAAAAGATAGATCTAATTATGGCATAAAGTCTAATAGAGTTGAGATACAAAGATATACCGTAACGCTAAGACTTCTCCGAACCGAACGCAGCTCCGCTCTCCCTAACTCTCTACTAGATCTATTCTATTACATTGTAGCTGTCTAATCTAATCCTCCAGGCGTCGTGCCTCCATCTGATGAAATTGATGTATGAGATGATCTGAGGTTATTGAAACCAGGGGCCTGGGGGCTTGCTTATATAGTCGGGAGGAGGTACCAGGTGTTGGATTTAGATACAACTCGTACTCCACCGTCGCCCTCGGATCAAACCGACATTAAACGAGCGGATTAGATTGCGTCTTAAAGGCGGTTTAGGAATACTGAAGCAGGGCTGACGTGGCGGAGGAGGGAGGCCGGCCGGCCTAAATAACAGGCCGGCCGGCCCAGAGTGAGGCCCACTCTGGGTCCCGCGGCGCGTCGTGGCTTCTCGGACCTTCTGGACTCCTAATTCTTGGGTGTTAAGTCTTGATCACGTCGGGATTAGTCCGGAGCCTTCTAGAGTCTTTCTCGGAGTTGGATTGCATTACGTCGCGTAGTCGTACGGCTCGCGAATTCTGCTGTTTTCCTGTTTAGTCCCTGCAATTCACAACTTTACCAAAACTGGTGGAAATATGTTAGTGACACCCTATTCTAGGTTGTTATTATGATGTATACCCGTTTCTCATGTTTATTTGATTAATAAATTTATACGATAACAAGTGTCAACAAACTCCCCAAGCTTACCCTTTGCTAGTCCCTAGCAAAGCTATATGCTATAGTAGGATCAGGAGTTGCTACTACGCTTTCATACCTCGGAAGTACTATGTTTTCAAAAATAAATTCTCCTCTCAACAATGATTGCTCTCTCTTACCTTTACCATGGGGCGTGGCCTTTTTATAAATCTTAAGCAATTAAAAGAACAATCAAGTCAAGTACCATGTCTCAAATTCTTTGATCAACTATCATCCCGGGGTTTGCAACATTTTTCAAAGAAACTCGAGAGATCCTATGTATGACCCTCTCAAGTAGATATTATTTATAGTGAAGTCACACGTAGTAAGACATATATGGTGGGATGATAGCGGTGAATGGATGAGGATGAAAGATAATAACTAGCCTTTAGCCTTTTTCTAGTATTTTTCTTCTCAAGCATCTTGGACTATATCTCTCTTTCTAAATTGCTAAGACCCGGGCTGTCCATTCTTGGAGAGGTGGGCTTTGCCCCGGACTTTTGTCCATTTTTCTCTCTCCTTAGAGATGTGGGCCCTACTCACCCTCGGACACATGTCCATTATTCATCTCTAAATATTATTTTATTATTAGGGAGGTAGGCCCTTCTCTCGCCTAGTATGACACTTGTCCTTTACTCTCCCTCTCTCGTCTTCACTTTTTCTCTCTATATATTTTTATTCTTCTATATATTTTTTTTTTTTGAATGTAGCCCAAAGTCTATTTGACACAAAACATTGAGAGAGATATATCCAAAATTGCAAGAGTTTATTTTTTATGACATGGCTTGTGGCTTAATGGAATATGGGAATGCGTACTTCCGGGTTAGAAGCAGCGTATTTGGTGGAATGGGATGATTTTGATGTGTATGACAAACTCTTAAGGGTCATAAATACAGGAACTCATCATGTAGTATTTTATGATTTTCAAAAGATAAAACCAGAATCAAGTATCTCTAGGAATATGATAAAACAAAGAGCTCAACTTTTCATGAATCATTATCCTTTAACGCCTAGACTCGTAGATTAAGCATGTGCTTCCCACAGGTGTAGGATTTTAGAGCAAATTAAGCATTTAAAGCTTCAGGAGAATCTAAGTCTGAATTGTAAGTACTTTAAAAGAGGAATTTATGGCGGAGCAACTATTCATCATTTCCATACATAGGGATCATCTTCAGCCAAGTAATTTTATTCTAGCAAACCTAAGCACACTATCTATTTATTTATTTATAGCAAACATAAAGATCAAACTATATATATAACTTAAACTTTTTATTTAGTTTTCTATAGTTATGCATCTTTTATGTCTTTTTAAACAAAACAAACATACCAAACTAGTAGTAAATAAGATAAGAGTACTTACGGATAATGGGGGTTGCACTCCCGAAGCTGGATCTTGACAGTCTTTTAGAGATGTAGACGTGAGGTAGACTGTGGTGGTGTGGTAGGTTCATGCTAAACCGTGCACACCGATGATTCTTTCCTGCGAGATATTAGTGGACGTATACCAAGGATTGCAATTATTTGAAGAACATGTTGTTGTCCAAAGGTTGATATAAACTCATCTATGCTAACAAAAAGATGGTTCTTTGATTACTTTAGCACATATATTATGTTCTTAGCTGCACTCTAGCAAGGATCAAGGCAAATATAACTTTTAGCAAAAGACAAAATAAATGATGTGATACTTACAGATCTTTCTTCTATGAGGAACGATCCGGGTTTTCCTTCCTCGCAGAGTTGTTGGAGTTCATCATACGCCTTGCCTCACCTCTATTGTGAGTTCATCTCTTGACTTACCCGCATTGAATATGATAGTTTTCTGCAAGGGTTAGTCAAAATAATCTACTATCTACTAGAGCATACTCTTGGTTCAAAAATCAACCTAAATACCACGTCTAATTTGATTTAGGAAAGCAATTTAACTAGCATTAAAAAGCCTTTGAAAGCACGATCAACACTCCTAAACTAGGCACCATGCTTCATTTAAGAGATGTATGAAAATACTTCAAACTAGAGCATACTATAGCGGATAACGGTGGCATGAAAGCATCATAAAGATTTACTTAAATAGAGATGAAAGAGCATGATCATGGTGAGGATAATATTTTTATATTTTTTTTTATATGCAACGACATGATTGGGTGATTGCAAGGAGTTAAACATGCAATGAACTTACTATGAGAAAACATAAACTAGGTGGAGTAGAATGCATGAATTATTTAATGGAATGCAACAATTGAAAAGATAACTACTCATAAATTAAAGTTCATGAGCAAGACTTTCTCACCTTTGATCATACTTACCTTCGCTCACAAGATGGAGTTTATGAGTTGTGCAGCCTCTACGTTCGTCACTTGAGATGTGATTTGAATTCTTGTGACGGTGACCTTTTCTTCAATCTACACATAGTTAGAATAATATATATATATAAATGTACCTAAGAGATGGCAGGGCTCCAAAGTGTCGATGTTCAAACACCCCGGTTTCTCCTTGTGGAAGCTTGCCGAAAGGTTACGATGGCATCAAATGTCCTGTCTATTCTACACTCGACGAGCAAGGGTAATCCTACTAAAGCTAGTTAATACACTAAATTAGCAGATATCAAGATCATTATCAAAATCTTTACGCCAATTGCTTCCCGAACGGCGCCAAAAAAGCTTGTTGGTATTTATTAAGTGCAAAAAGAAAATAAAGGGGTTCATAAGCGCCACAGTAATATATATACCATTGTAGCTTTTACCCGGAGTATTCCAGTATCGTTATTTATATTTTCCACAGGGAAGCAAGGGTAAAGACTATGATAAATCAAAATCATGTATCTACTAACTTAATATACCAACTAAACTAAAGTGAGGGGGTAAATAATGTATATGATATGAATGATAATTAATAGCACTTAACCAGGGGAATATTATAATATAGAATAGATAGCTAGATCGAGAGGACAACGGGAGAGATCTAGGTTCCTGAATACTTCTCTAGTACTTTGGTTCTTGAGTAACTAAGGCATGAAAAGGTATAGCGATCATAAAAGAACACTTCGGGACATCGTAACACTAGCCGCGGAAAGGGATGAGAAGGGGCTAGGAAGCTCCGACTACGGTCCTACACTACCAATCCGAACGTGGTGGAATACGTCGCCATTAGGGCTGTCACCACCTAGGGCTACCACAACTATCCGTGGGACTGGGTGCAATCTAAGGTAACCTCTAGTCTAGACACCATGTCCACACTATTAATTACTACTCTAATCATCATGAATAACCAGAGCACTCAATACGAGCGAAGATCCCATGCAATTATATAACAACTATATTCTAATCAATAATCATGAAAGGCATAAAAGTACTAGAAAAGATAGATCTAATTATGGCATAAAGTCTAATAGAGTTGAGATACAAAGATATACCAGAACGCTGAAGACTTCTCGAGGAACCGAACGCAGCCTCCGCTCTCCCTAACTCTCTACTAGATCTATTCTATTACATTGTAGCTGTCTAATCTAATCCTCCAGGCGTCGTGCCTCCATCTGATGAAATTGATGTATGAGATGATCTGAGGTTATTGAAACCAGGGGCCTGGGGGCTTGCTTATATAGTCGGGAGGAGGTACCGTGTGTTGGATTTAGATACAACTTCGTACTCCACCGTCGCCCTCGGATCAAACCGACATTAAACGAGCAGATTAGATTGCGTCTTAAAGGCGGTTTAGGAATACTGAAGCAGGGGGCGACGTGGCGGAGGAGGGAGGCCGGCCGCCCTAAATAACAGGCCGGCCGGCCCGCAGTGAGGCCCACTCGTCCCGCCGCGCCGTCGTGGCTTCTCGACCTTCGGACTCCTAATTCTTGGGTGTTAAGTCTTGATCACGTCGGGATTAGTCCGAGCCTTCTAGAGTCTTTTTCTGGAGTTGGATTGCATTACGTCGCGTAGTCGTGACGGCTCGCGAATTCTCGCTGCTTTTTCTAGTCCCTGCAATTCACAACTTTACCAAAACTGGTGGAAATATGTTAGTGACACCCTATTCCAGGTTGTTATTATGATGTATACCCCTTTCTCATGTTTATTTGATTAATAAATTTATACGATAACAAGTGTCAACAACCATCCCACGCCGGTTCCACCAATTTTGGAAGGTAACAAACCGCCTCCCCGAAGATGGGCTCGAATCGCCTCGGCCAGGTGCGGCCGCACCTTGGGGTGCGCTACAAGACCCGCCAGGGGCCGCTGGCCCGGCTTCGGCAGGGTGGGCTTCCTTGTTCTCGAAAAGTTGTATGGCAGCCTGCGCCCGGCCCGGTTTCGACGTTTTGTTGCGATTTCTGTTTGGGCTTGCCATTTGCTCCTTTGGGCCTTTTTTCTATTTATTGATTTTATTTCTTTTTTTTTCTGTCTTTTTGGCCCAAAGTGATCATCCATGAGTTTGTACCTGCAAGTCCAAATAAACACCAAAACTTTGGAATATGTTAGTTGAAATCCCTATTTCTAGGTAGTTTTGGTGTTGTGTTGACGGTATTTAAATTGTCGTTGGTTACCGTCAACAACTCCTCAAAGCACAAAACCTTGTCTTGTCGAGAGGCTTAGTGAAGATATCGGCTAGTTGTTTTTCGGTGCTCACATGACGGCGCGATATCTCCTTTTGATTCGTGGTCTCTCAAGAAGTGATGACGGATGTCTATGTGTTTTGTTCTAGAGTGTGCTACTGGGTTATTTGCGAGTTTGATGGCACTCTCGTTGTCACAAAGAAGAGGTATCTTTGTGAAATGACATCCGAAATCCTTTAAGGTTTGCTTCATCCAAAGTAGTTGAGCACAACAAGCGCCGGCTGCAACATACTCGGCCTCGGTGGATAGGGCTACAAAATTTTGCTTCTTAGAGCTCCAAGACACCAAGGACCTTCCAAGGAATTGACACGTCCCCGAGGTGCTTTTTCTATCTACTTTACAACCGGCATAATCGGAATCCGAATAGCCAAGTAGATTGAACTTAGAACCCTTGGGATACCACAAGCCAAGGTTTGGAGTGTGAACTAGATATCTCAAGATTCTCTTAACCGCCACATTGTGACATTCCTTTGGATTAGCTTGAAATCTAGCACACATGCACACACTAAGCATAATATCGGGCCTAGATGCACAAAGATAAAGAAGAGAGCCGATCATGGAACGATATACCTTTATGTCGACGGCAGCCCCTTCTTCATCAAGATCAAGATGTCCATTGCTTGGCATTGGAGTTTTGATTGGCTTAGCCTTTGCCATATCAAACTTCTTCAACATATCTTGGGTGTACTTGGTTTGGCTAATGAAAGTCCCTTCCTTCATTTGCTTGACTTGAAATCCAAGGAAGAACTTGAGCTCACCCATCATGGACATCTCGAACCTCTTTGTCGTAGTCTTACTAAATTGCTCAACATACACATGATTAGAGCTACCAAATATTATGTCATCGACATATATTTGGCACACAAAGATATCACCATTAACTTTATGTGTAAAAAGAGTAGGATCGGCCTTCCCTATGACAAAACCTTGTTTGAGCAAGAACTCCTTAAGGCATTCATACCATGCTCTTGGTGCTTGCTTAAGCCCATAAAGCGCCTTACGAAGCTTGTAAACATGGTTAGGATACTTGGGGTCTTCAAAACCCGGTGGTTGCTCAACATAGACTTCCTCTTGCAAAGGTCCATTGAGGAATGCACTCTTCACATCCATTTGATATAGCTTGAAATCATGATGGGCAAAAGAAAGGCTAGAAGAATGCGGATTGCTTCTAGTCTTGCCACCGGTGCATAGGTTTCATCAAGTCCAATCCTCTACTTGAGTGAAGCCTTGAGCCACCAATCTTGCCTTGTTTCTTGTAACATGGCCATCTTCATCTTGCTTGTTTCGAAAGACCCATTTAGTGCCAATGATGTTGGTCTTTGGTCTTTCTACCAAGTCCCAAACTTCATTTCACTTGAAGTTGTTGAGTTCTTCTTGCATGGCTAGCAACCAATCGGCATCCTTGAGAGCATCTTCTACCTTGATGGGTTCCAAAGAAGAGACAAAGGAGTAATGTTCACAAAATGCAGCAAAGATGTGATCGAGTAGTTACTCCCTTTCAAGACTCCCAAGAATGTTTTCAACGGGATGATCCCGTTGAACAGTTTGCCGTAGCCGTGGATGATCAACTCCATCTTCCTCAACTTCTTCTTCATAGTCATCTTCACTTTCAAGTATGGGAGCAAGGTCAAGTGCTCTAACTAGTGATGTAGGTGTCGGAGTAGACACGCTGAGGTAGAGGGAGCGGCACCGCCGCTGTGGGAGCGGCACCGCCGCTCGCTGAATTTCAGCACGTGTTGGCTGCTCCCCGTCATCGAAAGTACGCCGGGAGAAATTGGTGCAGCAAAGGTCTTGGTGATCATCTTGTTCATTGGCTTTGTCTTCCTGTGGTCGAATGTCACCAATAGCCAATTGCTTTATCGCCTCATAAGGTGGATCCTCCTTTCCTACAACACTTTGATCAACTTGCTCTACTTGAGAGCCATTAGACTCATCAAATGTCACATCTATAGTGACTTCAACCCTACCGGTGGTTTTGTTGAAGACACGATAGGCATGCTCATTTGATCCATACCCAAGAAGAATACCTTCATCAACTTTAGGTGCAAACTTAGAGGTTCGGGGCTTCTTGTTAAGAATGAAACACTTGCACCCAAACACCCTAAAGTAAGATACCTTCGGTTTGTTACCGGTTAGTAGCTCATATGAGGTCTTCTTGAGTTTCTTGTGGAGGTAGAGACGGTTGATTGCATGACAAGCGGTGTTGATGGCTTCACACCAAAAGATGTCCGAAGTCTTGTATTCATCTAGCATTGTTCTTGCCATGTTGATGAGTGTTCTATTCTTCCTCTCTACTACTCCATTTTGTTGAGGGGTGTATGGAACCGAAAACTCATGTTTGATGCCCTCTTCATCAAGGAATTCTTCAACTTGGGTGTTCTTGAATTCACTTCCATTGTCACTTCTCACTTTCTTGATTGAAAGCTCGAATTCTCGTTGTGCCCTTTTAATGAACGTTTTCACCTTCTCTTGTACCTGGCACTTATCAAAAACAAAGAAAACCCAAGTGAAGCGGGAATAATCATCAACAATGACAAGTCCATACTTATTACCCCCGATGCTAAGGTAGGCAACCGGTCCAAAGAGATCCATGTGAATCAACTCCAAAGGTTGTGTAGTGGTCATGATGCTCTTTGGTGGGTGCGGTACACCTACTTGCTTTTCCTCGGCTAAGCGCTACAAATCTTGTCTTTGTCAAAATCAATATTTGTTAGCCCAATGATGTGGTTGTCCTTTGTAGTTTGGCCAAGTTCCTCATCCCAACATGTGCTAGTCGGGCGATGCCATAACCAACCCATGCTAGATTTTGCCATAAGACAAGTTTCAAGCTTAGTCTCACTTTTGTTGAAATCAACTAAGTAGAGCTTATTCTTGAGCTTGCCCGTAAAGACAATAGTGGAATCCTCCCTACTAAAGACTTCCACACCAACATCCGTAAAGAGACAATTGTAGCCTTTCCCACACAATTGTGAGACCGACAACAAATTGTATCCTAGGGATTCAACATGTAAGACATCGGTTATAGAATGATCACCGTGGATGGCAATTTTACCAAGTCCCATCACACCTCCCTTGGAGTCATCTCCAAACCTTATGTTGTCACTTGTATCGGCATTGGGAGAGTATGATGAAAACATACTCCTTTCTCTGGTCATATGATTTGTACATCCACTATCAAGCACCCAACTTGATCCACCGGAGGAGTATGCCTGCAAAACAGATTAGTTTACAAGTTTAGGCCCCCCAAGCTCCTTGGGACCTTTCATGTTAGTCACAAGAATTTTGGGAACCCAAATAGAAGTGTGTAAGTAAACATTTCTGTCCTTGCCAACATATTTTGCATAAACCTCCCCCTTGCTGTTGTTTTTCAATACAAAGCAAAAACACTGATTTTGTCTTGTTGATTGAGCCTTGGGATGGTATGCAAATCTACTTGGGTTGGCCTGCATTGTTTTCTCGCTGCTTCGTACAACCTGTTTTGACTGAGCAATCTTCTTGATGGGTTGTTTCTGGACAGGAGGTCAATGAGTTGCCTTCCCTTTCTTAGGGAAGCGGCACCGCCGCTCGTCATAGCGACGCCGCTTGGCTTTGCTGCTTGAGTCGGGCGCGATGCGCGTCGTCTGTGCGGCATATCTGTACTCATCTTCCCTTTGCTCCGTAACTGACACACTCATAGCCATTTACCATTTTTCTTCCGTTTGTTTTGTCTCCTCTAGTGTGGCCTAACCCATCCTTTATTCTAGGATTTCTTCCATAAATGTATCGTGGCTTCTTTGGTTGAGTCTCTTTGCCACTCTCGCTTTTCTTGACATTTTTTTTTCTTTTTCCAACCAAAGTATTGAGCCTAGCAATCTCTTTCTTCATTGCTTCCATGTTTGCAAGGTTTGTGGCATGACTCTTCAAGTCTAGATTGAAACATTTACCACATCCATTGCTTGTGGAGGGAGTAGAGTTGTCCTTTGTGGATGAAAGATGTGAGTTGCTTTCCCAAAGAAGACTATATTGACTCTCAAGTTCTTTGTGCTTTTCTTGTAAGTCACAATACTTTTCATTGAGAGTAATAGTAGCTTTTTTTGAGAGCATGGTCCTCCTTTTCTTTTTACAAGTTTCTTTTGTAAGGAGGCCACCTCACTTCTTTCAAACACAAGAGCTTCTTTGTTGTCAACATAGAGTTTCTCAAGTCTAGTGAGTTCACTTTCTCTAGTTTCCAACTCGGCTTGGACACTCTCTAAGTCCTCCATCATCTTAGTGATAAATATTTTGGTCTTTGGATCTAGGTTCTTGGTCAACTTGTCATACTCTTCATCACTAGACCCATCATCACTTGAGCTATCACTAAGTTCACTAGATTCATCACTAAGGGTTGAGAAGCTTTAGTTTTGGAAAGTACCTTCTCACGCTTTGCCATGAGACAAATGTGAGGGGAGCCATCTTCATCATCATCGGACATGTTGGAGAAGAATCTTGGTGTGGAGGTTGACTCTTGTCTAGCAAATGTTGCCATCTTCACATCCTCCTCACTTGACTCTTTAGTTGAGTCCCACTCATGCCCAATGTGTGCTTCTCCCATGTTGTTTCCTCTTCTCTTGTATTCTTGCCTCTTGTCATTGTTGGAGTTGTCCTTCTTGTATTTGTTATTCTTGTTCTCATGTGGACAATCTGCAACAAAATGCTCGGTGCTTCCACAATTGTAGCATGTTCTCTTTTTCTTGTTTGGAAACTTCCTTTGCACCATCTTGTATCCATTTTTCTTCATGGACTTGCGGTAGTTCTTGATGAACAATGCCATGTCATTGATCTCAACACCTCCCTCATCATCATCATCACTTGAGGAGGTAGAATCGATGTGCTCTTGCATTTTCTTCATTTCTTTGGCTTGATTTGAAGTTGATTGCTTGCTGCCCTTGTTCTTGTTGGAGGTGCTTGGCTTGCTCGACTTGCTTGCTTTGAGAGCAACGTCCTTGATCTTGAGGCCATCCAACCTGGCTTGCAATTCACCAAGTTTCTTCCTCTCATTTGCTTCCTCTCTTTGCATGTCAAAGGTGAGTAACCTTCCAAGCACATCATTAGGAGTGAAGTGCTCAAACTTCTTCTTGTCTCTTATCAAGGTGACTACGGTCTCATTTCTTGGAGCATAGGCTTCAAGCATGATCTTTACCACCTTGTGATCATCAAGTTCTTCATCTCCAAATCCTCTAATCTTTCCAACAAGAACCATCAACCGGTCAAACATCTCTTGAGCACCTTCACCTTCAACTATTACAAACCGGTTGAGCTTCGCTTTCAACAAATCAATCTTTGCCTTTCTCACTTTGTCAACACCTTCATATGCAAGGACCAAAGTATCCCAAATCTTCTTTGCCACATTCACATTCATCACCCTATTGTACTCATTTCCATCTAGAGCACTTAGGAGGATGCTTGTGGCTTGGCCATTGAGATGGGCTGCTATCATCTCTTCATTTGTGGGAGACTTGGGGTTCACCGGAGGCTCATATCCACTGCACACAATGTCCCAAAGACCGGGGTGAATGCCATTAAGATAGGCACTCATCACATGTTTCCACTTGGCATAGTTTGTCCCATCGAAATGAGGCAACTTCCCCGCGGGAACATTGATGAATGACTTTCTTTCACGGTTGGAGAAAAGAGAGTTATAGTTAAAGGATATGGCGACGAATTTGTTGTTGTTGCTGCTGGCCTCATCCTTCTTCTTCTCTTTCTTCTTGTTCTTTGGCACATATGACTCATCATCATCCCCGTCATCGAACTACTTGATAGTTCACTTGATTGAGAATCAAGTTCCACCACTTTCTTGCTTCTTTCTTCTCTTCTCTTGAGTCTTTCTTCTCTTATTCTTTTTCTTTCATCTTTTCTCTTGAGCTTTTCAATAAGCTGTATGCTTGCATCTTCTTCTTGCTTCTTGGCTTTCTCACGCTCGGCCCTTCTTGCTTCCTTGGCGGCTTTCTTCTCTTTTCTTTGTCTCCTTGCTTACCTTCTCTCCGGATCAGTTCCGGAGAAAGAGGATGAAGATGACAGCTCGCTGCTTGAAGCTGTCGACTTGGCGTGGATGCCTTCGACTCCACCATGATTCGAACCACCTCCGGTATCCATACTTCACGCGGTGAAGCGCTTACTGAAGTAAACGAGTTCCGATACCACTTGTAGGATCGCTGGACGCCTAGAGGGGGGGTGAATAGGCCTGTTTCAAAAATCACTACAGATTACAGTTAGTAACCTGAGCGGCACCGCCACTCTGGCCAAGCAGCACTGCCGCTCCAAGCGGCACCACCGCTACTCTAAGCGGCACTGCCGCTCCTGCAGAAGAAGTTAGCTCACAGTTCAAAAACTGTCCAATAAAAGGTAGATCTAATAATTTTCCTTGGTTCCTGGACAAGTATAGATGACAGATCGAGAGCTAGAACAAGCAGATGACAGGTATAAAGATAGATCGATCTCAAACCCTAAAATCTCTCAACAACAAGATATATATGCAATGTGAAGTAAAACAAGCACATGGCGACACAGGGATTATCCCGTGGTTCAGCTCGCCACCAAGGCTTGCCTAAGTCCACGTTGTTGAGGTTCCACAAAGGAATGAGCTCACCACAAAGGTTTGTCTCTTTGCCTCGTTCACAAGTCTAGGAACCGAATCCTAGAGATGTGGGGTGATGTATTAGATGCAAGAGGGTGTTACAAACCTCCCTAGGCTGCCACACAAGTTGGCAAGCTCAAGGGCGACGCACTAGCCGGCTAGGAGCAAGCTCCAAGAGTAAAGAACCAAAACCGCCAGCCAAAGTGCGAACCAAGTGCCTCTAGAACGATGAAGATCAGTGGAGCTCCCTTCCAATCGAAGTTTGCAGCCCTCACACTCAAGAATCGATGGTGGAATCGATGGATTTGCTTGAGGGAGTGAGGAGCCGCTGACGAAATAACGCTATATTTTTTTCCGTCAACTTACTACCATAAAGGGAGTAAAATTAAACCTTTTTTATGTTCATATGCATTTATCACTAATAAATTCCACTTGTAGTGTATTGTATTTTATTTTGCAGATTTAAAATAAAAGCAAGTGGAAAATCGACCAAAGTACGCCTTCCCAGAAAGCGCACTATTGCAAAATCCAAGCCCAAAGAGCAAATCGACCCAAAACATCAAATCGGGCCGAGCGCAGCCCGCCCACAACTTTTCAGGGCGAAAGACGACACCCGCCAAGACCGGGCCGAACCGCGCCTGGGGGTGCGCTACACACCTCAAGTGCGGCCGCACCTCCCCGAGGCGGTTCGGGCCCTACCTCGGGAGGCGGTTCATGCACCTTCCAAACTTGGTTTCCGCCCGATGGTCGGTTTTAAGATACAAGGAAGGTTTACTGTGTCGGTTTGGGTGTAAATTAGCACTTAGGCCCCTCCTCCAAGTGTATAAATAGACCCCCTCTCCCTCTCTCAACACACACCATTTGGAGTCCAAAGAAACCAGCAATACCTCTCTCTCTACCACCTCTACCTCTCTCTCTTCTTCTACTTCTTCTTTCTTCTTCTTTATTCTCTATTAGACACTTGGAGTAGAAGAGCTACAAGGAGGGCTTGTCTCCTAGAAGAAAGAGCTTTGGTAATACATCTTCTCTATGGAGCATTCTTCTATTTACAAGTCCTATATCTATATTCTTGGCCTAACTTATGAACTAGAGTATAGTTTTGTTCATGTTCTTGTAGTGGTATATGAACTAGCACATAGTTTACATATCATGATCTTGACATGTTCATTACAGTTCTTTAACGATCATCATATGCCTAACTTGATTAGAGGTGGGATAACGGTTTGTTGTTCCTTCGGGTTTGCTCTTGTTCTAGTCCGTCCATTCGACGAGTGGGGACCCCGGGGGACAAGAGTAGTGCTCTAGTATGCGGCATGGTGCCCGGGTATTACGACACTCGCAAATATGAGTGCACGCCACGGTTGAGGGGGTAGGCGGCTTGGTCGTGACAAGCCTTGACCGTCCCTTGAAATCCCCCCACGTTTGCCTATGCTGTAGGAGTTCGTAAATGCTTCCTATCGGGCCGTATGGTAACCAGGAAGTCTCCCTGTTATCCTAGACCTAACAACGCTTAGATCAGTTTGCATATGATCCTAACTATTCATTTGTATGGCCAGGACTAGATACATTAGATCTACTCCATTAGGTTATTCATTTATTCATTTATTCTTTATCTATTTTCTTTATCCTTTTGCTGGTGGATTTCCAAGTGTGTGTCACACTATCTATGAACCGTATCACTTACCCCCTGTTATGAGTGATTTGGTCTAAGCAAACACATGTTCCTCTATTCGGATGCCATGCTAATTTATTAATCACATGCCTTCCTTTGGGAAAATATAAATAACGATACCCTGAATACTTCCGGGTGAAATGCTACAACGATAGATCCGCAGCGCTTGCGGATGAATATCTACAATGACAAGATCTATCCCGTTGATGTCTCATTTCGGATCACCGACATGGTGGTTTACTTGGGAATGTCGGTGCATTTCATTTCGACGCTTTTATTGGGATGGGTTTTAATACCTGCTTCCTTTGATTGCGTTAAGAAATGCCAACAAGCATTTCTCGGCGCCGTTGTTGCGGGAAGGCATTGTGAAAAAAAAATAATAAAAATAATTAAATAGCTGGCTATGAATATGAACTTGTGTGCGTGGATGCCATTTGCTCATACAGGCTAATCTTTTATGTTTTCTCCTGTTGTGGATGAAAACAGATAGTGTATGTCGCTTTTCCTCCGCCGAAAAACTTCACCTCCGATCCGTAGGCACTCCTAAGGAAGAGCCGGTCTCGTGCGCTTCTTCTTTAGCCGAACTCCGACGACGAGACCGACATCCCCGCACCAACCGAACCGCAAGCTATGGCCCGAAGTCGCCGCGCGATTTCTCAACTCATTGTCACCAACGTGCCCACCGGGCCGTCGGTGAATGTGACGGACAAAAAACGAGCGAAGCCAGACTGGGCTGATCACCATGGTGCAGGCCAGTCCATTCTGTGGACTGCCGAGCGAGGACGCAAACGCTCATCTCCAACACTTCCTTGAGCTATGCGATACAATAGTCATCAAAGATGTCGCAGCAGACGTCATCAGGCTCGCCTGTTTCCCTTCTCCCTTGTGGGGAAGGCGAAAACAATGGTTCTACAAGGACAAGGAAGTCGCCGATCGTGGGACAAATGTTCCGCGGCGTTCCTCACCAAGTTCTTCCCCATGGGCAAAACCAATGCCCCGAGGGGAGAATCGCCAACTTCCAAAGAGAACCCGATAGAACCCATTCCGGAGGCGTGGGAAAGGCTGCAAGAATACATTCAAGCATGCCCACACCACGGGATGGAGAACCGGGCCGGGTGCTCCGTATCTTCTACAATGGTCTCACGACCATATCCAAGGGGCACCTCGACGCCGCCGCTGGTGGCGCATTTTTATCGCCACCATCGATCGTGCAAATGCCTGATTGACAAAATGGTGGCAAATCAGAGCTGGGGCGAAGACAGAGCCCTGGCCAAAACACAAAAAGGCATGCACACCGTGAAGGAGGCGGATATGCTTGCCACAAAAATGGATCTTCTGCTGAAGAGACTGGAGGAGCGCAAAGACGAGGCTACTACTCGCCAGCGCCCGCCTACGCCACGTGACGCTCACATGACCTGTGAGACGTGTCTTTGAGGTTGGCCACTCGTGGGATAACTGCCCCGAGACCCGTGAAGAAGCCGCCTTCATCAACAACAAAGAACGGGTATCGCCAACAACAAATAGGGGCTGAATAACCAGTCCCAAAGCCACCATTCCAAGGCAACCTGGGGGTACAACTCCAATTATAACCCCGACAGCCATCATTGAAGGACCTGCATTGGGCCGTGCAAAGATCAACGAAAACCTCACCAAAAAGATGAGCCACCAAGACAAGATTCTTGAGGGCATGAATAACAAGCTTGAAGGGTTGACCTCAGCCGTGAAGAACCAAACCGCTTTTAATAAGATGATAGAGACACAAAGCAGCCCGGTCATTTGCTCAAGTGCCGCTTAACAACTCGTGGCGGGGATCCCGTGGCAACCTGAGGTCCCACATGAGTCGGCTTAACATGATATCTCTCGAGGCTCAGCCAACCCAAAGAGCTGAAGAAGATCCCTGTGGACTCGCCGTTTATCGCCAAGAAGGGAGACCCTGGGCGTCCGATCATCAACTGTGCTATTGGCCCCCACAATTTTGCTAATGCATTTTGTGACCTGGGGGCCAGTATCAACGTGATGTCCAAAGCCACCTTCGACAAAAATCCATGGAGGGACACTTACGCCGCAAAAATTCGTCCTCCAAATGGCGTGATCAATCAACAAGGCGACCAGAGGGGATACTGGAAGACATGCTAATAAAAATCCAAGACGAGTACATCCCTGCAGACTTCGTGATCCTGGATATGGGCCCAAAGGAAGATGTGTCTCTCCTTCTGGGGAGGCCATTTCTCTTTACGGCCAAAGCTGATATCAGTGCGGGAAGGGCTTCATTGTCTTCCATATCAAAGATAAGGCGGTCAAGTGCCCATTCATTGGGTACAAGCAACAACTCACCAGGAAGTCATCGTCAACAAGACCGGTGTGGAATGTTGAAGGATCTAGCTCAAGACCCCGAGTGGTACCTCCCGCCAAGATAGCGGGGGAAAGTCGACAGTGACTATAAATAACCTGCTCAAAAAAAAATAGGAATACCCAAAAAAAAAAAAAAAATGGGTATATCCAAAAAAAAAAAAAAAAAAAAAATAAATTTGAAAAAAAAGAGAAAATATATATATATATTATAAATCTATATATTTATTATATGATAAATGTAATAATTTTTTGAAAACTAAAATAAAAGTTTTCATAAATAAAATAAATTCTTTTATGAAAAATAAAGAAAAATATTTTACACACAAAAAAGTATATAAAAAAAAATATTTTTAATTTTTCTATTTTAAAATAAATTTATATTTGAAAATTTTGGAGAAAATCAAAAAGGAGAAAACGGCCGAACCAACGAAAGCGCAAACGGTCACAAACTTTTTGTGACCGTTGGAGGCAGCAGGCCAAAGCCGGGCGGCAGCTGCACGGAGGGTGCGCTACAAGCGCACCCCAAGGTGCGGCCGCACCATTCTCGGCGGCCGCCGGGCCCCCCTGCCGCCAACGGCTCCTAGCCGCTGGGTGAGGCACTTACACAGCCGTGCGCTCGGCTATAAATAGCCCGAGCACCGGTGTGAGAGCTCTCACCCCTCATTTTCACTCTCTCTCGCTCTCACACTCTCTCCCCGCCTGTTCTACACTCCATTTTCTCCACCAAAAACATTGTGCCGAGAAGATTACGGGTGTGAAAGTTCATACTTTCAACTAACCCTTGCACACCCGAGGTCTCGCCAATCGTTTTTGCAAAGTGATCATGAAGAAAGCCGGGAAGATCTTCAGCGGATTGAGGCGGTCGTCAAGGCAAAGCTCACGCCATACAAGCACAAGCTCCGCCCTCAACTTCGACCTCGAAGACTCTCCCATGCAAGAAGATGCTGCACCCATCGGGGAGGAAGAAGCTCAAGCTCCCCGACAATCGACGGCCGACGCCCAGCCGCACCTCGACCTTCCGGGAAGGACGGGAGATGCAAGCATATCTCCTACTCAAGGATCGTGTGTTCCAACACACGCCCGAATCGACCCCGACCTCCTCGAACGGTCGGGTATGGACGAAGAACTCCTTATTCTTTGGAGAGCGCTTGGGTGGCGGGACATTCCCCTCTCGAGGAGGAAGGTTCTCGCCTCCTAACAATTCAGTTTCTATGCACACTAGTAGAGGACCAGCTAGAATTTCCTTCCGCCTCTTTGGAACACAATATCATGTTACATGGGAGGACCTAGCTCGTTATCGGGGTTTTATTGTAGATGTGCATTAAACATAGATGCTTTGCTCTCCTCGGCTTTGTCGAAAACCACTTTTGGGAGGAAATTTCCTAAGTGCACATGAAGCCGGTCCTTTCAAACCTCGCCACTCACAGATCCAGCACCCATCACTTAGATTCATCCACCACTGGATCTCGTTGAGTTTGTTTCCTAGACACGAGGTTAGATGGGTGAATGAGGTTGAATTGAAATTACTTTATGCTTTATTGTTCACAAGATTAAAGTAGCCCCAAAGTAGTAGAAATGTGCAGGAACATGATGCATATTATTCCAAAAGTTGTTGTCCCTATCACCTGCACATCTCTTATCACACGTCTCGCTTCTGCGATTGGGGCTTTGGAAAACCAACAAATAGAGTACATTTCCACACCCGTGGGAATATTGGACTTGCTAGGCGCAGCTAGTTCAGGGGGCATTTAATTAAAGTATTACCATCCGGCGAGCTTGGTCATCTTTTTTTTTTGGCTATGCAACTATAGTTCGGTTACCTAACCCGGACTTACAGCTTGTATAAAAAGCCGTGCACTAACATTTGAGCTCGAGATCGCTGGCCGATAGCTTGCGCAGAAAGATACCCCGTCGGTTCTTCACGCTAGAGACAAGAGGTCGGATCTTCCTCCCATGGGGCCCACTTCACGCCACGGCCACGCCCACGGCCTACACCAAGTTCCCAGTCGCATGGCCTCACCCTATGGAGACCCCCTGGGGTAATACCCCGGTATGATCCTAGGTGGGAGCCGCCACCTCGCACGCCGGCACCATCGAGTGGCCTCAAGGAGATACCGCAGAATGGGGAGCCCACGGTATGACTTAGATGACAGCCTCCGACGATATGCCCCCACCCGCCAAGATGTGCAGCCACCACAAGGGGTGGAGGCTATCGGGATCCAGCCTCAAAGACCTCGACGTCCGCAAGACTAGGAATATTGAGCACACGCTCAATTCCCATGTGCAACATACCGCATGCTGGCAAAGAAAACCGGGAGCAAAGCAGAGCCCAGAGATGGACCCAATTGAGTCCAACATGGCTGCTCGCCATGCGCCAGTGAGGAAGCATTCTGAGGTTCCAAGGCTTCATCCCGATCTATAGGCCTCCGTGATAGCTTGGGGAGGACCCCACAGGTATCATTGCATTGCATATTTAATTCCATCGAAATTTATTTTATTTTAGCATGTTTAAATTTCAGCAACCTTGCATCGAAAAAAAAAAAAAAACTAAAAAAATATCCAAAAATAGAATAAGTAGCTCTTCTTTGTGCCTAATGCTTACATATGAGCTATAAAAAAGTTTAGTCTTATTCCCTTGTTGAAATGATGAATAGTTGCTCTGTTTTTATGCTTTGCCTGTGCCTAGTTTATAATTCAAGTTCTCTAGAGTTTGGGTTTAGTGGCTAATTTTAAAAACTTATCCTGAAAAAATCTGATTCATGTGGGTTGCATATGCTCTATCTAGTCTAAGTTGTTGCCAAATATGATATGGTACAAATGGATTTGCTATGACTTCGGCCCAAAAAGAGAAACTTAACATCCGGAATCTATGCTCTAAAAAAAAAAAAGAGAAATGATTTTGGGCTATGCTAAAAAAAAATAAAAATGAGATGAAAAATGGACAAGTGTCCGAGGGCTTAGTAGAGCCCACATCTCTAAAAAAAAAAAAAAGAGAGGAAATAAAAGGCAAAATCCTAGGGCGAAAGCAGAGCCCACCTCTCCAAAAAAAAAAAAAATATATATATAGCAATAAAGCCCATGCTTTCTCAAAAGAAATAAATATTATCTAAATAAAATCCCGGGATAAAAGGTTGATCAAAAGGATGAAAGATAAGCACCTCTCGTTATAACCATTCTATCCGCAACCGGCCCAAGGCTTTGAGAAAAGCCGGAAAGCCCCGCTACGATGAAAGGTAATAAAGGGTAAGAAAAAGATGTGCCATTTTATTCAAACTTTGGTAGAAAATCTTATTATAACCCCGCACTTGTAAAACGTAACCGGCATTGTAGCAACTCCCCGATCAACAACCAAGTACTTATCTCTTTTGCTCGAGGACGCGCAAAGGGTAAGCTTGGGGAGTTTGTTGATGGTAAATAACGCTATATTTTTCCCGTCAACTTACTACCATAAAGGGAGTAAAATTAAACCTTTTTATGTTCATATGCATTTATCACTAATAAATTCCACTTGTAGTGTATTGTATTTTATTTTGCAGATTTAAAATAAAAGCAAGTGGAAAATCGACCAAAGTGCGCCTTCCTGAAAGCGCACTATTGCAAAAATCCAAGCCCAAAGAGCAAATCGACCCAAAACATCAAATCTGGGCCGAAGCGCCCGCCCCACAACTTTTCAGGGCGAAAGATGACACCCCGCCAAGACTGGGCGAACCGCGCCCAGGGGGGTGCGCTACAAGACTCAAGGTGCGGCCGCACCCTCCCCGAGGCGGTTCGGGCCCGGCCTCGGGAGGCGGTTCATGCACCTTCCAAACTTGGTTTCCCACCCCGGATGGTCGGTTTGCATACAAGGAAGGTTTACTGTGTCGGTTTGGGTGTAAATTAGCACTTAGGCCCCTCCTCCAAGTGTATAAATAGACCCCCTCTCTCTCTCTCTCAACACACACCATTTGGAGTCCAGCAAACCAGCAATACCTCTCTCTCTACCACCTCTACCTCTCTCTCTTCTTCTACTTCTTTCTTCTTCTTTCTTCTTCTTTATTCTTTAGTAGACACTTGGAGTAGAAGAGCTACAAGGAGGGCTTGTCTCCTAGAAGAAAGAGCTTTGGTAATACATCTTCTCTATGGAGCATTCTTCTATTTACAAGTCCTATATCTATATTCTTGGCCTAACTTATGAACTAGAGTATAGTTTTGTTCATGTTCTTGTAGTGGTATATGAACTAGCATATAGTTTACATATCATGATCTTGACATGTTCATTACAGTTCTTTAACGATCATCATATGCCTAACTTGATTAGAGGTAGGATAACGGTTTGTTGTTCCTTCGGGTTTGCTCTTGTTCTAGTCCGTCCATTCGACGAGTGGGGACCCTGGGGGGACAAGAGTAGTGCTCTAGTATGCGGGCACGGTGCCCGGTATTACGACACCTGCAAATATGAGTGCACGCCACGGTTGAGGGGTAGGCGGCTTGGTCGTGACAAGCCTTGACCGCCCCTTTGAAATCCCCCCCACGCCGCCTATGCCGTAGGAGTTCGTAAATGCTTCCTATCGGGCCGTATGGTAACCGTGAAGTCTCCCCGTTATCCTAGACCTAACAACGCTTTAGATCAGCTTTGCATATGATCCTAACTATTCATTTGTATGGCCGTGACTAGATACATTAGATCTACTCCATTAGGTTATTCGTTTATTCATTTATTCTTTATCTATTTTCTTTATCCTTTTTGCTGGTGGATTTCCAAGTGTGTGTCACACTATCTATGAACCGTATCACTTACCCCTGTTATGAGTGATTTGGTCTAAGCAAACACATGTTCCTCTATTCAGATTGCATGCTAATTTATTAATCACATGCCTTCCTTTGGGAAAATATAAATAACGATACCTTGAATACTTCCGGGTGAAATGCTACAACAATAGATCCGCGGCGCTTTTGATGAATATCTACAATGACAAGATCTATCCCGCTTGACAGTCTCATTTCGATCACCGACATGGTGGTTTACTTGGGAATGTCGTGCCGTGCATTTCTCGACGCTTTTATTGGGATGGGTTTTAATACTGCTTTCCTTTGATTGTGTTAAGAAATGCCAACAGAGCTTCAATGGGGAAGAGAGAGTCGAGCACTTGGGTACTTTTCACGAAAAGAAAGTGAGCAGGAAGCGTAAAGGTTACCGTTGGGGGTAGAAAAGGAAAGTATAAATACTTCCCCTTCCAACGGCCAGACACGAAGCGGCACCGCCGCCATGCCCGAGCGACCGCCGCCAGCCTCGGCCAAAGAAGGGATTAGAAAGAATTTGAATGTCCGGCTAAGTTTGAGCCGGAGGTTATGTAGTGTGAAAAGAGCACTTGGTTGCACGCTTTGGCACAGTGATTCTAGTCCCTCTTAATAGTACGACGTGTCCTATACTCAAATTCAAAATGTAAAACGAATATAAACCTCCCTTCTTGAAGTACCATATGTAAACTGAATTGGGGTACTCCTCCTTTAGGTTTGCAATGTCCTCTTTGCTTATTTCCTGCTTGTCAACTCGATAAATCTCATTAGTCCTCTATTTAGATTGTCATCAACACCAAAACCCACATTAGAGGTTGATTGCACTTACAAATAACAGTTTGAAAACTTCTTCAATATGCTTCAAATGCTCTGTCCATGTGTGGCTATAGATAAGTACATCATCAATAAAGACAACAACAAATTTCCTAAGTACACTGCCCAAAACTCCATTCATGACTTCTTGGAAAGTGGGTGGTCCACCAGTAACACCATAAGGCATCACTAGATATTCATAGTGGCCATGGTGAGTTTGGAAAGCAGTCTTAAACTCATCACCCTCTGCCATTCTGATTTGATGAAAACCAGAACAAAGATCCAAAGATGTGAACCACTGTGCTCCATGAAGTTCATCCAACAGTTCATCAATTACCTGTAAGGGGTATTTGTTCTTGACAAGCATCTGCATTTAGGCGCTCAGTAGTCAACACAAAGTCTCCAATCTCCCCGTTTTCTTCTTCACTAGAAGTACCGAGAAGCAAATGGGCTAGTGCTAGGTTTAATCAATCCCTTGGTCAACATCTCATTGATCTATTTCTCAATTTCATCCTTCTGGAAAGGATTATATCTGTATGGTCGAATTCGAAATGGAGAAGCTCCTGGAATCAAAGGTATCCTATGATCCGCATCTCTTCTGGGTGGCAGACCAAGCAAAGGTTGAAATAATGTAGCATATTTTTCAATCAAGACCTTGATTTCGGTGGGATACCCACTGTGCCTTGATTTTTCTTGGGTGGACTCTGTTAGTGCATTAAGTTGAATACAATGCAGAATAGAATCCTGCTTGACCAAAGCTTCTAGCTGATTGACATCAATATCAGGTCCCATTACCACTTCTGTAGTTATGTCATGGATTCTCGACAATTTTGCCTTCATGTTGGACCTCAAACCATTTGTCCACCCAATGTGAATTCATAGGACTGATATTGCCTAACCAATCAATTCCCAGTGACAAAGATCATAGGTATCCAATGGAATGATTTTAAAGGTGGTTTTGAAACTGACACCCTGGATGTACCACAATTGATTAGGTTGTTCATGACTGCAATGCAGAATATTGCCATTGGCTACAGTGACATTGACAGGATGGGCTAATGGTCTTCTACCAGGTATCCTTGATGCCATTGCTTCACTGATAAAACAGTGTGTGCTTCTAGAGTCAATAAGCATAAATGCCTCATGTTTAGATATAAAGCCTCTGAGTCTAGCAGTTTCATGACCTTCAACACCTTTCACTGCCTGCAGAGACAGGTTCATCAATTCATCATCAGAAGTATCGATTCAGCCGAAAGCAAAGAATAGTTCGTGTCTTCTGGAGACAGAAACTCCCAAACTTCCTACATTGCATGAAGAGAGACTGACTGACAAGTGTGCCCAGGGTTCCACTTTTCTCCACATTTGAAACATAATTCTTTAGCTCTTCTGTATCTTTTTAATGTTGTTAACTTGTCTTCAGTGGATTTTTCAGTTGGAGTTATCATTGGCTTCTTATCATCTCCTGGACTGGGTGAATATCTTGGTTGATACCTAGCACCTGATGAACTGCCTTTAGCTTCATCATGATTACCCTTCTTGAAATGCCAAGACTCATATTTTTAAAGCTTGTGGAGGTCCCCAACAATGCTTCTTCCTGTAAAAGAGCCAGAGAACTCGCAGTATCCAAATCCTTGGGCTTATGCATAATGACAACAGATCTAATGTCTTTCTTAAGGCCATCTACATATCTGTTGGTGATCACTAACATATGTAGGTTTGGGTCATGGGCTAGAATTTGTTGTACTAAGTCACAAAACTGAGCAGTGTATTCATCTACACTATGGTTTTGGCTGAGATGAAAAAAATGTCTGATAAGATGGTTATGTTCAGCTTTATCAAATTTGATGCTAACAGCTTCAGCAAACTGAGACCAAGGCATGGCTAACAATTTTGACTGGTTAATTTGGTACCACAGGCCTGCAGATCCAGTAAGGTTCATTGTGGCATACTGTTGGAATTTGTTAAGTGCTAAAAGAATATTAAGGATTCTGCAAGCGCACAGAACACCTACCATTGTAGCTTTTCCCTAGGATGAGTATTCTAGAGTATCGTATCCACAGGGAAGCTTTGGCTAAAGAATCTAATAAGTCACAATCATATATCCACTAACTTAGCAAACCACTAGACTATAGTGAGGGGGGTAAATGGTTAAGGGATAAGTATTTGTCAAAGCATAAAATAATAAGCTACCTTAAATGTCAAAGAATAACTAAATTAATCAAGAGGTCAAAGAGAGAGATCAAGGTTCTTGGGTATCTCTATTACTTAGGTTCTATGATAGCAATTACACTATTGCACTTTGGAACAACAATGCCTTTCCTGTTCTCGAATAGATCGAAAGAAGTAACCGAGAAGGTTGCCTAAAGCTCTACGAAAAAACACCAATCCGAACGTGGTGGATTACACAGCCTTTACGTAGCTGTCACCCCCCGGGGCTACCACAACTATCCGTGGATTGGGCGCAACCTCGTGTAACCTATAGCCTAGACACCATATCTACACTACTGATTACTACTCTAGCTACCATGAATAACTAGAGCACTCAATACGAAATGAGATCCCATGCAATAATATATTAACTATACTTAACCAAATATATGAAAGTAATGGAAGTAAATAGAGAAGATAAATATATGAATCATAAGTCTTGTAGAGAAGATACAAAGACATACCATACTCAAGACATATCCGAACAAGAGCATAGCTCCTCTCTCCTTTATTCTTGATTAGATCTAAGTTAGATCTAATCTAGTTCTAATTACATGTCTAATCTATGTCTAATTACATGGCTAATCCTCTTCTAATCTTCTTCTAATTCACTAATCCCGAGAGAGGTTATCCTTTCATGGGACACCTCTACAACTGGAAGACTAATGATTAGAATGAGAATAGAATGAATTAGGGTTTCACCCCAAAGGGCGGGGGTCTTCTTATATAGCCCTTGGTGCTGAACGATAGCCCTTGGATCAAACCGACCTTGGCAACGGTGTAGATACAACCACAAAAGTCGGTTACAAACCGACCTACGAAGATGGGCCGGATTAAGCACTTGTAGCCCCGGCGCCGCCTAAATGAGATCGGGCGGCCACCGTGTCGAAGTCTCCTCTCGCCTCGTCTCTTCCGTGTCTTCTCGTATCTTCTAGAGTGTTTTAGCCCACTTTTCGGTCGAAGTTGCGTCACGTCAAGTTTGGTCTTCATATGCCTTGTATATTCCTAACCTTCTCCATTATTCTCTCGCAATTATCTATCAAGTCCCCGAAAGTCATAAATCACCAAAGGTCATGGAATTATGTTAGTTAAACCCCCTAGTCTATGTTGATATTCAAATTATGCCCTTTTTCCATGTTTAGTTGACTAGTAATATTATGCTATAACAGGTGTCAACAAGTTCCCCAAGCTTACCTCTTGCTAGTCTCTTAGCAAGACACATGATATTATTTTAAACTACTTACTTGGATCGGGAGTTGCTACAACGCTATCGACCTTTTAAAGTACACATGCTTTCAAACAAAATTTCTCTCTAGATAAAGATAAACTTTTTAAAGCTTTAACTTATTCAATTACCTCTTACCTTTTGGTGCTTATATCTTTGTCTTTATTCTTGATAATTGAAAGATAGAACAGTCAAAGTCAAGCACTAAATCTCAAACTCTTTGATCAACCTGTCCTTCCGAGTTTTTGCTAGTTTTCAAATAAAACTCAAAGTTCCTCGCATGACTTTCTCTCTAGTCTCTCATATGTAATATTTGTGGATCCTCTCTAGGGCAATAATATAGTGTTTGCCTTACTCCCATAATATGTAACATTTTTAGTTAAGGCAATAGCATACTATGCCTTCTTTTCTCTCACCTAATATCTAAGGCTTATATATGTGGAGCTCATAGGTAGGAGAAAATAATTTATTTTCTTACTAAGCATATATTGTAAATTCAAGTAATAGATCCAAAGATACAAGTCACACTGATCAAGTGGTGCATGTGTATGGTGGATAGGACATAAATGGTATGGAATGTAATAAAGTATAGAATAGAATAGGTAGGAAATCTTACTTTTGCTCCTTTTAGGAATCTTCTCTTTATAATTTTGTAGAGAACCTGGGTTGTATCTCTTTTTTTTTTTTTTAATCAAGAGAGGTGGACTCTGCTGGGCCCTCGAACTTGTGTCCATTATTTCCTCTCTTATAAAGATGTGGGTTCTAATCGACCCTGGACACTTGCCCATTATTCATCTTTATTTTTAGAGATGTGGGCTCTACTCGCCCTCGAACACTTGTTCATTTTTCATCTCTTTTATTTAGGAGGTAGGCTCTACTCGCCCGTAGGATTTTTGTCCATTTTTCATCTCCCTTTTCTTTTTTTTTAAAAAATACACAACCCAGATCTCTTTTTGCAATAACTTTTGAGAGGTATAAATGTAATGGAGCTTTTGTAAGATATTGGCTAGCAATGAATGGGTGGATGGGTATAGTAAATATTTTTTGGGTGCTCTCCCTGAGATAGGAGTAGAACATTTTTGTTGTCTAGAGTAAGTGGATGATAGTGAAATGAAGTGAGTGGAATGAGTGGAGTGTACATGATCGCCATGACAAGTTTCTCGTATTCGACAAAAGATTGAACAAACTCAATGCAAAGCAAGCGACCTATATATATATATATATATATATATATATATATATATATATTAAAAGGTTTTCCTAATCTAAATAGCATGTATATCCGGCTGTGGTAGGAAGTTCACACTCTTGTCACACAGAACTTATCATGTGATTTTTCAATTTTTGAAAAATAAATCTCCGTAAATCTAGTGTCACTAGAAGTAAAATCAAATAGCAAAATTTCGTGACTTTCATATATCATATCCGACAATTACCTAGACTTTTAGAGCAAACATTTGCAACTCATATGTTTCAAGTTTCAAAGTATAAATTAATTTTGCAAATGGAGCTTTGAGAGAAATTAAGCTTGAAAGCTAGGTACTAGAAAAGAATAATAACGGAGCAACTATTCATCGCTCCATGTTGGCAAATTTTAAGGTTCCTTTTAGTTGAGTAAAGTAAACTTTAGTGTACACTCTCTCTTGATCCTTTTATTCCACACTCTAACAAAAAAAAAAAAAAACTCTTTTAGACTATATATAAAAACTAAACTCTTCAACAAACTTTCTAGCAAACAAAATATTTAACTAATAATAATAATATAATATAGATAATAAGATAGTAAGATACTTATTCGATAATCGGGGGTGCACTCCCCCAAGCCGGATTTTGACATAGTCTTTAATGTTCTTGATGGTTGGAAGTAGAGGTAGATAATGATGGTGGCTGATTGATCTTCTTTAACACCGACACCATATGTGTCATGTCTCTCTTCCTTGGGATCCTGCTAAACTCAAATAGACAACAAAGCTAGTGGAACTTGATTAAGCGTTATGGGTTAGCCACGCTGCTTTAATCACTGTTCGAAATCTTTCAAAGAAAGATTAAATATTTTTGGGGTTTCCAATGCAAATAAGGATGATGATGCATGCATATTTATTTTATTTTTATGCCACCACAAGAAATATCCTTGTGGGTTGTTACACACCACAAAATTACTCACATGGGGCTTAAAGTTTTTTCAAAGTTTATGCAACAAACAAATATTTATTTATTTTCTAATGCAAGGCTAGAAATATAAATATGCTAAAGGAAAATGATTATGCAATGCAAGGAAAGTAAATATGGATAACTACCGATCTTACCTTTTCGCAAGGGTTCAGTGTTTTAAGTCCTCTCAACGAGACTTCTTACCTTGTTGTATCCTTGAGTGTATTATCTGATCTCGATGGTTGTGCTCCTTGAGATGGTGAAGGATGGCATCACCCATGTTCTTTGCCTTATGAATTGGAGTGAAGCGTAGGTAGCTTCTTGTTTAGTGTGCATGCTTGTAGAACATTCACTTGTTAAATTCTCGAGAGACTAATAGGCTTCTCCACCTTTTTGCTCAAAGTGTGTCCCGCTTGCAAAATCAAGGTAGAGATCAAGTGCATGGGCTCATTGGTGGGAAAACACCAACAGAACCAAAACTTCATTCATTCTTCTCTAACCATAGGCACATCAAACAAGATCGAGTTGATTTACTATACACTTTTCTTAAACCTAACTTGGGTGACAAGATCGGAAGATTAAGCATGATTGTTTGTGGTTAAAAACTTTCATCAAATCGAAACAAGCTTGTTAACTCCTGGAAGGGTTTTCTTTATCTGAACATCAAAAGCATGAGTATGATATTTCCAAAGCAAGGTAAGCAATATTCTGCTTAGAAAATTAGGACTAAGAGAACAAGAGAGTGGTGGTAGGAACAACTAAAGAAACAAAACATGTTGAGCTAAAAAGCTAGATCAAGCAAGATTGTTATTCCAACATGTTTAGTTCTTTATTTATGAACAAGCCATAATTAAGGTAAAGCTTAATTAATGACAACTTACCTCAAGATGTTACCTTATTATTGGAGTGTGACAAATAAGAGCACCTTGTGGTGGTCTTTTTTCTTCTCGCTCAAAAGCTTTTCTTCTCGTGGCCTCTTGTGTATCTTGCTCCTCACTTGTCTCTTTTATTGCATCGTACTTTTCTTTCTTGTCCTTAAATTGTGCTTATACCTTTTTGCTCCTCTCATGATTTTATTCCTGTAATATTAGTTGACAACACATACCCGAAGGAATATACAAGTAATTGTAAACAAGGGTAGAACTGTCATGGAGCTTAAGGTTGCTTTTATGCCGTAAGAAGTTTTGATTGGATATTTTATATGTTCACCATTACTTTCTTTCTAGTTGGAAATTTTTATTATCTTAAGTTTGATTTTGATGTATGACATTTATAAACACATTCAAACTTAGAGAGTCAAAGTAATAATGAGTAGAGGGATTGCAAACCGGCATGTCGAGTGACGGGAGCTTGAGAAATGGAGGAGTAGTGTCGATGATCTTTAGAGGAGTCGACCTTTTTCCCCATGCTTGAGCCTTCTTGTCACTCAAAGACTTCAAGTGTGAATGCTGGACCGTTCCTAATTGTGTGTTGCAATCACCATGTCCTTAGACGTTGTTCATCCTTTATTTCTGCAAGGTTAGTGACAAAGAATACCCGAAGGGAACTTGTCCTAGGAACATGTTTCTTTTACCAATGAGCCATCATGTGCTCAGATATATATATTTTTATTTTTTAGAACATAAGACAAAAGTTGTATATTAATATGTGAGTTATATTCACTTACCTGTCTTTTGATGTTCTTGTGGCCCATTGCTTTGTCCATCCACTTCGTTGAGTGATTACTTTTCGTGATCGTGTTGTATGACACTCTTCTTCATCAAATGGAAATAGCATAGACCTTTCCCGCAAAATGTTAGTGGACACATACCCGAGGGAATATACAACATGGTTGAAGCAGGGGTTATTGTCCAAGGTTTATAACATCTCATCTATGCTAATTGAAAAGGTGGTTCTTTGATTACTCTTAGCACAGACTCTTTTATCATGTCTAATAACACTTTTTTTTATGGCTGCACTCTAGTATGTGGATCAAGGCAAAGGTAATTTGTAGCAAAAAGAGAACGCAAAATGATTTGATACTTACAGTTCTTCCATTAATGATAAATGAGCCGTATCTTTTGCACAAGGTTGGAGTTCATCATATGCCTTGCTTCATCTCTTGACTTACCCCAATGATTTTGAGAATTTTCTCGCATGGGTTAGTCTAACACAATAACCAATGCCTACACAAGCAATTTTTAGTTCAATAACCAAACTAGACTCCATGTCTAATTCAATCAAGGAAGGCTACTTAACCTAAGCACCACGCTTAATTTAAAAACCTTTGGAAAGTACCTTATCGGCCGATAGAGTACTCCCAAACTAAAGCATACAATAATAGATAAAGGTAGCATCAAAGCACTATAGAGATTTATCCAAATAGAGATGAATGAGCAAGACTTTCTCACCTTTTAATCATACTTACCATGATGTGCAGCTCCTATGTACGTCACTTGAGATGTGTGCATTGAATTTTTGTGACGGCGACTTCTTCTTCAATCTATACATGGTTAGAATAATATATATTTAAATACATACCTTGAGATGGCAGGGGTTCCAACATGTGATGAATTTTGAATGATCGGGCACCCGGGTTCTTCAATCTTTCTTCTTTTCTCGTGGAATCTTGTCTGAAAGTCGCAACGACTTCTTTTGTCCCGTCTATTCCACAACTCAACGTAACAAGGGTAATCCTACTAAAGCTAGTGATATACTAAATTAGCAAACATCAAGATCATCATTAGAATCTTTAGGACAATTGCTTCCCCGCAACGGCGCCAAAAAGCTTGTTGGAATTTGTTAAGTGCTAAATGAATATTAAGGATTCTGCAGCGCACAAAAACACCTACCATTGTAGCTTTTCCCTAGGATGAGTATTCTAGAGTATCGTATCTACTGAGGAAGCTTTGGCTAAAGAATCTAATAAGTCACAATCATGTATCCACTAACTTAGCAAACCACTAGACTATAGTGAGGGGGTAAATGGTTAAGGGATAAGTATTTGTCAAAGCATAAAATAATAAGCTACCTTAAATGTCAAAGAATAACTAAATTAATCAAGAGGTCAAAGAGAGAGATCAAGGTTCTTGGGTATCTCTATTACTTAGGTTCTATGATAGCAATTACACTATTGCACTTTGGAACAACAATGCCTTTCCGGTTCTCGAATAGACTGGGAAGAAGTAACCGGGAGAAGGTTGCCTAAAGCTCTACGAAAACACCAATCCGAACGTGGTGGATTACACAGGCCTTACAGAGCTGTCACCCCTGGGGCTACCACAACTATCCGTGGGATTGGGCGCAACCTCAGGTAACCTATAGCCTAGACACCATATCTACACTATAGATTACTACTCTAGCTACCATGAATAACTAGAGCACTCAATACGAGCGGAGATCCCATGCAATAATATATTAACTATACTTAACCAAATATATGAAAGTAATGGAAGTAAATAGAGAAGATAAATATATGAATCGTAAGTCTTGTAGAGAAGATACAAAGACATATCCATACTCTGAAGACATATCCAGAACAAGAGCATAGCTCCTCTCTCCTTTATTCTTGATTAGATCTAAGTTAGATCTAATCTAGTTCTAATTACATGTCTAATCTATGTCTAATTACATGGCTAATCCTCTTCTAATCTTCTTCTAATTCACTAATCTCAGAGAGAGGTTATCCTTTCATGCATGGGACACCTCTACAACTGGAAGACTAATGATTAGAATGAGAATAGAATGAATTAGGGTTTCACCCTGGGGGCAGGGGGTCTTCTTATATAGCCCTTGGTGATGAACGATAGCCCTTGGATCAAACCGACCTTGGCAACGGTGTAGATACAACCACAAAGTCGGTTACAAACCGACCTACGAAGATGGGCTGGATTGGGCACTATAGCCTAGCGGCCGGCCTAAATGAGACTGGCGGCCGCCAGGTCAGAGTCTCCTCTCGGCCTCTCGTCTCTTCTGGTGTCTTCTGGTATATTCTAGAGTGTTTTAGTCTACTTTTCGGGTCGAGTTGCGTCACGGTCAAGTTTGGTCTTCATATGCCTTGTATATTCGGAACCTTCTCCATTATTCTCTGCAATTATCTATCAAGTCCCCTGAAAGTCATAAATCACCAAAGGTCGTGGAATTATGTTAGTTAAACCCCTAGTCTATGTTGATATTCAAATTATGCCCTTTTTCCATGTTTAGCTGACTAGTAATATTATGCTATAACAGGTGTCAACACATACTTGACCCAGAGATGAGGCAAAACTTCATAAACATCAAAGAAGGTTTCACAGTTTTTAAGCCATAGCTTGGGTTGGGATCCATCAAACTTTGGGAAGGAAAAATCAGGCATGGCAGGGTTATGATGTGGCTTGACAGAGTGATCACCACTAACAACATATGGGTTCCAAGTGTGATACAGGTAAGAACTGGTCAGATCCATCGCACCTGAAGGGTGTTGGTGGCCAGGGGTGGCGGTGTACACCACCCCATGGCCAGCATCGCGGTGGCCATGAGGCCCGTGCATCGCCCTGTTGGGGTCGACTCCAGACGACGGAGTCCGGCGGCTTCGACCGGTGGAGGAAGCCGGTGGTCCTCCGGCCGATGGTGAGACGATGGTGACTCGAGGTGACTCGATTTGCTCGCTTTGGGGAATTGCGCCAACACCTTGTCAAACTTGGCACCTAGGTCGCCGACGAGCGTCTCGTGCTTGTGGACGCGGCCATCCACCTCGAGTCGCCACTTGCGGATCTCGGACCGCATCTCCTTCATGTCCTTCATAGATGACTTGAGGTCGCCGATGCCGGTATTGTTCTTCTCCGGGAGCCCGAGAATGCGCCGAGCCGTTCTTCCATCGAGAGGGGCCCATCGATCGCCGTGTGAGGTACCGGTGCGCCGCCCGATCGATGAGGCGTGGAGAATCGATTGGGACTCGAAATCAAGTGACGGTGGTTGGATTTAGTGCGACTCGAGCTCAGATTGGCGAACAATCGAACCCAAATCGACTTATGACCAGAGCCGTGTGCCGCGTGATTGCCGGTGGTGGAGTCCTAGGATCGACGAGCTCGATACCATGATGTAACCGGACTAATTCTCGAACAGGATAAGTGTGGAAACCTGAATAGGATAGATCGACACTCCGGCCGCCAGCCCGGGAGCTCGCCGCCGATGCCGCTACGGCTCGGTTTCAACTACCAGTTCAAGTTCGAAGTTGTCTTCTCCGTTCACCAAAGAATTACATAGGGGAGCATACAGCTGTCACCCTTCACCCGTTCATGGGCTTACGAAACAGAAAGAACGACTAGAAACGTAATGGAAAGCCCAATAATAATCTTCACACCCAATCTGGCCCGCTCACCCCTGGGATTGGGCTTGCTCCTCCGCTTCTTGTCTCTGAGCACGACATCATCAGGCAGAGTATTGGTGCTGCTGTTACCTGTGTAGGTGACAGGCCTAATATAGTACTGTCAACCTCAACAATGTGTCTCTACAAGTTTGCCCAAACTATGCCAAATAGATTCAGGTCGAAGGACCTTGGAAAAGTCAAGGCCCAGACTGGATGTCCCAGATAAACGGCATACAAAAGTTGCTTGATATGTTCATTTCAGTTATGTAGAGACACCAACAGTTTGGGTTATGAAAAACAAGTAACAAGCTGGACAGGTACCCGGTTATTCTGATATTCAGATATAGTTATCAGACTTGAAATGCATATGGATCTAAAAAATAATGAACTGAACTTGACATCCAATTAGTTCCAAAACAAACATTGTTATTTTGGCAAAAACTAGTCTTAACTATATATAGAACCAATGCGGCGGATAGGATTAGAAATGACATGGCGAAATTGGAACGAACATCATCAGTATCAGTATCAGTACCAGTATCAGAAATGAGAATAACCAATGAAATTGGGGTAACAGAACAGCGTGTTGTTGCCATACAAGACAAAGGAATTTGGTAAACAGCTAGCAGTATAGAGGAAACCAAATACTTTTTCTTGATAGCACTTGACGACATGCCATATCCTGATGGACTGCTCGACCATCACAGATATGAAATGCAGTGGGAGACTACAGCAAGTAGAAGCAATTATGGTAACAGATCAACAAACCATAGTACTAAAAAAAACACAACATAATATAGCTGAAAGGACATGAGGTCCGCTAGTGAATGCCTTTGATCTGTATGCTAAGTCAATCTCAAGATATCATGAATGACGATCCAGTAAACAAAACATCAGTTACTGCATGATGATCTCACTCTGTCATGATTTTAGAGTGCAAATGACAGATTTAGGCCTGTCATGATTTTGGAGTGCAGAAGAACAATGCTCAACATACTAAGTCAAATGACCATGACAGATATTCATCAATGGAGTCCTATTCTACACTAGTTCAGTGCCAACTCTGCCATGCATGATGCATTCATCCGTTGTTATTGCTGCATCATCCAGACAACGACACAAATAAATCAGCGCTTTACAGTTCTCCGGTTCATCAACAAACAAAGAGGGAAGACCTCCATAATCCTGTCTACCGCTGTCAATCACTACCGGATACCAGGGATATCCCGTGAGCACGAAGCTCACGGGAAAGGCCCTTCTAATCACGGGAAAAGGATATCCCGGGGTAACACCCGGGATATTGTTGACGGAACGAACGCATAGCGAAATAAGATATCCCGTGAACACCGACCACGCTTCACGGGATATCCTTTCCCGTGATCCACAAAGCTCACGGGATACCTTGTTATTTGGCCTACGTGGCCCGTGGCGGAACGGGGTTCTCGAGAGATATCCCCCGTGAGCGTAACGGTGCGGCTCACGGGATATCTAGGCTCTTTCCCGTGAGCCGTTTTACGCTCACGGGATATGTTTATGAGATATCCCGTGAGCCGCCACTCCTCACGGAAAGGTTTGGCAAATATCCCGTGAGCTACTCACGGAAATGGACCTTTTTTTTTTTTTTTTTGTTCCAAACATAAATGACAGAGATAAATATATATATATATATATATATATATATATATATATATATATATATATATATATATATATATATATATATATATATATATATATATATATATATATACATAGCATAGCATTGCATATATCACAAATATAGCTCGATAAATCCATAATACCACATATATATTACATAACATCCAACAAAGTCACAAGTTCAACCACATGTCCATGAGTGCAACCATAAGTTCACAAACTCACATAAAATCGAAGTTCACAAGTTCAAGTGCACAAGTTTTCAACCTAAATCATGACAAATTTACGGCCCACGGCCTCCAATCTTCCGCAGCCGTGTTCCCAAGGGTCCGGTTGAGATTGGCTCGGAGTTGGGTTCGAGGCATGAGAATTTTCCTGCACGTAGGCAAAGATAAATAGTTAGAAATTTGTGAGACAAAATTGAAGGTAGAATCTATTAACTTGAAAAAAAGAAGAGAAATAGTTAGAAATTTCGGCGGCACCTCCCCTGCACGGAGGGCTTTCCAACCTGCAAGAAAACAACGGCTCGATGGCCGACAACCACATGTCCACGTGCACATCTCATGGTGCATTCAAAACTTCAGATCATATCCATTCACATTCATATATGCATATTTCGAAGTTACGGAGACAAACTCACGAGAGGCTCCATGCGGTGGAGGGAAGATCGACGGTGACCGTGACACGGGCGGTGGGGGCGACGACGGGCGGTGGGACGAAGACGGGCGGTGGCGGCGGAAGGCGATCTCCGGTGGCAGCGCACACCAACCTCGCCACCAACACGCCGGAGGTACGCTAGAGAGCTTCCATGCTCTTCTCTCGTGCCGCTCCGCCCTCTCTTGCTCCGCTCGAGCCCTCTCTTGCTCCGCGAGAGCCCTTGCCCGCTCCCTCTCCTCGGCCTCCTCCCGTCGCTTCCTCTCTTCCTCTATCCGGGCCTATTTCAACACAAAGTTAGAACACGGAGAAATAGTATTCAACGATAAATGAACCTTAAATAAAAATATATAAACCTCAAGTCCGAGAGATCGTGGCACGGTAAGTGGTTGGCCGCTCGCGTATCACCAGGCCTCCCGAGCGTGCTCGGAGCTCAGATAGCCTCTTTGTGTTGTGCGGGTTGATAACGCTATCACCTATATAGTACCGCCCGTGCTTCTTGCCTCCTCCGGCGATCATGGCGATGTCCCCCCCCAATGTTGTGGCCGCGGGGATCGAAGCTTTCTCCATACACCTCCCTCGCGACTTCGGTGTACCTACGATCTTCGTGGCGGTCGGGTTGGTGTAGGCTTCGGGCCCGACCTCGGGGTTGAAGACGACCGCGGGATCTTTATACCTGCCCGTGTGGGAGTTAGCAAAGGCCTCGAGCGAGCTGATTGGCGTGCCATGTGTCTGCTCCTGTGTGAGAAGAAGAAAAGTAGCTACAATGGTAAGAAGTATTGAGTTGCACATCAGAAAATAAGAATTGGATAACACTTACATATCTAGCTTGGTAGGTCGCGAGATTAATGTTGCCTTGATGGTGTGGTACACCTGGCATCATGGCACGCCGCTCTCGGTACTCATTGTGGGTCTCCTGATAGTCTGTATCGACCCACTTGTCCACCTGAAGCTCCCAGCAACGCCTATGCAACAAGCACCACCCCGGAATGACCTACAAGATACCAAAGTATAACACAGATTATAAAAATCACATTAAGCATAATTAAAATTAGTATGAGCATTCAATATAATTTACCTCCATGTTTGTTCTTTGGTCAGATTCAGCGTTTTCCATTCGTGCTTTTCGAGCCTTCTGTTCTCCTTTAGCGCGTACCACGCCCTGACGGCCTGGCCACGTGCCTCGTACCACATGTCTGCCACATGCTTGAAACAGGCGTTTAGAGCCACTTCCTCCTCCTCAGCCTCGTATCCCTCCTCGCACTTGAAGTATTTCTGCACATAGAAGCAATGTAATAAGTCATTATTTCTAACATTAGAATTTGGAGCGATGTATTTGTACAAAGGTGACATAGACTTACCCAAAACTCTTTGACCACACGAATGGCCTTGTTAGCATATTTTATGCCATCCTCATCATAGTTGTCCAGAAAGTCCGCGTACTAGTGGAACGACGTGACAGGATACTCTTCTCCGTCGATTTTAACAAGGCCAGGGTAGTGCTTCCTCACCAGAATACCAAGAATGCTGGCGGGAAGGCGTCCCTGAACCGAGTTCACGGTGACAACAAAACCCCCTGCCCAAATGATCAAGAATAACTATTAGTTCCTATTACGATTTTGAAACCTGAAAAATAAGAAAGTAGTGCTAAAGTGTAAAGTAAATTACCTTGGTTGTGTTGGTCTTATGGTCGGTTTCTCTCCTCCTCACGAGGGTGACGATCCGGGAGTCCGGAGGGGCCTCGCAAGTAGACACGCCTCGAAGCAGAAGGGAAGAGGAACCCCTCCCGTACCCCGGCTAGTCCCCTCCTCGTGGTGCGACGCCGAGGGGTCGGCGTGGTGCGGCGCCGAGTGGTCGGCGTGGTGCGACGCCGAGAGGTCCGCGTCTTTGCGACGCCGAGGGTCCTCGTCCCTCCGCCTCCGCCTCCTCCTCCTCCTCCTCCTCGCGCACCACCGGTGGTGGCGACGGTGGTCGGGGTGCACGACGCCCGCCTGCGCCCTACCCCGTGGCTCGACGCCTCCTTGCTCTTGCGATTGCCCTAGCGAGGCAACACTTTTGAATTTTCTCGCTGATTTTCTTCAAGACGTTCGAGGCATCTTTTGAATGACCTGCATAGTTATGAATAGATGAAAAATCAATTAGATGTACGTAATTAGTAAAAATGCAAAATTAAATAGAACATAGTTATAAAGAGATGAATAATCAATAATCGGAACATAATTATGAAGAGATGCATAGTATTACATGTATTAGAAATAATCTTCATCCCCGTCACGATTTTTCGCACCGTCGGATCATAATCCTCATGATCACTATCATCCATGTCTACGTCTTCCAACATATGAAGATTGGCGGGATCCATAGGAGGAGGAACGACGTCAACACCGCATTTGTCCTTAAGTAATTTTTCAAGTAACTGTAAGTCCTTCGCATCTCGAACCTCCTCGTCCTCATCATCATCAACAACACTTTCATTGTCTACTTCCATTTCGTTGGGCCCGGTTATTTCTATCACAAATTTACCTTGTAGCCCATCTTCTTGGAAGAACTCTCCCTCATATGTGTTTGCATTAAAATGGTAATCGTCCCTTGTTTGGCACGGGTAGTCTACCGTGTGGCAATACCTTCTGCACAACATCCCAACCCTTAAGCCGCTCGTCGTCCTGGCAACACCATGGGAGATAATAAACTTGTGTGGCATGTTGAGCCACAATGTAGACATCATCTCCGCCATCTGTGAATCTTGTCGAATCGAACAATCCCAAGTTGTTCGAGGTCCGAATTTGTTATTTCAGGATCGAACCAATGGCACTTAAACACGACGAGAGCAAGCCGTTTAGAGTCGGGGAAATGGAGCTCGTATATTTCTTCAATTCTTCCATAATAACCTTTGGTGCTAGTTCCATCATCACCTTTAGTGAAAACTCCGGTATTTGTGGTTTTTCGGTTTGGTCGATTCTGCTCATAGCTAGTTGTGTGGTACCAATATCCATTCACGTCATAACCGGTAAATGACCTAACCCTTGTCTCAAAGCCATTGGCAACCCAGTATGAGCTCGAGGTGCATACCCGGATCGGCGTGCTCGCAAGCTCAAGCGGGATAAATGAAATGAGACACTTCGTTAGCATATCAAACGAGATGTTATTTAACACGAATTGACAAGACCGGCGTTTGAACCAACTAATGAACTCGGGTTTTCCATTGCCGCGACTCGCCTAAGCAGGGCATCCAATTCATGTGCTTCAGCGACGTTCGTTGGCCGCCAGAATTGCCTTTTAAATTTCCTATACAAACGAGACAAAAGGGTTGGATGCGGGATATTAAGTACTAGAAGACAAGTAGTTTCTATGCTTAGAGTTGTGACTTATCTGTATGTAAGGAAGCACTTCGTCCAGGTTGAAAAGTATATAATTCATTATACCGATCCACTCTGAATTTGTCAACATCTTTATTTTTTGAACCACTTGCACGTCCTAGTTCTCCTTGGAAAAGGCCGAGGGTTGATTCATTTTCATCGGCATTGTAACGAGGGGTGGATAATGCGAGCTAGGAAGGTTGTCACCATAGTATTTTGATGTGAAGTCGACACCTCCCCGCCGAACCTTTGCTTCTCGCGATGGAACCCTCAATCTTACACTTATTTTTTAAATACGGCCCGAACATGCTTCTCGTAACTCTCTCAATAGCATAGCACCAACGAAACCGTGCGGGGCCACCAACCCTAGCCTCATATGGAAGGTGCAAAATCAAATGTACCATCGAAACGAAGAAGCCCGGGCGGAAATATCTTCTCCAACTTACGCACCAACACAAAGTGCCAATGTTTCCATTTCTTCTAGTGTGGTCCGAGATACCTCTTTAGCACAAAGTCAGCCGAAAGAAATTGCTCAACTCTGCCATCACATGCCGGACATGATCGGGGACATAGCCTCGAAGCATCACCGGAAGAAGCCGCTCCATCCATATGTGGTAGTCATGACTCTTGAGCCCATTGATTTCTGAAACCATTGCAAAGACTTCCCTTCTTTGGGGCCCGCTCAACACGTAATCGGCCTTAGGTTTTTTCCATCTCTTGCCATTACTAGGAGGCTTCATTTCTTGCTTGATTCGTCACACAACTCGCCAGATCAACTCTAGCCTTAACGTTGTCCTTTGACTTGGCCAAGTTTCCATGAATGTTCCAAGAAAATACTCGGCGATGTTCTTTTCGGTATGCATTAAATCAAGGTTATGTGGAAGAAGAAGGTCATCATAATAGGGAGCCTCTCTAATCCTGACTTGTGAGTCCATGCATGATCCTCGGCATAACCCACAAAGACACCATTTTCATCGACCACAAGAGTCTCCACTTGAGCACGTACCTCGCCAGATGTCATCATCTCCGGTTTTGGGTCCGTAATTTGAGACCTTTCGTAAAGTTCTTCTTGTCTAGCCTGAATGCATGGTCGGGGAGGGAGGAACCGTCGATGCTTGTCGAACGCGGTAATACTTGCCACCCTTCTTCAACCAGTGAACCTTACGGCCGCCTTGCATACTGGGCAAGGGAACTTGCCGTGCACACACCAGCCACAAATATCCCATACGCCAAGAAATCATGCAGGGAGTAGTGGTACCACACGTACATCCTGAAATTTCTCTTCAAAGCTCGGTCGTTACGTCCAAAACCCTTCATTCCAACCTTTGATCAATTCATCAATCAAGGCTCTAAGAACACACCCATTTTATTTCCCGGGTGCCGTGAATTATCAAAGACAAAAGAATATTCTTCGTTGAAAGCGAGACGCGGGAGGGAGATTCAGATAACGAATACAAGGCCAACAAGTGTATGGGGCAGCCATCATTCCATAAGGATTGAACCCATTATTGCCCGGCCAAGAACACGCACATTACGAGCATCCATAGCTTTGTCGATGAATATTGTTAAAATGGGTCCATGCTTCGGATCGGATGGGTGTACCATCTTATCTGGATTGGTAGCGACGCCCATCTTTGTGCCATGTCATCTGTTTCGCAGACTCCTCGGTCATGTACATCCGTTGTAACCTAGGTGCAAAGGGAAGGTACCGTAGGATTTTCACGGGGATCTTAAGCTGCCTCTTCTCACCGTCTTCACCAGGGTCTACCTCTATGAACCTGGAGGATTTACACTTTGGACAGTGTGTATCATCTTTGTAGTCTTTCCTAAATAAGACGCACCCGTTCTCACAAGCATGTATCTGCTCGTAAGGCAACTTGAGTACCTTGAGGACTTTTTTCCGACTCGTACATGTTCTTTGGCAAAGACGTGACCTTGCGGAAGCAAGCCCCCAAAGACCGTCAACATGTCGGTGAAGCCGTCTCGACTAATATTGCATCGGGCCTTCAAGTCCATAAGGCGTGAAATGGCATCTAGTTTGGAGACCTCACAATAGTCATGAAGGGGTTTTTGTGCCGCCTCCAACATGTTATAATAGGCCTTTGCGGTTTCTTCTAGCTCCTCCTCCCCCTCATCCCCAAGTCCTTGCTCAAAGTTTCCTAAGATGAAAGTCATCTACCATGTCTCCTATCCCGCATCGGAAGCAAGATCGTCGATGCATTGCCTCACGACCTCGTCTCTCATACGCCGCTTTCATCATGGAAGACCCACCGCTTATAGCCATCCGTCCATCCAAACTTGGGAAGATGTTTAGACATGTCCTCCTTACTTTGCCTTTTTTTATTGTCACAATTCTTGCATGGACACCAAACCTTACTCGCACCTCGAGCATTACGAAATGCCTTCTCAACGAAAACACCGCTCTTCCTAACCCATTCGAGGTCATAATCTCCAAAACTCCTCCAGCCGTCGTATATCCACGCACGGTCATCCATTCTCTATCATTTCAGCGAATATAAGAATGCAAAGGTGCATCTACACAACGATCCTACCATCTAGTAGGTGAAGATAGGTCCCTAATCCCACCGGATGCATAGATGAGGTCGGTTCCATGCTCCACTCCTATCCGAGACACTTTCGGCAGCACCTCTCGGCATTTGTTCTCCGGAATACACGCCCTCCCGAGAGGGAGCTATGTATTCGAAGAACAACGGGGAGATCTTTGCCGAAACTCAATCGAGGCGGTGGAGCATGGAACGGACCTCATCTATGCATCCCTCGGCTGTCCAAAACGTGGACAATTCGAACAGATACGGTTATAGGTATGCGGGGATGCGCATACTTCCAACCGTATCTCTTTCGAACGGGAGGCCCTAACCGAGCCGCGCAAATCTAGCTACGACCATGGCACGGAAGGAAGGGATATACCTAGGGTCGCGGTGGAAGAAGATCGGGACGCCAAGGGACTCGCTCGGCAAGCGACTCGGCTCCGGAGGGTTCCTCTCCGCATAAAAAGAACCAAAGGGGATAAGTTCAAAATTTCGACATAACCTCCCACGCGGGGGAGGTTTCCAATACCGCAAACAAAACACGGCGACACGATGGCGACAATCACATTCGAGGCACGATGGCCGACAATAACATTCAGAGCACGGCGATGATGGCGGGCGGACGGACGAACTCACCCGCAGGGGCCGTTGGCGGCGGCGGTGCAAGGTGTGCAGCGCCGCACGGCGTCGAAACACGCATCTGGGGGCGGCGATGGGCGGACATGTCGGGCGGCGATGGGCGGTCCTCCTCCTCCTCCTCCTCCTCCTCCTCCTCTTCCTTCCTCCTCCTCCTTCTCCTCCTCTTCCTTCCTTCCTCCCTCCTCCTCCTCCTCCTCCTCCTCCTCCTCCTTCCTCCTTCCTCCCCCTCCTCCTCCCCCTTCTCCCTCCTCCTCTTCCTTCCTCCCCCTCCCCCCCCCTTACTCCTTCCTTCCGGTCCTGGGGGCAAGGGGGGCGGGGCGGCGCGCCGGGGCCGGGCGAGGCCGCCGGGGGGGGCCGGGCGCGGCCGGGGCCGGACGGGCGTCGGGGGGCGGGGGCGGGCGCGGCGGGGCCGGGCGGCGGCGCGCGGGCGCGCGCGGGCGGCGTCGGCGCGGCCGGGCGGCTCGGGGCGCGGGCGGGCGGCGGCCCAGCGTGTGTGTGTGAGTGTGAGTGTGAGAGAGGGGGGGAGGCTGGAGCGTCGGGTTGACTAAAAAAATTTGAGATTTCCGTGATGGATGCGGGAGGATGACCGATACGCTGGTCCCACCCACCCCCTTTCCCGTGATTAGTATGGCAGGATCACGGGAAAGGCACCTCTTTCCCCGTGAGCTGCTCACGGGAAAGGGTGTTTTCAGAAATTAAATTTACCCTTCTCATTTCTTTTTCTAACATATATATATTCAAACTTTGAGGAAGTTTACTTCAAAAATACCTTATCACATACACTCACCCATACATAATTGATCCTTTCGCGGAAAATGGGCCATTATTTCATGTGGTTCTATCTCTTTTTAAAAAAATTGTATTTATTTCACTATAACAAAAATTATAATAATTACCAAAATAGTGCAAAAAATCTCGAAAATAGACATGACACACTATCTCGAGGTCCATTACATATAGAAAACGTTTAAGTAGCGGATCACAACTTGACCGCCCACATCCATATGAGATCACACTAGATCACTCTCAAGAAACATGAAACTTCTACGTAGATGTTGGAGTTTGTGAACATCATACGTGCCAACTTATGCGAAACGTTCCCAATTTTTTATCATAGCCTCGGCATAAGATATCATGACATATTATCAAATTTCATGATTTTTTGCACATCGGTTTATTTTCTAGAATTTTTAAACCACTCGAACAGGGATTAACGTTCATGATTTCGTATTAAGATGTTCCAGATTTCGTTATTTTTTAAGTGCAAGGTCTTAAATTGTGTTGAGTATGAGGAATATAAATTTTCTACTAATTTTTTTCAAATAATTGAAACACTTGTAGTTCAAATTTGGCCTCATTTCATAAATTCACATAAAAGAGATTAATTACCTAAATATGTCAAATAAAGTCAATAACTCACCAAACTTTAATTTTGAGTGCCATATGATATAAAAACAAGTGCAGAAAAAGTTTGGAGATGAAAATCCAAAAAAAAAAAATCCCGTGAGCCTCTTTCCCGTGAGCGGGGTAAACCTCTCACGGGAAAGGGCACCCTTTTGCCGAGGCCCACTGTTTGGCCCACGGGAAATGGGGCTCACGGGAAAGAGGTATCCCGTGAGTTGACGGAGCAAGCACGGGGAAAGAGTGGACGGAGGGGGGATGGAGCGGCCCCGGGCTCACGGCCGTTCCCTTTCCGTGTGAGCACACACCTCACGGGAAAGGGGCGAGGGATTTCCGTGAGCTGTCCATCACGGGAAATTAGGTATCCCGTGAGCATTTTCTTTCCCGTGATGTCTCCTCCGTGAGCTCACGGGATATCTTGTTATTTCCCGTGATTGTATCCTCTTAGCTCACGGAAACGTTTTCCCCCACGGGAAATCGGTAAAATCAGTAGTGAATTCAGGATAAGTAAGAGCCTTCTTCTAAGCTTTTCTACCAATATGGCTATATCAGTTGGTGTTAAAAAAATGGCTATATCAGTTTCCTGCTCATTTCATTTGGCTGTCAGAAGTTACAATGGTAAAGCCGCCCATGGGAGAGTGAGGAGAGAGAGGTAATGGTGGGCCCACTATTTCAAAACTAAAATAATTATTATAACTCACAAACTAGATAACCAAATTAAATTTTGATTACATCATTAAATTCATTTCAATAAATGCTTCAAAACAAGATCTCACATGGATATAGTTAGATAAATTTACAAGTAGGTCCCACTGATAATAGTTGGTATATAAAGTAGAGATATAAAGGATAGATGAGTGCGGGAGAAAGTACGAATAGGGTGTATAGATGGAGTAAATAGAAGAATATGAGTGCGGATAGTCTAACAATTTAAGTACCCCAAAGTTGAACTGAAAAAGTTTTGCCAACGGATGCCCGTGTCAATGATCTTAACCGCACATGAATAATGCTAAAGACAATATAAGTAAACCGAAGCCATCGAGCAAACATACATAGATACCGATTAATGATGAAAAGTAGAAACACATTTCTGGTACACTTACATATATGTCTATGTGTACCTGAAAAAGACTTCGCATCTGACGTGGCAGTCAACGGTACACAACAGGGTAGTCGTTGGCTTGATTCACAGGCCGGCAATATATATTGGGGTTTTAGTGTTTTTACACCTATTTTAAGATCTAAATGTGATTTTACTCCTACTTTTTAACTTTGCGTTTTTACCCCTGTTTTTTGAAAACGTTCTCCGTTTACCATCCATTTAACACCGTCCGCAATCAGATGGTTTAAAAGCTGAAAAATAATAAGTAAATTAAAAAGAAACTAGAGGGGAAAAAAGACACTCATGCCCTTCTATTCTCACACCATCGATCCATCAGGCAGGAGCGAGCACACGAACAGCCACGGGCGCTCCTTTCTTCCCGACCGCGACCACACGGCCTTTCTTCCCGACCGCGCGAGCTAGGGTTTTGGAGCAAAGGCGGCCGGCGGCCCTTCCTCGTCGGTCTCCCCTGCCGACCCTCCCTCCCGTGCTTGGATGCTCCCTCCCCCTCTCTCCACGCGGTTCCTGAGGCCGGGCGGGCTCGCGGCGCCCTGCGCGGCGGTTGGCGGCACCCCTGGTGTTGGCCGGCGGCGCCCATCCCACTTCTGGCGCGACCTCTGCAAGTCAATGACCGCCCTGCGCATCTCCAACGACGGTAGGTGGCCCTCTGCGGCGGAATTCAGCACCTTCGTCAACAGCCTGCTCCTCTTTTGCGACCGCTCCCCTCTTAAAATTACCATCCGATTCTTAAAAAAAAAAAAAAAAAAAAACTGACCTGGAGAAAGATCTCCCAACCAAGATCTGAAAAGGAACCAAGCATATAAGTCTGAATTATTTCGATGCTCGCTTTACATAGTTTTCGTAAGTCTGAAAATTAAGGATATAGCTGCATATTCAGTTGTTGTCAAGGTAGAATTTTTCTGCATCCTAAAGACATGCGAACCAAATGCAACAAGCCGATGGATACGAGGACGGCGATGAGGTTGTCCGATACGTCGACATGTGGATCCAGCACGCTTTCAGGTTGTTTGTGTGATATCAGATTGTGTTCATGTGTGTATTGTCAAGTGAAATGCTGTCGAAATTTCGTTAATACGCTGTCAAAATTTTGTAAAATTGTTGTACAAAAATTGCTAGATTGTCATCCAAAATGAGGGGTAAAAACACAAGAATCATAAAAAAATAGGGGCAAAACGTATGGGTAAAGTTGTCTATTTCACCAAAAGTTAACACCGTTACGGGTGTTAACAGACCGAGGGGTAAAGTTTGTCTTCGTTTCAAAAAAGTAGGGGTAAAATGACAAAGTTAAAAAAAAACAGGGTACAATCACATACGGTCATGAAAGTAGGGGGTAAAACGCTCAAGCCCCATATATATTTGTTACTATAGTACTAGTAACAATTTAAGTACCCCAAGTTGAACTGAAAAGTTTTGCCCGCGGATGCCCGTGTCGATAACCTTAACGCCGCCGTAAACTCGTCGGTGCGCTTCTTCTGCATTGCAGCCGCCATCGTCGACACGCCGCCTCCGAGAAGCCGCCCGCGGGCGCTGGCCTTTGTAGGCATGTTGCCCGCCTGAACGCAACCTTCTTCATGCACGCCAAGTGAAGGTACCCGTGCGTGCCGTCGTAGCCCCAGCGGTACGCCCAGAGCTTCTTGTCGGCGCCGTGGTCGCGAGCGACGACATCGGGTGGTGGTGCTCGGCGTCGGCGGCGGGGGCTTCCAGCGAGATGAGCCGGGCCACCAGGTGGCCGCCCAGAAGGCGCTCGTCTCCATCTTGAGCGCGGCGCAGTCGGGTGCAGTCCAGGTCCTTGGCGGCAATGGTAGACGATGCCCGAGTCCGGAGTCCGAGCCCGCACGTTCTGCGAAACGTCTTGTCGACGGGGGCGGCGGCGCCCGGGAGGAGCTCGAACTTCGGCGTCGTCACCAAAGAGAGGGTGCGTCGAAGCGTCAGCGTGGGCGCCGCCAGGCACGCGCAGCCACGTGGAGGTCGAAAGTCGCAGCCGTCGTCGTCGCCGCACCGGAAGCGATGCCCTTGGTCCTTGCCGGGCTCCTTGCACCCGTCGGGATCGAACGGCGGCGCGCCGGTCGTGGTGGTCACCAGCTTCAGCGTGTGCTCTGGGTGCGCGACGTGGGTGAGCTCCGCTGGAAGCTCCTCGAACTCGAGCATCTTCATGGTTGAGTACTACTCCCTCCGTTCCAAATTGTAGTTCACTTTGGCTTTTCTAAATCCATGACGCATGCGTTGTATCTAGACATAGTGTATAACTAGGTGCATAATAAAATCAATGTATCTAGAAAAGCTAAAGTGAATTACAATTTGGAACGGGGGGAGTAGCTTGGATTGCACTTGGTTTGCCGTGATCTACGCTTACCTGACACTCGTATATATCCTGCAGTTCTGAATTTGTGCACAAGCAGAGAGCTTTGCAAATTAAAAATGGCACAACGCGTGAGAAAATTTCAAAGCATTGACTGGTCCAACGAGTGACAGTGTATGAACCCCACTCACTCAGGCTGTCTCCAACAGCATACAGGTACCCATCTGCATTTAGAGTCGTGTACAGTAAAGACCGAGGATCCAAACCAAAGCGTACTCAACAGCAAATGCAAAGAGGATACTCATCCGTGGTTTGTCTCTCTCTCCTCCGAGTCCCGACGCCTCCTCTCCGTACCCATAGCGCGAGCAACGGGCAGCGGTTCTCGCGGCGGCGGCGCGGGGGGATAGCGGATCGGCGCCGCATCCGTCCTCGCCGGGGCGCCGGGGCGGAGTGTCGCCCGTCGGCCGCTAGCGGCGCTGCCCGCTCGCTCCAAATGCCCCTCGCGGGGCGGAGCACCCGCCCGTGACCTCGTTTCGGCTGGATGCCCGGTCACACTCACACGGTCGGCGTCGCGGTCATTTGTGGCTACCTCGCCCGGTGCTCATCTTCCGCCGCCTCGTCCTGCCCGCCTCCGGCATACAACCATGCATGCAAACCGGCATGTTGGCACTTCCATGGCCTCACCTCATGCCCCGATTTGGAGCACGATACTCCCTCCTATCACTGCATGCAGTTCGTCGTCAAACCAGGCCAGCCACCACCAGTTGAAGGTCCAAACTTGGGTGCATGCGCATCATCACTAATGCATCATCCGCCTCAACGCCGCCATGGTCGCCGAGTGCCCGCTCTCCAAGGCCGCCACGACGCCGGTGCCGCGGTGGGCGTGGCCCTTCTCGCTTCCCGCCGAAGGGCGCCACGGAGGCGTCGGCCCCCGCCGGCCGCTCGCATCGCGGCCTCCCCGTTTCTCCAGCCTGAGCCGAGCTCCGGCGACCGCGACGCTGGCGGCCATGCCCGCTTCCACCGCGCCCTTGTCGGCCGCCTCGCTGGCTAGTACCAGCGCACCGCCCAAGCCATGCCCCGCGCGCACGCTCCGTGCCGAGGAAGAGACGAGCCCACCCCCCGCCCGCCGAAGCATCCCCTCCCAAACACGCGTGGACATTCGCATGGATGGAGGTTGAAGAAGATCTCTTTGCCATGTTGGGAGGAGCGCCGAGGTGGGGCCGAGATTTGCGCGCTCCCTCGGGAGGACGTTTATTTGCATGCTCCCCCGCCGACCACGCAAAATGCCACAGCTGTATGCCTCGCCTGTTGGAGCGCCGTTTTAGAAGGCAAAACACTGTTCGCAACTTATTTTGGGCATATGGGTTGCTTGTTGGAGATAGCCTCAGTACCTAAAAGAGTGGTCTCAAAACAGACAAGTGCAGACGTAGACGTCCACTTCCCCGGCCTCCTGGTCGTTGAAAAATCAAAGTCTTCACGAGTCTTCAGCAAGACTAAGAATAGTGTATGAACAGGAAGACTTTGGTGGTGGCCAAATTAATGAGGAGGTTGAGAATGTCGAGTGATTCACATAATGTAGCGAGATCCCATCCAGTCACAATCTCTTATAAATAGTAGGTCATTCTCTATGAAATGTACATCAGTGAAAGTAAATAATAAAGATAGCAACTCTCCTCTTTTGTTCCTATCCTAGTAACTGAGTGTTCTTGATGTTCTGATAATCAACATATAAGAGCTGATTTCTAACACTGGTCATCTATTTTCATCCTTCAATTTGTTTTGTCCAAACACATAAAAGGATTTAATTTGTAGAACATAGTATTTTCCGGTGATCTAATAATTAATTTGCATCTAAATAAGACAGTCGGTAATTTGATAAACACCACCAAATATTGGGCCAAACATGAAACGCATATGCAAGCTAAATAAAGTTGCATATCCTTCTCCAACAGTTCAGGTGAGATCAAATAGCAACATATCTTCTTTTTCACTCGATAGAAGAAGCTTGATCACCGGTTACATATAAACCACAAGAGTACAGAATGGAGCAAATTTAGCTCATCATTGCTCATATATACAAATAACGACACAAGCATACAAGCTGAGCAATTACATAAAAATCATGTCCTTTTCGTAATCATAGGTCTAGTTACCAGAGTAATTTTTTTTTTTTTGAAAGCAAAACGGGGGAGAGCTTCCTCACCTTTATATTCAAAAAACAGCAACGAACCAGTGTCAGGGTACACGATTACAAGAGAGGAAAGTACAAGCGCTAGGCCTTTAGGTTGCTGGCTTGAGCAGATTTCAGCCTACCACTCCAAGTTAACAAGTCATCACAGAGAACCGAGATAATGGAACGAGGGGTAGGGCGCGCTCATTTCTGAAGATCACTCCATTGCGAGCATCCCACAGTCTCCATAGGATAGATTGCAGAATAAAAGGCCACAGGGACGCGTCTAGACCAGCGGGGGTGTCTGCGTTCCAGACGTCGACATCATCTAGAGCTGAGACATGGGAGAGGCCGAGTTTTGCCCAGACACCGTAACTGGTAGGACAGCCAAAGAACACATGGTTCCGGTCTTCGACGCCCGCATCACACCGCTCACATTGTGGATGGTCAAGAACATGTTTTGCATGGAGGTTTGTCCAAGTGCTCAGAGTAAATTTATCACGAGCTTTAAACTTCTAATAAGCTCCATCCATCAAACGCAACGGACCTGAGATTGCCAATATATATACCAATCCTTGCAAAACAAAAACCAATAACTTTCTCTAGTCCAGCTGATTGGACAGCAGATCCTTCTTAGTCTTCGAATCTGAAACCTGATCGAGCACGTGTAGTGACTAATGAGTCAGGTGTAGTAAACACTCAGGTTGAAGTTCATTTTGTGTCATATATTCTGAAGCTTTACCTCCATCAGGGAGAACCAAGTATTAAAAGGTCTGGAAACAGAGCAGGAAACAAGAGTGACACAAAATCAATGAGCGCAAAACAAAAAAATAATTAGAAAAACCACAAAGTTGAAAATCAGAACCATTGGTAGAACGTACCAATGGTTGGATTGGAGAGATACTACAGCATTCGCGTGTCCACCCTAATATATACTCACATCAGGAATGTGAGAGACAATTTGCCAATCTGGGCCAACTCCTTGCTTGTAACGCCTGGCCATGCCAGGGGAGGAACTGATGTGCAGTTCGCGGAGAGCAGTAAGCCGTTGTAAGGACTGAGGCAGGCATTGAAGGGCAGAGCAATGCTGGATTTGAAGACTACGAAGTGCCGAGAGCTGTCCAATCCACTCCGGCAGCATAGTCAGTGCGCCTCATAGTCCCAAGTTGAGCACTTCAAGGGAGGTGAGATGCTGAATCACGTCAGGTAGCTCCTTCATTTTGTCCCAACGACAAATTTGCAATAAGACAAGAGACTTAAGGTGCTTTGCTGATTGTGGGAGGCTGTCAATCAGTGGGGTCACAAGGACAGAGAGGGATTGCAAGGAATGCAGTTCGCCAAGCCACTCGGGAAGCATGCGAAGCCTCCTGCATTCCATTATCCACAACACCCTTAGGGAGGTGAGGTTTCGAATGTTGTCAGGTAATTGTTCCAGGTCATTGCAGCATTGAATATGCAATATTTCCAGTTCAGTGTGGTTCTGCAGTAGTTCCCAGCTAGATGATGATCCCTGAGGAAGTAGATGAGAGAAGCTACATGGCGATAGCAGCTGCTCATTGCTTTCTTCAAAAGACAATGTTACCAACGTTGGTGGGAAGTAGGGTTTCACATTCAATTTCGGGCAGCCTGTAATGCGAACTTCAGACAGGACAGGAAAACACTGTTGTGCTTCTGATTCACAGCCCTGAATTTCAATACCAATTGTTGTAGTCCATAGCTCCTCTAAGTTAGCCATTCTGAGCAGATTCAAGGACTTCAGTGAAGCAAACACCAAAAGTTCTCGTATATACTTCAAGTTATGAAATTCTTCTAGTGTCATTTCTGTTAGAGAAAGGAACGGGCATAAGCTGGCCTGCTTGAACACTATACCAGCACAGCAAGAAGAGTCATTTTGCTGTGCCATCCATCTTGGCAAAATGGAGCCTCTGTAACCACATATTTTCAAGGACATAATTGTTGATGGTGGTTCAAGAGCATTAAGCACACACTGATCTTGTTGTACATCTGATACTAACTCTTCTTTGATTTGACTGGAAGACCAGGACAACTCCAAACTCCATATATTCTTCCGCATCAACATGGCCTTTTCTGCCTCACTTGGATCCTTTAGGTAATTAAGGTTGGTAATTTCCATATGACCACTTATCATATAAAGATTTTCAAGATCTGAGATCCTCGCATCATCTCCACCACACCCAACAGCAAATGAGCCAAGATTTCTTAAACGGGTCAGCTGTCTAAACCCTGATGGCATGCATTGTAGTTTGCTGCAGCCCACTAGATTTAAAACCTCAAGATTTTTTAAGTTAATTATACCTTTCGGCAACTCAGTAGCTCCTTGCAATTTTGAAGGTCTATACACTCTAAAGTGCGAATCGATGTAATCCATTGGGGTAGCACAGTAATTTTTGTTTCAGAAAGGTGAAGAGTACGAAGCTTCGGACACGAAAGTGTGCTTGGAAGGTCTTCGAGACAACAACAACCATGTAAGTTTACTGTCAGTAGGTTGCTTAACTCCCCATTGAATTCTAACAATAGTTGTTTCAGAGATGAACATCCGATTATATGAAGCACACTTAGTTTTCTCAATCTGCCCACGGAGCTTGGTATCTCTCTGAGCTTTTCACAGTAATTTAGTTGCAAGGACTGAAGATCTAGGCAGTTACCGATGGATTGAGGCAAAGTCTCGAGATCAGTAATATAATAAAACTCTAGAGTTTGTAGCTTCTTAAGTTCGCCAATAGACCTAGGTAATGTCCCAAAACCTTTGCAATCAATAAGATGAAGTGACTGCAAGTTCCAACAGCTAGAGATAGCTTCTGGTAGTTTTGTGCAACTAACATTATGGATTTCCAGATATGCAAGATGTTCTAGCTTCAATACAAATAATGGAAATCGGGTATCAACTGCGTAGTCTAGAACAACACTGCGGACGTAGAAACTCTTCTTAACAAGATTATCAAATGATGGGTTACCTCCAGAGACATATACAGCACGCACCTTGTAAAATAGACCCCTTTCAACCTTCCCACTACAAGATGTTAATGATAAATATCTACCATTTTGTGAACAGTCTGTAGCCACATTCTTCTGTAGAGATGTCACCACTTCGTTCCGTAAAATATACCGAGTAAGATCATGAATTAGGTCATGCATCTTGCATTCTACACTTCTTTGTGGCCAAGTTTCAACTGAATCCTGAAGAAAACCGGCTTTCATAAGGGAATCAAAGTATTCGTTTCCAATATCCTGTGCTAGCTCTTCCTTCTTCAACTTGATGAATCCATGGGCCATCCATTGTTCAATCAAGTAGCCTTTGTTGATTTTAGAACCTTTGGGGAATATAGAGCAAAATGTAAAGCACTGCTTTAGATGATCTTTCATGTAAATGTAGCTTAGTTTCAAGGATGCGAACACTCGAGCTTCTATATTCTCTTCATCCCATAAATTAATCTCTCTTATTGCCCTCCAAGTATTTATTCCCCTTCTCTCACGTAGTACGGATCCGAGAATTTTTATTGCTAGTGGCACCCCACCACATTGCTTCACAATATCTTTTCCAATTTCAATAAAAGCATACCCTAAATCTTCCTCAATCCAAGCACAACTCTTAAGAAAGAAGCTCCAACTCTCTTCCACTGATAAGAATGCCAAATTAAATACAACCTTAGATTCCACTGCGTTCACAACACTTTGATTACGGGTAGTTAGAAGAATCTTGCTTCCAGGTGCACCATTATCTAAGAGCACCATGAAATTTTCCCAATCATGCCTGTCCTCATGCCAAGCATCATCCAAGACAAGAAGGAACTTATTACCGCTCAATTTGTTTGAAATCATACGGAGCATGTGTTGTTGAGCGTGATGATCCGACCTATGCCCAATGATAGCTTCAAATAGCTTGCCTATAAGTTGGTCCCTGCAAAATCCCCGTGACACATGGATCCGAATATTGTATCTTTGAAGTGCGCCTTTATCTTGTCGTCATGGCAGATGTGTTGGGCCAATGTAGTTTTGCCAGAACCACCAAGACCAACAATAGAAACTATCGACCAGCATCTCCTTTTTTCAGATTCCACAAGCTCTAACACGATTTCACTCTTCACATGATCCCTTGATGGTATTTGTGACTCTTTATTCTTAGTCAATAAGGATGGCTCTCTAGTTGTCTTGTTTTTGCTTTGTAGTAGTTGATCCAAATGTAAATTATGTAGTATAATATTGGCATCACTTTTTTGCTTCACAATTGCATCAAATTCAACCTTGATTGCTTTGATCTTATGGGCCACCTTCCATCGAAACAGAAGCAAATTCGGTTTCCCACAAAAAAAGCGCACAAACCATAGAATGCTTGTCATGGTCTCGATCTATCCTGCGTTTCTCGTATCTAAGGTATACTTCATCAAGTAAATCATAGATGTCGTTAAGAAGATTTCTCAATTTCATCAACCATCAGTGATGGGTCACTCTCTATTGCTCTGTCACTAAGCATCGGCAACCAAGTCGTAATTTCTGCATGTACACCACGGAGCTCAGAGAGATCTTTTTTCACACCAGTTATGGCAGCAAACTCACTTGATATCAGTGAACCTAGCTTGTTGCCTACAACTTTGGACAGTCCAGATACTAAAGCAGCCTCCATTCCACTCATATTTGAAAGGCTCTATTGTATGACAAAGCCCTGTGGATGAAATAGCCCAACAATGGTATCAAGTTTTGCAAGTCAAAATTAATATAGTGTCCATGCTAATAGCAACATTAACTTCAACTCTGTAATCAAATAATGGATGTTAAAATATCTGAAAATAATCAACTGGCCTGAGCTATCTGATGTTATATTTTTTTACATCCCAACTTAATTGGGGAGAGAAGGGTCCAGTGCCATTTTGCAGAGCTATGGCTTGCTCTGTTTGCTCTGATCTTATATGAGGAAACTAAAAATAATAGTTTGGATGCTGTTGTTTGATCTGTTTGGTGGACCCTCTAGATTATACAGAATTACTGACTGATAATGTGTACAGATAGTTTGGGTGTTGGTCCATGCTCTCTGTCCAGAGCCTCTAGATTAAGCAATTTTATGCCATATGACTACCAGCCAAGTATTAAAGATAATGTGGAGGATATACACTGATGAACTAATGAAGGAAATAAGCTCACATACAAATTACCTCTGCTGATGGCCGTAGCAAGAGCAACAGACGTATGACACTTGTGCTTATTACCAGGTATGTACCTTGATTACTTTAATTGTTGTACTCACTGAGAACCCAGGAAAGAAAAAAATTCAACCTGGTTAGCCAAAAATTTAATGAGGGAAGAAAATATGAAGAAAATTTTGCACAAGGAATCTGAGCATGTACCTAGAATTGAAGCTAGATGAGCTCCCTGATCCTATTCCATTCCACAAGATGGCATTGCCTTGCACCCTGCCATCAAAACATGATAACTTTGGTGGTCCAGAATGCAGACAGTAGGAGGTTCAGCTTAGCTGGATGGCAGAGAGATCGCCCTGGTAGTATTTTTGGTAGCTCCAGTTTCAGCGCTTCCAGATCAGCTATCCTTGCCTAACAGCACAAAGTGTATGGGACAAATTTTCTCAGGATTAACAGCATGAACGAGACAAGCAACTACTCTGAGTGGAGACTGATGCAATAATCAAGGTAGTGGGAAAACAAAAAAAGCCAACCATGAAAGGTTGAAAGTTCGTTGCCAACCAAAATTCGAACCACTATACGACCAGAGAAGATAGATTTCGCGAAGTGATGCAAACAAAGTGAACACAGCCACTATACCTGTGCGATTGTGCGTTTGATACCTACGCTACGTGGATGGTTGACGAAGTTGCTGAAATATCTGGTGCTCCCCAATTTATAGATGTTAGTGATGCGCAGGACAGGCGTGAACTCCAAGAAGCCAGGCCAGCAGCAGTCGAGAACGCAGCTACGCATGGCCTGTCTGGCAAGATCCCTCGTCTAGGCCGCCATTTCCTCGACCATACCGTCCTTAGTCTTTCCGTCGAACAGGTAGTGTGCGTGAGCGTGCGTGGAGCCGTGGAGGACAGGACGAATGAGCGGAGCCAAAGAACAGGGAGGGAAGAGCGAGTTGGCAGTTCGAAAGAATATTCTGGACGCTTTACCTCGCCAGCGCCTGGAAGAGAAAGACCGTGCCACCGGACGCCCCGGACTGCTGAGGCAGTACAGCACAGAGGCCGCCGACCTTTTCTTCTCATAAAGGAAATAGCAAATTCTCCACAAGGTCTGAAGACTAAAAAAAATCATACTAACGGTAACTAAAAAAATTTAGAAATCACTCTCAAGTGACAACGATTCACTGTAGCACCGTGCAGAGGGGCCCCTTGCACCAGAGAAAACAGATCGGATATCATTTTCTTTGTCAAATACTAATACTGCAAACACATGGTTGATATGTACCGTGTTGTTCGGTTTTCATGATGAGCGTTTGTCAATATTCCAACATTCTCATTCTATTTTTTTCCTTTTTTCTCTTTTTTATCTCGATTACCCTAATTGGCACACGGTCGTGCGACATGTTTCTTGGCTTGTGTTATGCAGATGCCAAGCTCGGAGACGGTGGTTGATGATGAGGTGAAGACCAGGGAGGACGTGCCGTGTTGATGAACCCATAGCGGTCAAGGGCGGACATAAGGCTTGATCGAGGGACCATGTCGCGGGTGGCTAGCCATGGTGACTCACACTTGAGACATCGACAAGTGCAAGGTCGTGGAGTGACCGTGTCGATCACGTTAGGACGACGCATGTGCAAGTCGAGCGGGCGACCCAGAAGACTTTGCAGCCGGGCGGTCGAGGACGACGATGACACGTGTTGGAGTGGCGGACGTGTACATGGTACACTACTCGTGTCCCGGTTTAGTAGTTTGGGCCTTTGAAAACCATTGGCGACGGGTTTCGCGGGTTTTGGGTCTTAAAACCCAGTGGAGGTTCGAAGGTGAAAGGATGACACGTGGCAGCATCAGGGAGCTTGTGTGGAAGCCGAAGCTACCATGAAAAAGGCGCGGTCACGGTTATCCCGGACCATATTACCCTCATTGATTTAGTTTGGCTCACTTAGTAGCTAGGGGTGTTAAATAAGTAGTACTAGGTGAATTCCCCGCGACGTCTGGCTGCCAATGGGTATGAATGAGAAATCTATGTGTTAGAATATTACTATCACCCTTCTATTCTTTTTTTCTTTATTTCTTTTTTTCCTTTTTTCATTCTTTTCTTTTTAATTTTTTACTTTACTCTATACCTACTACCATCGGTGGGACCCACTTGTAATTTTATCAAAATATATCCATATGAGATCTTGTTTTGAATGATTTATTAAAAGGAATTCAATGGTATAATCGAATTTAATTTGGTTTTTGGTTTTGCGAGTTAAAACAATGTTTTAGTTAGTTCAAATGATGGAGCCCGACGCGGGATGTCGGGTCTTAGTGGAGGCTGGCGAGGTGGCATGCTTGCATGTTGAGGAAATCCTTAGTAGGGTTTCCCTACAAAGGTGTAGTAGATAAGTAGTTGAGGGCAACTCCCTCTCTTCCTCACCTCCTCATTTGCAGTTTTCCTTTAGGGTTTTCCTACCTCTAACTGCTCTGTTGTGTGAGAGAGGTTCCACGGACTCCATACTCTGTGTTTGTGATTCGTGTTCGTGGGAAGAACAACCTCTAGTATGCTCATTCTATCTAGGCTTTGATTTCCAGATCGATTCATCATGTGTTCTTGAGTTCACCCCACTTCTCTATTTTTTTTCCCATTCTTAGTCCGATTTGTTCCATTTGAGACCATTTTGATTCATTTTGTTGCCTTGAATCGAGCTATGACATGAGACAAAGCAATCCACCGAAGGAAATCAATCGATTTCTCACGAGCTCACTAATCGGGATGATTTTGTGTCTAGGGTTCTTGTGCCTTCGATTTTTGTTGTCTTTTTCGATTTCTGAAGTTGTGAGGTATCAAAGGCTATGATTTTCATAGAATAGCATCTTAGGTACCTTAGGAGCATGCCCACAAAATTTGGTGTCAAGCTGAGCTGTTTGAAATCGATTTTTCTCGAGAGCAATACCCGCTAATAACGCAGGTGTCCAGAAGACCTTTCCCTTGGTGTCTAGAAGCTAGGGTTAAAATAACGCCATTTGATGCAGTTTTTATTTTTCTTCCATACTTTTTCATACCGGGCGTGTCCAGTATTGGCGACACACTGCTAATTCTTGTGGAATTTGTTTGTCTGAGCTCCGATTTGGGTTCTATCTGTTGCATTAGATTTCTACCGTTCCATAGACCTCATCTAGGTGATGTTGTCACCGGTTGGCTTAAGTGTATTCACACCCCAAGATTTCCATTATGGGTTGTGCATAGAAAACACTAAATAAAATAAAATATTTATGAATTTTGTAATTTTTCAAAATTAATTATGTTGTTTATTTAAATATGGAAATATAGTTTCTTTAAATATTTTAAATGTAATTTGAATTGTTTGTAACATTCATGCTGATACATCAATTTTATTATAAGAAAAATGATTTATTAAAAATCCTAGTTAAGGTACGGAAATGTTTTTATTCTATTTCCAAAATAAAAATATAAGCTTTGTTTAAAAGAAAAATGTAGATCCTTTTGCTACCTCAGTCAAAACTTAAATCCATTATCCTGTTTTTGAGGTATTCTTTGTATCTAAAGTAAAATAAATCCTTATTCTATCTTTATCCTTCTAATCTCGTTGGCACTTTGATCTTAGCTGCACTACGAATTCTGAATTGCCTTGGCGGCGGGGAATTTCCTTAAGTGTCAAAATCAAACCGCCAAGAAAAGGGTAGTTTCCTTAGCGGTGCTACTCTACACTCAAGGAAATATATATCCTTGACGGTAAACCGCCAAGGAATATGGGAGTTTCCTTGGCGGTTTCGAGTAACCTCCAAGCAAATAACTCATTTCCTTGACTATAATTATAAAAAATCAAAGGAAACTACTATTTTCTTGTGTGTTATTAATAGCCGCCAAGGAAAATATCTATTTCCTTGGGTGTTATTCTAAACCGTCAAGTAAATTAGAATTTCCTTGTGGGTCATTGAATTTTCTTGGAGGTTGGCACAAAAAGGAAATGCTTAAAAGCATTTTAGGTGTCTCCTACTAAAAAAATTTAATAATATCTTAATGGTGTCTGTAAATTCTAAAATTTGGCATGAGATCATAATATGGTTGTACTACCTTGGCATACAATTTTCAAATCATATTAGCGATGTTGAGCTATACATTATCCACACATGGTTTGAAAATTTTCTCTGCGTTACCGCGATGCGACCAAATATGGTGAATTACACTTTGAAAATTTTCTCCACAAAGTTTTACCTCCTAGGGCACAAGAGACCCTGCGGCAAAGTTTGGCACCGTTTCAGGTCTTTTTTCGGGGTTGGTCGCGGTTCAACGTATAGTTACCGGGGAGAAGTCGTGCGGTAATTAAAATAATCAGAGAAAATTACCAAACCATTTTAGAAAAATCTCAAACTTGGTGGTTCCTTCACACAAGCCATCTAGAAGACTCATAAAAAGTTTGAGGCCGATAGCACACTACAAAAGCGCACAGGCCACACAACCATGAGAAACCTAAGAAAATGCTGCTACTAACTGTTGTCTAGAATGTATGGCATATTGTGTTCCCTTTCGAGCCTGTGTGCTTGATAAATCATATTATGCATATATGATGTCACAGCCTCACTGGAACTAATGCACTTCCTGTCATTGTTTATGGCTACAGGTTAAATATTCTCGTGATCTGGTCAAGTAGCAATCGATCATGTTGTTTTTGCTGAAAAATGAATTTATGTATGTAATATTTTATTCTGCTAAGCTATTTTATATATTGTTTTTATTGATTTGTATGGATGTATCATTAGACTTTGTAATTGTAATAATGGATACATTCTTATCATGTCTATTATGTATTAATAAAATGTGTATATATATATGCATGTGTCACTTGAGTTTAATGCCTAGAATCTTTGAATTTAGTTATTATTGCACTATTTTTTGTTGGATGTAGCTTTCAGCTTGCTTTCGGCTCGATGGATCTGGTCTCTTAAGGCGGCATCTTGTCGCTCATACTGCTCGTCGAAGGCGAGCAGGTAGGACATCAGGTGCTGGATGATGGGGTTGTCTCCTGGATCTTGTAGGCCTTCGTTGCGCAGTAGTCCAGGTAGGGCGGTTCTTCTCTTCGGGTGGCAGGTACTTCATGGGGGTGCAAGCCATGGGTGCCTTATAAAGGTGACAAAGGCGGGAGTAGTGCCTTGCGAGCGACGGCAAGGTAGGTGTCGGGGAATCGAAAACCGATAGCGGCCTTCCACTAGAGTCTATTTTAATTTCCACCATGAGTCGTCAACTGCAGTAGCAATAATCCGAAGCTGACCTCTCAGCTACCTTGCTCCATCTATAAATAGTGCCCTGTGCCTCCTCCATCTCACGCTGCTGTTTTCGAGAGCCCTGTCTCTGTTTGCTAGTCCACCATCATTCTCTCCAGCGCAGATCGCCATCAGCCATATCATGTGTTCGGCATGGATACTCGCTGCCGTCAATCTCCCAGTTGAAAGCACCGCAAGCATCTCCTGGTCTGTCGTGGGAATCGCAGGCCCACGCCGCATCCACCACGCGGTTTTGCTGTGAGTGGTGACCTGCATTGTCGCTCGCTGTGCTTGCCGGAGCACCTCGCGGCTGCCTTCATTCTACGCTCCCAGTGCTGGATGCATGGTGACTGCTCCTCCCATCGTCAATCATCATCTCACGCATGTGTGCCCAGGTCAAGCTCTTCTTTCCAACTTCAAGTCTTGATCAGGTTCGGATCCTACTGCTTACCAATATTAATCACGTTCCTTATTCTTAATTTCCCACTGCAACATTACGGCGCGATGAAGTCTAGCTTGTTGTTCCACATAAAGTGGTCATCATCGCGTTCTGGTTCTTCCCCATCACCACTCAGCATTGCTCCAAACGCCGGCCGTCGGCAGGGTGAGAATTATCAATTTGTCTAGCCTTTCATAGCTTGGCCACGTTGTGTTTTCTATCGGTATTTTAAAAAAATCTAGGGGGTCACCGATAAACGGGAATATCGAATATATTGGAAATTTATCAGCTGTAGAAATAAATTTGAACAAAATTTAGTCAAAAATAACTCATTTTATTCAGGAAGCACATAGATCATTTCTAAACCATTTAACATGAAAAAATAAATAAAACATATTAAATTGCCTATTCATTGAGGAAGATAGTGGCACGGTTGGAGCGGAGTCTATTGCGGCAGTGGCCCCATAACTTAGCATAAAAGTATCGTTGTTTGTGGACAAGCCCCATAACTCAACATAAACATGAAAAGATCTAACTCATTACATATATCATCATGATAAACATGCAAGCACATGAAAAAGATCTAATGGAGTGGTCGATCGGGAAGTGCGATGGGAGTGGAGCCTGATGCTCGTCCTCGGTAGTTGGTGCTCCAATTCATGGATCTTGGCCTGTAGCCTCTCTGTCTCTGTCACACAGCTAAAGGCACGTTGAACGGTGCGGTCCTTTCAAGCACCCTCCTCAGCACACCAGGTCGCACATATGCCTTCATCGCATAGTAAGTGGTGTACTCTGAGTGAGTATACTTCCTGCTACGCTACACTACACCTTTGCAGGGACAAGGCATGTAATGTCCCCACTTGGACCCACTTATAACTGGCAACTCTCTAAGAATCAAGACTGCAGTCATAGACCAACACAAGTCTTTTCTATGCACTTTGTCCTCACTCATGCTTACCCAAATTTCTCCATGGCAAGCATGATTAACTTTAGAATTATTTGGATTTGAGCTTCCAAAAAAGAAGTTGCAACTGTGGGGGCTATATGGCTCTGGCTTTAGTCGGTTAAAGGACCTTCTCTATCTTGTTAGGGTTCCCGAAAGGCGCAAGAGGGGCTACAATTGGTTTGATCCTGGCCTGCCAAGGGGGTGCACTTTGGTTTAATGGTATTTTGTTAGTCACACCTTGGAGGGAGGATCCTACCAGTCCATATAGGGAATCCTTGGCAGCCTTAACAGTTTAGAAAAACCTTTGAAAGGCTTCATAGTGGTTTCTTGTGTTTGGGCCTAATTAACCCATGCATTTGGAAAGCACGGCTCCGCGGTGAAAGTGTACACCTCTGCGCAGTATAAAACTGTTATAACAGCCATCTTTGTCCGCCCCCACTTTTTAATGGTGGATTAATCACACGCGTGTTTGCGCCGGGATCAAGCCACAAACACGTCTGTTGGTAGTAACGATTAATGCTAAACAAAATTAATAATAAACCGAGCTGTAGAAATATAGGAGAGATAGGGAGCTTACGGTGGCGCGCGAAGGGTCACCAAGTCGGGTTGCAATATCAGAGTTGGCTAACCGAGAAGCGGTGGATTAACTATGACACTTGCCCCGCACTCCACAGCCGCCACTAAATCGGGCTTCAACGTCCTTCTCTAAGCAAACACCATCTCGAACTCCTACGATACGCTATCCTCTACCTTGTCGTCGATCTTACCTTCACATGTGCCGATGTGCGTAAAAATAGTGGGGTGAGTAAAGGCGTGCTCGGCAAGTCCCAACCGGGGGTTGTAATTATTAAGGGTTTGGGCCCTAGCGAGTCTCTAAAAACCTGCTCTCGCTAGTTCGGTTATCTTGTGTCATCAACTTCTTTGTCATGACACCACAAAGTTAGTTATCATCAAGGTGTATATCTAATCATAGATGTTCGGCCTAGCACTTGCCCATTCCAAGGGCGTGGCTATTCAATAGATTTAAATAACTATGCGAGAGGTGTACAAATTTCCCCACACGATAGGCGTTGTCTTCACCATCATGACTTGGCTTAGACAGGCCCTAACGAGATCCGTACCAGCTTGGGTGCTACCCTAGGTATATTGGTATAATCCTCACCACGACTTCTCGGGGGTTGGAAGGATAACACGTCACCCTAAGATGACGCATCACCTAGACAATATGGTGATACCAAATCACCCGCTGCTTTACAGGTAATACCTTATTACCCAACCTATCTTTCCAACACCACACTCAATCATAAATCATCAATATGTGCCTCTAGCAACTGCGCCCATCTTCGCCCAAACACTTACGTGGAAGATCACTTTCGGATCCCGCCAACCGGACTATGGGGCCACTCTCCCCATGTCTTCTCCTAATAGGTCGCTTTGCCTACTCCGGCCTCCTTGGCTCCAATTATACCTCAACCCAACGGGTGTGGAATCAAGCCGCCCCATATCGGCGTGTGGTCTGTGCGTAATATTATACTAGGTAGAAGGTCTATGAACCGGTCCTTAGGGGAGGCGGTAGTATCTCTCCGCGGGAACCCCATGGCGATTCCCCGGTGGTATTTAGGCTCTACCGCACTACCACTACCCACATCTTTTGTTGGTTAAGGTTCATTAGGCATTCTCATGTTTCTCTTGAATACATCGTATGGCGTAGATAACGTGGATGATTCGTCATCCGGCTTAGCTCCATAGCTACGTTATCGCTCACACCACTATTTACTAATCCGATTTATCATTATCATCCTCATTATATCATCATATTAAGGTCATGATTAAGGGGGGGTAAGGACTTGCCTGGGAGGTTCTTACAATTGGCACGGCGTCGAACATTCCTAGCTCCGCTTCGACGGGAAGCTTCTAATCGATCGTCGAATCTACTTGCGGAATGGCGATAAACCTAGCTTGAGCTATAACATATACAACAAACATAGAACATTATGGTGGCAATGGGTTAGATGCATAGAGCTAGATTTTATATGAATTATGGAAGTCGTTTCACGTGAAACGGAGTTCAGATGCATGAGATATGCATTTTATAATATTAATCCCTAATTAAATCATCGGGGTAATATTATAATATAATTTTATCATGTATGAAAAATGGAACTAATTACATGATAAAATTATATAAATCAAATAATGAATTTACAAATTTTAAAGAATTTTTTCGACCTTTGGAAAGTATACTTATAAGCTCTTGTGTACAAATATCGGGTGCTGTAGCAATTTTACAATAGTGTACCGCGGGATCATCCATGCGTGGAAGCCACGTGGCGCCACGTGTATTACGTTGTTGCCACGACGGGGTTGACGGTGGAGGACGGAATGCCGACGTGTCCCCTCATCATTGGTCGTCACCTTGACGACGCGTCATATCTGAGGGGCGGCGGCGTCGACATCCACCGCCGTTTGCCGGCGGCGGCTTCACCGGAGTCTCGCGGGAGTTGGGCTCCCCTTTGCCGTGGCTGCGCCGCGGGAGGTCCGTTCGACTCCCCTCGTCGTCCGGTCCCGTTGGAGCTGATCGAGGCGGAGAGGCTTCGATCTTCCACGATGGCGGCGTGGCGGGCGGCTCCCGGCGAAGCGTCGCTCGGTGGCTCAGCTACAGAGAGGGAAAAAGCTGCACCGGCTATATGAATCGAAGGGTAGGCTCTAGAGATGCTCCTCGGCTTACCAATTTGCTCCGGGCGGCGATCACGACGCATCTGCGGCGACTCAAGCTTTACGGCGGGCGGAACTCTCGATTTGGGGGAAAAACTTCGCATGGCGCGAGGAGGAGACGGGGAGGAAGGGGAGTAGAGGGAAGCACCGTGCGTTCGGATCGCGGCGAACCTCTTGAGGTATGGGGGCGAGTTCGATCGAGAGCCCAAAGGGGCCTATTTATAGAGGCGCCGCGGGAAAATTCGCCCGGCGGATATCTTCCTTGCCGTGATCTTTTTCAACACCGATTTCACGGGTGCGTGGACCTCCAACCTGAGTGGCGTTGGCTTCGTCGCGTGTGCCTCATGATGATCGGGCTGCCGCCGTCCGGTCCCCATCGCGTCACGGTCGGCTAGCGTTGTCGTCGCCATGGCGGGGCTCTGCCAAGGTCGGCAACGCCGCTGCCCCGATTAACGAGGGAGCCTCACGGCGCATGGTGCTTTTTTGGACAGGCGTCTCGGGCCGCTTGTGCCTTTGTTTCGCCATTAGCGCCGGGGCTAGGCCTCCTCGTCCTGCTCACCCGACTTCCCACGTGCGGCGCTGCCGACAACTCACAGCGGATTCGTCCTCGCCTCGTTTCCGTCGACCATGGCAGGCAGGCGGGCAGCTATCGCGATCGCGTCTCGGCGAGGGCTCCACGCCTCCATCGTGCATAGGTCTTCGTGTCCCGGCAACGCTGGGCCAAGGTGGCCGTGCACGCGTCGCGACACGGACGGAGGAGGAAGATGAAGAAGGTGGCGGGGTCCGCCAGTAGGCAAGAGGAAGAAGGAGAGTCGGGCTGGCTCACACGTATTGGCTCGATGGGCCTCAAGTCTTTGGGCTTGGCCGTCAAGCTTGGCCATGGGCGCCCATGCGGCGTCAAGAAAAAGGAGAGGGAGGGAGAGGTTAGTCAAGGGCCGGAGATCGAATTGAGCCCACGAGTTCTTCCCTTTTCTTTTCCCTTTTTTCTTTTCCTTTCTTAGTTCTCTCTCCATTTCCTCTCTAAATCCATGTGTGTGACATATATTTATGTTATAATACTTTGTTATAAATATTTATACAGGTACCTGTATATTCTCATGACTTTTATCTTTGAGAATATTCATTCCATGGCACTCATATAAATATTCATGTATATGTATATATATATGTGCACACTCACATTTCCCCAATTTTATCATTTCATGTGTAGCTTATGTTATAAATATTTGTATAAGCACATTTGGATTCCCATGACTATTATAGTAGAGAATATTTTTCATTGTGCTTAAAATATTCATATATATATATATATATATATATATATATATTTAGTACACACGTGTTTAGGTATTTCATTTCCTAGAGAAACTTGTAACTCATTACTCATGCATTATTTTCCATAAATCAAATCTAGAACTTACCTCGCATCTTTTATGCACCATAAAGCTTCGACAAGCAACAAAATGTAAGAAACCTAATATTCTAGATGGTGACATGCGTGTTTTTCAAAAACAAAGGTTTTCGGTTCGTGGAAAAATAAATCAAGTTTTAGTTGTAATTATAAAAAGTTCAAATTTTTAGTGAATTTTGAAATGATGCAAAAACACGGGTGTTAAAAATCTACCCCACTTAGATGAATCTCGTCCCCGAGATTCCTAGTCTACTGAGTGAAGGTCCTAATTGAGGCCTATAGGGATAGAGAGATAGAGAGGGAGGGAAAACTTTCCATTGCTTACAGTGCTGTCTTTTCCGAACCTCTACGATTATCGTGCTACTCTATCACTAGGGCAACACGATACTGTGGAGGGCATGCCTTCTGCTGTTGGTGATTACTACTGCTTTTACCCCATCTTCTTTGTCTTGTATTTGTCTTCGTAGTCTTCGAGTCTTCATTGGCGGCTACCCCACTTAGAGGACTGATTCCTCTAGTGTGTTCGGTCTTCTAAGGTCTTCTGAAGTTCTTCGAAGTACTTGCTTGTCCCTTCACGGTCATCTGCGGTGTATCTCACTTTGTCTCATTTCTTCTAGGTGACAATCATTGGTTACACGATTTCATTTCTTGTTCTTGCCCATTGTTGGCCGGTAACCAACGACAATTTAAATACCGTCAACACAACACCAAAACTACCTAGAAATAGGGATTTCAACTAACATATTCCAAAGTTTTGGTGTTTATTTGGACTTGCAGGTACAAACTCATGGATGATCACTTTGGGCCAAAAAGACAAAGAAAAAAAGAAATAAAATCAATAAATAGAAAAAGGCCCAAAGGAGCAAATGGCAAGCCCAAAGCGAAATCGCAACAAAACGTCGAAAACCAGGCCGGGCGCGGGCTACCACACAACTTTTCATAGCAAAGGAAGCCCGGCTGCCGAAGCCGGGCCAGGCCGGCCCTCGGCGGGCGCGCTTGTAGCACCCCAAAGATGCGGCCGCCGCACCTGGCGAGGCGGTTCGAGCCCATCTTCGGAGAGAGGCGGTTTGTTACCTTCCAAAAGCGGGTGAAACCGACGTGGGATAGTCGGTTTGTCGTACATGGAAGGTTTTCCTAGGTCGGTTTGGGTGATTTTTAGCACTTAGGTCCCTCCCCTTATGTATAAATAGACCCCCTCTCTCCCTCTCAAAGAACAACACATTTTACAAGGAGAAACCAGTCCACTTGTGCAAGAGAGTAGAATTAGATCTTTTTCTTCTTCTACTTCTTCTATTCTATCTCCCAATTCTAGAGAGTGAGAGAGGGAAAGGCTAGAAAGAAGCTTGGTTCTTTCTACACGAGTTGTCGGTTAAGCCCCTCGGTGTTCCGCTGTTCCTAGGAGGACGGAGTGCGGACTTGTCGGTACCACCCCGCTTGTACCTCTGCAAACTACTTACACTTTGGTAAGCGGTCTTGTGATTATCTTGCAGCTATTTAATTTCCATCGTACATTTCTTAGCTGTTGTAGACTTGCGGGATTGGTAGATCGTTTTCACGTTAGTTCTTGGTGGAGGGACTCTTTTGACCGGGGAACCTTGGCCAACATCAAGAACTGTGACCAATAGTGCAAACGTGGTGTTTGGACTAGCGTTCACCTACCTTTTCGCGGTGCATCCCACGGTTGAGGGGGTAGGCGGCTTGGTCGTGACAAGCCTTGTCCGATCCCCTTTTGAAATCCCCCACGTTCGCCGCGCGTCGTAGAGCTAATTGCGGACAACGTCCTTTGGGCGTGGGCGGTGCCCGAGTAGACAATAGACTTTAGGAATCACTTGCACGGAAAACTTAGCCTATAGATACCTCGCTACTCTTAGAAAACAAAACCTTGCCTTCGGTTGACATAAACCTGAAAAGCCAGCTGCGCGACCATCCCAATGAAAAATACGATACCACCTTTACCACCGGTGAAGTGCTACAACGGTATTTCCGTGCGCTATGCGGATTTCTCTGTGTCGCGTAAAAACACCAACACCCATCTCATTCTTTCTCTTTCTTACTTTCACCCGTTGATATTTTCTTCTCTTCTTTTGCATATAGTACTACCCCACTTAGAAAATTTTCTTCTTATATCATTTGCTCTGCGGCTTTTTATGTTTAGGTGCCCGTCAATTTTTCTTTGTCGATACTCGCATATGGATGGTGGATCAAGCGCATTGATCTTGATTATTTCGAGAGGGAGTACAACAGTAGAGTGAGAGGAAGTGCTACTCTACGGTTGCACCTCCCTTGGGAGTGGTGGTTCTACGACATCAGTCATGGTGGCTTCTGCTTCAGCTTCTGCGGGTCTGGTACTTGGCTCTGCGCTGGGGGCTTCTTCTCTTGGTGGTGCTTGACGGAGTGGCAGGGGTGGTCCTTCTTGTCGGTCTTCTACCGGTGATGGTGGCCTAGTGGAGTCTGTTCTTCTTCTCGTGAAGGGGTTGGTGGAAATTCCTTTCACCTTTGCAGGTTCTGTCTTGTACATGTTGAACTTTCGGCGTCTCGAGGGCGCGAGGATGTAGGCCTCTCTTAGTTCTTGGGTATGTTGCTCCTGGATGGTTTTCAGGGCCTCGGCGAGTGTAGTCTCCCGGCGTCTTTGCCATGGCGACTTTATCTCGCGTCTTGTGGCGTGTTCTGTGAGGAATTGTTGGATGTAGCTTTCAGCTTGCTCGGCTCGATGGATCTGGTCTCTTAAGGCGGCATCTTGTCGCTCATACTGCTCGTCGAGGGTGAGTAGGTAGGACATCAGGTGCTGGATGATGGGGTTGTCTCCTGGATCTTGTAGGCCTTCGTTGCGAGTAGTCCAGGTAGGGCGGTTCTTCTCTTCGGGTGGCAGGTACTTCATGGGGGTGCGAGCCATGGGTGCCTTATAAAGGTGACAAAGGCGGAGTAGTGCCTTGCGAGCACCGGCTTGGTAGGTGTCGGGGAATCGAAAACCGATAGCGGCCTTCCACTAGAGTCTATTTTAATTTCCACCATGAGTCGTCAACTGCAGTAGCAATAATCCGAAGCTGACCTCTCAGCTACCTTGCTCCATCTATAAATAGTGCCCTGTGCCTCCTCCATCTCACGCTGCTGTTTTCGAGAGCCCTGTCTCTGTTTGCTAGTCCACCATCATTCTCTCCAGCGCAGATCGCCATCAGCCATATCATGTGTTCGGCATGGATACTCGCTGCCGTCAATCTCCCAGTTGAAAGCACCGCAAGCATCTCCTGGTCTGTCGTGGGAATCGCAGGCCCACGCCGCATCCACCACGCGGTTTTTGCTGTGAGTGGTGACCTGCATTGTCGCTCGCTGTGCTTGCCGGAGCACCTCGCGGCTGCCTTCATTCTACGCTCCCAGTGCTGGATGCATGGTGACTGCTCCTCCCATCGCCAATCATCATCTCACGCATGTGTGCCCAGGTCAAGCTCTTCTTTCCAACTTCAAGTCTTGATCAGGTTCGGATCCTACTGCTTACCAATATTAATCACGTTCCTTATTCTTAATTTCCCACTGCAACATTACGGCGCGATGAAGTCTAGCTTGTTGTTCCACATGAAGTGGTCATCATCGCGTTCTGGTTCTTCCCCATCACCACTCAGCATTGCTCCAAACGCCGGCTGTCGGCAGGGTGAGAATTATCAATTTGTCTAGCCTTTCATAGCTTGGCCACGTTGTGTTTTCTATCGGTATTTTTAAAAAATCTAGGGGTCACCGATAAACGGGAATATCGAATATATTGGAAATTTATCAGCTGTAGAAATAAATTTGAACAAAATTTAGTCAAAAATAACTCATTTTATTCAGGAAGCACATAGATCATTTCTAAACCATTTAACATGAAAAAATAAATAAAACATATTAAATTGCCTATTCATTGAGGAAGATAGTGGCACGGTTGGAGCGGAGTCTATTGCGGCAGTGGCAACTTGAACCTAAAAGAGAAGAGGAGAGAAAATAAAACATAAATTAACGTTAGGGTATTAGGTGGGGCCTTGGTGTCTACTTGAATGGACAAATTTTGGACAATAGATAAAAAATTGCGCACCCAAATGGTAAACGGTATATCTCAGACATTTTAGATTTTCTCGGCCGAGATTATATTCTTGAGCCTCATAGTTCCATCGTTACCGAGCAATTATTATATTTTGCACACATATTCACCATGCACAATAATATATCTAGCTGAGCTCCATTGATATTCCACAATATTATGAAATCCCAAGGCAATACTTACGTCCAAGCATATATTGCTTCACAAAACCATGATCAGCATCGATGTTTCTGTTCGTGCAAGTTTAGTACATGTCCAAGTTAGGCCAATACATACATATGGGAACTTACAGTAAACAAATATCAAACAATATTCCAACCCATGTTCCATTTAATCTTCTACATCTCGTTGGCATCGTTCTTGCTATTCCTTGATATATTCATCCTTAATTATTCTTTTTAGATTTAAATTTATTGTTCCAAAAATAGTTAGTTTATTTAAAATATCAATTTTGTGATTTAACCCCTAAAACTTTTAAAGCTCTCCATAACCCCTTTTAGGTGTTTTTTTGTGCTCATGCGATCGTAGATCATGCCTTCATGTGAGCGTTGTTTTATCTTGTTTTGTAGTTTATGGTGTATTGTTTTTAGGTTTAATCTTGTGCTTGTGTCAGATGTTGCGCTCTATAGAAGTGAAGCTACTGAAGGATGATCCACAGAAAAGCTTGAGGGGATATAACCTTGATACCCAATAACCTTATAATCACATTCATATGCTGCATGTGTCTAATATGATGCTAAGGACTTTACCTAGTACTTGATATCCTTATTCCTTGTGTACCATGGCTTTATGTATATAGTTAGTTTTGCTTAGTTAGCATTCACCAAATTTTATAATGTTAATTTTGATTAATGACATATGAAAGCAACGATCAATATGATGCTTTTGATAAACATGGACACAATGGAGGCTAGAGCACTGACGACTCAAGAGACTCAAGCGACAGCTTGGATAGAGACTCCGACAGCATCAACAATGACATTGACGATCCCACACCAAAGAGGATGAGGGCAGTGACAAGCATGAGCATTTTGTTTGAGGTGACGGCCCTGTTGAGGATCCACATCCCGGGTGGACCTGAGTGACACTCCACCAACTACGACGAGATCTACCATGCCAAGCTCTTTGACCTGGTCCAGTAGTAGTATGGCCCCATCCCTACAAAGGTAGTGTAACGTAGTAGGAATTCACCCACCCAGAGTACACTACCTACTACATGATGAAGGCCTACGTGTAGACCTAGTGTGCTAAGGAGGGTGCTTGGAAGGACCTCACCGTTCACCGTGCCTTGAGCCCCACCTTCACTAGAGAGTACGGTATGGAGGACACCACGAGGTAGGCTTACCTTTTCCACCGTGATATGATGTTCCTGGTGATTCGGGAGGACGATGACCGCTACTTCCCACATTGTCGCACTAGCGAGTCTGGCTGCAGGATCACCAAGCTATAAGAGGAGAGTGCTAGGTTGGCGCTGATAGTGTTGTGGGTATACCCGAGAAAAAACTAGCTCGGCTCGACACGGCCCGTGGTACTGGCCTGAGCTTTGATGGGTTTTGGCCCGACCATGAACCTTCTTGGATAGGGCCTAGGCAGAGATCTTGAAGCCCGGTAAAATTTTTCATGGCACCAACCCGGCCCGAAATACATTTGTAGCTATTTTGTAGTGTAAAATGCACGGTGACCCCGCCCAAGCCGGGCCCGGCCCAAAAGGCTAGGCCCGACTTGCCCAGATGGGACCTCATAGGCAAGATTTTTCCAGCTGAAATAACCAGGGTTTTTTTTCGGCCTGACCCGAACTCGACCCGCCCAAAAAAAACGCTCGGTATAGTTGTGGGTGGCTTCTCTCCACAATTCGTGAACCGAGCTTTGCTCGACCAGGGAACTGTGTGACGAGAGACAAAGAGGCTACCGGCCAAGATCCATGACTTGGAGCGCCAGCTACAGGAGACGAGCATCACGCACCACTGCCATCGCGCTTAGCCATCGACCACTCCATCAACAGTCCACACAAGAGGCACTACCCTTACTGCAGCTGCACCAAACACCACCATCTAGACGTAGGAGACCCATCCCTATGCCCTGAGGCTTGAATAAAATGATTTATGAGTCATCTAAGTCTGTTGTGTCATTGAGTCATATTGAGTTGTGGAACTTGATGAGTAATAATGTGCTTGGATGTTTATCATGATGGTATATGTAATGAGTTGGATCTTTTCATGTTTGTGTGGGGCTTGTCCACAACCAACTTTACTTTTATTCTAAGGTATAAGGATAATGAATAAATGGATAAATAGACGGGTTCCTCTATATGTTGTTTTCAGTTCATTCTTTTTCGAGCAATCTATCTTTCTCTATTCATAAACTCAAAATCTGCTTGTTCAAAATTCATGAAATTTTTATGGAGTTCCATAAAAATTTCATGAATTGCAGATATGTAGATTTTGAGTTATGAATACAAAAAGACAAATTGCTTGGAAAAAGAATGAACTAAAAACATCATATAGAGGAACACATATTTATTCATTATCCTTATATCTTAGCATAAAAGTATCGTTGTTTGTGGACAAGCCCCATAACTCAACATAAACATGAAAAGATCTAACTCATTACATATATCATCATGATAAACATGCAAGCACATAATTACTCATCAAGTTCCACAACTCAACATGACTCGATGACACGACCGACTCAACTGATTCGTAACTTGTTTTATTTGTTCCTGAAGGCATAGGGATGGGTATCCTATGTCTAGATGGTGGTGTTGGTGTAGGTGCAATTGGCGTAGTGCCTCTTGCATGGGCTGCTAATGGAGTGGTCGATCGAAGTGCGGATGGGAGTGGAGCCCGATGCTCGCCCTCTGTGAGTTGGTGCTCCAATTCATGGATCTTGGCCTGTAGCCTCTGTCTCTGTCACACAGCTAAAGGCACGCTGAACGGTGCGGTCCTTTCAAGCACCCTCCTCGGCACACCAGGTCGCACATATGCCTTCATCGCATAGTAAGTGGTGTACTGAAAGTGAGTATACTTCCTCGCTACGCTTACACTACACCTTTGCAGGGACAAGGCATGTAATGTCCCCACTTGGACCCACTTTATAACTCGGCAACTCTCTAAGAATTAAGACTGCAGTCATAGACCAACACAAGTCTTTTCTATGCACTTTGTCCTCACTCATGCTCACCCAAATTTCTCCATGGCAAGCATGATTAACTTTAGAATTATTTGGATTTGAGCTTCCAAAAAGAAGTTGCAACTGTGGGGGGCTATATGGCTCGGCTTTAGTCGGTTAAAGGACCTTCTCTATCTTGTTAGGGTTCCCTAAAGGCATAAGAGGGGCTACAATTGGTTTGATCCTGGCCCGCCAAGGGGTGCACCTTGGTTTAATGGTATTTTGTTAGTCACACCTTGGAGGGAGGATCCTACCAGTCCATATAGGGAATCCTTGGCGGCCTTAACAGTTTAGAAAAACCTTTGAAAGGCTTCATAGTGGTTTCTTGTGTTTGGGCCTAATTAACCCATGCATTTGGAAAGCACGGCTCCAAAGTGAAAGTGTACACCTCAAGCAAAAAGTATAAACCGTTATAACAGCCATCTTTGCCACGCCCCACTTCTAATGGGTCGTTAATCACACGTGTTTGCGCCCGGGATCACGCCACAAACACGCCTCATTAGTAACAGTTAATGGTAAACAAAATTAATAATAAACCGAAGCTGTAGAAATATAGGAGAGATAGGGGCTTTACAAAGGGCGAAAGGGTCACCAAGTCGGGTTGCAATATCGAGTTGGCTAACCGAGAAGCGGTGGATTAACTATGACACGCCCCGCACTCCACAGCAGAGACTTGTGCACGGATGAAATCTGGGCTTCAACGTCCTTCTCCTAAGCAAACACCATCTCGAACTCCTACGATACACTATTCTCTACCTTGTCGTCGATCTTACCTTCACATGTGCCGATGTTTGTAAAAATAGTGGGGTGAGTACGGCGTACTCCAGCAAGTCCCAACTAGGGGTTGTAATTATTAAGGGTTTGGGCCCTAGCAAAGTCTCTAAAAAATCGCTCTCGCTAGTTCCCTGTTATCTCATGTCATCACTTCTTTGTCATGACACCACAAAGTTAGTTATCATCAAGGTGTATATCTAATCATAGATGTTCGGCCTAGCACTTGCCCATTCCAAGGACGTGGCTATTCGAATAGATTTAAATAACTATGCGAGGTGTACAAATTTCCCCACCCACGATAGGCGTTGTCTTCACCATCATGACTTGGCTTAGACAGGCCTAACGAGATCCGTACCAGCTTGGTGCTACCCTAGGTATATTGGTATAATCCTCACCACGACTTCTCAGGGGTTGGAAGGATAACACGTCACCCTAAGATGACGCATCACCCTAGACAATATGGTGATACCAAATCACCCAGCGACTTTACAGTAATACCTTATTACCCAACCTATCTTGTCAACACCACACTCAATCATAAATCATCAATATGTGCCTCTAGCACTGCGCCATCTTCGCCCAAACACTTACGTGGAAGATCACTTTCGATCCACGCCAACCGGACTATGGGGCCACTCTCCCCATGTCTTCTCCTAATAGGTCGTTTGCCTACTCCGGCCTCCTTGGCTCCAATTATACCTCAACCCAACGGGGTGTGGAATCAAGCCGTCCCATATCGGCGTGTGGTCAGACGTAATATTATACTAGGTAGAAGGTCTATGAACCGGTCCTTAGGGGAGGCGAGTATCTCTCGCAGAACCCCTCGCGGCGATTTCCCGAAGTGGTATTTAGGCTCTACCGGACTACCACTACCCACATCTTTTGTTGGTTAAGGTTCATTAGGCATTCTCATGTTTCTCTTGAATACATCGTATGAGCGTGAGATAACGTGGATGATTACGCCATCCGGCTTTAGCTCCATAGCTACGTTATCGACGCTCACACCACTATTTACTAATCCGATTTATCATTATCATCCTCATTATATCATCATATTAAGGTCATGATTAAGGGGGTAAGGACTTGCCCGGGAGGTTCTTCACGAATTGGCACGGCGTCGAACGTTCCTAGCTCGCTTCGGACGGGAAGCTTCTAATCGATCGTCGAATCTACTTGCGATCGGGCGATAAACCTAGCTTGAGCTATAACATATAAAACAAACATAGAACATTATGGTGGCAATGGGTTAGATGCATAGAGCTAGATTTTATATGAATTATGGAAGTCGTTTCACGTGAAACGGAGTTCGGTGCATGAGATATGCATTTTATAATATTAATCCCTAATTAAATCATCGGGGTAATATTATAATATAATTTTATCATGTATGAAAAATGGAACTAATTACATGATAAAATTATATAAATCAAATAATGAATTTACAAATTTTCGGGAATTTTTCTCGACACCGAAAGTATACTTATAAGCTCTTGTGTACAAATATCGGGTGCGTGTAGCAATTTACAATAGTGTACACAGGGACTGTATCCATACATCGTGGCGCCACGCGTGGGCGCCCGTGTATTACGTTGTTGCCCCGACGGGGTTGATTTGTGGAGGATGGAATGCCGACGTGTCCCTCATCATTGGTCGTCACCTTGACGACGCCATATCTGAGGGGCGGGGGCGTCGACATCCACCGTCGTTTGCCCCGAGCGGGCGGCGCTTCACCGAGTCTCGCCGAGTTGGGCTCCCCTTTGCCGTGGCTCGCCACGGGAGGTCCGCTCGACTCCCTCGTCGTCCGGTCCCCGTTGGAGCTGATCGTCGATGGCGAGAGGCTTCGCCTTCCACGATGGCGGCGTGGCGGCGGCTCCGGCGAAGCGCCGCCGCCGGCTCAACTACACAGAGAGGGAAAAACTACACCAGCTATATGAATCGAAAGGGTAGGCTCTAGAGATGCTCCTCGGCTTACCAATTTGCTCCGGCGGCGATCACGACGACCGCGGCGACTAAGCTTTACCGGGCGGCGGCGGAATCCTCGTATTTGGGGGAAAACTTCGCATGGCGCGATGAGGAGACGGGGAGGAAGGGAGTAGAGGAAGCACCGTGTGTTCCAGATCACCTACGAACCTCTTGAGGTATGGGGGCGAGTTCGATCGAGAGCCCGAGGGGGCCTATTTATGGGCGCCACGGGGAAGGGTCGCCGGCGGATATCTTCTACGCCGCCGTGATCTTTTCCCGATAGCGATTTCGGGTGCGTGGACATCCGAAGCCGAGTCGCGTTGGCTTCCGTGGCGTGTGCCTCGTGATGACGCCGCTGTCATCCGGCCCGTCGCCATCACAGTGCGCGTTGTCGCCCGCCATGGGCGGTAGTGCTCGCCAAGGCCGTCGACGACGCTGCCGCCCGCGCTGACGGGGCCTTCGGTGCGCATGGTGCTTTTTGACCATACCGTCTCGGGCGCCGCAGGTTTTGTCTTCTTCAATAGCGCCGCTAGGATAGCTCTCGTCCGGGGGTGCCGACTTCCTCAGGCGCGGCCGGCAACTCACAAAGCGGATTCGCCGCCAGTTCCCCGCCGACCATGGCGTCGGGGCAGCTATGCGAGCGCGACGTCTCGGGCGAGGGCTCCATGCCTCCACCGCGGCGCAGTCTTCGCGGTCCCGCAACGCTGGGCCAAGGTGGCGCGGCACGCGCCGCGACACGGACGGAGGAGGAAGATGAAGAAGGTGGCGGGGTCCGCCGCCGGCGAGAGGGAAGAACGCGAGCCGGGCCGGGCTCGCTACGTATTTCTGGCTCGATGGGCCTCGCGGCCGGGCTTGGCCGTCCCGGCTTGGCCATGGGCCGGCCCATGCGAGCGTGCGGAAAGGGAGGGGAGGGAGTGGTTGACTCCGTTGTTGACTCGTGAACCAACGCTATATTTTTCTCCCCGCCAACTTACTACCATAAAGGAGTAAAATTAAACCTTTTTATACTCATATGCATTTATCACTAATAAATTCCACTTGTAGTGTATTGTATTTTATTTTGCAGATTTAAAATAAAAGCAAGTGGAAAATCGACCAAAGTACGCCTTCCCGGAAAGCGCATTATTGCAAAAATCCAAGCCCAAAGAGCAAATCGATCCAAAACATCAAATCCGGGCCGGCGCAGCCCGCCCACAACTTTTTCAGGGCGAAAGACGACACCCCACCGAGACCCGGCCAGGCCGGAGCCTAGGGGGTCCACACCCCCAAAGTGCGGCCGCACCCTCCTTGAGGCGGTTCGGCCCAGCCTCGGGAGGCGGTTCGTGCACCTTCCAAACTTGGTTTCCATACGGATGGTCGGTTTACGCATACAAGGAAGGTTTACCAGGTCGGTTTTGGTGTAAATTAGCACTTAGGCCCCTCCCTCCAAGTGTATAAATAGTCCCCTCTCTCCCCTCTCTCACACACACCATTTGGAGTCCAAAGAAACCAAAGAATCTCTCTCTCTACCACCTCTACCTCTCTCTTTCTTCCTTCTTCTTCATTCTTCTTCTTCTTTCTTCTTTATTCTTTAGTAGACACTTGGAGTAGAAGAGCTACAAGGAGGGCTTGTCTCTTAGAAGAAAGTGCTTTGGTAATACATCTACTCTATGGAGCATTCTTCTATTTGCAAGTCTTATATCCATGTTCTTGGCCTAACTTATGAACTAGAGTATAGTTTTGTTCATGTTCTTGTGTTGGCATATGAACTAGGATATAGTTTACATATCATGATCTTGACATGTTCATTATAGTTCTTTATTGATCATCATATGCCTAACTTGATTAGAGGTGGGATAACGGTTCGTTGTTCCTTCGGGTTTGCTCTTGTTCTAGTCCATCCATTCGACGAGTGGGGATCCCGGGGACAAGAGTAGTGTTTCTAATATGCGGGCATGGTGCCCGGTATTACGACACCGCGAATATGAGTGCATTCCACGGTTGAGGGGGTAGGCGGCTTGGTCGTGACAAGCCTTGTCCGGGCCCCTTGAAATCCCCCCACGTTCGCTGGCTTTGTAGGAGTTCGTAAATGCTTCTATTGGGCCGTATGGCACCCGAGTCTCCCCGTTATCCTAGACCTAACAACGCTTAGATCAGTTTGCATATGATCCTGACTATTCATTTGTATGGCCATGACTAGATACATTAGAACTACTCCATTAGGTTATTCATTTATTCATTTAATCTTTATCTATTTTCTTTATCCTTTTTGCTGGTGGATTTTCAAGTGTGTGTCACACTATCTATGAACCGTATTGCTTTACCCCCTCGTTATGAACATTTTGGTCTAAGCAAACACATGTTCCTCTATTCGGATGCCATGCTAATTTATTAATCACTCCTTTGGGAAATAACGATACCCTCTGAATACTTCCGGGTGAAATGCTACAACGATAGATCCGTGCGCGCTTGATGAATATCTACAATGACAAGATCTATCCCGTTGACGCTTCCATTTCGGATCACCGACATGGTGGTTTACTTGGGAATGTCGGTGCATTTCTAACGCTTTTATTGGGATGGGTTTTATACTGCTTTCCTTTGATTGCGTTAAGAAATGCCAACAAGCATTTCGGCGCCGTTCTTAGGGAAGGCATTGTGAAAAAAAAATAAATAAATAGTCGGCTATGAATATGAACCGTGTGCGTGGATGACAATTGCTCATACAAAGCTAATCTTTTATGTTTTCTCTCCGTTGTGGATGAAAACAGGATAGTGTATGTCGCTTTCCTCTCGCCGGAAAACTTCACCTCCGATCCGCAGGCACTCCTAAGGAAGAGCGGTCCGCGGCTGTTGACGGTAAATAACGCTATATTTTTCCCGTCAACTTACTACCATAAAGGGAGTAAAATTAAACCTTTTATGTTCATATGCATTTATCACAAATAAATTCCACTTCTAGTGTATTGTATTTTATTTTGCAGATTTAAAATAAAAGCAAGTGGAAAATCGACCAAAGTACGCCTTCCCGGAAAGCGCACTCTTTGCAAAAAATCAAGCCCAAAGAGCAAATCGACCCAAAACATCAAATCCGGGGCGGCGCAGCCCGGCCCACAACTTTTCAGGGCGAAAGACGACACCCTCCCCAGACCCGGCCGAACAACGCCCGGGGGTGCGCTACAAGCACCCAAGGTGCGGCCGCACCTCCCCGAGGCGGTTCGGGCCCGCCCTCGGGGGGCGGTTCGTGCACCTTCCAAACTTGGTTTCCCGCCCCGGGATGGTCGGGTTTGCGTATACAAGGAAGGTTTACTAGGTCGGTTTGGGTGTAAATTAGCACTTAGGCCGCTCCTCCAAGTGTATAAATAGACCCCCTCTCTCCCTCTCTCAACACACACCATTTGGAGTCCAAAGAAACCAAAGAATCTCTCTCTCTACCACCTCTACCTCTTTCTCTTCTTCCTTCTTCTTCATTCTTCTTCTTCTTTCTTCTTCTTTATTCTTTAGTAGACACTTGGAGTAGAAGAGCTACAAGGAGGGCTTGTCTCCTAGAAGAAAGTGCTTTGGTAATACATCTACTCTATGGAGCATTCTTCTATTTGCAAGTCCTATATCTATATTCTTGGCCTAACTTATGAACTAGAGTATAGTCTTGTTCATGTTCTTGTAGTGGTATATGAACTAGCATATAGTTTACATATCATGATCTTGACATGTTCATTACAGTTCTTTAACGATCATCATATGCCTAACTTGATTAGAGGTGGGATAACGGTTCGTTGTTCCTTCGGGTTTGCTCTTGTTCTAGTCCGTCCATTCGACGAGTGGGGACCCTGGGGGGGCAAGAGTAGTGCTCTAGTATGCGGGCATGGTGCCCGGGTATTACGACACCTGCGAATATGAGTGCACGCCACGGTTGAGGGGGTAGGCGGCTTGGTCGTGACAAGCCTTGACCGTCCTTTGAAATCCCCCCACGTTCACCTGTGCTGTAGGAGTTCGTAAATGCTTCAAATCGGGCCGTATGGTAACCAGGAAGTCTCCCCGTTATCCTAGACCTAACAACGCTTAGATCGGTTGCATATGATCCTAACTATTCATTTGTATGGCCATGACTAGATACATTAGATCTACTCCATTAGGTTATTCATTTATTCTTTATCTATTTTCTTTATCCTTCTTGCTTTGGTGGATGTTGACACATGTTAACGTATAATTTTAATTGTCAACTAAACATGGAAAAAGACTAAAATATAATTAGATAACCTTATTAGGGGTTTCTACTAAAGATTTCTATGAGTTTTGGTAAAGTTGTGATTTGCGGGGACTTAACAGAAAACAAATGAGTTCGCAAGCAATACGACTACGCAAACGCAACATAATCCAACTCAAACAAAGTCTAGAAGGTTCCGAGTACACCCGACGTCAAAAGAGTCCTAACACCCGAAAATACATCATCTAGAAGACTCCGTAAGCCACGACGCACCAAGGGACCCGGGGTGGGACCCCACCCTAGGCCGACCGGCCTAATATTCAAAGCCGACCGGCCCTGGCCCCCTCGGCCAAGTCATCTCCGCCTCGAAAGCTTCTCCAACCGCCTCTAAGACACAATCTAATCCGCTCGTTTAATGTCGGTTTGATCCGAGGGCTTACGGTGGAAAGTACGAAGTTGTATCTAGATCCAACACCGTACCTCCTCCCGACTATATAAGCAAGCCCCCGTGCCCCTAATCTCAGATCATCTCATACACCAATTTCATATCTCATCGATGGAGGCACGACGCCCGAGAATTAGATTAGACAAACTACAATGTAATAGAATAGATCTAGTAGAGAGTTAGGGAGAGCGGAACTCAGCGTTCCGGTTCGGAGAAGTCTTCGCCGTTCGTATATCTTTGTATCTCAACTCTATTAGACTTTATGCCATAATTAGATCTATCTTTTCTAGTACTTTTATGCCTTTCATGATTATTGATTAGAATATAGTTGTTATATAATTGCATGGGATCTTCGCTCATATTGAGTGCTCTCGTTATTCATGATTATTAGAGTAGTAATTAATAGTGTGGACATGGTGTCTAGACTAGAGGTTACCTTAGATTGCACCCAAATCCCACGGATAGTTGTGGTAGCCCTAGGTGGTGACAAAGCCCTAACGGTAGATTTTATTCCACCACGTTCGGATTGGTAGTGTAGGACCGTGAAGTCGGAGCTTCCTAGCCCCCTTCTCATCCCTTTCCGTGGCTAGTGTTCCGATGTCCCGAAGTATTCTTTTATGATCGCTATACCTTTTCATGCCTTAGTTACTCAAGAACCAAAGTACTAGAGAAGTATTCAGAAACTAGATCTCTCCCGTTGTCCTCTCGATCTAGCTTTCTATTCTATATTATAATATTCCCCCGTTAAGTGCTATTAATTATCATTCATATCATATACATTATTTACCCCCTCACTTTAGTTTAGTTGGTATATTAAGTTAGTAGATACATGATTTTGATTTATCATAGTCTTTGCCCTTGCTTCCCTCGTGGAAAATATAAATAACGATACTGAATACTCCCGTAAAAGCTACAATGGTATATATATTCTCGCGGCGCCATGAAACCCTTTATTTTCTTTTTGCACTTAATAAATACCAACAAGCTTTTTAGGCCGCTGTTGGGAAGCAATTGGCGTAAAAGATTTTGATAATGATCTTGATATCTCGCTAATTTAGTGTATTAACTAGATTTAGTAGGATTACCCTTGCTCGTTGAGTGTGGAATAGACAGGATATCACTATATATCCCTACATTATGAGCATATGATTATTTTTCCTTCGGATATTCTTGTCACTGACCATGCCAGGTTTGGAGTAAAGAAGAACGAAGGATGACAATACAAGGTATGTCCAACCAGTCATTATGCAACATTGAATTACATACATAGAAACATTTATTGTCATGTTGCTACACTAGCTTGGTTATCTTTACCTTTATGCATGCTCGATCTGTTAAACACTCATCATGCTCTATCATCTCTGTTAGAAAAAAAAAATCTCTGCAATGTTTTCATGCTACCGTTGTTTGCTATAGTATGCTTAGGTTTTGAAGTATTTTCATACACCTTTTAGATTAAGCAGGGTGCTCAGTTTAAATTGTTTTCATGGCTCGAGTTAAACATGGTGTTTAGTTTGATTCCTGAAACCATAAGGTGTGGTGATCTTTCTTCTAAAGGCTTTTTAAATTAAGCGCGGTGCTTAGGTTAGAACGCCTTCCTAAATCAAATTAGACGTGGTGTCTAGGTTGACTTTTGAACCATAGTACACTATAGTAGATGCTGGTATATCTTTTTGACTGGGAGGTCGAGATGAACTCACTAGAGATTGAGCAAGACATGTGAGACATGACTTATGGATAAAAGAATTCCCGATAAGCAAAAAAAAAAAAAGAAGAACAAGAGTGGCACAAGACAAAATTCACAATCGAATCACTCACTCGAAGGGAGGAATTCATGGGTGATGGAAGCATCAAGGAGGGAGGCCAATTCCATTGAAGATAATTAAGCCATCCTCTTCCTCCCGACATGCACCTCGTCACTCCACATGCCACTCAAGAAGAAGAGAAGGACCACCATAAGGTGTAATAGCGCCATCATATTCCAATAATAAAGGTAACACCTTGAGGTAAGTTGTCATTAATTCCTCTTTACTATGGCATTCTCATAAATGAAAAGTCAAACATGCTAGAGTTATAGTATCACATGATTCAATCTTGTTAACTCGACATGTTAGCTTTTTAAATCTGCTTTCTAGCATCACTTTCTTGTTCGCTCATTATTTTGCTAAAAATATTTACATGCTAGATTTATCTTCTTCGATCTTACCACCCTAGTCATAAATGAACTTATACATTATCTTTATCTTGTTCAATGTGCCCACAAGGTTAGAATAGAGGTAAATGAAATTTTGGTTCCGATGGTGTTTTCCCACCAACAGAGCCCATGCACTTGATCTCTACCTTGTCTTTGCAAAGCGTGACTCACTTTGCGCAATAAGAGGGAAGTCTTACTTCCCCAATTCCTACAAGTGGAAGTCCCCGACCTACAAATATGCACACTAAACAAGACGCCGCCACCGCCACCATCCAATCTTCCTTCAAGCAAATGAATCAAATAAGAACATGGGCAACGCCATCACCAAGTGGCTATTAAGATCGATGATGCACTTGAGGAGTAACCAAGGAAGATCAAAGTGAGCACGACATGACCGGAGACCCAAGAAAAACAAGACGCCGAGACGCCGCTAAAAACCACAAGACCAGCTTGGAACGGAGTTGACGAACAAGGAAGACATTAAGAAAGATTAAAGAAGTTCGCCGCCCCGACCAACCGAACACTCAAAGACTGCCACTCCAAGAAAGGTCTCCCTCCGAAGAAGCGACATGGAAAAAGAGAAAAAGCATCACCTATGAAGAGGACGTCAAGAGTACACCTTCGAAGACCTACCACTACCCGCGTCATCAACCGAACAAACACCATCTCCATCGGCCACCTCATCTACGCCACTCGTCGAGATCATTGAAGGCACCATTTCGCATTACACGACATTCCGACGAGATGCCATCGATGACGACGCCATGAGAGTAAGTACTCAAAATTCTCATCAAGAGGTAATTCAAGTATTTATCTACATGTTTATTTTCTACACGGCATATTTAAATTAGCATATTTCCTTTAGCATATTCACTTTCCTATACCCGCATAAAAAAATCATAAAAATATGTTTATTGCTTTTACGCATCGGTTTTTTAAGCCCCATGCAAGTACTCCTTGTTGTGGCGCATAAAAATAAAAAAAAAAAAAAATACGTGAGCACATGAAGGCTCACAATATGTCCCTAGAATTTGTTTCTTCGGGTATATGAATTAATGTTGGCAGGAAGAACAATTAAGGAGAACCCGCAGCGAACGAGTTCCAAGGACGAACGAAAGGACTACTTCAAGATCCAAGTTTTGGGGAGAGCACCCCAGCTTATCACGATAAGTATTGCTACTTAACCTTTTTAATATTAGCTAGTTATTATATACGAGTTAATGAGTCTTAGCATTTGAGTTATAAAAGTTAGTTCGATCAATTTGTTTAGCTCGGTTTAGTCAAAATTAGTTTACTATTAAATATTAGGATTCGAATTATATAATAAAGTGCTCTTATGGAAGTCATCCACAAGTTGAGTCAATTATTCTCCATATATTTCGGATATGTTTTTGTCTCCACCATGCTTTGTATGCAAGATAACGTAAAATAAGTGTGGGGAGATCCTCGACGACCCAACAGAATTCTTCGCGACCAAAATCAAGAAATTGAACCAAGACGGAACCATCGACTCGCACGACGAACCGAGCCCCGACACGGTCCCAAGTGGGGCCGAACGCCCATATACCAGCCGACCGCCCCCCCGCCCCGTCCCCATCGTAGGCCCCGCTTCGTCCACCGCCGGTTTGCTTCCTAAAACTTTTCAATTTTCGCAAATTACTTTCCGTTCGAATTAAAATAAATCTTTTTCTCATTATGGTATGTTTTCCTATATAAAAAAGATGTCTTGTTAACCCATGAACAAAGTTTTGCATGATTAAATTCCTACATATACCTGTCACTTGTTGTTGGGATGCTTTAATTGCTTAAAACATGAGAAATAATAAAGTTAGAATAATGAGATCATCTTTCTTTTTATCTTGTCTTTGGAGAGTTATTTATTTCAAAATATTAAAATCATTAGTTATGCTTCTCCTTTGTGATCAATGATACATCCTAATAGAGCCGTAGCAATCATTAAAGATATATCTAATTAATTGTTGCTTTCTTGTGTTGAGCTTTGTCAAAACCACGACCCATGTTGAAATTTGTCTAAAGTCTAAGATCAAGATCACATACACTGCTTTCACTAAAGTATCCATGCTCTAAAAAGTTTTAATCTCTATCTCCCATAATTTTAATTGTTGAAAAAGGTACAGCTATGAAAAAGCCAAATGTTCAAAATTCTAAGAGTGGAGAGAAAAGTGAGAGAGAGGAGAAAATGAGCAAGTGTTCTACGGGTCAGAAGAACCCCCTCTCTGAAAAAAAAAGAGAAAAAGGCAAAAATGAAGAGAAGAATAATGGACAAGTGTCCGAGGGTGAGTAGGGCCCACTTCTCTAATAAATGAGAGAGTAAAAATGGACAAGTGTCCGAGGGTGAGTAGAACCCACCTCTCCACTAAATAGCTGGTTACCTCGCTTGGAAAATAAATAAATAAATGTTCCAAAAAAGGGAGATAGACGATTTTCAACTAGAAAGAGCAGTGGTAATAATAATCTTGACTCACATACACATCTTGATCTATGACTTATGACATCTATCTCCATGGATCCACAGTTGACTCAGCAATAAATACAAGGTAAGTGTGCTACATGTTCTTGAGCTCCACATATGATATAATAAATGAACTGTGAGGATATAATATATTTTGAGAGACTTGAGAGTGTCACAAAGGAGTAAGTAGAGCTATGTTTTCTTTTTAAAACTTATGCAAAATCTCTCCAAGTGACTTGGTTTAAGAATTTAAGGTTGATCTGTTTCTAACCATTCCATGCTCGATATCCCAAAGTGCAGGTATGACCATGGAGTATAATTATGATCCATTCTTTGTCTCTACGGTTACATTAAAGTTAGACCATCCTTTTATCGAGGACGAGTAAAAGCCTAAGTGTGGGGAAGTTTGTTGACACATGTTAACGTATAATTTTAATTGTCAACTAAACATGGAAAAAGACTAAAATATAATTAGATAACCTTATTAGGGGTTTCTACTAAAGATTTCTATGAGTTTTGGTAAAGTTGTGATTTGCGTGGGGACTTAACAGAAAAAACAACAGAGTTCGCAAGCAATACGACTACGCAACGCAACATAATCCAACTCAAAACAAAGTCTAGAAGGTTCCGGAGTACACCCGACGTCAAAGAGTCCTAACACCCGAAAATACATCATCTAGAAGACTCCGTAAGCCACGACGCATCAAGGGACCCGGGTGGGACCCCACCCTAGGCCGACCGGCCTAATATTCAGGCCGACCGCCCGCCCCTGGCCAAGTCATCTCCGCCTTCGAAGCTTCTCCAACCGCCCTAAGACGCAATCTAATCCGCCGTTTAATGTCGGTTTGATCCGAGGGCGGCGGGAAGTACGAAGTTGTATCTAGATCCAACACCTCGCACCTCCTCCCGACTATATAAGCAAGCCCCCGTGCCCCTAATCTCAGATCATCTCATACACCAATTTCATATCTCATCGATGGAGGCACGACGCCGAGAATTAGATTAGACAAACTACAATGTAATAGAATAGATCTAGTAGAGAGTTAGGTAGAGCGGAACTCGCGTTCCTCCTCTCGAGAAGTCTTCAGCCGCTTCGGTATATCTTTGTATCTCAACTCTATTAGACTTTATGCCATAATTAGATCTATCTTTTCTAGTACTTTTATGCCTTTCATGATTATTGATTAGAATATAGTTGTTATATAATTGCATGGGATCTTCGCCGTATTGAGTGCTCTCGTTATTCATGATGATTAGAGTAGTAATTAATAGTGTGGACATGGTGTCTAGACTAGAGGTTACCTTAGATTGCACCCAAATTCCACGGATAGTTGTGGTAGCCCTAGGTGGTGACAAAATTCTAACGGCCGACGTATTCCACCACGCTCGGATTGGTAGTGTAGGACCGTAGTCGGAGCTTCCTAGCCCCCTTCTCATCCCTTTCCGTGGCTAGTGTTCCGATGTCCCGAAGTGTTCTTTTATGATCGCTATACCTTTTCATGCCTTAGTTACTCAAGAACCAAAGTACTAGAGAAGTATTCAGAACCTAGATCTCTCCCGTTGTCCTCTCGATCTAGCTTTCTATTCTATATTATAATATTCCCCTGGATAAGTGCTATTAATTATCATTCATATCATATACATTATTTACCCCTCACTTTAGTTTAGTTGGTATATTAAGTTAGTAGATACATGATTTTGATTTATCATAGTCTTTACCCTTTGCTTCCCTCGTGGAAAATATAAATAACGATACTGAATACTCCCGTAAAAGCTACAATGGTATATATATTTTGTGCGCTTTGAACCCTTTATTTTCTTTTGCACTTAATAAATACCAACATTGATTTCCAAGTGTGTGTCACACTATCTATGAACAGCATCGCACACTCGTTATGAGTAATTTGGTCTAAGCAAACACATGTTCCTCTATTCGATGCCATGCTAATTTATTAATCACATGCCTTCCTTTGGGAAAATATAAATAACGATACCCCAATACTTCCGGGTGAAATGCCGCAACGATAGATCCGCGGCGCTATGATGAATATCTACAATGACAAGATCTATCCCGCTGACAGCCTCATTTCGATCACCGACATGGTGGTTTACTTGGGAATGTCAGCGGTGCATTTCGACGCTTTTATTGGGATGGGTTTTAATACCTATTTCCTTTGATTGCGTTAAGAAATGCCAATAAGCATTTCTACGGCGCCGCTGCCGGAAGGCATTGTGAAAAAAAAAAGTAAAAATAAATAAATAGCTGGCTATGAATATGAACCGTGTGCGTGGATGCCATTTGCTCATACAAAGCTGATCTTTTATGTTTTCTCCTCGTTGTGGATGAAAACAGATAGTGTATGCCGGGTTTCCTCCGCCGAAAACTTCACCTCCGATCCGTGAGGCACTCCTAAGGAAGAGCCGGTCTCGTGCCGCTTCTTCTTCAGCCGAACCCCGACAATCGAGACCGACATCCCCGCATCAACCGAACCTCGTGGCTATGGCCCAAAAAGTCGCCAAGCGATTTCTCAACTCCTCCGTCACCAACGTACCCACCGGGCCGTCGGTGAATGTGACGGACAAAAACTTCGAAGCCAGACCGGGTCGATCACCATGGTGCGTGGCCACCCATTCTGGGATCGCCGAAAGCGAGGACGCAAAACGCCATCTCCAACACTTCCTTGAGTCAGGCGATACGATCGCCATCAAAGATGTCGCAGCCAGACGCCATCAGTTCTCTCGCTTTCCTTCCGGGAAGGCGAAACAAAGGGTTCTACAAGGACAAGGAAGTCGCCAAGACGTGGGACAAATGTTCCGCGGGCGTTCCTCGCCAAGTTCTTCCCCATGGGCAAAACCAATGCCCCGAGGGGAGAATCGCCAACTTCCAGCCAGAACACAATAGAACCCATTCCCGAGGCGTGGGAAAGGCTGCAAGAATACATTCAAGCATGCCCGCACCACGGATGGAGAACCGGCCGGTGCTCCGTATCCTACAATGGTCTCACGACCATATCCAAGGGGCACCTCGACGCCGCCGGCCGGTGGCGCATTTCTATCGCCACCATCGATCGGGCAACAGCCCCGACCGACAAAATGGTGGCAAACCGTAGCCGGGCGAAGACGAGCCCTCGCCAAAACACAAAAAAAGGCATGCACACCGTGAAAGGAGGCGGATATGCTTGCCGCAAAAATGGATCTTCTGCTGAAGAGACCGGAGGAGCGCAGCACGATGCTACTAGCGGCGCCGGCCTACGCCCGCACGCCACATGACCCGTGAGACGTGTGGTGAGGTTGGCCACTTCGGGGGGATAACTGCCCCGAGACCCATGAAGAAGCTGCCTTCATCAACAACAAAGAACGGGTATCGCCAACCGCAGCGGTGGTCGAACAACCGATCCCAGGCCACCATTCCAAGGCAACCCGGGTACAACTCCACTTATAACCCCCGGGTCACCATCATTGAAGGACCTCGTGTTGGGCCAAGCCAAGATCAATGAAAACCTCACCAAAAAAGATGAGCCACCAAGACAAGATTCTTGAGGGCATGAATAACAAGCTTGAAGGGTTGACCTCACCGTGAAGAACCAAATTTCGCTTTTAACAAGATGATAGAGACCCAAACCGCCCGTGATCGCCGCTCAAGTGCGGTTAATGACTCAGGCGGGGATCCCGGGCAACCCGAGGTCCCACATGAGTCGCTTAACATGATATCTCTCGAGGCTCACCAACCCAAAGAGCTGAAGAAGATCCCCAATGGACTCGCCGTTTATCGCCAAGAAGGGAGACCCTCGGGCCTCCGGTCATCACCACCGTGCCATTGGCCCCCACAATTTCGCCAATGCATTTTGTGACCCGGGGCCATATCAACGTGATGTTCAAGGCCACCTTCGACAAAATCCATGGAGGGACACTTACTCCCGCAAAATTCATCCTCCGGATGGCGGATCAATCAACAAGGCGGCCAGAGGGAATCTTGGAAGACATGCTAATAAAAATCCAAGATGAGTACATCCCTCGCAGAACCGTGATCCTAGATATGGGCCCAAAAGAAGATGTGTCTCTCCTTCCTTCGGGAGGCCATTTCTCTTTACGGCCAAAGCCGATATCGACCGGGGAAGGGCATCATTGTCTTCCATATCAAAGATAAGGCGGTCAAGTGCCCATTCATTGGGTACAAGCAACAACTCACCACGGTCATCATCAACAAGACCGGTGTGGAATGTTGAAGGATCTAGCTCCAGACCCCTGAGCGTGTACCACCCGCCAAGAAGTGGGGAAAGTCGACAGCTGACTATAAATAACCTGCTCAAAAAAAAAAAAAAAAAAAATGGGGTATATCCAAAAAGAAAAAAAAAGGGGTATATTTGATAAAAATATATATATATATATATTATAAATTTATATATTTATTATATGATAAATATAATATTTTGAAAAACTAAAAGTTTTCTTAAATAAAATAAATTCTTTTTATGAAAAATAAAGAAAAACATTTTATACACAAAAAAGAATATACAAAAATATTTTTAAAATAATTTTTCTATTTTAAAAATAAACTTATATTTGAAAATTTTGGAGAAAATCAAAGAAGGGAGAAAACGGCCCGAACCAAATGCGGCGCTATTAACGGCCACAAACTTTTGTGACCGTTGGAGGCGCAGTAAGCCGGGTGGCGGCGCCTCGGGCGGGGGTGCGCGCGCACCCAAGGTGCGGGCCCGCACCCCTGCCGGGCTGCCGGGCCCCCGCCGCCAACGTTTCCTAGCCGTTGGGTGAGGCACTTACGTCGCGGCGCCGGCTATAAATAGCCCGAAAGCACCGTGTGAGAGCTCCCACCCCTCATTTTCACTCTCTCTCGCTCTCACACTCTCTCCCCCCTGTTCTACACTCTATTTTCTCCACCAAAAACATTGTGCCGAAAGCAAGATTACGGGTGTGAAAGTTCATACTTTCAACTAACCCTTTGCACACCCAAGGTCTCGCTCATTCGCTTTTTGCAAAGAAACATGAAGAAAGCCGGGAAGATCTTCAATGGGGTTGAGGCGGTCGTCAAGGCAAAGCTCACGCCATACAAGCACAAGCTCCGCCCTCAACTTCGACCTCGAAGACTCTCCAATGCAAGAAGATGCCGCACCCGCCGGGGAGGAAGAAGCTCAAGCTCCGCCGACAATCGACGAAGCCGACGCCGCCGTACCTTGACCTTCGGGAAGGACGGAGATGCAAGCATATCTCCTACTCAAGGATCGTGTGTTCCAACACACGCCCGAATCGACTCCGACCTCCTCGAACAAATGTATGGACGATAAACTCCTTATTCTTTGGAGAGCAGTCGGGTGGCAGGACATTCCCCCTCTCGAGGAGGAAGGTTCTCGCCTCCTAACAATTCAGTTTCTATGCACACTAGTAGAGGACCAGCTAGGAATTTCCTTCCTACTTTTTTGGAACACAATATCATGTTACATGGGAGGACCTAGCTCGTTCTTCGGGTTTTATTGTAGATGTGCACTAAACATAGATGCCGCTCTCCCCTCGGCTTTGTCAGAAACCACTTTTGGGAGGAGATATCCGGTGCACATGAAGCCGGTCCTTTCAAACCTCGCCACTCACAGATCCAGCACCCATCACTTAGATTCATCCATCGCTGGATCTCGTTGAGTTTGTTTCCTAGACACGGGGTTAGATGGGTGAATGAGGTTGAATTGAAATTACTTTATGCTGTTGTTCATAAGATTAAAGTAGCTCCAGTGGTAGAAATGTGCAGGAATATGATGCATATTATTCCAAAAGTTGTTGTCCCTGTCACCTGCACATCTCTTATCACACGTCTCGCTTCTGCGATTGGGGCTTTGGAAAACCAACAGATAGAGTACATTTCCACACCCAGGGAATATTGGACTATTGCGCAGCTAGTTCAGGGGCATTTAATTAAGGTTTTACGATCTGGCGAGCTTGGCCATATTTTTCCTGGCTATGCAACTATAGTTCGGTTACCTAACCCGGACTTACAGTTGTATAAAAGCCAGGCACTAACATTTGAGCTCGAGACTGCTGATAGCTTGCGCAGGAAAGATACCCCCGTCAGTTCTTCACGCAGGAGACAAGAGGTCGGATCTTCCTCCCATGGGGCCCACTTCACGCCCACGGCCTACACCAAGTGTTCCAGTGCCGCACGGCCTCACCCTATGGGGACCCCAGGGGTAATACCCGGGTATGATCCTAGGTGGGAGCGCCGCCTCGCCTCGGAATCGGCACCATCGAGTGGCCTCAAGGAGATACAAAGAAGCATGGAGGGCCCACAGTATGACTTGGATGACAGCTCCATGATATGCCCCCACCGGTTCAGCCAAGATGGCAGCCACCACAAGGGGTGGAGGCTATCGGAATCCAGCTGCGGCAAAGACTCGACGTCCAAGACTAGGAACATTGAGCATACGCCAATTCCCATGTGCAACATACCGCATGCGGGCAGCAGAACCGGGAGCAGCAGAGCCGCCAGAGATGGACTGAATTAGAGTCCAACATGGCTGCTCGCCATGCGCCCGCGAGGAAGCATTCTCGAGGTTCCAAGGCTTCGATCCTGATTTATAGGCCTCCAGATAGCTTGGGGAGGACCCCCACGGTATCATTGCATTGCATATTTATTTCCATCAAAATTTATTTTATTTTAGCATGTTTAAATTTCAGCAACCTTGCATCGGAAAAAATATATATATATATAAAATAAAAAAATCCAAAAATAGAATAAGTAGCTCTTCTTTGTGCCTTAATGCTTATATATGAGCTATAAAAAAAAAGTTTAGTCTTAGTCCCTTGTTGAAATGATGAATAGTTGCTCGCTTTTATGCTTTGCCTCGTGCCTAGTTTATAATTCGAATTTCTCTAAAGTTTGGGTTTAGTGGCTAATTCTAAAACTTATCCTAAAAAAAACCTGATTCATGTTGGTTGCATATGCTCTATCTAGTCTAAGTTGTTGCCAAATATGATATGGTACAAATGGATTTGCTATGACTTCGTCCCAAAAGAGAAACTTGACATCCGGGAATCTATGCTTTGAAAAAGAGAAATGATTTTGGGCTATGCTAAAAAAATGAAAATGAGATGAAAAATGGACAAGTGTCCGAGGGCGAGTAGAGCCCACATCTCTAAAAAAAAAAGAAAAAAAAAAAAAGAGAGGAAATAAAAGGCAAAAGTCTAGGGCGAGGAGAGCCCACCTCTCCAAAAAAAAATTATATAGCAATAAAGCCCATGCTTTCTAAAAAGAAATAAATATTATCTAAATAAAATCCCTGATAAAAAGTTGATCAAAAGGATGAAAGATAAGCACCTCTCATTTGTAACCATTCTATCTCGCAACCGCCCAAGGCTTTGAGAAAAGCCGGAAAGCCCCGCTACGATGAAAGGTAATAAAGGGTAAGAAAAAAAGATGTGCCATTTTATTCAAACTTTGGTAAGAAAATCTTATTATAACCCCGCACTTGTGAAACGTAATCGGCATTGTAGCAACTCCCGATCAACAACCAAGTACTTATCTTTTTTTGCTCGAGGACGCGCAAAGGGTAAGCTTGGGGAGTTTGTTGACGGTAAATAACGCTATATTTTTCCCGTCAATTTACTACCATAAAGGGAGCAAAATTAAACCTTTTTATGTTCATATGCATTTATCACTAATAAATTCCACTTGTAGTGTATTGTATTTTATTTTGCAGATTTAAAATAAAAGCAAGTGGAAAATCGACCAAAGTACACCTTCCGGGAAAGCGCACTATTGCAAAATCCAAGCCCAAAGAGCAAATCGACCCAAAACATCAAATCTGGGCCGAGCGCAGCCCGGCCCACAACTTTTCAGGGCGAAAGATCGACACCCGCCAAGACCCGGGCGAACAGCGCCCGGTGGGTGCGCGCGCACCCCAAGGTGCGGCCGCACCCTCCCTGAGGCGGTTCAGGCCCGGCCTCGGGGAGGCGGTTCGTGCACCTTCCAAACTTGGTTTCCCGCCCTAGGATGGTCGGGTTTCTTATGTATACAAGGAAGGTTTACTAGGTCGGTTTGGGTGTAAATTAGCACTTAGGCCCCTCCTCCAAGTGTATAAATAGACCCCCTCTCTCCTCTCTCAACACACACCCATTTGGAGTCTAGCAAACCAAAGAAATCTCTCTCTACCACCTCTACCTCTTTCTCTTCTTCCTTCTTCTTCATTCTTCTTCTTCTTTCTTCTTCTTTTATTCTTTAGTAGACACTTGGAGTAGAAGAGCTACAAGGAGGGCTTGTCTCCTAGAAGAAAGTGCTTTTGGTAATACATCTACTCTATGGAGCATTCTTCTATTTGCAAGTCCTATATCTATATTCTTGGCCTAACTTATGAACTAGAGTATAGTCTTGTTCATGTTCTTGTAGTGGTATATGAACTAGCATATAGTTTACATATCATGATCTTGACATGTTCATTACAGTTCTTTAACGATCATCATATGCCTAACTTGATTAGAGGTGGGATAACGGTTCGTTGTTCCTTCGGGTTTGCTCTTGTTCTAGTCCGTCCATTCGATGAGTGGGGACCCTGGGGGGCAAGAGTAGTGCTCTAGTATGCGGGCATGGTGCCCGGGTATTACGACACCTGCGAATATGAGTGCACGCCACGGTTGAGGGGGTAGGCGGCTTGGTCGTGACAAGCCTTGACCGTCCTTTGAAATCCCCCACGTTCGCTGTCTTTGTAGGAGTTCGTAAATGCTTCCTATCGGGCCGTATGGTAACCAGGAAGTCTCCCTGTTATCCTAGACCTAACAACGCTTAGATCAGTTTGCATATGATCCTAACTATTCATTTGTATGGCCATGACTAGATACATTAGATCTACTCCATTAGGTTATTCATTTATTCTTTATCTATTTTCTTTATCCTTTTTGTTTGGTGGATTTCCATGTGTGTGTCACACTATCTATGAAACGATATTGCTTACCCCCGTTATGAGTAATTTGGTCTAAGCAAACACATGTTCCTCTATTCAGATGCCATGCTAATTTATTAATCACATGCCTTCCTTTGGGAAAATATAAATAACGATACCCTCGAATACTTCCCGGGTGAAATCTTTTAACGATAGATTCGCGGCGCTTTGGGGATGAATATCTACAATGACAAGATCTATCCCGTTGATGGTCTCATTTCGGATCACCGACATGGTGGTTTACTTGGGAATGTCGGCGGTGCATTTACGACGCTTTTATTGGGATGGGTTTTAATACCTATTTCCTTTGATTGCGTTAAGAAATGCCAACAAGGTCCGCTTCTTCTTCAAATTTAAACCCCGACAATCGAGACCGACATCCCTACACCAACCGAACCGCAAGCTATGGTTTGAGAAGTCGCCGCGCGATTTCTCAACTCCTTCCGCTGTCACCAACGTGCCCACGGGCCGCCGGTGAATGTGACGGACAAAAAACTTCGAAGCCAGACTTTGGCCGATCACCATGGTGCAAGCCGGTCCCATTCTCGTGGATCGCCGAAAGAGGACGCAAACGCTCATCTCCGGCACTTCCTTGAGCTATGCGATCGATAGTCATCAAAGATGTCGCAGCAGACGTCATCGAGGCTCCGTCTCATTTCCCTTCTCCCTCGTGGGGAAGGCGAAACAGAAGGTTCTACAAGGACAAGGAAGTCGCCAAGACGTGGGACAAATGTTCAAGGGCGTTCCTTGCCAAGTTCTTCCCCATGTGCAAAACCAATGCCCCGAGGGGGAGAATCGCCAATTTCGGCCCGAATTCAATGGAACCCATTCCGGAGCCGTGGGAAAGGCTGCAAGAATACATTCTAGCATGCCCAAGACCACGGGATGGAGAACTGGCTAGTGCTCGGAGAATCTACAATGGTCTCACGACCATATCCAAGGGGCAACTTCGACGCCGCCGGGCGGTGGCGCATTTCTATCGCTCACCATCGATCGGGCAACAGCCACGATTGACAAGATGGTGGCAAATCGTAGCCGGGGCGAGGACAGAGCCCTGGCCAAAACACAAAAATGCATGCACACCGTGAAGGAGGCGGATATGCTTGCCGCAAAAATGGATCTTCTGCTGAAGAGACTGGAGGAGCGCAGCAGACGGATGCTACTTGCCCGGCCAGCGCCCGTCTATGCCACAGACGCTCACATGACCTGTGAGACGTGTGTGAGGTTGGCCACTCAGGGGATAACTGTCCTGAGACCCATGAAGAAGCCGCCTTCATCAACAACGGCAAGAACGGGTATCGTCAAAGCAGCGGGGTCGGAACAACCGATCCAGGCCACCATTCCAAGGCAACCAGGGGATACAACTCCAACTATAACCCCGGGTCGACCATCATTGAAGGACCTGGTGTTGGGCCAAGCCAAGATTAATGAAACCTCACCAAAAAGATGAGCCGGGGCCGACAACATCCTAGAGGGAGTCGGCAAAGAAGTTGGACGGATTTAGCTCGCTATGACAAGTCAATTGACCTTCAACAAGAAGATTGAAGCACAAATAGCCCAGCTAGCTGCTCGTCTCCAATAAACGGTGGGAGAAAAAGCTTCAAGGCAATATGAAGCCCCCTAGGAAAGCATAAATGCAAAGAACTACCGGAGGGGAAATCTACTCGTGACCCACCAAATCCCAATGCTACGGTAAGGAAACAGAAAGAGAAGCTACCTGAAGAGGTAACCCCACAGGTAGCAGAAGAACCAGAAGTGGAGGAGGTACCACTAGAATATACAGACACAACGTACCTACCCTTCGCCACAAGAACAAGGAAGCGGAACACCGGATGAATAGTTCACTTTCGGTTCATGGAGATGATCCAAAAGGTACATGTAAGTGTGCCACTCCCGGATATGCTCCATGTACCATCATATGCCAAGTACATAAAAAGACATCATCCGAGAACAAGCGGCCACCGCCAACCACGAAGTTGTGAAGTTGGATCAAGAATGCGATGCCGCCATCCCGAATCGTCTGCCGGGAAAGAAGAAAGATCTAGGGTGTCCTACAATTCCTGCTCAATTGGAACACAAACATTCAACCACGCCTTATGTGATCGGGCGCCAGTGTTAGTGTCATGCCAAAATCCGTCTTTCGACAAGCTCAAACATACAAATCTTGAGCCAACATCTATGACACTACAAATTGGCAGATTCATCCATAAGGTACCCAAAGGGGATTGCGAGAAGACATACCCGTAAAAATCCGAGGGTATTTTGTCCCGATTGATTTTGTGGTGTTGGACATGGAGTTCACCAAAGATACACCACTCATCCTTGGGCGACCATTCTTGAGCACTGCCGGGGCACAAATTGATGTTGGGGCTGGAGAAATCCGCTTCAATATCAATGGTAATGAAGAGAAATTTGAGTTCAGGCCCCGAGTCTCAGAGGAGTGCAAGATGATCCGGATAAAATATGGGGAACAAGGCATTAAAGAAATAGAAATCCAGCCCCAAAGACCGTGGCAAACCTCCAAGGCGGTCGGCAAAAATAAAAAAGTGGGAACAGAAGAAAAAGACAGCTCCTAAACCAAAGAAGAAGGAGAAAGTCCCCATCTTTACAAGAGGACAAAAGGCCCCGAAAGTAGCTCTGCACCAAAAGAAGAACCAAAGAAGCAATCAAAATTTGCTCCTCCTAAAAAGGTGTGGAAGCTAAAAGAGGTACAGCCCTCCGTATCTCCAGGAGCGGGTGCACCATCAAATGACAAAACTGGAGAAGGTCCCAGTCCACAGACTCAAAAGAGTGGACCCTCCGTCAAAGGTAAAACGACAGTTATCCTAAAAGAACAAAAATAAATAAAGATACCCGCGGGCCTCCAGATAGCTTGGGGAGGACCCCCACGGTATCATTGCATTGCATATTTATTTCCAACAAATTTTATTTTATTTTAGCATGTTTACATTTCAAAACTCTGCATCGAAAAAAATCCAAAAAAATGATAAAATAAGTAACTCTTCTTTGTGCCTTAATGCTTATATATATGAGCTGTAAAAAATGTTTAGTTTTAGTCCCTTGTTGAAATGATGAATAGTTGCTCTCGTCTTATGCTTTGCACATTGCCTAGTTTATAATTCGAATTTCTCTAAAGTTTGGGTTTAGTGGCTAATTCTAAAAACTAATCCTGAAAAACCTGATTCATATGGGTTGCATATGCTCTATCTAGTCTAAGTTGTTGCCAAATATGATATGGTACAAATGGATTTGCTATGACTTCGTCCAAAAGAGAAACTTGACATCCGGCAATCTATGCTTTGAAAAAGAGAAATGATTTTGGGCTATGCTAAAAAAATGAAAATGAGATGAAAAATGGACAAGTGTCCGAGGGCGAGTAGAGCCCACATCTCTAAAAAAAAAGAAAAAAAAAAAAAAAGAGGAAATAAAAGGCAAAAGCCTAGGGCGAGGAGAGCCCACCTCTCCAAAAAAAATATAGCAATAAAGCCCATGCTTTCTCGAAAAGAAATAAATATTATCTAAATAAAATCCCGGATAAAAAGTTGATCAAAAGGATGAAAGATAAGCACCTCTCATTATAACCGTTCTATCGGCAACCGCCCAAGGCTTTGAGAAAAAAAAGCCGGAAAGCCCCGCTACGATGAAAGGTAATAAAGGGTGAGAAAAAAGAAGTGCCATTTTATTCAAATTTTGGTAGAAAATCTTATTATAACCCCGGCACTTGTGAAACGTAATCGGCATTGTAGCAACTCCTGATCAACAACCAAGTACTTATCTCTTTTTTTTAACAGAGGACGCGCAAAGGGTAAGCTTGGGGAGTTTGTTGACGGTAACCAAAGCTATATTTTTCCCCAACTTACTACCATAAAGGGAGTAAAATTAAACCTTGTTATACTCATATGCATTTATCACTAATAAATTCCACTTGTAGTGTATTGTACTTTATTTTGCGTGATTTAAAATAAAAGCAAGTGGAAAATTGACCAAAAATACGCCTTCCTGGAAAGCGCATTATTGCAAAATCCAAGCCCAAAGAGCAAATCGACCCAAAACATCAAATCTGGGCCGGCGCAGCCGCCCACAACTTTTCGGGGCGAAAAGACGACACCCCGCCGAGACCCGGGCGGGCCGAGCCCGGGGGGGTGGCGCACCCCAAAGTGCGGCCGCACCCTCCCCGAGGCGGTTCCCCGACCTCGGGGAGGCGGTTCGTGCACCTTCCAAACTTGGTTTCCTGCCCTGGGATGGTCGGTTTACGCATACAAGGAAGGTTTACCAGGTCGGTTTTGGTGTAAATTAGCACTTAGGCCCCTCCTCCAAGTGTATAAATAGACCCCCTCTCTCCCTCTCTCAACACACACCATTTGGAGTCCAGCAAACCAGCAATCTCTCTCTCTACCACCTCTACCTCTCTCTCTTCTTCCTTCTTCTTCATTCTTCTTCTTCTTTCTTCTTTATTCTTTAGTAGACACTTGGAGTAGAAGAGCTACAAGGAGGGCTTGTCTCCTAGAAGAAAGTGCTTTGGTAATACATCTACTCTATGGAGCATTCTTCTATCTGCAAGTCTTATATCCATGTTCTTGGCCTAACTTATGAACTAGAGTATAGTTTTGTTCATGTTCTTGTGTTGGTGTATGAACTAGTATATAGTTTACATATCATGATCTTGACATGTTCATTACAGTTCTTTATTGATCTTCATATGCCTAACTTGATTAGAGGTGGGATAACGGTTCGTTGTTCCTTCGGGTTTGCTCTTGTTCTAGTCCGTCCATTCGACGAGTGGGGATCTGGGGGACAAGAGTAGTGCTCTAATATGCGGGCAAGGTGCACGGGTATTACGACACCTGCGAATATGAGTGCATGCCACGGTTGAGGGGGGTAGCGGCTTGGTCGTGACAAGCCTTGTCCGTCCCTTGAAATCCCCCACGTTCGCTGTCTTTGTAGGAGTTAAGTAAATGCTTCTATTGGGCCGTATGGCACCTGGGAGTCTCCCCCCGTTATCCTAGACCTAACAACGCTTAGATCGGTTTGCATATGATCCTAACTATTCATTTGTATGGCCATGACTAGATACATTAGAACTACTCCATTAGGTTATTCATTTATTCATTTATTCTTTATCTATTTTCTTTATCCTTTTTGTCTTTGGTGGATTTCCAAGTGTGTGTCACACTATCTATGAACCGTATTGCTTACCCCCCCGTTATGAACATTTTGGTCTAAGCAAACACATGTTCCTCTATTCGGATGCCATGCTAATTTATTAATCACATGCCTTCCTTTGGGAAATAACGATACCACTCAATACTTAGGGTGAAATGCTACAACGATAGATCCGTGCGCTTGCGGATGAATATCTACAATGACAAGATCTATCCCGTTGGCGGTTCCATTTCGGATCACCGACATGGTGGTTTACTTGGGAATGTCGGTGGTGCATTTCTAACGCTTTTATTGGGATGGGTTTTATACCGTTTCCTTTAATTGCGTTAGGAAATGCCAACAAATTGGGCGGAGATCGAATTGAGCCCACAAGTTCTTCCCTTTTCTTTTCCCTTTTTCTTTTCCTTTCTTAGTTCTCTCTCCATTTCCTCTCTAAATCCATGTGTGTGACATATATTTATGTTATAATACTTTGTTATAAATATTTATACAGTACACACATATATTCTCATGACTTTTATCTTTGAGAATATTCATTCCATGGCACTCATATAAATATTCATGTATATGTATATATATATGTGCACACTCACATTTCCCCAATTTTATCATTTCATGTGTAGCTTATGTTATAAATATTTGTATAAGCACATTTGGATTCCCATGACTATTATAGTAGAGGATATTTTTCATTGTGCTTAAAAATATTCATATATATATATATATTTAGTACACACATGTTTCGGTATTTCATTTCCCAGAGAAACTTGTAACTCATTACTCATGCATTATTTTCCATAAATCAACGCATCTTTTGACCATAAAGCTCGACAAGCAACAAAATGAAGAAACCTAATATTCTAGATGGTGACATGCGGGTTTTTCGAAAACAGGGGTTTCGGTTCGGGGAAAATAAATCAAGTTTTAGTTGTAATTATAAAAGTTCAAATTTTTAGTGAATTTTGAAATGATGCAAAAACACGGGTGTTACAAATCTACCCCACTTAGATGAATCTCGTCCCCGAGATTCCTAGTCTACAGAGTGAAGGCCCTAATTGAGGCCTATAGGGATAGAGAGATAGAGAGGGAGGGAAAACTTTCCATTGCTTACAGTGCTGTCTTTTCCGAACCTCTACGATTATCGTGCTACTCTATCACTAGGGCAACACGATACCGTGGAGGGCATGCCTTAGCTACATTGGTGATTACTCTTGCTTTTACCCCATCTTCTTTGTCTTGTATTTGTCTTCGTAGTCTTCGAGTCTTCATTGGCGGCTACCCCACTTAGAGGACTGATTCCTCTAGTGTCTTCGGTCTTCTAAGGTCTTCTGAGTTCTTCGAGCGTCTGTCTTCTTGCTTGTCCCTTCACAGTCATCTGCGGTGTATCTCACTGTCTCATTTCTTCTAGGTGACGGTCATTGGTTACCTGGGATTTCATTTCTTTTTCTTGCCCATCTCATTCTTTCTCTTTCTTACTTTCGCTTTGTGGATATTTTCTTCTCTTCTTTTGCATATAGTACTACCCCACTTAGAAAATTTTCTTCTTATATCGATTTTTCTTTGTCGATACTCGCATATGGATGGTGGATCAAGCGCATTGATCTTGATTACTTCCAGAGGGAGTACAACAGTGAAGTGAGAGGAAGTGCTACTCTGATTTGCACCTCCCTTGGGATTGGTGGTTCTCGACATCGGTCATGGTGGCTTCAGCTTCGTTCTGGGGTCCGGTACTTGGCTCTGTCTTTGGGGGCTTCTTCTCTTGGTGGTGCTTGACGGAGTGGCATGGGTGGTCCTTCTTGTCGGTCTTCTACGGGTGATGGTGGCCTAGTGGAGTCTGTTCTTCTTCTCGTGAAGGGGTTGGTGGAAATTCCTTTCACCTTTGCAGGTTCTGTCTTGTACATGTTGAACTTTCGGCGTCTCGAGGGGGCGAGGATGTAGGCCTCTCTTAGTTCTTGGGTATGTTGCTCCTGGATGGTTTTCAGGGCCTCGGCGAGTGTAGTCTCCCGGCGTACTGCCATGGCGACTTTATCTCGTGCGCGAGCGTGTTCTGTGAGGAGTTGTTGGATGTAGCTTTCAGCTTGCTCGGCTCGATGGATCTGGTCTCTTAAAGGCGGCATCTTGTCGCTCATACTGCTTTCGTCGAGGGTGAGTAGGTAGGACATCAGGTCTTGGATGATGGGGTTGTCTCCTGGATCTTGTAGGCCTTCGTTGCGAGTAGTAGTCCGTAGGGCGGTTCTTCTCTTGGGTGGCAGGTACTTCATGGGGGTGCGAGCCATGAGTGCCTTATAAAGGTGACAAAGGCGGAGTAGTGCCTTGCAAGCGACGGCTTGGTAGGTGTCGGGGAATCGAAAACCGATAGCGGCCTTCCACTAGAGTCTATTTTAATTTCCACCATGAGTCGTCAACTGCAGTAGCAATAATCCGAAGCTGACCTCTCAGCTACCTTGCTCCATCTATAAATAGTGCCCTGTGCCTCCTCCATCTCACGCTGCTGTTTTCGAGAGCCCTGTCTCTGTTTGCTAGTCCACCATCATTCTCTCCAGCGCAGATCGCCATCAGCCATATCATGTGTTCGGCATGGATACTCGCTGCCGTCAATCTCCCAGTTGAAAGCACCGCAAGCATCTCCTGGTCTGTCGTGGGAATCGCAGGCCCACGCCGCATCCACCACGCGGTTTTGCTGTGAGTGGTGACCTGCATTGTCGCTCGCTGTGCTTGCCGGAGCACCTCGCGGCTGCCTTCATTCTACGCTCCCAGTGCTGGATGCATGGTGACTGCTCCTCCCATCGTCAATCATCATCTCACGCATGTGTGCCCAGGTCAAGCTCTTCTTTCCAACTTCAAGTCTTGATCAGGTTCGGATCCTACTGCTTACCAATATTAATCACGTTCCTTATTCTTAATTTCCCACTGCAACATTACGGCGCGATGAAGTCTAGCTTGTTGTAATTGTGGATTTGATATGTTAATTTAATATATTGACATGGTCTTTTATATGACCCGTGACTATGTGTAATTATGTATTTTATAATATGTTTATTTAATATATTGACATGGTATGACGTTAAATGGGCTGAAACAAGAATGTAAACGGGCTGAAACCAGAAGCTGAACAGAATTAAAAATGGACTGAAAACTGCTATTCAAATTCCCTCGTTCGCGATAGAATAATAGGCAACCATTGATTTTGGTTGCAATATACGTTATTGCGACGAACTTTATTCGTTGCATTACTATATCATATATTGCCACTAACAATTGTTTGTTGCAAGTGCCCTTTATTACCACCAACATGAATTCATTGCAACTTTCATATATTACCTCGAAGAGTAGTTCGTTGCATTATCATATCATCTATTGCCACCAACAATTGTTCGTTGCAAGTGCCCTCTATTACCACCAACACAAACTCGTTGCATTAGAACCTTATGATCTATTGCCACATAGTTTTGGTGTGGCAATACTTTTCTATTGCAACACATTCTTTCGTCGTAATATTTTTCTATTGCAACACATTTGTTAGTCGCAGTAGAACCTTAGGCAACCAATCCGATCGTTGCAATATTTGTTCTTGCAAAACCAAGTATTGGTTGCATTACGCTTTTTCGCTTCGTTTGCAATATTTGTTCTTGCAACCAAGTATTGGTTGTATTAGTCTTCTTTGTTTGTTGCAATATTTAATCTTGCAACCAAGTATTGGTTGTAGTAGCCTTTGTCATTCGTTGCAATAGCGCTAGATCTGTTGCAACCAAACATCAAGTAGTTGCCTGAGGCTATTGCATTGTTCCAATTGCAACCATCTCGTCGACCAAAAAGACTTAGTTGCAATTGATTCCAGTTGCAACCAAAATAGCCATATTGCAACCAAATATAGGCGTTGTGCAAGGGTCGATTCCTAGTAGTGAAACCATTTAACATGAAAAAATAAATAAAACATATTAAATTGCCTATTCATTGAGGAAGATAGTGGCACGGTTGGAGCGGAGTCTATTGCGGCAGTGGCAACTTGAACCTAAAAGAGAAAAAGGAGAGAAAATAAAACATAAATTAACGTTAGGGTATTAGGTGGGGCCTAGGTGTCTACTTGAATGGACAAATTTTTTGACAATAGATAAAAAATTGCGCACCCAAATGGTAAACGGTATATCTCAGACATTTTAGATTTTCTCGGCCGAGATTATATTCTTGAGCCTCATAGTTCCATCGTTACCGAGCAATTATTATATTTTGCACACATATTCACCATGCACAATAATATATCTAGCTGAGCTCCATTGATATTCCACAATATTATGAAATCCCAAGGCAATACTTACGTCCAAGCATATATTGCTTCACAAAACCATGATCAGCATCGATGTTTCTGTTCGTGCAAGTTTAGTACATGTCCAAGTTAGGCCAATACATACATATGGGAACTTACAGTAAACAAATATCAAACAATATTCCAACCCATGTTCCATTTAATCTTCTACATCTCGTTGGCATCGTTCTTGCTATTCCTTGATATATTCATCCTTAATTATTCTTTTTTTAGATTTAAAATTATTGTTCCAAAAATATTTAGTTTATTTAAAATATCAATTTTGTGATTTAACCCCTAAAACTTTTAAAGCTCTCCATAACCCCTTTTAGGTGTTTTTGTGCTCATGCGATCGTAGATCATGCCTTCATGTGAGCGTTGTTTTATCTTGTTTTGTAGTTTATGGTGTATTGTTTTTAGGTTTAATCTTGTGCTTGTATCAGATGTTGCGCTCTATAGAAGTGAAGCTACTGAAGGATGATCCACAGAAAAGCTTGAGGGGATATAACCTTGATACCCAGTAACCTTATAATCACATTCATATGCATGTGTCTAATATGATGCTAAGGACTTTACCTAGTACTTGATATCCTTATTCCTTGTCTACCATGGCTTTATGTATATAGTTAGTTTTGCTTAGTTAGCAATCACCAAATTTTATAATGTTAATTTTGATTAATGACATATGAAAGCAATGATCAATATGATGCTTTTGATAAACATGGACACAATGGAGGCTAGAGCACTGACGACTCAAGAGACTCAAGCGACAGCTTGGATAGAGACTCCGACAGCATCAACAATGACATTGACGATCCCACACCAAAGAGGATGAGGGCAGTGACAAGCATGAGCATTTTGTTGGAGGTGACGGCCCTGTTGAGGATCCACATCCCGGGTGGACCTGAGTGACACTCCACCGACTACGATGAGATCTACCATGCCAAGCTCTTTGACCTGGTTCAGTAGTAGTATGGCCCCATCCCTACAAAGGTAGTGTAACGTAGTAGGAATTCACCCACCCAGAGTACACTACCTACTACATGATGAAGGCCTACGTGTAGACCTAGTGTGCTAAGGAGGGTGCTTGGAAGGACCTCACCGTTCACCGTGCCTTGAGCCCCACCTTCACTAGAGTGCGGTATGGAGGACACCACAAGGTAGGCTTACCTTTTCCACTGTGATATGATGTTCCTGGTGATTCGGGAGGACGATGACCGCTACTTCCCACATTGTCGCACTAACGAGTCTGGCTGCAGGATCACCAAGCTATAAGAGGAGAGTGCTAGGTTGGCAGTGATAGTGTTGTGGGTATACCTGAGAAAAACTAGCTCGGCTCGACCTGGCCCGTGGTCCTGGCCTGAGCCTGATGGGTTTTGGCCTGACCATGAACCTTACTAGGATAGGGCCTAGGCAGAGATCTTGAAGCCCGGTAAAATTTTTCATGGCACCAACCCGGCCCGAAATACATTTGTAGCTATTTTGTAGTGTAAAATGCACAGGTGACCCGCCCAAGCCCGGGCCCGGCCCAAAAAGGCTAGGCCCGACTTGCCCAGTGGGACCTCATAGGCAAGATTTTTCCAGCCTGAAATAACTAGGTTTTTTTTCGGCCTGACCCGAACTCGACCCGGCCCAAAAAATGCTCAGGTATAGTTGTGGGTGGATTCTCTCCACAATTGCGTACACCGAGCTTTGCTCGACCAGGGAGCTGTGTGACAGAGACAAAGAGGCTATCGGCCAAGATCCATGACTTGGAGCGCCAGCTACAGGAGACGAGCATCACGCACCACTCCCATCGCACTTCGCCATCGACAAAAAGACAAATTGCTTGGAAAAAGAATGAACTAAAAACATCATATAGAGGAACACATATTTATTCATTATCCTTATATCTTAGCATAAAAGTATCGTTGTTTGTGGACAAGCCCCATAACTCAACATAAACATGAAAAGATCTAACTCATTACATATATCATCATGATAAACATGCAAGCACATAATTACTCATCAAGTTCCACAACTCAACATGACTCGATGACTCGTAACTTGTTTTATTTGTTCCTGAAGGCATAGGGATGGGTATCCTATGTCTAGATGGTGGTGTTGGTGTAGGTTCAATTGGCGTAGTGCCTCTTGCATGGGCTGCTAATGGAGTGGTCGATCGGGAAGTGCGATGGGAGTGGAGCCTGATGCTCGTCCTCGGTAGTTGGTGCTCCAATTCATGGATCTTGGCCTGTAGCCTCTCTGTCTCAGTCACACAGCTAAAGGCACGCTGAACGGTGCGGTCCTTTCAAGCACCCTCCTCAGCACACCAGGTCGCACATATGTGTTGACGGTAACCAACGCTATATTTTTTCCCGTCAACTTACTACCATAAAGGGAGTAAAATTAAACCTTTTTATACTCATATACATTTATCACTAATAAATTCCACTTGTAGTGTCTTGTATTTTATTTTGCAGATTTAAAATAAAAGCAAGTGGAAAATCGACCAAAGTACGCCTTCCGGAAAGCGCATTATTGCAAAATCAAGCCCAAGAGCAAATCGACCCAAAACATCAAATGCGGGCGAGCACAGCCCGGCCCACAACTTTTCGAGGCGAAAGATGACACCCCACCGAGTCCCGGGCCAGGCCGAGCCTGGGGGTGCGCGCGCACCACCCGTGCGGCCGCACCTCCCCAGAGGCGGTTTCGGCCCAACCTCGGGGAGGCGGTTCGTGCACCTTCCAAACTGGGATTCCCGCCCTGCGAAGGTCGGTTTGCGCATACAAGGAAGGTTTACCAGGTCGGTTTTGGTGTAAAATAGCACTTAGGCCCCTCCTCCAAGTGTATAAATAGACCCCCTCTCTCCCTCTCTCAACACACACCATTTGGAGTCCAGCAAACCAGCAAATTCTCTCTCTCTACCACCTCTACCTCTCTCTCTTCTTCTACTTCTTCTTTCTTCTTCTTTATTCTTTCTTAGTTAACACTTGGAGTAGAAGATCTACAAGGAGGGCTTGTCTCCTAGAAGAAAGTGCTTTGGTAATACATCTACTCTATGGAGCAATCTTCTATTTGCAAGTCTTATATCTATGTTCTTGTGTTGGTATATGAACTAGTATATAGTTTACATATCATAATCTTGACATGTTCATTACATTTCTTTATTGATCATCATATGCCTAACTTGATTAGAGGTGGGATAACGGTTCGTTGTTCCTTCGGGTTTGCTCTTGTTCTAGTCCGTCCATTCGACGAGTGGGGATCCCGGGGACAAGAGTAGTGCTCTAATACGCTGGGCATGGTGCCCGGGTATTCACGACACCCTGCGAATATGAGTGCATGCCACGGTTGAGGGGGTAGGCGGCTTGGTCGTGACAAGCCTTGACCGTCCCCCTTGAAATCCCCCCACGTTAAGCCTGTCTTTGTAGGAGTTAAGTAAATGCTTCTATTGGGCCGTATGGCACCCTGAGTCTCCCTCGTTATCCTAGACCTAACCACGCTTAGATCAGTTTGCATATGATCCTAACTATTCATTTGTATGGCCATGACTAGATACATTAGAACTACTCCATTAGGTTATTCATTTATTCATTTATTCTTTATCTATTTTCTTTATCCTTTTTGCTAGTGGATTTCCAAGTGTGTGTCACACTATCTATGAACCGTATTGCTTACCCTTGTTATGAACATTTTGATCTAAGCAAACACATGTTCCTCTATTCAGATGCCATGCTAATTTATTAATCACATGCCTTCCTTTGGGAAAATATAAATAACGATACCCGAATACTTCCGGGTGAAATGCTACAACGATAGATCCGTGGCGCTGCGGATGAATATCTACAATGACAAGATCTATCCCGTTGACGATTCCTTTCGGATCACCGACATGGTGGTTTACTTGGGAATGTCGTCATTGCATTTCGACGCTTTTATTGGGATGGGTTTTATACTGTTTCCTTTGATTGCGTTAAGAAATGCCAACAAGCATTTACGGCGCCATTGCCGGGGAAGGCATTGTGAAAAAAATATAATAAATAGCTGGCTATGAATATGAACGTGTGCGTGGATGCCATTTGCTCATACAGGCTAATCTTTTATGTTTTCTCTGTTGTGGATAAAAACGGGATAGTGTATGTCGGGTTTCTGGCTGCGGAAAACTTCATCTCCGATCCGTAGGCACTCCTAAGGAAGAACCAGTCTCGTGCCGCTTCTTCTTCAGCCGGAACCCCGACGGTCGAGACCGACATCCCCGCACCAACCGAAACTCAAGCCATGGCCCCGGAAATTAAACGCCGCGATTTCTCAACTCATTGTCACCAACGTGCCCCACCGGGCGCCGGTGGATGTGGCGGACAAAAACTCGAAGCCAGTCTTTGGGCTGATCACCATGGTGCGAGGCCGGTCCATTACGTGGACTTGCCGAGCGAGGGCGCAAATGCTCATCTCCAGCACTTCCTTGAGCTGTGCGATACAATAGTCATCAAAGATGTCGCAGCAGACGTCATCAGGCTCCATCTGTTTCCCTTCTCCCTCGTGGGGAAGGGGAAATAGTGGTTCTACAAGGACAAGGAAGTCGTCAGTACGTGGGCCAAGTGCTTCTTCCCCATGGGCAAAACCAATGCCCTGAGGGGAAGGATCGCCAATTTCTAGCAGACATCAATGGAACCCATCCCGGAGGCGTGGGATAGGCTGCAGGAGTACATTCTGGCATGCCCGCACCACGGGATGGAGAACTGGCTGGTGCTCCAGAACTTCTACAATGGTCTCACGGCCATATCCAAGGGGCACCTCGACGCCACTGCTGGTGGCGCATTTCTATCGCTCACCATTAATCGGGGCAACAGCCCCGATTGACAAGATGGTGGCAAATCGTAGCCGGGGCGAGGACGAGCCCCGGCCAAAACACAAAAAGGCATGCACACCGTGAAGGAGGCGGATATGCTTGCCGCAAAAATGGATCTTCTCGCTGAAGAGACCGGAGGAGCGCAAAGACGGATGCTCTTGCCCGGCAGCGCCCGATCTATGCCCGCGAGGCGCTCACATGACCTTGTGAGACGTGTGGTGAGGTTGGCCACTCAGGGGATAACTGCCCTGAGACCCGTGAAGAAGCTGCCTTCATCAACAACAGCAACGGGTATCGTCAACAGCAGCAGGGCTGGAACAACCAGTCCAGGCCACCATTCCAAGGCAACCAGGGATACAACTCCAACTATAACCCTGGTCAGCCATCATTGAAGGACCTGGTACTAGGCCAGGCGAAAATCAATGAAAATCTCACCAAAAAGATGAGCAATCAAGATAAGATCCTTGAAGGTGTGAATAACAAGCTTGAAGGGTTGACCTCACCGTGAAGAACTAGCTCAGCTTTAACAAGATGATAGAAACACAGCTGGCCCAGATTGCTGCTCAAGTGCCAGTTAACGACTCAGGAAGGATCCCAAGGCAACCTGAGGTCCCACACGAGTCGGTTAACATGATATCTTTGAGGCTCAGTCAACCCAGAGAGCTGAAAAAGATCCCCTGGGACTCGCCATTCATTGCTAAGAAGGGAGATCCTGGACGTCCGATCATCACCGTGCCATTGGCCCCACAATTTTGCTAATGCATTTTGTGACCGGGGGCCGATATCAACGTGATGTCCAAGATCACCTTCAACAAAATCCATGGAGGAACGCTTACTCACCGCCAAATTTGTCCTCCAAATGGCGCATCAATCAACAAAGGCGGCCGAGGGAATACCGAAGACATGCTTTGATTAAAATCCAAGATGAATACATCCTGCGGACTTCGTGGTCTTGGACATGGGCCCAAAGGAGGATGTGTCTCTCCTCCCTGGGGAGACCATTTCTCTATCTGACCAAAGCCGACATCGATGCGGGAAGGGTTTCATTGTCTTCCATATCAAAGACAAGGCGGTTAACTTGCCCATTCATCGGTACAAGCAACAACACACCCGCAATCATCATCATCAAAACCGGTGTGGAATGTTGAAGGATCTCGCTCCGAGACCCCGGAGCGGTACTGCCGCCCGATAAGCATGGGAAAGTCGACAGTGACTATAAATAACCTGCTTAAGAAAAAAAAATGGGGTATATCCAAAAAAGAAAAAAAAAATAGGGTATATCCAAAAAAAAAAAAAAAAAAAATGTATATCCAAAAGAAAAAAAAAAATGGGGTATATCCAAAAAAAAAAAAAAAAAATGAGGTATATCCAAAAAGAAAAAAATGGGGTATACTTGAAACACACACATATATATATATATATATATATATATATATATATATATATATATATATATATATATATATATATATCATAAAATGGGGTATACTTGAAACATATATATATATATATATCATAAAATATTTTCATTAACAAAATATTTTTTTAAAACTAAAATAAAAATTTTCATAAATAAAATAAATTCTTTTATGAAAAATAAAGAAAAAATATTTTATACACAAAAAGTATATAAAAAAATATTTTTAAAATAATTTTTCTATTTTAAAATAAATCTATATTTGAAAATTTTGGAGAAATTCAAAAAGGGGAGAAAAACGGTCGAACCAAAGACGAAAGCACACAACGGACCAAAACTTTTCATGACCGTTGGAGACGGTAGGCAAAAAGCCGGGCGGCGGCGACCAGCGGGAAGGGTGCGCCAAGCACCCCTAGGGGCGGCCGCACCCTGGCGGCGCCGTTCGGGGCCCGCTTCGCCAACGGCTCCTAGCCGTTGTGTGAGGCAGCCCTCGGCCATGCGCTTCGGCTATAAATAGCTGAAAGCATCGGTGTGAGCTCCCACCCCTCATTTTCACTCTCTCTCGCTCTCACACTCTCTCCCGCTTGTTCTACACTCCATTTTCTCCACCAAAAACATTGTGCCGAGCAAGATTGCGGGTGTGAAAGTTCATACTTTCAACTAACCCTTGCACACCGAAGTCTCGCTCAAACTTTTTGCGGCGACCATGAAGAAAGCCGGGAAGATCTTCGGCCGGGTTGAGGCGTCGTCAAGATAAAGCTCACGACATACAAGCTCAAGCTCCGCCCTCAACTTCGACAACCTCGAAGACTCTCCCATGCAAGAAGATGCTGCACCTGTCGGGGAGGAAGAAGCCCAAGCTCCCAGACAATCGACGGCCGACGCGCCTGCACCTCGATCTTCGGGAAGGACGGGAGATGCAAGCATATCTCCTACTCAAGGATCGTGTGTTCCAACACACGCCGAATCGACCCCCGACCTCCTCGAGCACACAGGCAGTATGGACAATGAACTTCTTATCCTTTGGAGAGCGGTTGGGTGGCGGGACATTCCCCTCTCGAGGAGGAAGGTTCTCGCCTCCTAACAATTCAGTTTCTATGCACACTAGTAGAGGATCAGCTAGGAATTTCTTTCCGCCTCTTTGGTACACTTTATCACGTTACATGGGTGGACCTAGCTCGTTACTGGGGTTTTCATTGTAGATGTGCATTAAACTTAGATGCTGCTCTCCCTGGCTTCGTCAGAAACCACTTTTGGGAGGAGATATCCGGTGTACATGAGGTCGGTGCTTTCAAACCTCCCCACTCACAGATCCAGCACCCATCACTTAGATTTATCCACCGCTGGATCTCGTTGACTTTACTTCCTAGACATGGGGTTAGATGGGTGAATGAGGTTGAATTGAAATTACTCTATGCTGTTGTTCACAAGGTTAAGGTAGCTCCAGTGGTAGAAATGTGCAGGAACATGTTACATATTATCACAAAAGTTGTTGTTCTGTCACTTGCACATCTCTCATCACACGCCTCGCTTCTGCGATTGGGGCTTTGGAAAATCAACAAATAGAGTACATTTCTACACCCAGAGATTATTGGACTGTTTCTTGCGGCTAGTGCGGGGGCATAATTAAAAAGTTTTACCATCTCGCGAGCTTGGTCATCTTTTTCTGGCTATGCAACTATAGTTCGGTTACCTAACCCGGACTTACAGTTGTATAAAAGCCAGGCACTAACATTTGAGCTCGAGACTACTGAAAGCTTGCGCAGGAAAGATACCCCATCCAGTTCTTCACGCAGTGTTAGGAGACCAGAGGTCGGATCCTCCTCCCACGGGCCCTACTTCACGTCCACGGCATTAGTCACGGCCTACACCGGTGTTCCAAGCGGCATGGCCTCACCCTATGGGGACCCCTGGGGTAATACCCTGGTATGATCCTAGGTGGGAGTCGCCGCCTCGGACACCGGCACCATCGAGTGGCTGAAGGAGATACAAAGCAGCATGGAGGGCCAACGGATATGACTTGGATGATGCGGCTCGACGATATGCCACCACCCCGGTCCGGCCTGAGGCAGCCACCACAAGGGGTGGAGGCTATCGGAATCCGATTCGCGGCACCTCGGCGTCCGCACTAGGAACATTGAGCATACGCTCAATTCCCATGTGCAAAATACCGCATAATGGCGGCGGGGATTTGGGAGCAAAGAGAGTCGGCGAGATGGACCCAATTGGAGTCCAACATGGCTACCCACCATGCACGCAAGGAAGCATGCGGAGGTACCAAGGCTTCGATCCCGATCGTAGGCCTCCGTGATAGCTTGGGGAGGACCCCCACGGTATCATTGCATTGCATATTTAATTCCATCAAATTTAATTTTATTTTAGCATGTTTACATTTCAGCAATATTGCATCGAGAAAAAAAAAACTAAAACTAAAACTAAAAAAAAAAAAAAAAATAGAATAAGTAGCTCTTCTTTGTGCCTTAATGCTTATATATATGAGCTATAAAAATGTTTAGTCTTAGTCCCTTGTTAAAATGATGAATAGTTGCTCTATCTTATGCATTGCACATTGCCTAGTTTATAATTCGAATTTCTCTAAAGTTTGGGTTTAGTGGCTAATTCTAAAACTTATCCCTGAAAAACCTGATTCATATGGGTTGCATATGCTCTATCTAGTCTAAGTTGTTGCCAAATATGATATGGTACAAATGGATTTGCTATGACTTCATCCAAAAGAGAAACTTGACATCCGGGGAATCTATTATGCTTTTAAAAAAGAGAAATGTTTTTGGGCTATGCTAAAAAAAAAAATGAGATGAAAAATGGACAAGTGTCCGAGGGCGAGTAGAGCCCACATCTCTAAAAAAAGAGAAAGAAAAAAAAAAAAGAAAAGAGAGGAAATAAAAGGCAAAAGCCTAGGGCGAGCGAGCCCACCTCTCCAAAAAAAATATATAGCAATAAAGCCCATGCTTTCTCGAAAAAAAATAAATATTATCTAAATAAAACCCGGGATAAAAAGTTGATCAAAAGTATGAATGATAAGCACCTCTGTTATAACCAATCTATCTCGCAACCGCCCAAGGCTTTGAGAAAAGCCGGAAAGCCCCGCTACGATGAAAGGTAATAAAGGGTGAAAAAAAGATGTGCCATTTTATTCAAACTTTGGTAGAAAATCTTATTATAACCCCGGCACCTGTAAAACGTAATCGGCATAGTAGCAACTCCTGATCAACAACCAAGTACTTATCTCTTTTGCTCGAGGACGCCGCAAAGGGTAAGCTTGGGGGAGTTTGTTGACAAGAACCAACGCTATATTTTTCCGTCAACTTACTACCATAAAGGGAGTAAAATTAAACCTTTTATACTCATATACATTTATCACTAATAAATTCCACTTGTAGTGTCTTGTATTTTATTTTGCGATTTAAAATAAAAAGCAAGTGGAAAAATCGACCAAAATACGCCTTCGGGAAAGCGCATTATTGCAAAAATCAAGCCCAAGAGCAAATCGACCCAAAACATCAAATCGGGGCGAGCACAACCCGGCCCACAACTTTTCAGGGCGAAAAGACGACACCCCACCGAGGCCCGGGCCAGGCCGAGCCCGGGGTGCGCCGCGCGCACCACCCAGTGCGGCCGCACCCCCCCGAGGCGGTTTCGCCCAACCTCGAGGAGGCGGTTCGTGCACCTTCCAAACGGGATTCCCGCCTGCGCGAAGGTCGGTTTGCGCATACAAGGAAGGTTTACTGTGTCGGTTTTGGTGTAAAATAGCACTTAGGCCCCTCCTCCAAGTGTATAAATAGACCCCCTCTCTCCCTCTCTCAACACACACCATTTGGAGTCCGAAGAAACCAAAGAAATTCTCTCTCTCTACCACCTCTACCTCTCTCTCTTCTTCTACTTCTTCTTTCTTCTTCTTTATTCTTTCTTAGTTAACACTTGGAGTAGAAGAGCTACAAGGAGGGCTTGTCTCCTAGAAGAAAGTGCTTTGGTAATACATCTACTCTATGGAGCATTCTTCTATTTGCAAGTCTTATATCTATATTCTTGGCCTAACTTATGAACTAGAGTATAGTTTTGTTCATGTTCTTGTGTTGGTATATGAACTAGTATATAGTTTACATATCATAATCTTGACATGTTCATTACATTTCTTTACTGATCATCATATGCCTAACTTGATTAGAGGTGGGATAACGGTTCGTTGTTCCTTCGGGTTTTGCTCTTGTTCTAGTCCGTCCATTCGACGGTGAGGATCCTGGGGACAAGAGTAGTGCTCTAATACGCGGGCATGGTGCCGGGTATTATGACACCTGCGAATATGAGTGCATACCACGGTTGAGGGGGGGTAGGCGGCTTGGTCGTGACAAGCCTTGACCGTCCCCTTGAAATCCCCCACGTTCGCCTGCTTTGTAGGAGTTCGTAAATGCTTCTATTGGGCCGTATGGCACCCGAGAGTCTCCTCGTTATCCTAGACCTAACCACGCTTAGATCGGTTGCATATGATCCTAACTATTCATTTGTATGGCCATGACTAGATACATTAGTACTACTCCATTAGGTTATTCATTTATTCATTTATTCTTTATCTATTTTCTTTATCCTTTTTGCTGGTGGATTCTCAAGTGTGTGTCACACTATCTATAAACCGTATTGCTTACCCCTGTTATGAACATTTTGGTCTAAGCAAACACATGTTCCTCTATTCGGATGCCATGCTAATTTATTAATCACATGGCTTCCTTTGGGAAAATATAAATAACGATACCTGAATACTTCGGGGTGAAATGCTACAACGATAGATCCGTGCGCTTGCGGATGAATATCTACAATGACAAGATCTATCCCGTTGGACAGTTCCTTTCGGATCATCGACATGATGGTTTACTTGGGAATGTCGGCCCGTGCATTTCTGGCGCTTTTATTGGGATGGGTTTTATACCTATTTCCTTTGATTGCGTTAAGAAATGCCAACAATATGCTTTCATCGCATACTAAGTGGTGTACTCGAGTGAGTATACTTCTGCTATGCTACACTACACCTTTGCGGGGACAAGGCATGTAATGTCCCCACTTGGACCCACTTATAACTGGCAACTCTCTAAGAATCAAGACTGCAGTCATAGACCAACACAAGTCTTTTCTATGCACTTTGTCCTCACTCATGCTCACCCAAATTTCTCCATGGCAAGCATGATTAACTTTAGAATTATTTGGTTTGAGCTTCCAAAAAGAAGTTGCAACCGTGGGGGGCTATATGGCTCGGCTTTAGTCGGTTAAAGGACCTTCGTATCTTGTTAGGGTTCCCGAAAGGCGCAAGAGGGGCTACAATTGGTTTGATCCTGGCCTGCCATTGGGGGTGCACCTTGGTTTAATGGTATTTTGTTAGTCACACCTTGGAGGGAGGATCCTACCAGTCCATATAGGGAATCCTTGGCGGCCTTAACAGTTTAGAAAAACCTTTGAAAGGCTTCATAGTGGTTTCTTGTGTTTGGGCCTAATTAACCCATGCATTTGGAAAGCACGACTCACAGTGAAAGTGTACACCTCTGCGCAGAGTATAAACTGTTATAACAGCCATGCTGTCACGCCCCACTTTTAATGGGTCGTTAATCACACGTGTTTGCGCCAGGATCACGCCACAAACACGTCTGTTAGTAACAGTTAATGGTAAACAAAATTAATAATAAACCGAGCTGTAGAAATATAGGAGAGATAGGGGCTTACAGTGGCGACGAAGGGTCACCAAGTCGGGTTGCAATATCAGAGTTGGCTAACCGAGAAGCGGTGGATTAACTATGACACTGCCCCGCACTCCACAGGCAGACTTGTGCACGGATGAAATCTGGGCTTCAACGTCCTTCTCCTAAGCAAACACCATCTCGAACTCCTACGATACGCTATCCTCTACCTTGTCGTCGATCTTACCTTCACATGTGCCGATGTCTGTAAAAATAGTGGGGTGAGTACAGACGTACTCAGCAAGTCCCAACCAGAGGGTTGTAATTATTAAGGGTTTGGGCCCTAGCAGAGTCTCTAAAACTGCTCTCGCTAGTTCCCGGTTATCTCATGTCATCACTGCTGTCATGACACCACAGGTTAGTTATCATCAAGGTGTATATCTAATCATAGATGTTCGGCCTAGCACTTACCCATTCCAAGGACGTGGCTATTCGAATAGATTTAAATAACTCTGCAGAGGTGTACAAATTTCCCCACACGATAGGCGTTGTCTTCACCATCATGACTTGGCTTAGACAGGCCTAACGAGATCCGTACCCGCTTGGGTGCTACCCTAGGTATATTGGTATAATCCTCACCACGACTTCTCAGGGGTTGGAAGGATAACACGTCACCCTAAGATGACGCATCACCCTAGACAATATGGTGATACCAAATCACCCGCGGCTTTACAGGTAATACCTTATTACCCAACCTATACTGTCAACACCACAGTCAATCATAAATCATCAATATGTGCCTCTAGCACTGCGCCACTGCGCCCAAACACTTACGTGGAAGATCACTCAACATCCACGCCAACCGGACTATGGGGCCACTCTCCCCATGTCTGCTCCTAATAGGTCGTTTGCCTAAACGGCCACTTTGGCTCTAATTATACCTCAACCCAACGGGGTGTGGAATCAAGCCGTCCCATATCGGCGTGTGGATGTACGTAATATTATACTAGGTAGAAGGTCTATGAACCGGTCCTTAGGGGAGGCGAGTATCTCTCCGCAGGAACCCCTCGCGGCGATTCCCGACGTGGTATTTAGGCTCTACCAGACTACCACTACCCACCTCTTTTGTTGGTTAAGGTTCATTAGGCATTCTCATGTTTCTCTTGAATACATCGTATGAGCGTAGAAAACGTGGATGATTACGTCATCCGGCTTAGCTCCATAGCTACGTTATCAGGCTCACACCACTATTTACTAATCCGATTTATCATTATCATCATCATTATATCATCATATTAAGGTCATGATTAAGGGGGGTAAGGACTTGCCTAGGAGGTTCTTATGAATTGGCACGGCGTCGAACGTTCCTAGCTCGCTTCGGACGGGAAGCTTCTAATCGATCGTCGAATCTACTTGCGACTGGCGATAAACCTAGCTTGAGCTATAACATATAAAACAAACATAGAACATTATGGTGGCAATGGGTTAGATGCATAGAGCGAGATTTTATATGAATTATGGAAGTCGTTTCACGTGAAACGGAGTTCATATGCATGAGATATGCATTTTATAATATTAATCCCTAATTAAATCATCGGGGTAATATTATAATATAATTTTATCATGTATGAAAAATGGAACTAATTACATGATAAAATTATATAAATCAAATAATGAATTTACAAATTTTCTGGGATTTTTTCTGACACTGGAAAGTATACTTATAAGCTCTTGTGTACAAATATCGGGTGCTTGTAGCAATTTACAATAGTGTACACAGGACTGTATCCATACACGTGGGCGCCACGTGGGTCCAGCTGGATGCCACGGTGGCTGCCACGTGGGCGCCACGTGTATTACGCCGTTGCCCTGACGGGGTTGACGGTGGAGGACGGAATGCCGACGTGTCCCCTCATCATTGGTCGTCACCTTGACGACGTCATATACAGGGACGGCGGTGTCGACATCCACCGTCGTTTGCCTCCGAGCGGCGGTGCTTCACCGGAGTCTCGCCGGAGTTGGGCTCCCCTTTGCCGAGGCTCGCCGCGGGAGGTCCGTTCGACTCCCCTCGTCGTCCTGGTCCTGTTGGAGCTGATCAGGGCGGCGAGAGGCTTCGTCTTCCACGATGGCGGCGTGGCCGGGCGGCTCCCGGCGAGCGTCGCTCGGTGGCTCAGCTACACAGAGAGGGAAAAGCTGCACCAGCTATATGAATCGAAAGGGTAGGCTATAGAGATGCTCCTCGGCTTACCAATTTGCTCCGGCGGCGATCACGACGACTGCGGCGACCCAAGCTTTACCGGCGGCGGCGGAACTCTCAGATTTGGGGAAACTCGCATGGCGCGATGAGGAGAGGGGGAGGAAGGGAGTAGAGGGAAGCACCGTGCGTTCCAGATCACGGCGAACCTCTTGAGGTATGGGGCGAGTTCGATCGAGAGCCCGAGGGGGCCTATTTATAGGGTGCCGCGGGAAGGGTCGCCGGGCGGATATCTTCTGCGCCCGTGATCTTTTCCGACGATTTCACCGGGTGCGTGGACCTCCAGCTGAGTCGCGTTGGCTTCCGTCGCGTGTGCCTCGTGATGATCGGGCTCGCCGTCGTCGGTCCGTCGTCCACGATGCGCGTTATCGTCGCCATGGCGGCGGGGCTCTCGCCAAGGTCGGCGGCGCTGCTGTGCCGGTTGACGGGGCCTTTGTGCGCATGGTGCTTTTTGACAGTATCTCGGCCGGCGTGTGCCTTTGTCTTCGTCAATAGCGCCGGCTAGGCTAGCCTCCTCGTCCGGGCTCGCCGACTTCCCCTGTGCGGCGGCCGGCAACTCACAGGCGGATTCGTCCTCGCCTCTGTTCCCGTCGACCATGGCGCAGGGCAGGGCAGCTATGCGATGCGACGCCTCGGCGAGGGCTCCACGCCTCCACTGTGCGCAGGTCTTCGTGTCCTGGCAACGCGGGGCCAAGGTGGCCGTGCACGGCGTCGCGACACGGACGGAGGAGGAAGATGAAGAAGGTGGCGGGGTCCGGCTGTCGGCGAGAGGAAGAAGGAGAGCTGGGCTGGCCTGCTACGTATTTCTGGCTCGATGGGCCTCGCGTCTTTGGGCTTGGCCGTCTGGCTTGGCCATGGGCCGCCCATGCGGCGTGCGGAAAGGGAGAGGAGGGAGAGGTTAGCCAAGGGCCGGAGATCGAATTGAGCCCACGAGTTCTTCCCTTTTCTTTTCCCTTTTCTTTTCCTTTCTTAGTTCTCTCTCCATTTCCTCTCTAAATCCATGTGTGTGACATATATTTATGTTATAATACTTTGTTATAAATATTTATACAGGTACCTGTATATTCTCATGACTTTTATCTTTGAGAATATTCATTCCATGGCACTCATATAAATATTCATGTATATGTATATATATATGTGCACACTCACATTTCCCCAATTTTATCATTTCATGTGTAGCTTATGTTATAAATATTTGTATAAGCACATTTGGATTCCCATGACTATTATAGTAGAGAATATTTTTCATTGTGCTTAAAAATATTCATATATATATATATATTTAGTACACACGTGTTTCGGTATTTCATTTCCCAGAGAAACTTGTATCTCATTACTCATGCATTATTTTCCATAAATCAAATCTAGAACTTACCTCGCATCTTTTGCGACCATGAAGCTCGACAAGCAACAAAACGAAGAAACCTAATATTCTAGACGGTGACATGCGTGTTTTTCGAAAACAGGGGTTTCGGTTCGGCGGAAAATAAATCAAGTTTTAGTTGTAATTATAAAAAGTTCAAATTTTTAGTGAATTTTGAAATGATGCAAAAACACGGGTGTTACACATGCTCACGGTCATGAGCGGCCCGAAAAACACAAGGAATAGTGGTTCACTGGATGATGTTGACACATGGATTTAAGATGATGATGGATCGGACCGGAGGATGACGTTGATGATGGTGATGGAGACTTATGACAGATGTTGGTTTCAATTATGATATGGGAATATATGGGGCTTAAGCACAACTATTTGCTTAATTGATGTTAAAATTTGACTTACTAAAATGCTTACCGCAGCTTAAACTAGTGTCTAACTTTTTTTTTGAGCCTCATAACTCCATGTTATATTTGTTGAGTTCGACATGGACTCACCCTTGCAATTTCACACTCAAACCAGGAGGGTTGCAAGATTACTTGAGTTTTGAAGGAGTCGGGCTTGTGATCAACCGGTCGGTTTGTCCCTATGGCGAGGAGGCTTCATCCCAAGATCGGAGTGTCTTTCCGTTGTTCGCTTTTGAGGTTATCTTCTTGTATTAAGTTTGTTATATATTAAGCATTGTGTTGTGATAATTCCATTAATTGTAACTATGTGTGAGATTTGACTTCCTGGGCTCACATATAGTGTGTATCTGGTTTTATTCTTAAAACGGGGTATGATAGTTCTCCAATCCACTCCGGCAGCACAGTCAGTGCGCCACATAGTCCCAAGTTGAGTAGTTCAAGGGAGGTGAGATGCTGAATCATGTCAGGCAGCTCCTTCATATTGTCACAACGACAAACATCCAATATGGTAAGGCTCAAAAGCTGCTTTGCCGATTGTGGGAGGCTGTCAATCAGTGGGTTCACTAAGACATGCAGTGATTGCAAGGAACACAATTCGCCAAGCCACTCAGGAAGCATGCCAAGGCTCCGACATTCATGTATCCACAACACCCTTAGGGAGGTGAGATTTCGAATATTATCAGGTAATTGTTTCAAGTCATTGCAGCATTCAATATGCAAGGTTTCCAGTTCAGTGTAGTTCTGCAGGAGTCCCCAGCTTGATGATGATCCCATCATTTTTCTAAGTATTAGTTTCCTGAGGCGAGGCGCTGCAGACTGCACATTGCAGGATGATGAAGATTCATCGGCTGATGGAGTTAGTGGATGAAAGAAGCTACATGGGGATAGCAGCTGTTCATTGCTTTCTTCAAAAGACAATGTCACCAATGATGGTGGAAAGTAGGGCTTCACATTCACTTTCGGGCAGCCTGTAATGCATAGTTCAGACAGGACAGGAAAACAGTATTGCGCTTCTGATTCTTCCCCCTGAATTTCAAAAGTGCTTGACATGGTCCAGAGCTCCTCTAAGTTGGACATTTTGACCAGAGAGAGGGACTCTAGCAAAGGAAACTCTAGAAGTCCTTGTATGTACATCAAGTTAGGAAATTCTTGTAATGTCATTCTTGTTAGAGAAAGGAACTGACATAAACTGCCCTGCTTCAACACTATAGGAGCACAGAAGAAAGAATTATTTAGCTTCATCATCCAACATGGCAACATGAAACCTCTGTAACCACAAATTTTCAAGTTCTTAATTTGTGAAGGTGGTTCAAGAGCATTAAGCACAGCCTGATCTTGTTCCACATCTGATACTATCACTTCTTCTTCGGTTTGACTTGAAGACCAGGTCAACTCCAAACTCCATATATTCTTCCGCTTCAACATGGCCTTTTCTGCCTCACTTGGATCCTTCAGGTATTTATGATTGGTAATTTCCATAGTCCACTTATCATATCAAGATTTTCAAGTTATGAGATTCTTGCATCATCTCCGCCACGCCCAACAGCAAAGGGGCCCAAGTGTCTTAACTGAGTCAGCTTACCAAATCCTGATGGCATGCATTGTAGTTTCCCACAACCCTCTACATTTAAAACTGTAAGATTTTTTGAGTTAGATATACCTTTAGGCAATTCCACTAGCTCCTTGCAGTTTTGAAGGTATATACATTCTAGAATACCAATGGATGTAACAACGCGGATTTTCCAGAACGGTATGCGCGCGTCTCCTTTATCATGCGGCTGCATTTTCGTCAAGATTTGTGCCTGTCAAACACCCATCTTCACCTTTCTCATTCCCGCATTACTGCTTTTCCATTCCTTTGTTGCTACATCTTCATTTCATTCCCAACCTTCCTTTCCCGCCGCCTTCTCATCCCGCTATCTCTCCCCCCTCTCTCTTGAAGACGCTCTCGCCGCCGCCGCCGCCGCCACCGATCTCCCAAGTCGTCTTCTACCTCTGCTCCCCTCTCCCCTCTCCCTGTCTTCTCTCTAGCTCCTCTCTCCTCTCTCCGTCTCATGCACTTTTCTCTATCTCTCTATGCTCATATCTCTTCCCGCACCTTCCATCTTTCCCTCACTCTCTCTCTCTCTCTCTCTCTCTCTCTCTCTCTCTCTTCTCTACCGCAGCTTTCATCTCTCCCTCGCTATCCCTCTCCTCTCTCTCTATCCAAATCACCTCTTTCTCAGATCCGCTTGTTTGAAGGGTGGATCTATCTAGTTCGATTTTTTTGGATTCTGCAGTATCTGTTCTTTGTTGTTTGTTCGTCGTTTCTGAGCTCATTCAACTGCAGGATTGTTTTGATTAAATGTGCTGGTACACGGTTGATTTTCACTCTTCTTGATTAAATTCACTCATAGATCTATTAGTACTTCATGATTTATTTATTTCTAGGTCAATTACATGATAGATCCTTTTCATTGTTGTTGTTGCTTTTTCTAACAATGAATACATTGTGCCTTGCAATTTGTTCGTCATTTCTCAGCTCACTCACCACCCTCAGTTTTTGTTTGCTCTACTGTGCCACGGTCCATTTGTATTTTTTTATTTGACTCTGTCCCACTCTGTAGATATAGATATTAATTAATACTCTGCTTTTTTTTCTCTGTTAGATTAAATGATTCATCTAGTTATCAAGTACGAATAGTTCTAGATTATTTGACTTTTTATGAAACTGTATGTCATCGTTTATGGATCGGGTTTTAAGTGTTCTTTATGAAACTCCTCCATCCACCAGATGATTGGTTCTTTTTTTAGTTGTTCTACTAGCTATCAAGTATGAAGTAGTAATGTTTTTGGATGTTTCTTTTGGATCTGACAGATCTGCAAATAAATGGTATTTTTTTACCTGCTAGTATGCATCCTGCTAATCCTTGTTCAACGTCTTAGTAAAACCTTCATTTAAAAGTAGTGTTTTAGATGAAACATATGCTCTTTTCTCTTTATACACACAACCGTGTCAGCTTATGTTAGTTTTAACATGTTAATTTTGTTTCTAGGTACCATCAGTCTTAGGTGACTATTATAGCATTATCCCTTAGAATATTGTTGGCTCACCCCTATAATAGTTTTATCCCTCAAGGTGACTATTATAGCATTATCACAAATTTTCTTGTCAATGGCAGTCTTGCACTACCGGAAACGGCACCTTGGCCGTGTGCCAGGGCCTAAGCCGAGTGTCATATATCGGGCACTCGGCTTAGAGGCTCTAAGCCGAGTGCCTACGCAACTCGACACACGGACAAAATCAACACTTCGGCTTAGCTACGATAAGCCGAAGTGCTAAAACCGGGGCACTCGGCTTAGGCACAACACTCAGCTTAGAGGTTAGCTAAGCCAAGTGTCAAAGCCGGAAACACTCGGCTTAGGCACAACACTCGGCTTAGAGGCAAGATAAGCCAAGTGCCTAACGCCGCCACTCGCCAACGGGAGTTTCAACCGTGCGCCCGCGACGCCGCGGCCCTCCCGTCACTTCTAAGCCGAGTGCCAAAAATATGGCACTCGGCTAAGAGTGCGACACCCGGCTTATTTTTCATTTTGCCGAGTCCGGAAAAAAAACACTCGTCTTAGAGGGTCTAAGCCGAGTGCCCCCAATGTTTGAGGGTCTAAGCCGAGTACTCTTCTTTTTTTCCAAATGCCTTCAAACTTTTTCTCCTCAGCATATATCACATTTCCTACCCCCTAACAAAGTTTGGTGCTTTTTTCAATTTATTTACTATATATAACTAATTAATTGCATTTCAAACAATATCTTTTATCGGGTGAGATTTGAACCACAGGTCATTCAAATATTTGGAAAAATTGAGTGTAAAATTGATATTGATGTTAGTTAACCTAATTTAAGTCCCAAGAGATTATATGATTACGGTTGTCACTGATCTCGTTTGAGAAACACGACACGAAGCGTGTGGGTGAACGGTTTTTAAATTGTATAAAAAGAAAACGAAGTTGAGAAATCACGAAATTCGGTGAGTTGTCGTCATATGATATGTGGAAGTTGTGGAAAAAAAATTAAGAAGGTTTAGAGCAAGTCGTGACGAACATCATTTGAAAGCTGGAACATCTCCTTAGAAGTTTCGAGTTAGTGAGAGTGATCTCCCGTGTGTTGGATATATTGGGATTGTCAAATTGTCATTTGACTTTAAAACTTTTTCTATAGCCACAAGATATTAAATATAGTTGCAAGTCAAAATTTATTGATTTTTTGGATCCGTTTGGTAATTTTTATTTGTTTGTTGTGTTTTTTATTTTCTTTTCAATACTAAGCCGAGTGCCAAAGGTGTCAGCACTCGGCTTACAAATGGCACCATTTTTGGCGCTTTGTTTTTCATTTTTCGCGATTCTTTTTTTGGTTTTTGGCGCTGGCGCGCTGGGGAAATCTTTTGGCTACAATTGTAAGCCGAGTGCCAGGCAGGATGGCACTCGGCTTAGAAACTGTTTTTTTAAAAAAAAGTCTAAACCGAGTGTCCTAGAGGCCGGCACTCGGCTTAGATTAATGCCAGTTTTTTTAAATTTTCTCTAATCTAAGCCGAGTGCCTAGATCTTGGCACTCGGTTTAGAGTTATTTTTACCTGAAAACCAACTCATCTCAGCTCTCACTCTCTCACTCATGCAGTCAGTCTCTAGCTGCTCACTCTCTCTCACTCTTATCTCCTCGCACTCTCGCCGCCGCCGCATTTCCACCGCCGCAAGCCCGCCGTCGCCGCCTCCCCGCAAAGCCCGCCGTCGCTGCCTCCCGCAAGCCCGCCGCCGCCGTCTCCCGCGAAGCCGGCCGCCCCCGCCCGCGGATCTCGCCGCCGCAAATTTCACCACCCGCGCCCCACGACCGCGACTTGGGGTGGCCGGGGCCGCTATGCGGGGGCACGGGCCGCCGACCGCCGACCGGGCCAGGGCCTTGGCGCGTGTGGCTGTGCGCCGGCGCGTCCTCGTCGGGGGGCCCTCGCCGCACCGGGATCTTGGCGGGGGCGGCCGGCTTGGCAGGGTGCCGCCGACCGCCGGAGGAGGAGGACCGTCGCCCGCACCGACCCCTCACGCCGGCGATTTCTATAAGGGCCGCGCCCGCCCACGAGGTAAGGAAAATTACCTCACCATATTAGGCATGATTCGTTTATGTACATAACTGATTTTAGAGTACGACCAATGCATGCTGAAAATTTAAAAAAAACACAAAACATTTGATTTTGAAGATAAAAAAAATTATGATCGGGTGAGGGCCGATCGCCTTCCTCACCACCGCAAAAATAATTATGATTGGGTGAGGATCTATCTAGTCGCGGCATTTTTCGCGCAAAAAAATCGCGCGCTACGCCGCTGTCGGGATTCGAACCCGCGACCTCGGGTTTGCGCGTGACCCTCCACACCACTAAGCTACACACTTGTATGTGTCCATATCCCATTCCATTCGTCCACACATATTATACAAATCCAAGTGTAAATTGACTATTTGAGGCCCTAAATGGATTCCGCATCCACACAGATTACCAAGGATGTGAATATGAATGTCAAGGAGTATAAGCTTGTTACCTTTTTATGCAGGGAAGGACGTGTTGTAGCCGATCGTCTTCCTCGCCACCGCTATCCTGACTCCACCTGCCCCTAAGGTATATCTACTCTTTCCATCTCATGTTCTAGTATCATGTAACCTGGTTAGGCGTCTCCCGTTCGAAAGAGGTACAGTTGTAGGTATGCGGATCTCTCGCATATGTATAACCGTATCTCTTTCAATCGCCCACGCTTTTGATTGCCCGTGCATGCATAGAAGGTGTTAGTTTCCATGGTCTGATTAGATCTGAGACAGAGTTTCGGCATCACCTACCTAGTGTTCTTCGGATACACAACCTCCCTTTCGGGACGTGTATTTGGAGAACAAACGGGAGGTGTTTGCCGAAATTTATCTCGCATCAAATCGTAATTCATGGAAACTAACACATTCTATGCATCCACGAAAGTGGGATTAGGACCTATCTTCACCTATTAGATAGAAAGGTCGTACTATAGGTAGTAGGGTGTACAAGTAGAGATGCAATGGAGTATTATATTACTCATGTGGAGTATATGGTAAAGGATGGATGACCGTCGGTGGATGTACGAGGGCTGGAATGCTTATGGAGCCTGGAGCGCGGAATGGTTGATGAACACCAATGCTTTCTTGGAAGCAGCATTCCAGGGGGCTAACGCGGATGCTATAGTTTGGTGTCCCTCAGAAGCGTGTGTATGAACAGGCGTAAACAAGAAAAGTTGCAAATGGGCAAACACCTTGGCAAGAATGGATTTATGCCAAACTATACATGGTGGACCCACCATGGTGAAGGACGTAGGAGAGACGAGGTTGTGAGACAACGCATCGAGGATCTCGACGCAAAAGGTGGGGTAGCGGAAATGGTGGATGACTTTCATGAAGCAAACTTTGGTGGAGGACGTACGGAAGAGGGTGGAGACCAGGAAGAGGCAACTACTAAGGCGTATTACGACACGTTGTCGGCGGCACGTAAAACCACTTCACCGCAATACTGAAGGTCTCTCAACTAGATGCCATTAGACGCCTTATAGCCTTGAAGTCCCAGTGCCACTTCAGTCGAGACTCCTTTGAGAGAATGCTCGTAGTTGTTGGTAGTTTGCTTCCAGAAGGTCATGTCCTTCCACAGAACATGCACGAGTCACGAAAACTCCTAAATGTGTTCAAGATGCCATATGAGCAGATACATGCTTGTAAGAATGGTTGCGTCTTATTTAGGAAGGAACATGAGGATGCTACGCACTGTCCAAAGTGCAAATTCTCTAGGTACCTGGAGCAGGACTTGGGTGATGGCCGAAGAGGCGCATCAAAATCCCCAGTCAGAATGTCCTACGACACCTACCGTTCATACCTAGGATCCAACGACTATACATGACCGAGGAGTCCGCGAGGCGCGGATGACATGGCACAAAAACCGGACATCGATACAATCCGGACAAGATGGTACATCCTTCGGAAGGTGAAGCATGGCAACATTTTGATAACATTCATCGTGACAAAGCTCTGGAGGCTCGTAATGTAAGTGTAGCGATGGCAACGGATGGGCAACTTGGAAATGCAAGTGGTAAGACCACAAAGACCTTGAGTCGTATAGAGTGGTGCACTATCATGCTCTACATACTGACCAACCTCACAGAAACGACGCCCTACATGGTGTAAGTCACTATTTCTCATCGTACTTGTTATCGAAGTACTCACTATTCTCCATCCAACGCCCTTCTTCACTCAAACCTCACGGGGAATTTACTCAACAATTACGGAAAAGAGGAGGGCGCCCAAACGAAAAACAATTGGACACCCTTCTTTAACGAGTGTGGGCAATGGAAAACCTGATTTCATTTCTTGGTTCAAACGGAAGGTACGCTCTATTTTCTTGCACGTACTTTTAGTTTCACATTCTCAACCTGCTTTAAATGGGCTGCGAATGCTATAACATTTCGAGGGCGGGACGATGACAAAGATGGACCCAAAGCCGAGACAGTTTCCCGTGGGTCGTGAGTTTAGGGTACAATCATTTACTGGTTATGATGTCAATGGATATCGATTCCACACAATAACCCACGAGGAGAGTCGACCCAATCGAAGAACCACAAACACTTGGAGTTTTCACGCCCGGCCTTGATGGGGACGAATATTATGGAAGAGTTGAAGAAATATACGAACTCACATTTCAGGGCCGCCAACCTCTTAATCCTGTCGTTTTTAAGTGCCATTAGTTTGATCCTGAAGAAGTAAGAAAAGACCACAAAAACTTGGGATAGTCGAAATTCGTCCTGGATTCCAACTACCTAGGAGATGATGTGTATGTTATATCTCAACAAAGCCACCCAAGTTTATTATCTCCCATGGGCATGCCAAAAGATGAGTGTCCGAAGGGTTGGGAGGTTGTGACCAAGGTATTACCACACGGTAAACTACCTATCCCAAACAATGAAGATTACAACTTTGACCCAAGAACATATGAGGGAGAGTTCTTTCAAGAAGAGGGGCTACAAGGAAGCTTTGTGATAGACATATCCGATCCAAAGAGAAAATGCAAGTGGACAATGAAAGGGTTGAAGATGAGGATGAGGGAGATGAGGTTGTAAATGCGAAAGACTTAGAATTACTTCGACAATTGGAATTAGGCAATGTGATCGACGTTGCTCCTGAAGATGATAATGAAATCAACTTGGAAATACACATGTATGGTAGTGATGATCCTTGTGAAGATGACCTAGCTCTGCTTGAGAGGACAATGATGATTATTTCTAATTCATGTAATATTATGTTAACTTTTAAATACATTATGTTCTTTTTGTGATATGTCCTATTTATTTTAAATCTCTTTCTAATCATTGTTTTTTATTATGTTTTTTGCGGGGTTGATCGAAAAGATGCGAGGCGGAGGCGGGATCACAAGAGCTTTTAGGCAGGTCATGTCCAAATACGACCGTGTGAGCGAGTTAGTGGCGGGACGTAGGGCGAGGTCGAGGAGACAACCTGAGGAGGCACGAGGGGGAACGAGGAGGCGGAGGCTCGAGGAGGAGGCGGGAGGAGGCGGAGGCGGGAGGAAGAAGGGTCGTCGAGCTGCTCCACCACCACCGGGAGGAGGAGGAGGACGAGGGGACGAGGAGGAGGAGGAGGGGGAGGAGGAGGAGGAGGAGGGGGGAGGAGGAGGAGGAGGAGGAGGAGGAGGAGGAGGAGAGGGGCCAGCAGGGACGGGGAGGAGGACAGGGGACGACGAGGCGGAGCAGGGGGACCGGAGGTGGACCGGGGGGAGCGGGGGGCCCTCTTCCTCCAGTGCGACAAAACCCTACTCGCGAGGGCACTCGACACTCCCAAAACAAATGATACCTTTAGAGAGACGCCCGATCATTGTCCTTTGGTGGTAAAAAGTAAGTAACAAGCTAGTATTGTTTTCTCATTTCTTATGTTCAAAATATCTCAGAAATACTAATACATTTTCTTGATTATTTGGGCTGGGGTCTCTTCGTTGTGCGGGAGGTGACCACAAACGCCAGCCCTATGGCATTATCGGTGTGCTGTTGAAGGAGCACTTCCCTAGCTTGGTGGACTTTGGTGGAGTTCAGCAGCCGGCCTGGACATTTGAACACTACAAAGTTAAGGCCGATACAACTGATCGGGATGGTCACAATTACGTTAATGTGGCTGAGCGTGTGAGACGTGAGGTGTGGGTAAGTATTCTTCTCACTACATTGCTTTACACATCACATTGTTAAGACGTTCTTCATATTATATCCCGATGTCTCGTTTCTGTAAACATGATTTCTTCAAATGGGAGGATGAGCCTGGGTGCGAGGAGAAGGCAAAGAGAGCAGTTAACAAAGCCTGCTTCAAACTTGTGAAAGACATGCACTATAACGCGCGCGTCCAGGCCGTCAGAGATTACAACAGAGAAGTTTTGTTCAAGAAGATGACTAGAGCCCAAGCAATATTGGAGGAGAATAAGTTGACCAAGCAACAATACATGCATGAAAAGGTAAATATATAGAACTAATACTTAAATAGGCTTTATTTGATCGTCTCTTATGTCACATTTGATGACGTGTAGGTGATTCCGTGGTGGTGCGTGGGAAGGGAATCGTGCTGGTCGCAAATGGTGGACAAGTGGTGCAGCGACGCATTTTGGGAGAAGCACAGGGATGCCCGAGAATGGCGTTTGATGATGCCAGTCCAGCACACCACCAAGGAAACCTTTGTCTCCCAAATTTCTACAAAAAAGATGGGTACGCTCAATCCACTTCGAACTCTAAAAACTCTAAAAGCTCAAGTATGCAAATTTTTATTTATCCAGCTTGTTTTCTTTCGCAATCGGAGTACCATGGTAGCGGTCGTGCTCGAAGTTCGATGCGTGGGCAATGGCCCACACCGCCCAAATAAGAGCCGTCGGCGCTACAACCCGCAGGCCCCGCCCCGAGAGTTACAACAACCCGTCCATACACTCTCGCCTCACCGAGTACACGGGAATGTACAAACAAGTCCATGGGCAAGACAAAGAACCCCTTTGACCATCCCATTGATGGAGAAATCGTCATGAGGTTGGGACAGGGAAGAAGCATGGGCGGTTCTACATCGGCGACGGCCGCAATCGACCACGCAAAGACTAGGAAACTCACGGAGATTCAAGCTACCAGCTAGAGCTTGAGTCCGGAGATACGCACACCAATCGACCGTGGTGTCGACACTACAGGTTACTTCTTTGGCATTCGTTGTCCATTGATTTTTTTCATACCTTAGCTTTGTTTTATAACATGTGGGTGAAATATTGTAGGCCGAAATGGCGGAAGAGAAGAGGAAGGGAGGAGTCGATGCGAGGAATGCAACAATGTGGGAGTACATGCAAGGCTTCATCGCCCGGCCAAAGCTATCTTTGTGCCGCCACCACAGATATTTGGGCCTCCGCCACCAATGGAGCCTGCTGCCGATCGAACGACCGTGAAATTCTACCACTTGAACTCCTAATGTGCATGTGAATATATATGGATGTGAATCCAAATGAAATGTTGGTTTTGATGCACCACGGTGTGTGCATATGGGTATGTGTTGTCGGCCATCGAGTCGTTGTTTCGTTGCGGGTTTGATAGACCTCCCGTACGGGAGATGCTTTGCCGAAATTTCTAACTTTTACCACACTCGGCCGCTTTTTTACAAGTTTTTATAACTATTCTTAAATCCTGTCTCACACAAGATACTTTTCTTTGTGTAGCACCAGTCGGCGGCGTCAAATGACCCACATCCCGGAAGTCGTCAATCGGCACCAGCGGCCGGGAGAGTCTCCGGCTCGGCCAGTTTCCACCTTTCGGGATTGGGCGCCTCCCGGATCCGTGCCGTAGTGGACTTGTGCCCCGAGAGACTCTGGACTTTTTATGTGTGTTGGCTACATTGGTGGACTTGTTTATTTTGTGTTGGACCATGTGAATTGTGATGCACATTTAGTTTACGGATGGCCGTGATGACATACGCTATATTATTGTGATATCTATTAATATATATATATATATATATATATATATATATATATATATGATAAATGTCGACCGTGGATATTTTTATATATATGTGTGGTTCACTATGTAAAAAGGCTAATAACCGCCAGTGAGCCCGGAGACGTCACTAATAACGGCGTCGTGTTGTGGCATCACCGACGCCTTGGGCTGGGGCGACCGTCGCAATAGGTGTCGGATGGTCCCACAAGACCAATACTGCGTCAGTAATAGGAGGTTTTTTCGGGCGGCGTGTTCGTGTGACTCGCGTCGCTTTTGTTAACCCGCACGCGTTTTCCTTTGGGCACGGGGCACGAGGCGCGGCTACGGCGGGCGACGCTTTTTAAAACCGAGTGTCTCACAGAATTCAGCGTACCTCGGACACGCGTTTCATCATATATAAATTCTAGCATGTGTTTCATATGTTTGCGGTGCCTTTTGCAAACCGATAAAGTGATAACAAGACATGTTGGTTAATTTTTCTTTCTTTCTAGTTAATTTTCAACTCCAGCCTTAAAGATTTTAAAGTACTCTAAATCTCTAATAATGCGTCATCTTTAGTTTTCAACAAGTAAATATAGCAAAATCTAGAAGCATCATCAATTAATGTCATGAAATATCTCTTTCCACACACCATTCATCTCACATAGATCGAATGTATGAGTTCTAGAGGTGCCAAGAGCCTTCCTCCACCTTTGCCTTGTGAGGCTTTTCGAGGTTGCTTTGATTGCATACAATTATGACACTTAGAACCTTTGGTAATGGTGAAATCTAGAATTAACTCGCAAGCTCACCAAAATTCACATCTAGAATTAATCGCAAGCTAGATAGATGTGACACCAAACTTCACATGACACAAACGAGAATGCTAAACACTCGAATTATCATTAATTGTGTCACAAATCTGATTCAATCGACTTATTACAAAAATCCGCCAAACTTAGGCAAAACAAACCTCCGCAACCATAGCCTTTGCACCAATAAATTGTCCATGCTTAGACATAACTACTTTGTTGGACACCAACACTACCTTAAACCCATCTCATAAAAGAAGGTAAACTTCGGATCTACTATATGTTTGCGGATATTGGGCCTTTGAGATTTATCGAATTTCTTCATATGATTACAAAGTGATTACATTTGCAAACCGATAACAAGACATGTGGGTTCTACACGGTGCACCACTTGATGGCCGCGATGAAACAAGTTCATTTGGATCGTCACGAGGTAACTTTCGAAGTGCGGCTCCATCTTGTGCCTACCTTTGTTTGGCAATATAGACCATGTGTGCACAAACACTTACGCCTACCTTTCTTTGTATTAGGATTTTGACTTGACGGAGATTCCATCAATTTGGAGGATATTAGAGAGAAGATGGCCAAGTTTCTTATGGAACATGTCATCAGCCCCGAAGGCAGCATTTCGTTTAAGTAAACCGTGAGTTGATTTCCCTTCTTTGCATGACGATCGGTGGATACATGCATGTGAACTGTATTCTTGTTTCCCATGCCGCATGACGATCAAAGCCGGATACATGCATGTGAACTGTGTTTGTGTTGTGAACAATCTGTGGCGCGTGCCGAAGAACCGGGTACATCTGTGTGAACAATATGAGATACACCTGAATTTGCAATGCTGCTGTCGTCTGCCATTTGTTTGTGATCGGACCTGTCCATCTATATTATTTGTGTTTGCCAGTGTCTACCATTTTCAATTTCTACGAATAGTTGAAACGGGTTCGTTATCTATGTACGTAGACCACAACTGGCCGATGCGCGCTTGTAGGTTTCAGACTAAATGTCCGTCGCGAACCGAAGAAACGCGTCAAACGCCGAACGAGCGGCCTGAAAAATACGTAACGGTTCTGCACGACAGAATCAAAACAGTCGTCCGTAAAAGCGACTAAATCCCCGCGACGCGGTAACAAAAGAACGTCTCAGTAGTTGCTAGAAAGGAACGCGCATGAGCTTAATAAAACGCGCGCGTCGTAGCTCGTGTGTTACTTCCCCGACACGTGTTGCGAACAACCGTCTGTAACACGGAACACATTGCGGATGATCGTTTTAAACATGCGACCGTAGGTGCATACGAGTTACGGTCGAACGACCTACGGAAGCGTCTCGTGAACCGGAGTGTAGTTCTGGCCGAGCGACCTAAGCTGCCTCACGTAGCTCTGTAGGCGACACGAACCGCGTGCATCACAGCGCCGCCGTAAATGCGAAGATATCACAATCGGCTATGTTCCACATGGGTCTGTATTTGCACAACGGTTTCTGATTACATATAGTGATCGGGTGTCCGTGAATGGATACCGCTTAGAGGCGCGCGATGCATACAAGCGTTTGTCGTCTTGCTGCGTTAGTGGCACGCATCGCCTTATTGTGTACGCGTTCCGCACATTGGAACCGTTACGGCCGCGATACACGCTTCCGTGCATCACTTTTTGGACGCGTACAATCGACATCGGTGCCGCGGGTCGGTGATGTTTCCAGAGGTACAGTCGCATCTTAGGAAATCATGTCTCGTAGATACCGTAGACCACAGGTCGAGCAAATCCCGGGACACAAACGTTCCACGGCGTGTGTAATAAGGGCTCACTACGACGGGGAAGTTTGAGACGCACGAAATCTCGTCTCAGATAAAGCCCATTGCGAGGCCTTCGTTACGGATACAGTGCAGAAAAGTCGACATTTAGAGACCCTAATGGGCAGTCGCGCACGACTGTAGAAGCCCTCAACGGCCGGCGAGAGACCTTTTTTACATAGTGGTTATAAATAGCTATATATGCGCTGCGAAATTAAAAAAATAAAAAAATTCTAAGCCGAGTGCAATGACCATACCACTTTCGGCATAGGATGCACTCTATGCCGAGTGGTATGGTCATAACACTCGGCTTAGATGGTTAAAAAAACGCTGGAAAATTCTAAGCCGAGTGCCTTGAATGGGACACTCGGCTTAGAATGGATCTAAGCCGAGTGCACATACAAGACACTCGGCTTAGAGCCATTCTAAGCCGAGTGCCCCATGCAAAACACTCGGCTTAGAAATTATAGAAAAATAATTCAAAATTTCTAAGCGTGCCTAGTAAAAGTACTTTCGGTTTAGACCTCCGTTAAAATGTGCCGACATTATCTCCTTTTTGAAAACCGAGTGCGCCGTTGACACCGCCTTAGGTTAAAAAACACACTGGCTTAGGCTAAGCCGAGTGCCCGAAATTTGACACTCGGCTTAGGCCTTCTAAGGCGAGAAAACGTGGCGGGTGTCCTAAGCCGAGTGTAACACTCGGCTTAGCCTAAGCCGAAAGTGTTTTTCGGGGCTTAGACCCTGATTCCGGTAGTGTTGATATGATGTCTTTCCTACTTTTCCACCTGTTTATACACAGCTATAATTAAATATATGATCGGAATAAATTGGAAATCACTATTGCCGCTTGCGATTCAACCATGTATATATACTTATCTAGAATTTGTTTTGAACTATTAAGATGTACCAGATGTGTCATAGGTTTCGGTTTTGACATAATTGGTAATCAATGACACCGTAACTAGATTTCATTCACAGTAGTTGTTAACTATTTGGATTTCCTACAATCTTAATATCAATAACATTTTCAATCAGTATTACATATCTTCTATTTTGTATTGTATTACATGGCAACCAGATTTGGTTTTCATTAATTTCTATTACAATAGCTACTGTTTATACTTCATACCGGAGGGTGCAGAGTTTGCATCCACAAATGCTACAGATATACGGTACTATACGTAGAACTGAAAGTTAACCATATAAGAAATATTACAATAAAGTTACACTAAGTTACTGCCATTGTGGTCTACAATTTGTTAGCATTTTTAACATGTGCCTGATTTTCAAGTGTAATTCAATCAGTAATCAGTGGACATATCAAAGTAAAATTGGCATATATGACTGAAAAGGCTCATAAGAGTTACTCCCTCGGTCTTCCCAAGAAGTCAAATAATCTTAAATTTAAGTAGATATGTTGACTTTATCCCTTTAAAAATTGCTATATTAATGTCATGAATTTTTAGTCTCAGTATGCTTCAATATTTTTTTGGGATTTTCTGCATATATCAATATATGATTTACGCATGTCTTCTCCTCTGCGAGTTAAGGATCACATGTAAGTCATGTGTTTCTTATGAAGAAAGGGTTTTCACTTGTTAACCATTATCAAAAGTTAGTGTTGACACAAAATTGCTCCTGTGTCGCACACACCGACAAGCCGAAACGTTGCTAGCTTCAAACGGTGCCCGAGCGTTGGAATCCGAAGGCGTGTCGATCAATTTATCCTGAAACCCGACAAGGGATGAAATTTTGTTAAATTCACAAGATGGAACGTGTCAGGTGAGACCGGACAGTTCCATATATGCGCCCCTGAAGCCACTTACGGCGACACATAGCTATGAGAAGCTATTTGCCAACAGTTTTATGGAGCATTCAGTAAACTCTTAGTAGAAAGCAAGTGTAAACGCGTAGTTGCCGAATGACTATAAAAAAGAGACATGTTTGAACAAGTCATTCAATCATCTATATAATGACAATTTAAGTGCATGTTATTGATCGAACAAGCATTTAAACCTAGTTGCTTAAAAAGGTAAATCATGATAAAGAAGTTATATAATTGAAACATGCATAGATTCAAATCAACTAGTTTGCCGCCGCGTCTAGCCTTATTAAACCCGTCAAGAATAAACCCTAAACTAGATCGATCTACTGACACAATCTGATCAAGGTTTATACCACTTATCATATTTAAATCAAATCACTACATGGTACAATCAAATTATGAAAAGTTAAAAGCATGAATTCAATCATTAACATCTATGCCAATCATTACTTATTAAAGCGTGACCGTATTCGGTAAGGTTACCAAATCGGGATCCATGAAGAAGGAACAAGCACGTAAACTAACAAACTTGAACTTGCAACATGTAACAATCTTAGATTATGACGAACTCGGCTATTATAAACATTATAAAGAAACGAAATAGATCTAAATATTCATGATAAAGAACAAAATAGATCTATAACAAAATTAAGCCGAGTCGGCGTTAATCTAGATTGGGCAAGTAGTGGTGTTGCAAAAAGCATGCAAACACACGATAACTTAATGAATCTATTAGATTTTTGCCAAGTCTAATAGAGCCGATAACTATCCTGTTCATGCAAAGCCATCAAGCAAGCACCGGCCGCATCGGTTACTCCGTCGAGACAAACTAAGCCATGAACAAAGACTTCCCGTCATCAAGTAGATGCCACCCGCACGGCTATCCCATCGAGATAAACGAGACTACCATTTACTAAGCAAACACCGGCCCGCCGCGGCCATTCGGTTGAAGTAAACGGGGTTGTCGATACTTACGGAGGTCGACGGATCGATGATTCCTCTCGAAGAACTTCGACGACCACGACAAGGACTTCGAAGTTGGCACGGGGCGATTGATTGTATTGTTTGAATGATAGCCTATTACAATGACCGAGAGCTTATATTTATACCCTGGGTGACAATACGAGTCCTAATGACTCACGAAAATAACATACATACTTTCCTTAAGATACAAGATTTCCTTAAGATACAAGCTTGAGCCGCAAGCCTTCAAAAGTCCTTGTCGACGTGGACATCCTCCCCGAATCGGGAACCTTACTCGTCGTATTTACGTTTTTGCCCTTGTATTGCCGACCGCACTCCTTTCCCGAATCCACCAATTCCCGAATGCCGAATGGAGTTGTCGAATCGATCCCATCTTTTTGGAATATTTCCATTATTAGCATCTTGCACCGCCCACCTGTCTGCGAGACTTTTTACCAAAATTTGGTGTTAACATATGCCCCCTCAATTCGAAGATAAAATATTTTATGTTCGAAATTGACCACAAAGATCCCCTTTCTCCTCTAGGTCAAAGACACTCGTACAAGCTACCAAAGAACCGCCGCCGCACTCATCTCCCGAACAACCCTAATCGGACCCTGAATCCATCCATATGGCGACTTCATCCAAGTCCTCGGGGGCCACTTCAGACAATTATCTGCAGGTATCATCGATTTTTCTTCAACCTATTCGGCAATTTTACTGAACTCCTTCCTCTTTTGAACTCCAATTCTTGCTTTTATTCAGCAAATGGGAGACGACATCCTATACCCAATTGCCGAGGGAGCAGATTCTTACTTTCTAGGACCTTTAGGAGACCCAAATCCATCGAATTCATTAAGAAGGAATCACAGAGGATTCCTTTTAAACTTGGAATTCCAAAGACCCAAGCAATGGGCAAACACCTTTAAGACTGGCCCTTTCCCCAATTGCGGGATGGCGTAATTGGTACAACAGATTCATAAAGCCGCACCAAGAAGGCTTGGCAATGGGATCAACTAGAAATCAGCCAATGCTTGGATCTCTCTTTGTCGAATATGCCCAAGAACGATTGGCTTTTGACAAAGGCCCGCAGCTCATTTTTGGTCAAATGCTACCAATACCTTTGTGTTTGGTCATGGTCCAATGACTCCCACTCGGCGAGATGTTTTCATGATCACAGGCTTGAATGTGACGACCAATGTCGATCCTTTCAAATATAGAAGTGCTAGCTCACGTAAGGCAGTGGTGTCTGGGGTAAGCTATACCAAGTACATGGCAAATTACCATTCTTCAGGGTTAGTTCAAGAAAAAGAATATAAAGCCTTCTTAAACATGTGGCTCTGCAGATTCATTTTTTGTGGGAAATCTAATGAGCCTACCTTGAACTATATGGTAATGGCTGAAGATTTGCTGGCAACCAAACTGATTCCTTTGGGCAAGTATCTCCTGGGTAGTGTGTATCATATGCTGCATCAAACCACTACTCAGATGTATGAGAAAAAGAATATATCTTGTGTGAATGGCCCCTGGTGGTTTATTCAGATGTGGTTACAATTGCATATGCATCAAATTGTTTCCATTGACCTGCTTAACCTGTCCTTTCCTTCTATAAATTATGTTGAAGGCTCAGATCCTGTGAACAGGGCATGCCAATCATATGGGGAAGCAGCATCAGCTATCACCATTGATTTTGATATTGGTCATATATTCAAACTGTTCTTCAAAGGCTTTGACAAACCATGCTGGTTCCTTTATGGAGATCAAGAACATTTTTCTTTTCCCTTCAACTTCAGTTTTGGATCTGGCTGTATTGATGCAGCTTCAACAGCTATCTTTAATGCCTTTATTAAACCCTGCATATTACCAGCAGAATTCAACCATGGAAAGCTGGTAACTCCCACATATGAGTTCTACTATCCAAACATGGTAGCTAGACAGCTGGGATGTGTCCAAGTGCCCCCAAGGCTATTCTTTTGTCAAATAATCAGGCCTAGGGAAATAATATCTGCTCCTCTGGAAGCTCTCAGAGTTTTTGACCTTGGAAAGGACTTGCCTCAGTATGCTCCTGTACCACTGATAGTAATTGAGCATGCTCACCCACTCTTCAACTCTTGGTGGCAAGAATGGCACGATCACATTTTTAATACCACAGTTCATCCTTTGTGCCAGCAAATAATGCCAGATTTTGAATCAGATAGTGAGGTAGACCATTTTATCATTATTTTCTCTTCATCTCTTCATCTATATTGTGCCTTACTATCTAATTTTTTTTCTTATTCAGGATCCTGAACCTGCCCCCTTGACACAAACTGTCAAGTATTACATCCCTGGGCCACATCCTGCCTTGGGCTGTGATGCCTTATCTTTGGGAGATTTAATGAAAACCCCAGCAGCTCTGGTCATGACTCACAAGAGAAGGATTCCAAGCTCTTCTCGTCCTAGGTCAACTCGATCCCGAAAGAAAAGCAAGGTTGCACCATCATCTTCACTAGACCTGACTTCTGAAGAGCTCAAGGAAATCAATGACAAATTTGGTAAACTCATCTATTTATATCCTTAGGTTCATATCTGTCATTCATATCTTAACATCTACTTTTCCTTAGAAGCCCGGGATGCCATAGATGCTGCTGCTCTGGATTCTGAAGACAGCTTGGGTCTTGGAAGCAGTGATTCTGAAGAAACAATTGATGATTTTCAGATGCAGCCTCATGGCAACCCAATGATCCTTGCTGACCCAATGACAAATGCTCCTGATTCCCCTCGCAACTAGCCATCCAAGAGATCTTCAATTAACTTCTCCTAAGAATGTGGTCTCAAATCCTGCTCCTAGATCATCAACAGCTCTGGTTTCTCATCAGGTACCCATTTTTCATTGAAATTTCCAAGTAACAGTGCACTCCTCTTACTAACTTATATTTTTTTTTACTGCAGAGAATTTCTCCTCCATCACCCAACTATGTTTTCAACCCTGATGAATATGTTCAGGGTGATGAGGAGATTGACTCTGGTGATATCCTTTCAGAGGAGCATGCTTCTCGAATTCAAGAGATTTTATCTTTTTTAGAGAAAGACAGCCTGTCTCCTCAGGACATTAACCAAATGAGAGACCTTATCAGCTTGTCTGAGCACGTAATCCCTTCTGCTCTCTTATCTACTCTCCATTACTTGGATGACCACCATCTTATTGTCACAAGGGCAAGCAAGAATCTATCTGCTAGGCCAACACTGTCATCAGGTATGAATCTCAGGGAACCAGAAGCTAACCAGCTACATCGAAAAATTTCTTCGAGATAAAGCATGTCTTGCTCAGCTGCCCCCCACTCTGGAGAATTTGAAGAAACAAAAGGCTGAACTTGAAGCAAATCTCAAATTAGTAGAAGCTCAGATCCAGGAGCATGAGGGACAGTTATCTTCTCTTCCTCTGTCAATCAAGTCTGCACAGGATCGTCTTGTAACAATAATCAAGGAGAACAGGCAATTCAAACGAAAACTCATCGACCTGTCATCTTCGAAGAGAAAGACAAGAGGACTCGGCCAAATTCAAAGAGCGAAAAGATAATGCCACTCAAGCCATCAAGGCTCTCTTAAAAATGTAATTTAGAAGTAGAAAACATTCCCTCTGTTTGTGTACATTTTTATTACCAACTGACCATGCTTTTCCCCTTCTGAAAGATATTTTGTTACCGAATGAGTTCTTTCCCGAATGATATCGTTGCCGAATCAAACCCCCTTTAGGGTTTTAGTAGCACGCCAACTCGCGGGCTTTGGTCCATTAGTGAAATCTCGCCCAACTTCGACTAGTAACTTCCGGACTCTTCGTGGAGTAGTGGACTTGGCGAAACCGCTTAGTTTCCCACGCCGCTTATCCCTTCCATCTATAAATACGAGGGAACTCGCTCTCTAAAACCAATCTGGACCAAAGCTCTTGCCCTCCTAGAAACCTTCATCCTCTCCTCTCCGAGAAAAGCAAAAAATCTTTCCTTTCTCCTTCCCGATCTCTGTCATGGCCGACGGCCGCGACAACCACGGTAGCGCCCTGCCAGAGGAGGTGGCGAGCGGCCCACAATCAGCGCCGACGTTTGATCGGGTAAGTCTTGCAATTTCAATCCTCAATGCTTTGAATCATATTTCCCAATCCGCAACCTAACTAACCTTTTCTCTTTAGGTCTTCAATCATGCACAGGGTTGCCGCTGCCGGGACGCAGCTCAAGCTCCTCCCCGCCCCCTGCTTGCGCCGGTGCCGAATCCACCTTCCCCTGCATCTGACGGGGAATCCAGCTCTTCCGATGAGCTGCCATGGGAGGAGCGCCCCCGTTTCTCCTGGTTCCAACTTCAGGAAGTCCGTGATGAACGGGACAAGGCCAGGAGAGAGTTCTCGGAATATTCCGAGAAGATGGAGCGCAAGCAGCTGGACTGGGACGACCAGCGGGCACAAATGATCAATACCATTGCAGGTTCCCGAATAAATCTTTCTTGTGTCCCTTCTTTCATTGAATCCACATCCGTGAGCATGCATTCCTACCGTGATGCACTCTCTATCCATGCAGCTCTTCAGGAGGAGCTCGATCGTGTTAAAGCGGCGGCAACAAGAGTCGCCGACGGGTGGTGGCGCGCGGCGAGACAGTCGAAGCTCGCCTTGTCGATGCGGTGGATAACCGTATTGATGAGGTGGCTTTGCAGGGTGTTCACCTCGGCGCGGCTCTGGGCTTGACCGCCCTATCCTCTCAAGCGGAGAGGATTACTCGGCGAGGAGGGCGGCCGGCGAGTTTGCGGACGCCGACAACGTCGACCATCTCGTGGAGCGCTATGAGGAGCATGCCACCGCCGTCGTCGCCGCCACTCATCGGCCGAGATGGTCCTTGACAAGTCTGCGGGAGTAGTTTGTAATTAGGACTTTCTCGGTAGATGAATAAAAATTTTATCTTTCGTTTCTTGCATCAAATTTTGTCTAAGTTCCTTTGCCGAATGCGCCTTCCGAACGAAAAACCCCCATTCGGCAATCGTTTGCCGGCGTCAACAGTCCCGATTCACCAGATTTCCACTGTTTAGAAAATATTAAAATAATACTCGCGTCCTTCTCGCTTCCCAATAAACCTACTCAGTCAATATTTATTGGAGAACTCTCTGGAAAATATCCCTTCCTCTTTAAATACAGCACCAATATACTTCGCCTTCTACCCTCTAGCAGTTGGCATAGTAGAGTAGCACTTCAAAGAAACTCTCAACACAGTAATGGCGGACAAGGGCAAGCATCCGGTGTCCGATTCATCTGTGAATCAACCTGAGTAAGTGAACATCATTTGAATCTCTTAGCTGTTCTCCATATGATCATCATCGTAATTTTTCTCATAATCAGGGTGCACATCCATCCGGACTTTGCTTTCGGATCACGCTCCATCCCCATCCCGATTCCTTCAGATTCGTCGGATGAAGAACTTCCCGATGACGCCTCCACCCTCAAGCAAAGGCTTCGCCAGAGAAATGCCGGCGCAAAGGGTCTCGAGACAGATCTAAATGTCGTGCACTCCTACGCCAATGCGAGGCGTGCACACCGCATGCATCCGAAGTCCACATTGGAGGTAAACTTTATTTAGCACCTATTCGATTCTTCCTCTTATTCCATTGATCATCAATTACTCACGCTTTTCGAGATTTTTCGAAAGCGGCACTCCCATCTCCGCATGGCGGTTGAAGGCCCGGTGCGTGTTACGGACACTCCAATGAATCCTCCAGTCCCTCATGTCCAAGCCACCATCAATCAAGTCAAGGAGGCCATGAAGAAGAAGAAGAAAAAAAATCCTTAGAATAAAATCATGTAACATTTCTCGTGTAAATTTGCTCAATGCATGAACTTGTGATTTGCACGAGGCACCTTTTTTTCTTTTTTGTTTGTTTTTGTACTGAAGGCGATGTATCCATTATACATCGGCTATAAAAACCCCTAAAGTCGATTTTGTCAATCGGCTTTTTATCTAGTAATATATTTGTTTCTTGTCTTGATTCAACGACCAACTTCAACACTTGGGATAGTATTTTTTTCAAGTATCTCGCCATTGATAGCTCTTTCAAATACTTCTCGGACAATGTTTTCAATATATATGCATTGCCAGGAACACACTTGTGTACTCATTCAACGACCAACTTCAACACAGGGATAGTATTTTTTCAAGTATCTCGCCATTGATAGCTCTTTCAAATACTTCTCCGGACAATGTTTTCAATATATATGCATTGCCGGGAACACACTTGTGTACTCGATAAGGTCCTTTCCAATTGGGAGACCATTTACCAAATGCCTTAATTTTTTATCCAATTGGTAATATGGTTTGCCAAACTAGTTCTCCTTCGATGAATTCCTTGACCTTAACCTTTTTGTTGTAATACTTGGCAACACGCATCTTATTCTTTTCAATATTTTCGAGCTTTAAGACGAATTTGATGTAAATCTTCCAATTCATCTATCATGAGATTATTATAGTCTTCTACTTTTAGATCTCTCTCGTAGTACTACCCTTCTTGATTCAAGCTGTAATTCCCATGGTAATCTTGCATGATGACCAAAGACCAACTCATAAGGAGAAGTTTTAGTAGAACCATGACAAGCCATTCGGTAAGCCCGTAGAGCCTCATTAAGAACCAAATGCCACCTCCTTGGTTTCTCCTTAATCTTTTTCTGAATAATTTTGATCATGATTTTATTTGATGCCTCTCGCTTGACCATTGGCTTGGGCATAATAAGGAGATGAATTATTCAATTTAATGCCCATGCTATCAGCAAAATCACAAAACTCTAAAGAAGTAAACCGAGTTCCTCGATCGGTTGTTATGGTTTGAGGGATTCCAAACCTATAAATTATATGTTCCTTAACAAAACTGATCATGTTTTTCGATGTCACTTTCTTCGGAGGAATTTCCTCAACCCATTTGGTAAAATAATCGGTTGCCAAAAGCACAAATTGATGCCCTTTACTAGATGGAGGATTTATCTCGTCCAATTAAGTCAATGCCCCATCCTCTAAATGGCCAAGGCTTTATTATTGGATTCATAGTCGATGCTTTGGAGCTCTCGAATATTTCCAAATTTCGACAATCCTCACATCCTTTGTAATATTCAAAGCAATCTTCCAACATAGTTGGCCAAAAGTAACCTCGTTCTTCTTATTATCCACTTCATTCAAGAAGCGCATTGATGTGCTCCACATAAACCATCATGCACTTCACTTATCATCCTTTTGGCCTCCTCTGAATCAAACATTTAAGCAAAACCCCATCTATGGATTTATAATATAATTGATCATCAAGAAGCACAAATTTAATAACTTTGTACCTGAGCTTCCGAGATACCCTTTGTGATGGATTTCTCAAGTATTCGGTAATTTCTTTTCTCAATCGGCATCCGCTACGTCATTACCGAATGCATATAAATCCACAAAGAAATGCTTCTTGATTCTCTCTATATCCGGATGCACTTTGAGCTAACTTATTAGCTTCTCCATTAGATTCCCTAGGGATGTGATGTAACGTGACAATTCGAAAGCTTTTCAATATCTCCTTGCATTCCTCGAAGTACACCCTTAAAATTTCATCTTTGCACTCATACTGACCAAGCAATTGTTTAATTACCAATTCTGAATCTCCAAATATTTCAACGGAATAGCTTGGGCATCTTTGAGAAAATATAAACCTCTCGAGTAATGCTTCATATTCAGCTTGATTGTTGGTCACATATTGTTTTATAGGTATAGCGTACTCGAAAATCACTCCCTAGGGTGAAATTATAAAAATACCAACACCTCCTCCTTTCCTACACGACGATCCATCAAAATATAATGTCCATGGCATAATATCAACAAGTTTAAGCGGAATCACCGTGGTGTTGAGTAATAAAATCAGCTACAATTTGACCTTTAACGGCTTTGGCATTTTCAAATCTTAAATCAAACTCGAGACAAAGCCAAAACCCATTTGCCAATCCTACCATTCAAAATTGGCATTGATAACATGTGTTTAATCACGTCAAACTTTGAAACTACTATACATTCGGCATTTAACAAATAGTGCCGAAGTTTGGTACATGAGTAATATACACATAAACAAAGTTGCTCTATAGCCGAGTATCTTGTCTCTGGATCCAACATTCTCCGGCTTAAATATGCTATTACTCTTTCCTTTCCCTCATACTCTTGCATAAGGGCCGATCCAATAGTTTGGTTATCATCCGCCACGTACAACTTAAAAGGCTTGTCAAGTTGCGGAGGTACCAAAACCGGTGGTGCCTTCATGTATTCCTTGATTTCATCGAGCCTTTTGTTGTACGTACCCCACACAAAAACTTGATCTTTCTTGAGCCCCAATAACGGAGAGAACGGTAATACTCGCTCGGATAAATTAGATATGAATCTTCTTACAAAATTAATCTTCCCGAGTAACGATCGTAGTTCGCTTAAATTCGTTGGAGGAACCACCTTATCAATAGCTTCCATGCTTTTCTTTCCGACTTCAATTCCTCCTTTGTGAACTAAGAATCCTAAAAATTCTCCAAATGACACTCCAAAGGCACACTTATTTGGATTCATTTTCAGTCCATGCTTTCTAGTGCACTCCAAAGTCCTCTTTAAGTCGACCAAATGTATTTCATAGCTCTTAGACTTAACAACCACATCATCTATATAAATCTCTACAATCTTGCTGATCAACTCATGGAATATATAATTCATGGCTCTCGATAAGTTGCACCAAAGCATTCTTTAATCCGAATGTCATTACTATCCACTCAAATAAGCCAATATGCCTGGGGCATCTAAAAGCGATCTTTGATACATCCTTGACAGACCATGAATATCTGGTTATACCCAAAGCATTGCCATCCATGAAACTAATCACTTCATGACCAGCCGGTACGCATCCACCAAAGAAATCAGCAATTGGCATTGGATATCCATCCATAGGAGTAGCCTTGTTGAGATCTCTAAAATCTATGCAAACCCTCATCTTTCCATTTTTCTTGTAGACGGGAACTATATTGGAAATCCACTCTCTGCGTATCTACATGGCGAATAAAGTTTGCTTCTAATAATCTTTCAATTTCTTTCTTTACATCGGCCAATACCTCATCCTTGTATATCTTGCGAGGAGGTTGTTTATATGGTCTATAACCAGCTTTAATCGGTAATTCATGTTCAACAATTTCCCGATCCGGACCGGGCATCTCTCGAATAATCCCATGCAAAACAATCTTTGTATTCTTTTAGCAAATTCACCAACTCCTATCTGAACTCAGGATCCAAGTTAGCACCGATATATGTCGGCCTTGGTTTATCTCCATTTCAATGTCCACTTCTTCTAACTTATCGGCCGACATAAACCCTCGTCCCTAACTTTCCTTTGTTACCATCAATGGGGTTACCCATTAAAAATTGCTATTTGAGCCGATTGCTTGTATCGGGCCGTTGGTCTCTGTCTCGGGGATTGACTGGACCTTCTTCCCACTCCTTTCCGTAAAAGCAATCAACTCCATCATATTCCCAAAAAGCTAACTCGGTATTAGCCACACTTACCGAATCATCGGCATGCACTACTTCAACGTCATCGGTGATCCACTTGGATCAAAAATTGATGCATTGTAGAAGGGATGCAACAATTAGCATGAATCCAATCTCTTCCCAAAAGCAAGCTATATGCCCCTTGCCATCAATGACAAAGAATGTTGTGATTAGTGTCTTGGATCCAATCATTAATTCCACATGTATAGCTCCCTTTGTGTCTGAAGGATTCCCAGCAAAATCTCTAAGTATCATGTCTGTCTGCAGGAGATCTTCATTATTAAAACCTAGCTTCCCGAATGTAGTATATGGCATAACGTTGATTGCAGCTCCACCATCCACAAACATTTTTCCCGAGAGGTTTTCCATTAACATACCCCTTTAAATAAAGTGGCTTCAAATGCCTGTTATTGATTGGTCTATGAAAAATTGCTTGTTTCGACAACACCAGCTGTGCAGCAAATTCTGCAAATTCAGTCTCATCAAAATCAGAATACACTTCATCTCGATTATCTTGTCCCTCGGGAGCCTCAAACTCGATGGGAGGAAAAAGGTCATGGCCACATCGGCCGATGGTTTTGACTCATTCGGCTTCTTAGGACGCCACACTTGTCCTTTCCCTACTGCAGCATCCTTGAGTTCCCGATTCCTCAACCGTTGAACTCTTCTTTTCTGACTTTTCCTGAGACCTGGAGGACACCACTGGCCTTTCTGCCATATATACTTAGATTCATAGCTTTCCTCTATGTAGCTATTATTATTGTTCCACTCCTTATCAGCACATCTTTTCCCTTGTCGGTTATCAGGGCTTATTTTTAAGCGCCGATCATCCTCTGGATACTGAATTCCAAGTCTTTCTTGGATGGGACGGCGATTGGCTCTACCTTGCCTATACTCATAATATTGATCACTACATTCGGGACAATTGTTTCTAGATGGTAACTTCAAACCCTCATTCCAAAATGCCTAAAGAAAGAACATCCCCAATGAGACTTTGCTCTTGTTCTTTGAGGTATTCCTCCCTGTTCTTGGTGATAGGCTTCCTCCTCATATCTTCTCCTTTCTTCCATGAACCTCCTTTTTAAATAATGTTCTTTTTCTTGCTCTCTCTGCCATTTGTTGAGTAAGATACGAGAAGTGACCGTGGGTTTCGAAGTTTCTCCTTTTTCAAACTGGCTATTCGAAAACCGAGCACCTTGTTTGACCGCTTTAGCAGACACCTGCCGACTGGGATCAACAGATCCATTAGCTTTTGCTCTATCAGAAGTCAAAACTTTCGTCTTACCCCTAGAATCACTGAAATTTACCATGTTTACTGTAAAACCCATCATGCTAACAGGAAAAGGTTCAGAATCTATCTTCATTTTTCCAGTAAATTTCAAGTGTCCATCTCGAATAGCTGTTGAATCTTGGCCCCGAATACTCGGCAATCATTAATAGAATGAGTATTGGTGTTATGGAAACCACAATACTTCTTTTCTTTAACCCCTTCTCGCTTGAGCATGGGATGGCCTTCGATAACTTCACTCGTCCTTCTTTTATCGGCAACTCAAAAAGCTTGTCCGATTTAGTAACATCAAAACTATATGACCCCTTGTCTTGCTTGACCCACTTAGGAAGAGCTTGAGTAGGCTCTTTGGCCCATACTATCTCAGCCAGCCAAATTTCATTCTCATCTTCATACTCATAAGCTTGCTCCAAATATTGTTCATACACATCAATCATTGCATTATTTTTCTCGAACCGATTATCTCTTTTAAAGCCTTGAGCCCGAAAGTACTGCGTCAAAGTCAAACGTTGTGACAAATGCCCAAGATCATCAAACTCCATACCGAACAGCTTCTCCCTCACATTAGGATGCATTCCCGCTATGGCCATTCCAGAAGCCGATCATCCGAATATTTAGAGAGTAACATAAATTTTTGATCTCCCGAACCTCCTGACAAACTCAAGAGGGGTTTCATTGGCTCCCATCCTTAGGCTCAAAAGATCCACCATCTTCTTTTCATTGGTTCCAAAGATAGAAATATGAGTGAAACTTTTGCTCCAGATCAGCCCAAGTGCCAATGGAATTCTTTGATAGTGAAGAAAACCATGTAAATGCTGGTCCTGTGAGGGATAAGGGGAAATATCTGATTCTGAAAGCATCATCTGTATTAGCTTCTCCCAACTGGATCAAATACCGCTAATGTGCTCAATGGTACTAGTGTCATCTTGACCAGAAAATTTTGAAAATTCAGTTGGAACTTTTACCCTGGCTGGTAATGCCACCTTGTTGTACCATTCGGGAAAAGGAGACTGATAAGAATGTGTCCGTCCTTTGGGTTTCAAGCCGAACCGTTCTCGCATCATATCGACCATCCTATGCATGAGGGCATCAATGGGATTTGTGTCTTTCTTGACTGATTCTTCACCTATCCTTCCCGAAGCGGACTTTGATATCCGTGGTTTGGAAGAGCATGCATGTTATTGAAATCAGTGCATTCTATATAACCCTCACCAAATGGATTTTGTTGAAGTCGATTGGTTGCAGAGTGAATCTTATAATCAGAATGTGGCACTATTTCTGAAGCTCCAAACAATGCTTGACTAGCATTTTTATTCTGTTCAGTTTCTTCTCTCATTTTTCTCCCGACCCTCCAATTCCGGCATTGCTGCGGGTTTTACGTGGAGCGTTGAAATAAACAGGCCCTCCCGTAGGTCCTGCTGTTTTTTCAAAGCGTTTGTCTGCTTCAGGGCCAAAAGTTTCCTTCATTATAGATCTGAAGGTATTGAGAAAAGCAGTATTATGATTAAGCATAGCAGCTCCAAGTGACTTATCAAACATTGATTGCACCCTCTGATTTTCTTCAGCTTCTGCATAATCAGATTGCCCTGGAAGAAGAACTCTTGGGAAACTAGTTTTCTTGATGATCTTCCCACTTTTGTTCTTGGAGTATGACAGCTGTTGACGGTCGTTATGGCATATATTTTAACCGTCAAAGTATACTAAATTGACAACATTCCATGCTATATCATAACAAAATATTATTTTATCTGACGAGTTCCACGAGTTTCGATGTTTCAATGGTGTTGCAGGGGATTTATATTTTTTCGCAGATTAAAACTATCTCAAATGACAAAATGGAGCACACCATTGCGAAGGGCTCGTCGCGCTGATCAAAATAGATATATCATTTGCTATATTTGGACTCACGGAATGGGAAGTTATCACGTGAACAATATTTGCATGGAAATGATCTTCGATCCACGTATACGCTTCCATGCGCATCGAGCGGCGCCGCGACACGTGGCTGCCGTTGCCGCTGCCGCACGCAGATGCAGCGCTGCACGCTTCGTCGCGCGCGCTTGTCTAAATTTGAATCCGGCCAATGTCCGGGCGACGCGTGGCCGCAGCGGGGGGCCACAGGCGCCTGGCCTTCAGCGGGCGGGCGCTCCGCTGGCCGGACCGCGAGGGGGCACGTGGCGGCGCCGGCGTTGGTGCGCCGCAAAGGCGGTTGGCGGTCTGCGCGGTTTAGGGGCGATTGGGCGGCCCAACCGGCGGTTTTGTCCTAGGAACACATGATTCTCTTTCCGAAATGCTTGACGGCGCTGGTTCACTTTCGGTTTAGGTCCGGTTCCACTGCCTTAGAGGCCGGTTTGGCTCGGGTTTTCTGCACGGCTTTGTTAGGAAACATCTTGCCGACCTCCCCAGGTCGGTTTGCATGGCTGGGAGGCGGTAGGAGAAGTTTCCTTGTATAGGGATTGCCTCTACCTCCCCTCTCCTATAAATAGAGGCCATTCCTTCATTGTAAAACTACATTCCACACAATAAAGCTTCATTTCTACATCCAATATCTTGTAGTGGTGTCCCTCTAGGTGTTCTCCACCTAGTTGTATATTTTAGAAAAGAGGAAGAGAGAGGAGGGAAGAGCGGAGGCGGAGCCGGCTTGTCGGATCCTCCTTCAATTTGTACCTCTACGGAGCTGACTCCTTCGTGAGTAATATCCGCCTTCTTTGCAATTCCCGAGTAATCTATTTGGCTTAAGTTTAGTGTTCAATTACTTGCTTGCGGGATCTCCGTTCGACCGAAGGTTCTAGTTTTCACGTGAGACTAGTTTCGTAATCGTTAATGTAGACGTGGTGTCTAGACTATCGGTTACTTGAGATTGCGCCCAACCCCACGGATAGTTGTGGTAGTCCCGGGGTGACAAACTCGACCCGGGCCTTTGTATTCCACCACGTTTGGGTTGGTGTTCTCGTAGAGCTTTTGGCTGCCGACCCCGATTACCGTTTCCCGTCTTTTCGAGTCGGAAAGGAACAACTGCTCCGAAGTAAGCAAGTGTAGTAAGCCAAGACTTTAGTTATCTGGTGACCTCGGGCGAAGCTTAGAAAACCCTCTCGTCCTAACAAAAACATTATCTCTATTCTTACCTTGGGCGACCTTGTTCCATCTCTATTACACTTCCGTTCCTGTGTGGAAAATACGATACCCTGAATACTTCCGGGTGAAAGCTACAACGGTATCCGTGCGCTTGCGGATTTATCTCAGTGCGTAAGAAATACCAACAAGCTTCCTCGGGCGCCGTTCTTGGGAACGGTAGCTGTTCGGGGATCGAACCAAGTCGTCCGTGTATCCTTTTTTATTTTTTTACCACCACCACTTTTTCCTCACCACAACCATCAACCACCATTACCACCACTACCACATGGACTTCATGCCTATCCATAAATATTCGGCTCCAAAGGACGATTTATTGGAGCCTCCACCATCATCACACCCCATTCTTGCAAATGTCTTTGAAATTCACCCCGCTTTCATAGCCATGGTTCGGGAGCAACCCTTCTCTCGGGCCGGGGCGACGAAAAAATCCATACACCCACCTTCAGGAATTTGAGCACTTATGTTCTTGCCTCGTTTTACGTGGCATGACACAAGAGACCATTAAGTGGAAACTGTTTCCGTTCCCCTTTTGGGAAGAGCGAAACAATGGTATGCTCATACCGTTAGAGGTGTTCACGAAACCGGGTTGAACTTCGAGACAAATTTTGTCTTGCTTTCTTCCCCTCGATTCTGAAGTCATTTGCCCTTCGAATAGAAATTCTCGATTTCAACAAAAAGAGAAGGAGACTCTAGGAGCATCTTGGGCCAAAGTTCTTAAGTCTTATAAATACAGGCCCAAATCTCTCTTTGCCCTAATTAACGTTCTTCTTGACCACTTCTATCTTGGTCTTAGCAAAGAAGATGCTCTCCAAATTGATCTATCTTCGAGGCTCGTTTGTGCATAAATCCATTAGTGAGGGAAAGCCATTCTAGAGAAAATCCTAGAGAACACCCCTTACACTAATATATTTGACGAGTTTCGGAAAGGTCTAGCAGAGTCAAGCCCCGACCAACAAGAGGAGGCACCTACAACCGAATTTGAAGCTCCTTCAAATTCTTCTCATAATTCGGTTGTCGAGGAACCTCCCTGTTAAGGGAACATGCTATCAAACACTTGGGGATGAAGAATCCTATCGTTTTGCATGCCCCTTTGAATTCGAGGATGACCTCTTTGTTGATGATGATTTTGGGAGGACCTTAGAGCTTCCCAATTCAACATCATCATATGCCTCAATTCGACATGAGACATCAAAGACACTCACAACACATAGAGGGCGGAATTCATATAGAAAATATTCTTGTACCCTCTGTTGGTATTTATTAAGTGCAAAAAAATAATATAAAGGATTCATAGCAAGCGCACAGAACATATACCATTGTAACTTTTACCCGAGTATTCCAGTATCGTTATTTATATTTTCCACGTGGAAGCAAGGGTAAAGACTATGATAAATTACCATCATGTATCTACTAACTTATTATACCAACTAAACTAAAGTGAGGGGTGAATGATATTTGATAAGATATATAATTAATGACACATAACCCGGAGAATATTATAATATAGAATAGATAGCTAGGTCGAGAGGACAACGGGAGAGATCTAAGTTCCTGTATTCTTCTCTAGTACTTTGGTTCTATGATAACCAAGCATGAAAAGGTATAGCGATCATATAAGAGCACTTTGGGACATCGTAACACTAGCCGCGGAAAGGGATGAGAAGGGGCTAGGAAGCTCCGACTACGATCCTACAACACCAATCCGAACGTGGTGGAATACGCCGGCCGTCGATTTGCCACTACCCAGGGCTACCACAACTATCCGTGGACCGGGTGCAATCTAAGGTAACCTCTAGTCTAGACACCACGTCTGCACTATTAATTACTACTCTAGTCACAATTTATAACTAAAGCACTCGATGCGAGCGAAGATCCCATGCAAAGATATAACAACTATATTCTAATCAATAAATGAAAGGCATAAAAGTAACTAGAGAAGATAAATATATTAAAGCATAAGTCTTACAATGAAAAGATACAAAGACATACCAAACGCTGAAGACTTCTCCCGTAATCGAACGCAGCTCCGCTCTCCCTAACTCTCTAGTAGATCTATTCTACTACATTGTAATATCTAATCCTAATTCTCTAATATTAACGAGAGGCCATCCATTCATGGGACAACTCTCAAGTCAATCGGGTCCCCTCGGCTCCTAGGGGTTTAGGGTTACATATATAGGGGTCTCCTCCGGCCTCCCTCCACCTTTAGCAAGCAATATGGTACTAAACCTTCCACCATATCTAATTATAATGCACATAGCCTTTATGGGCCAAATTCTGGTTTAGGCCCAATTAATCCCGCAGCTCTTGTTTCTAGAATATTCCATTATTTGTAAATTCATATCTTCTCATTCTGAACTCCAAATATAGCAAATGATATATCCGTTTTCGATCGTCTCGACGAGCCCGTCAAGTAGTGGTGTACTCAAATCCATCATTTGACAACGTCTTGTGTGATGGCATTTGGCTTCTCTTTATTTGGTGCTTGTAGGACTAGATGTCAAGGCCCATTTATCTTGTAGATTTGGCCCAATTGTACCTGTTCTCCAGAATCACTCTCTAAAATAAACAAAACACCAAAACTTGTGGAACTCATTAGTAGCAAACCCCTAAGTCTATGTTGATATTCATTTATGCCATTTTCTATGCTTAGTTGATTATTTAATATTAACGTTAACAAGCGTCAACAAGCTCCCCAAGCTTATCCTTTGCTAGTCCCTAGCAAAGCTATATGCTATAGTAGGATCGGGAGTTGCTACTACGCTTTCATACCTCGAAGCAATTGTGTTTATCGAAATAAATTCTCCTCTTAACCGATTGCTCTCTCATACCTGCTTACTATGGGGCGTAGCCTTTTCACGAATCATAAGCAATAAAAGTCAAAACAATCAAGTTAAGTACCATGTCTCAAGCTCTTTGATCAACTATCATCCCGGGGTTTTGCAATATTTTTCAAAAGAAACTCGTAGATCCTATGTATGACTCTATTTAAGTAGATGGTGGTAGTGGAGTTACACATGTGGTAGGACACACATAGTGGGATGATAGTGGTGAAGTGGATGAGGATGAAAGGTAGTAAATAGCCCTTAGCCTTTTCTAGTATTTTTCTTCTCAAGCATCTTGGACTATATCTCTCTTTCTAAAAATTTCTAGGACCTGGGCTGTCCATTCTTGGAGAGGTGGGCTTTTGCCCCGGACTTGTGTCCATTTCTCTCTCTCCTTAGAGATGTGGGCCCTACTCACCCCTGACACGTGTCCATTATTCATCTCTAAATATATTTTTATTATTAGGGAGGTAGGCCCTTCTCGCCTAGTATGACTTTTGTCCGTTACTCTCCCTCTCTCGTCTCACTTTTCTCTCTAAATATTTATTTTTCTTTTCTCCTTTTTTTTTTTTCGAATGTAGCCCACCTCTAGTTGACATAAAAACACCGAGAGAGACATATCCAAAGATTGCAAGAGTTTATTTTTATAATTATGGCTAGCGGCTTGATGGAGTATGGGGAGGCGTACTTCCGGTTAGAAGCAAATTTATTTAGTGGAGTGGGATGATCTTGATGTGAAAGATAAACTTTTAAGGGTCATAGCTAAGGAACTCATCATGTAATATTTTATAATTTTCAAAGATAAAAACCAGGAATCAAGTATCTCTAGGAATATGATAAAATGCAGCTGACTCAACTTTTCATGTATCTTTATCTTTCAATGCTAAGACTCAGATTAAGCATGTGCTTCCCACAGTGTTTGGGTTTAGAGCAAATTAAGCATTTAAAGCTTTGAGAGAATCTAAGTCCAAAGTATAAGTACTTTTAAGAGGAATTAAGGCGAGCAACTATTCATCATTTCCTTAGCATATATCATCAAGATCATAATTAAAAAGGAAGAAAGCAATCTAGCAAAGATCTAGCATTTATTAGACTCTTAACACTAAGACTTTTATTTAAGACTCATTAACTCTAAGCAAATATATAACTAGCTAATATTTAAGACATAAGATAGTGATACTTATCGGGGTAAACGGGGGTGCTCTCCCCCAAGCTTGATCTTGAAGTAGTCTTTTGTTTGTCCTTGGAATTTGCTCGTCTTCGGGTTCTTCCTTAATTGTTCTCCCCTGTAAAATATTAATTTCGCACATACCCGAAGGAACAAATTCTAGGATTATGTTGTGAGCCTTCATGTGTTCACATCTTTTGGATTTTTCTCGAGAAAGCGTGGACCTTCATGTGTCCACAATTTTTTTTTTTTTGGTGCAAAAACAATTCATCATATCCATGCATAGAGATCATCTTCAATGTTCATTTTATTCTAGCAAGCAACTCTAAACACACTCCCTACTTATTTATCTTTAGCGAATTAAAGATCATACTATATATATAAGCTAAACTTTTTATTTGATTTTCTATAGTTATGCATCTTTTTATATCTTTTTAACAAAGCAAACATACCACACTAGTAATAAGATAAAATATAAGAATACTTACGGATAATGGGGGTTGCACTCCCCAAAGAGGGATCTTGACAGTCTTCTAAAGATGTAAAAGTGAGGTATATCTTGTGGTGGTGTGGTAGGTTCATGCTAAACAATGAACGTGCACACCGATGATTCTTTCCCCGCAAAATATTAGTGGACGTATACCCGAAGGATTGCAACTAATTGAAGAACGGGTTGTTGTCCAAAGGTTGATATAACCTCATCTATGCTAACAAAAGGATGGTTCATTGATTACTTTAGCTTACGTATATTGTTTTCAAGCAATTTATTATTATTATTTTTTTATGGCTGCATTTTAGCATGGCTCAAGGCAAAGGTAACTTTTAGCAAAAGACAAAATAAATGATGTGATACTTACAGATCTTTCTTCCATGAGGAACGATCCGGATCTTCTTTTGCACAAAGGTGTTGGACTTCATCATATGCCTTGCTTCATCCGTGAGTTGATCTCTTGACTTACCCGAATTGGATTTGAGAATTTTTTTTCATAGGGGTTAGTCCAACAATAGCCAATGTCTACACAAGCAATTATTAGTTCAATAATTAAACTAGACTCCATGTCTAATTTAACTAAGGAAAGTGATATAACCTAAGCACCACGCTTACGTTTAAAAGACAATGGAAGTATGTCGAATACTTCCAAACCAAAGCATGCATGAGCAAACAAAGATAGCATGAAAGCACTATAGAGATTTACTTAAACAGAGATTTAAAGAGCATGATTATGGTGAGGATAATATTTTTATTTATTTATTATTTTTATATGCAAACGACATGATGGGTGTTTGCAAGGAATTAAACATGCAATGGATCTATGATGAAAAAAAAAACTAAGTGGAATGAATGCATGGATTATTCATGCAATGCAATGCAACAATTGAAAAGATAACTACTCATAAATTAAAGTCCATGAGCAAGACTTTCTCACCTTTGATCATACTTACCATGACTCACTAATAGAGTTTGTGAGTTGTGCAAATTTCTACTTTCGTCACTTGAGATGTGCTTTGAATTCTTGTGACGGCGACCTTTTCTTCAATCTACACATGGTTAGAATAATATATATAAATGTACCTAAGAGATGGCAGGGCTCTTGTGTTGATGGATCTTGCTGTTCAAACTCTTGTGGAAGCTTGCCGGAAGGTCGCGACGGCATCAAATGTCCTGTCTATTCCACACTCAACAGAATAAGGGTAATCCTACTAAAGCTAATTGATACACTAAATTAGCGAGATATCAAGATCATTATCGTAATCTTTACGCCCGAATGCTTCCCCGAAACGGCGCCAAAAAAAAGCTTGTTGGTATTTATTAAGTGCAAAAATAATATAAAGGATTCCGCAAGCGCCGCAGAACATATACCATTGTAGCTTTTACCCGGGAGTATTCCGTAGTATCGTTATTTATATTTTCCACAGGGAAGCAAGGGTAAAGACTATGATAAATTACCATCATGTATCTACTAACTTATTATACCAACTAAACTAAAGTGAGGGGGTGAATGATATTTGATAAGATATATAATTAATGGCACATAACCCGGAGAATATTATAATATAGAATAGATAGCTAGGTCGAGAGGACAACGGAGAGATCTAAGTTCCTGTATTCTTCTCTAGTACTTTGGTTCTATGATAACTGAAGCATGAAAAGGTATAGCGATCATATAAGAGCACTTTGGGACATCGTAACACTAGCCGCGGAAAGGGATGAGAAGGGGCTAGGAAGCTCCGACTACGGTCCTACAACACCAATCCGAACGTGGTGGAATACGCCGGCCGTCGATCGGTCACTACTACAGGGCTACCACAACTATCCGTGGACCCGGGTGCAATCTAAGGTAACCTCTAGTCTAGACACCATGTGTCGCACTATTAATTACTACTCTAGTCACAATTTATAACTAAAGCACTCGATGCGAGGCGAAGATCCCATGCAAAGATATAACAACTATATTCTAATCAATAAATGAAAGGCATAAAAATAACTAGAGAAGATAAATATATTAAAGCATAAGTCTTACAATGAAAAGATACAAAGACATACCAAACGCTGAAGACTTCTCCGTAACCGAACGCAGCTCCGCTCTCCCTAACTCTCTAGTAGATCTATTCTACTACATTGTAATATCTAATCCTAATTCTCTAATATTAACGAGAGGCCATCCATTCATGGGACAACTCTCAAGTCAATCGGGTCCCCGGCTCCTAGGGGTTTAGGGTTACATATATAGGGGTCTCCCCGGCCTCCCTCCACCTTTAGCAAGCAATATGGTACTAAACCTTCCACCATATCTAATTATAATGCACATAGCCTTTATGGGCCAAATTCTGTTTAGGCCCAATTAATCCCGCAGCTCTTGTTTCTAGAATATTCCATTATTTGTAAATTCATATCTTCTCATTCTGAACTCCAAATATAGCAAATGATATATCCGTTTCGATCGTCTCGATGAGCCCGTCGCAGTGGTTTACTCAAATCCATCATTTGACAATGTCTTTTGTGATGGCATTTGGCTTCTCTTTATTTGGTGCTTGTAGGACTAGATGTCAAGGCCCATTTATCTTGTAGATTTGGCCCAATTGTACCTGTTCTCCGAATCACTCTCTAAAATAAACAAAACACCAAAACTTGTGGAACTCATTAGTAGCAAACCCCTAAGTCTATGTTGATATTCATTTATGACATTTTCTATGCTTAGTTGATTATTTAATATTAACGTTAACAAGCGTCAACACCCTCTCCCTCTATGTGCACACAAGATGTCTCATCAAAATTCGTTGCTAATCCAAAGTGGGAGAGCTTGAGACAAGATCCGCATTAATAATATCTTATCCATGTTTGGCGGAGGATTTGAACTGTCTTGTGAAACAAAGTGCGCCCCACAAACCGGAGATTTCATCGATGAACATGGAAGTTACATTTTAAATGTCCCATCCATTCCATGCTCATATGAAAACTCTCCCAAGTCGATCCATAACAAAGCCACCACTTGCAAAATCTACAACCCCTATGTTCTCTCCTTCCACGTAAACTTTGAAAGGGTCATTGTAGATGTTTTCGTCTATCATAAATTTTGCAAATTTCGTGGTGTCTTGGCATAAGATTTACGAGATCAACCCACAAAGGTTGGTGTTGGAGGGGAAACCACATCACCAACATTGGATTCATTTCAAAAGGTTTCCCAAGGACGAGCTTTCGTCTTTAAACAAAGCACTTTCGGGAGATAACCCGTTGTTTCAATAAAGTTGTTCTTTACAAAAAAAAAAAACCTTTTCTTATTAATAAAAGCAAAAATAAGTTATCAAGCTAGTATGCACCTTCGGGTATTCTTGTTGCTAACCATTTTAGGTGGAGACAAAGAAGAACGAAGAAGCATACGATGCTTGAGAACATGAGGCTACATCAACTACAAACTTTGATGCTCATGGGTGATGGAACACACTCAAATGGAGGCCTGACCTTGCACACTTGAATTTTACACAAAAGTTCAAGTGTGGGGAGGAAGGTGTAAATCAAGTTCCACACACACCAAGGGGTCAATCAAAAAAAAAAAGAGAAAAGAAATGATGTGAGCCTGGTCTTGCTAAAAAAAAAAGAGAAAAGAAAAAAAAAAGAAGGATTAAAAAAGAAGAGAGAGAGATATAGAGAAGAAAAAAAAAAAAGAGTGAAAAAAAATATATAAGAAATATATATAAAAAAAAAGAGAGTGAAATATATATATATATAGAAAAAATAATAATAAAAGAAGAGAGAGAGGGAAGATTCTCCACTACACCTTTGTTATCATCAAAGGTTATGATCTATACACACTATACATGTGTGTGGTTCAAAACCTTGATGATTGCCCGAGTTGGACCATATGCGACAAATCAACTGCTGCAGCAAAGAACTTCAAAACTCCATCCACATACTGCCGGTAAGAGTGCTCGTGTATGTAAAGGTACAAAAAAACAAGTGTGGGGAGACGCACACCACTCTCACAAATCAAAGGTATGCAAAAATTTGACATTAATTACACTTTGACTTGTGATATTTTTCTCCTCTCCATAAATGCACAAATAAAATCTGAACCTCTTTTGAAATGCTCCATCTCTAGTCTTCCAATTGATATATGGCATGCATACTTTTTATCCCTCGCTAAAAGCCATACTTTGTTGAGCAACTACCTGATAGGGACCCCATGTTCATCTAAACAATTGAGCTTTGAGATATAGTAGAATGACTTGACGCTTGCTCTCTCTTGCAATGAGACTTGATTTTCATTTTCAAAAATTCAAATGTGCATGCTCCCGGTATGATCTAGACAAATACCTACCAAAGCCCTGATATATGGCATGAATATCCACTATAGCTACTTCCTGTTGTATTGAGTTTTGTCGTGCTCTATGATCTCGCGTTGAGAAAAGCTCATACTTCCAAGATCAAAAAACACGTATACACCCACATATACACGCCGATTCTCACAATGAGAATTGCGCACAACATGCATCATCACCATCCACAAAATAAATACTCCATCCAAGTTACACCATGATCATCTCCCTGTTATCTAAAAGTATCATGCAGAAAGAGGATATAGGCTACGTAAAAAAAAAAAAAAAGAGATGAAAAAAATGGACATGTGTCCGAGGGCGAGTAGAGCCCACATCTCCAAAAAAAAAGAAAGAGAAAAAAAAGAGATGAAAAAACGGACATGTGTCCGAGGGCGAGTAGAGCCCACATCTCTAAAAAAAAAAATGAGAAGATAAAGAAGAATAAGGAGCCTGAATCTCTCTGAAAGCACACACAAAAAAAAAGGGAGAAAAGAGATCATGAGTCAAGGAGTAACCATAAAAATACCACAAATATTTTCCACACACTCTTGCACATTTCGATGTAGGGGTATGGCTCCTCTTTCCAACGATCCAAAGCTTGACCCGACAAAACATACAGAGGTACGTATGCAACACTCCACTCAAAGATCCATAAAAAAAAACCTACAAAAAGATAGGATGAGTGAGAGCGAAGAGTGCTTTGGCAAGGAAACACAAATGAGTGACTATGTGAGAATCAACCATGGAGCATTGCTACTTTCTTTGCAAAAATAAAATCAAACCAAGTCTTTGCGTAGGAGTAGTAGTGAGAAGATAGAATTTCAAGCTATTCCATTGTTCAATTGTCGAAGACAACTTGGTAGCCACCATGAATGCTCACAAAGTAGGTGAAGCCCGGAATAATCAGAATGCAAGTCAACATTTTGGAGGTTTAACCACCTTAGTCATTCATACCTTTACTCGAGGACGAGCAAAGGACTAAGTGTGGGGGAGCTTGTTGACGGTCGTTATGGCATATATTTTAACCGTCAAAGTATACTAAATTGACAACATTGAAGGAATATGGGATCGCTACGCTAGCCAGAAAACAAAACTTTTCTACCCATAAACCAAGGATCTACCGCTAGTTATAGATCACGGGATTACCACTAGATGCGCAGGTGCAGCGGAAGCGCCGACCGACGGCGATGTACGCGTCGCAAAGAGTGCCGCAGGCCGCGGCGTGATCGTCCGTCACGCCCATCCTCCTCGTGGCGGTTCGTCCCTGTGCTCCGTCATGCAGCACCTCCAAGGTATCCCACACGCATGGGGAGGAAGCGATGCGCCTCCGGACCGCTAGGTCCGCGAGATGCAAGAGGCGAGAGCGTGGGGGCGGCGGCCCAAAGTGGCGTGGCTTAGATTAGGTCATAGCCCCGCGCCCACCTCTCATATATATAGACGTTCCTAACAGGCTCCCGAACTGGAGGCCCATTAGTAACCCTAAGCCTCGCCTAATTGGATCAAATCCGAATTAGGCCTTCTTCCCCTTAAGCGTGCGACCCTATGGGCTCACGCACACATGGACATGGTCCGAGTACTCCTACTCGCCCAATAGCTGATAGCGGCCTCTAGCAAGACGTGTCAACTCCCATGTGTACGCAATGATCATATCGCATTTAACCACCACAAAACCACATACATGTTATTCCCTTGCCACACGATATATGGTCCACCTCGTGGGTTAACACTTAACCCAAGCACGGCCATGCATTTCTTGATCCAATCAATCGAGTGGTCCAGTGATATCTCTCTCTCATGGAGAGGGGCAATTCCATCTTGATTGACTATGCCTCACAAAGATGCTTCCCGACAAACCCGAAGACCACCTTTATAGCTACCCAATTACGAGTAACGCTTGATAGTCCCTAAGTAAGTCGTTTCACATCTTGAGTACATACGACAATCTCAGGTCTAAGGACATAACGTACATGATATGTAAGAGACAATAATAACATCTCATGTCGGGTCTATCCAGCCCCATGTCATACATGTGCCCACACTATTAGTTTGACATCTCCATGTCTATGACTTGTGAAACATAGTCATCAACTAATATGTGTGCTGATCTAATATTCACGTGTGTCCTCACATGAATTCCGACCAGGGACAATTATAGAATAACCATACAAGTAAAGAGTCTCACAAACAATTCACATAATTGCCAATCGATACAAGTTGTCTTTAATGGATATTCTTGAACACATAATATATCATGGATACAAGGTGATACAATCATCTCTATGATTATCTCTAGGCATATTCCCAACAATCTCCCACTTGCACTAGAGTTAATCTTTAAGATATCTAATACCCATCTCTCTCATGTGCGCCTCATGCTTAGGGCTCGTGGAAGAGCCTTTGTCAAAGGATCTCGACATTCAAATCCGTATGTATCTTGCATATCTTGATCTCACCCCGTTTGATGAACTCTCGAATGAGGTGAAATTTCCGCAGCACATGTTTGTTCTTATGGTGATCCCTCGGCTCCTTAGCCTCGTGCAATTGCGCCACTATTGTCACAATGAAGGTTCAATGGGCCGCTTGCATTCGAAACACACCAAGCTCAATGAGGAACTTCCTCATCCAAACACCTTCCTTTGCGGCCGGTAAGCCGCTATGTACTCGCTTCGCGTAGAATCGGTCACCGTTTCCCTCGCTTGGAACTTTTCCAACCGACAAAGACCACCATTTATTGTGAACAAATATCCTGATTGAGATTGTGAATCATCTCGTGTCGGGCTTTGGAAGCTAGCATCGGTGTAACAATTTACAACGAGCTCCTCCTCACCTCCATAGACTAGGAACACATCTTTAGTCCTTCTCAAGTACTTAAGAATGTTTTTAACAAGTGTCCAAAGACTCTCACCGGATCAGCTTGGTACCGCCGCAACACTTAGAGCATATGAGACATCCGGCGTGTACATATCATGGCGTACATGATGGAACCAAATGCCGAGGCGTATGGAACCTTACTCATGCGCTCTCGCTCATCAGCAGTCGAAGGACGCTGCTTCTTGCTAAAACACATACCATGTGACATAGGTAGGAACCCTTTCTTAGACTGCTCCATGTTGAACCGCTTTCAACACCTTGTCTATGTACGTATCTTGGCTTAATCCTATTAGCCTCTTCGATCTATCTCTATAGATCTTTATGCCCAAAATGTATGCCGCTTCTACCAAATCCTTCATAGAAAATAAATTATTCGAAAGTCTTCACGGATTGCAACATTGGAATATCATTTCGAATCAATAGTATGTCATCCACATACAAGATTAGAAACATAACAAATAAGCCCCACTTTCCTTCTTGTATACACAAGGTTCTTCTTCATTCTCGACGAAAGCCCAACTCTTTTATAGCTTCATCAAAACGAATGTTCCAACTCCGAGATGCTTGCTTTAACCCATAAATGGATTTCTTAAGCTTGCATATTTTTCTAGCATTCTTAGGATCAACAAAACCTTCGGGCTGTATCATATACACGCCCTCTTCCAAATTTCCATTTAGAAAGGCTGTTTTAACATCCATTTGCCATATCTCATAATCGAAATGAGCAAAGAATTGCTAGAATGATCCGGATAGATTTAAGCATCGCTATCGGGCGAAATGTCTCGTCAGTAGTCAACTCCTTGAACTTGCCGAAAACCCTTTGCGACAAGTCGAGCTTTATAGACGTGAACATTTCCGTCCATATCCCTTTTCTTTTTATAGATCCATTTGCACTCAATGGGTCTAACCCCATCAGCGGGTCAACCAAGTTCCAAACTTGATTGTCTCCCATGGAATCTATCTCGGATCTCATGGCACTTTGCCATTTCTCGGTCCATCATAGGTCCATCATAGCTTCCGCATATGTCATAGGTTCGTCATCGTCCCAACAATAACACATCCCCATGCAACTCACGGATTCTAGCCGATCTTCGTGGTAGTGGCGGTGTTACCTTTGCCACGTGTATCTCAACTTGTTCTCGCTACACTAGCATCACGAGTAGAGTCTTGACCTATTGGCTCATCTTGAACTTCTTCAAGATACACCTTTTGTCCACTCTTGTCTCTTTTGAGAAACTCTTTCTCTAAGAAAACACCGCTTCGAGCAACAAACACTTTGCCCTCTCGATCGGTTGTAAAAGTAATACCCTAAGGTTTCCTTTGGGTATCCCACCTAAAAAACACTTGTCCGACTTGGGTGTTAGTTTATCTAATTGAAGTCGTTTGACATAAACTTCACAACCCCAAATCTTTAGAAAAGACAAACGACTCTTACCAAATCCACATCTCATATGGTGTCTTAACTACGGACTTAGATGGCACCCTATTTAATGTGAAAGTGGCTGTTTCTAGAGCGTATCCCCAAAACGATAAAGGTAGGTCTGACTGGCTCATCATAGACCGAACCATGTCCAACAAAGTCCGACATTACGCCGCCGTACACACCGCTTTCTCGAGGTGTTCCAGCGGCGTAAGTCGTGGAACAATTCCGCAACTCTTTAGATGATTGCTAAATTGGTGACTCAAATATTCGCCTCCACGATCGGATCGTAAGGCCTTGATTTTCTTGCCACGTTGATTCTCTACTTCATTCTCAAACTCTTTGAACTTTTCAAAAGTCTCGGACTTATGCTTCATTAAGTAGACATAGCCATATCTACTAAAATCATCAGTGAAAGTAATGAAGTATTGAATCCGCCTCTAGTCGTCGTACTCATTGGTCCACATAAATCAAGATGTATGAGTTCCAACAAGTCTGCTGCCCTCTCGTGAAAACCTCGTGAAAGGCGTCTTAGTCATTTTGCCTAGAAGGCAAGCCTCACATGTCTCGTATGATTCAAAATCAAACGGTTTAGAAGCCCATCAAGTATGAAGCCTCTTCATGCGATTCTCACTTATATGACCCAAACGACAATGCCACATATAGGTAGGACTTAACTCATTAAGCCGAGGCCTTTTAGCGCTTATATTACGCATGTGCATCATCAAGATTTAAAATAAATAACCCATTCACAATGGATGCAAAAGCCACAAACATGCTATCTTTAGAGATCACACAACCATTGTTTTCACTCTTAAAAGAATAACCATCCTTCATCAAACATGAAGGTGACACAATGTTTCGACTTAAACTAGGAACAAAATAACAATTATTCAATTCCAAAATAAATCCCGACGGGAGGTGGAGTTGCATCGTCCCCGACGCCGAGCAAAGAACTCTTGCATTATTGCCCACGCTGAAGTCAACTTCACCCTTTCCAACGCTTCTACTTCTTATCATTCCCTGCATCGTATTGCAAATATGAGCAACCGATCCTTATCAAATACCCAAGAATTAATATAAGAATCAGCGAGGAATATGTCCGTAACATAAACAACAAGTGTACAAGCAAATGGTGTACCTTTTACCACCGCTATCCTTCTTGGACGCTAAGTACTCCTTGCGCTTTCTTTTCCAAAGGACCCTTCTTATGACAATGAAAGCACTCAATCGCTAGCTTGGTCCAAATTGGGGCTCGGATGGCTTTGGCTTAGAGGTCTCACCTTTAGCCTTTGCCTTCTTATTCTTCCAATAAGGATTGCCCCTTTTCTTAAAAATTAGGCTTGTTTTGGACCGCCATCACATGGCTACCTTGCCAAAGACTTTTCTTGATGTCACCCTCTTTGCCTTAAGCATACCACACAGTTCAGTCAAGCCTTTCTCTGCCCCATGCATGTGGTAGTTCGAGATGAAGTTCCCATAGCTAGGCGGCAGAGATGCAAGAATGAAATCAGTAGCCAACTCTTGGCCAATTGGGAAGCCTAGCTTCTCCAATCTCTCGTGTGTAACCAACCATCTTGATTACGTGTGGTCCAATCAAGCACGCCTTCTCGCTAGCTTGCTCTCAACAAGAGCCTTTGAGACATTGAACCTTTCGGTTCTAGCTTGAGTTTGGAACATATCCTCAAGCGCCACGATCATATCGTACGCTGCATGATTGTTATCGAACTGCATCTGCAGATCGGGTTCCATACTAGTAAGCATAAGGCAACTCACTTCAAGATCAGCATCACATGCTTTCTTGTAAGCGTTTTTCTCAGCAGTAGGTGCATTATCAGCAGGCGCTTCTGGTAAGGGGTTGTCTAGAACATCTTCCTTTTTCTCAGCCCTGAGAACAACTCTCAAAGTTAAAGGATCCAATCCGCATAATTTGTTCCATTCAATTTATCTTTCTCAAGAACTGAACGCAAAAGTAAATGGTGGATTGCTAGGCGCCATTTATCTACAAATGTAAATAATGCAAAATACTATGACAATGTATCCAAGATAGAGTAAAAACATATTAACATTTAATTGAATGTACTCCCACTAAAATCAATATCCCTCAATTGAAATTTAGTGATCCAAGACCCACAACTAACAAGTCAACTAGTGAGCTTTAGCATCACCGCTAGAAGACATGGTAGATCGGTAAGCAACTCTTTGCTAATCATATCACATATGACTCTTGTTGTTGGGTAGCATCTCTATGCAAACGCCAACCTGCCATGCTCCAAGATCCCTAACTGTTAGGATGATCTTGTTCAAGTAACCAAACCTTCCGCAAAGTAAGTATCCGATACGAACCTCGTCTAGTCAAGTAAAACCGGTGGCACCCTAATTTCATAGACCCACCACCAACTGTATAAGGCTTGTGACAAAGGCAAGGTTTGGGGAGCATCGAAACTTAAACATTGCCGAGGATCGCTCTACTTCACTATCGTATGTAGACAAAAACATAGTCGCGAGCGTGAAAGTAGAACACGATAAGAACAAAGATTAAAATGGTTGTGACTTGGTATGGCCTTATATCACTTTGGGGATCTCCATCTCCAATGAACTGCTTCATCATGATGATCTCCATCTCCATGATCCATGTATGCCATCCTCCAGTGATGAATCTGCCAAGACTAGTCTATACTAGCGCAGAAAAATAATAATTACATTATCACGTTCATCACAAGTTGGCACGCAGGCCATTACATTAATGAGACAATATATGAGTGGCTCCAGCCATATTGTCATCCTCACGACATGCAAGTCATGAAACTATTACATACATACATGCATCTCATACATATATAGGCCATACCACCACATAATCCCGCAAAAAACAAAGATTAACCGATTCGACGTCTAAAATTTGATGGGCCGAAAACATCATTTTGTAAGCTGATTTTCGCAATTCTAATTTCCTCGAAACATACAAAGTGTGTGTCCGGGGATGTAACTTTTCGTTCTCTACGATTTTCGTTTAGAGTTCGCCTCAATCCGAAGTTATGGATCAAAAGTTATGGCTGGTCAAACTCGGGCCGACGACGGTGTAAGATCAAATCTACCACCACCGCAACTCGCATCACATGCGCCCGACCAGGCCATGACCTAGGTTCGATTCGATCAATCTTATTGATCTCAAACTCGCCTTTGACCGGGTTTACATGTATCACTTAACTCCGATGGCGGAATTCCGACCCGGTAGGAGTAGATCGAACAAGACCAAGGCGGCAAGATCACGAACCGAGATCGAGACTCATCTACAACCGCGCATATCACCATATGCACACATCCGAATCTATAACAACACGCTACGGCTCGATACCACCGGCGAATATGGGATCGCTACGCCAGCCGGCGAAACAAAACTTTTCTACCCATAAACCAAGGATCTACCGCTAGTTATAGATCACGGGATTACCACTAGACGCCAAGCTAGGCAGCGGAAGCCGCCGACCGACGGCGATGTACGCTGCCGCAGCAAAGCCGCAGGCCGCGTGATCGTCCGTCACGCCCGTCCTCCTCGGCGGGGCCGTCCCTTGTGCTCCGTGATGCAGCACCTCCGAGGTATCCCACACGCATGAGGAGGAAGCGATGCGCTCCGGACCGCTAGGTCCGCGAGATGCAAGAGGCGAGAGCGCGGGCGCGGGTGGCGCCAAAGTGGCGCGGGCTTAGATTAGGTCATAGCCCCGCGCCCACCTCTCATATATATATAGGCGTCCTAACAGCCCGTAACCGGAGGCCCATTAGTAACCCCTAAGCCTTGCCTAATTGGATCAAATCCGAATTAGGCCTTCTTCCCTAAGCGTGCGACCCTATGGGCTCACGCACACATGGACATGGTCCGAGTACTCCTACTCGCCCAATAGCCGATAGCGCCTCTAGCAAGACGTGTCAACTCCCATGTGTACGCAATGATCATATCGTACCTAACCACCACAAAACCACATACATGTTATTCCCTTGCCACACGATATATATGGTCCACCTCGTGGGTTAACACTTAACCCAAGCACGGCCATGCATTTCTTGATCCAATCAATCGAGTGGTCCAAAGGATATCTCTCTCTCATGCGTAGGGGCAATTCCATCTTGATTGACTATGCCTCACGTGATGCTTCCCGACAAACCCAAGACCACCTTTATAGCTACCCAATTACGGAGTAACGCTTGATAGTCCCTATGTAAGTCGCTTCACATCTTGAGTACATACGACAATCTCGTGTCTAAGGACATAACGCACATGATATGTAAGAGACAATAATAACATCTCATGTCGGGTCTATCCAAATTTCATGTCATACATGTGCCCACACTATTAGTTTGACATCTCCATGTCTATGACTTGTGAAACATAGTCATCAACTAATATGTGTGTTGATCTAATATTCACGTGTTTCCTCACATGAACTCCGACCGGGGGACAATTATAGAATAACCATACAAGTAAAGAGTCTCACAAACAATTCACATAATTGTCAATCGATACAAGTTGTCTTTAATGGATATTCTTGAACACATAATATATCATGGATACAAGACGATACAATCATCTCTATGATTATCTCTAGGGCATATTCCCAACAAACATTCCATGCTATATCATAACAAAATATTATTTTATCTCGATGAGTTCCACGAAGTTTCGATGTTTCAACGGTGTTGCGGGGATTTATATTTTTTCGCAGATAAAAACTATCTCAAATGGCAAAATGGAGCACACCATTGCGAAGGGCTCGTCGCTACTGATCAAAATAGATATATCATTTGCTATATTTGGACTCGAATGGGAAGTTATCACGTGAACAATATTTGCGTGGAAATGATCTTCGATCCACGTACACGCCCCATGCGGACGAACGGCGTCGCGACACGTGGCCGCGGCTTGCCGCCGCGACGCGAATGCACGCCGCACGCCTGACGCTACCGCGCTTGTCTAAATTTGAATCCGGCCAATGTCCGGGCGACGCTGCGGGGCCACCCGGGCCAGCCACAGGCGCTTCAAGGCCATAGCAGCGGCGCTCCGCCCGACCGACCGCGAGGGGGGCACGCGGGCGGCGCCCGCGTTGGCCGCAAGGCGGTTGGTGGTCTCGCGGTTTAGGGACGACCGGGCGGCCCAACCGCCCGGTTTTGTCCCAGAACACATGATTCTCTTTCCAGAAATGCCGACGGCGCCGGTTCACTCGGTTTAGGTCCGGTTCACGCCTTTAGAGGCCGGTTTTGCTCCTCGTTCTTCACAGATTAGCTTTGTTAGGAAACATCTTGCCGACCTCCCAGGTCGGTTTGCATGGTCGGGAGGCGGTAGGAGAAGTTTCCTTGTATAGGGATTGCCTCTACCTCCCTATCCTATAAATAGAGGCCATTCCTTCATTGTAAAACTACATTCCACACAATAAAGCTTCATTTCTACATCCAATATCTTGTAGTGGTGTCCCTCTAGGTGTTCTCCACCTAGTTGTATATTTTAGAAAAGAGGAAGAGAGAGGAGGGAAGAGCGGGGCGAGCCGGCTTGTCGGATCCTCCTTCAATTTGTACCTCTACGGAGCTGACTCCTTCGTGAGTAATATCCGCCTTCTTTGCAATTCCCGAGTAATCTATTTGGCTTAAGTTTAGTGCTCAATTACTTGCTTGCGGATCTCCGTTCTCGAATCGAAGGTTCTAGTTTTCACGTGAGACTAGTTTCAGTAATCGTTAGTGTAGACGTGGTGTCTAGACTATCGGTTACTTGAGATTGCGCCAACCCCACGGATAGTTGTGGTAGCCCCGGGGGTGACCGACCAGCCTTTGTATTCCACCACGCTCGGGTTGGTGTTCTCGAGAGCTTTCGCCGCCTCGACCCGACACCGCTTTCCCGCCTTTTTCGAGTCGGAAAGGAACAACCGCCCGGCAAGCAAGTGTAGTAAGCCAAGACTTTAGTTATCCGGTGACCTCGGGCGAAAGCTTAGAAAACCCTCTCGCCCTAACAAAAACATTATCTCTATTCTTACCTTGGGCGACCTTGTTCCATCTCTATTACACTTCCGTTCCCGTGGAAAATACGATACCCTCAATACTTCCCGGTGAAAGCTACAACGGTATCCGTGACGCTTTGGATTTATCTCGTGTGCGTAAGAAATACCAACAACAAATAGCACTTGTCTATGTAATCGGCCGGCCGCTTCCTCAAAGATCTCCCCGCGTCTCATTCGAGATCATCCATGGTGACGCCCGTAGCGCCATCCCCAAAGCAGCCAGGGCGTCGGGCATCTTGAATCAAGTTTGATGGTCCCACTGGCGTGCCAAAAAGTGTGTTGACACAAAATTGCTCTTGTGTCGCACACACCGACAAGCCAAACGCTGCTAGCTTCAAATGGTACCCGAGCGTTGAATCCGGGCGTGCGGCCAATTTATCCCGAAACCGACAAGGGATGAAATTTTGTTAAATTCACAAGATGGAACGTGGTCGTGAGACCGACAGCCCATATATATGCCCCGGGCCACTTACTTACGACACACATAGCTATGAGAAGCTATTTGCCAACAGCTTTTATGGAGCATTCAAGAAACTCTTAGTAGAAAGCAAGTGTAAACGTAGTTGCCGAATGACTATAAAAAGAGACATGTTTGAACAAGTCATTCAATCATCTATATAATGACAATTTAAGTGCATGTTATTGATCGAACAAGCATTTAAACCTAGTTGCTTAAAAGGTAAATCATGATAAAGAAGTTATATAATTGACACATGCATAGATTCAAATTAGCTAGTTTGCCGCACGCCTAGCCTTATTAAACCCGGCCAAGAATAAACCCTCTATCGACACAATCTGATCAAGGTTTATACCACTTATCATATTTAAATCAAATCACCGCATGGTACAATCAAATTATGAAATGTTAAAAGCATGAATTCAATCATTAACATCTATGCCAATCATTACTTATTAAAGCGTGACCGTATCCGGTAAGGTTACCGAATCGATCCATGAAGAAGGAACAAGCACGTAAACTAACAAACTTGAACCCAAGAACATGTAACAATCTTAGATTATGACGAACTCTCGCTATTATAAACATTATAAAGAATGAAATAGATCTAAATATTCATGATAAAGAACAAAATAGATCTATAACAAAATTAAGCCGAGTCAAAGATTAATCTAGATTGGGCAAGTAGTGGTGTTGCAAAAAAAGCATGCAAACACACGATAACTTAATGAATCTATTAGATTTTTGCCAAGTCTAATAAAGCCGATAACTATCCTGTTCATGCAAAGCCATCAAGCAAGCACTAGCCGCACGGTTACTCCGTCGTCGAGACAAACTAAGACATGAACAAAGACTTCCCGTCATCAAGTAGACGCCACCGCCGCGGCTATCCCATCGAGATAAACGAGACTACCTCGTTACTAAGCAAACGCCACCGCACGGCCATTCAAATCGAAGTAAAAACAGGGGTTGTCGATACTTACGGAGGTCGACGGATCGATGATTCCTCTCGAAGAACTCGATGACACGACAAGGACTCGGTTGGCACGGGCCGGTTGATTGTATTGATTGAACGATAGCCCGCTACAATGACCGAGGGCTTATATTTATACCCCGGTGACAATACGAGTCCTAATGACTCATGAAAATAACACACATACTTTCCTTAAGATACAAGATTTCCTTAAGATACAAGCTTGAGCCGCAAGCCTTCAAAAAGTCCTTGTCGACGTGGACATCCTCCCCCGAATCGAACCTTACTCGCCCGTCATATTTACGTTTTGCCCTTGTATTGCCGACCGCACTCCTTTCCCGAATCCAGCCAATTCCCGAATGCCGAATGCAGTTGTCGAATCGATCCCATCTTTTTTAAAATATTTCCATTATTAGCATCTTGCACCGCCCACCTGTGCATGTCGAGACTTTTTACCAAAATTTGGTGTTAACAGCTAGTTCCAACCATTCGACCATTTCTATATGAACCTTCTAAAGGAATTCTCTCACTAGATGAGTAGATGGGTTTTCCTTACTCTATTTCCACCTGCAAACGGGGCCTTACCTTTTCTAATTTTTCCATCCTAATATCATGTCATTTCGCACAAATTCCACCATTTTGTGCAAAAAAAATAACAGATGCTCCAATAAAATTTTCCCCTCTGTATGTTTTTATTAATGAGTCTTGAAAGAATAACATGTAAACAGTGGGGGTCATATCTCTATACGTTTGAAATGCAATCAATAGCTGAATGCTTCTTGATTTTCATATTGTGTTGTTATCATCTGTTTCAGGTATGGTAGCCTAATTTTAAATATCAAGTGGCACCAGACACTTAATTCTACTTAACCTAAACTGATCACTGCTGATAAACACATAGTGAGAGTCTGGGATCCTAATAAAGTGAGTTCTTTCATTTCTATTTTGTTCAAATATTTTCTTCATTGTTATTCATGGTGTGATCTGACACATCCATATTGGGTTTAATTTGGATTTAAAGCAAACTCTAATTTAATACATACTGATACTTTATGATCCATTGGATGTTTGCTCGCTTGCCATTCTTGAAGTCAACTATGGTAGTTTTTATTACGGTGCAATCTGAATGTATCATGAATTGTTCCTGTAACATTTGAATCTGTAATGGTAATGCATGCCATATCCTCAGTATCCGAAGCAAATTAAGGAACTTATTAGAACAGAAATCAAATTTTGTATATTACGCTGTGCTGACACCTTTATTGCTTATTCACCCTTGTCTCACGTTGGGTTTATTTGGGAAGCATGTAGTTGCATACTTGCTGACACCTCCCAACATATCAGCAAATTTTTTTGGGAATATGGGAGTTATCAGTTTTACCAAATTATCTGTGGTCCCAGGCTACATGTATGTCTATGAGGAATATGTTTCACACAAAAGTCTGTTATAGGAGATTGGTTCCTTGTTTTTCTGGGCTAGATTAATTGACAGACATCATTGCTGCAAACTGGTTGTCTGCCACTAAATTTCATATCCTTCATGAATAGAAAATTTGCTTAGTTCATTTTTTAGTTTCATTTTATTATTATTTATTAGTGTTGATATATTCACAAGAAGAATACAACTCTTCACCTATTATCATAATACTCTCTGAATTATCATACCAAAGATGCTACAGTTTGTGCCACATTACAATCTTCTATGTTTGACATATATTTTTCTGAAAATAGACAACTCGTTGTTGGCACACTTTGTGTTGAAGCTCAGGGTCCTTGGCTTTGTGACATGCACTGTAGGTGTATATAAAACAGAGAGAGAGAGAGAGAGAGAGAGAGAGATGACATGTCTAGTAGCAGATATATTCATATATGCACGGAACTAAATAGACAAAGGTATATGTAGGTTCATAACTTCTATTTTTAATATAATTCCATTCTAACTAACAGTCTAGATAGCACATAAGTAATCTAGAAAGATTTGGTTAGGATGTGAACTGCACTATTTTATTTGCACCTTGATGATCCTTGCACTTTGATGGTTTTTACTCCTTTTACCATGTACATTTTGTAAATTTATCGTCTCATTATAATTTGCCATTGTCATTATGATTATGAAGTCATCTATACTTTATGATTATAAAGTGATTTATATTTGTATGTTCTACAAAACCATATAATATGAACAACTTTCTTCATGTTTCACTGCTTAAAAACATTTTTTTTTAACAAAATCTCAGCGTCTGAAACTATAATAAAAAAGTGTTTTGGCCTAGTTGACTCACCGTTTTTTTTATATATTTGTAGTTCTATTATCTTGCTCTTCTCAACCCGGTCGGAGTACCTGCTTAATCCTCTCCATTTCGTTCATCCTTTCAGGAGATTGGTTGCAAAATATGGATCTGGCCAGACTTTCTGAACGAGTACATCGTGCGTTTAGCAGATGATTTGAGAGCTATCGCTAGAGAGCAGAGGATAAGCATAGAAGGGAGTGTCGGTGCTTCAGATTCCATGGTTGCCTGCTCAAGATACATTCTCCCAAATGTGTTACAGACCTGTTTGCAACAATCCATCACATGGCTTTTGGACAATATGGGATCCTAACGAATTGCTAGATGTCTTTTTGTTGTGTCTTTGTAATGGCTATCAGCGTAGTATGAATTGAAGTTAAACATGTAATTGTACAACTGATAAATAAGTGTAAAATAAACTAGTACAATATAGTCCGTGTGCTGAGCATGCGGGCCAAGAAGTCCAAAAAGTATGCTCCTTTGCCAGGTGTTTTTGGTACGCCGGCACCTATTACAGGTATGTCAACGTTTCGTACAATTGCTACATGAAAGATTAAGCGTGCTTGTTTCTTATGGCTGCTAGCTGTGCTGCCTAAATTCTTTTCCCTTAAATTTGCTTGAAAGCATGTAATGAAAAGTTTTCAAAAAAAATGCAGGTTTACTTCATGATCATTAAAGGTAATAGAAACAACCGTAGATGTAACAGGCGGGTTTGTGTGCCTATAGAAACAGTGTTGAAAAATATAATGGTTAAAGTTAAAGACAACCCGCTTTTTGTGACGTTGTTGAAAAATATACAAATAAAAAAACCAAGACTTGGGAGAGATAAGAATGGGTTGATGCAGGTACAGGAGTTGTCAGTAAGAAAATGGAGAAAATCTGACCAAACGATCGAGAAATCCTAGCTCTGGAGTTGGGAATAACATGCGCTGAAGACCGGGAAACAAGCGCACATGGGAAGGGCTGGGAAACGAGTGGGAATGGGTACGGTGCCCCGCACCGCATAGGTGCGCGTTGACTGGTCCGAATCCTAAAGCAACACTGGACCAGAGGAGATAGAGCAGACGCGCGCATACCGTTCCGGTATTGTATTTTCGATGGATGTAACCCGTTGGGGAAGCAAAGTGAGTTTAGTTTCAGAAAGGTGGAGAGTAGCATCGGGCAGGCAAATGTGCGCGGTAGGTCTTGCAGACACAAAGAACCATGTAAGTAGACTGTCTGTAAGTTGCTTAACTCACCATTGAATTCTGAAGGAAGTTGCAGAGAAGGACATCTGAGTATATGAAGCACCCTTAGGTTCCCCAGTTTACCCATGAAGCTTGGTATGTCTCTGAGCTTTCCACAGTAATTTAGTTGTAAGAACTGAAGATCTTGACAATAACACAAATGTATTTGTACATAATATATTTGTGAAAAAAATTTGATGACATTTATGCACAATTTGTATATTTCTCTGATGTCTAAAAATCTATAGAAATAATTTGTAACTTTTTTTTTTGAAAAACATGGAATATATTTATGTTATTTCTAAATTACATCACTGTATCCAATGAATTATATTAAAGAAGAAATCATTGTAAATAAAGTAATAGGACGATGTAAGTATAGTTATAAGACAAAGTAAGTGCATAAGAAATATCTAGATGCTGGGAGAGGCTAAAACAACCTGTTATAGCTAGACAAATTCTTTTTTCTACAAACAAAGTTGGTCAAAAATTAATTTTTTGGTATATATAGATAGGACCATAACATGCTACGATAATTTAGAATTGAGAGAGTAGTACATATTTGACAGGAGGCGTCTAACGCCTGCGCGCCCAGGATATAGCGCTATAGCCTGCCCACAGCAAAACTCGGAATCAACTCCCCACAATAAAAGCACGGTTTTTTTTTTCCGGCTAGCTAGCAGATTTAGCCTCCCTGTCCTTGCTTCCTTGGGCTTTCTGGCCAAAGGCCCAGCGATGAACAGGCCACAAAAAACACACAGATTTGCCTCTTCTCCACAACATAACCCTTCGACACACACGCAACTTGGGCCCACCGCCACCATCCACTGGCCGGCGATCGCAAAACAGTAAGGCAGCAAGAAGATAGGAACACACCAAAAAAGAAAAGCAAGCCAGCAGGTATGATTCGTCACTGTATACTTTTCCAGTAATAGTATAACTGTAGCCAGATCTGTTCTAGAGAGAGCAACTCTACTATTTAGTACACATGATCTCATAAAAGAAGAAAAGCAATCCAGGTTGATCTAGTGACTTGGAAATGTCAATTACAAACTAAATAGATCTCGTCAACTCATACGTTTTAAACATCCTCCAGCCTTCCTGAGTATTACCAGATAGCTACAAATTCATGACCTGAAGCTGCAATGAAAAAGAATTGCATAAGGACATTGCAAGTTCAGCAATAACACAAAAGAATCAAATTAGTGATCAAAAAAAGACTAATTCATTCCTTTTGCTTAAGCAAATCATATGTTCTGCATAAACAAAATTCAGTTTACTGATCTGGAGCTTTTGTGTAGCTAGCAAAGTGCATTTCTGTGGTTGCAGCAAAACTATTCTTTTACTAAATGGATATAGTATGATATATTAGTGCTAACCTACTGCTAAACAACATCTATGTCTGTTTCTGAAGCAGTTAACTGATCTAGTATCTATTGCTTCTTACATCTATGTCTTGTATAAGGATATCAAGTCTGCATCTAGTATCTATGTATTAAACAATGTTAACTGATCTGGCAGTACTAAAAAAAAGATCATATAGACAAATATTCACAATTTAATACCAATAGCCACGCAAGCTAACAGTGATCGGGCGGCAATAATATGCTCCTAATTAGACAAATTCATGTTCTGATCTCGCAGTACTAATAAAACAAATTTATATATCTAGAAGGATTACTATCAGGAAGTTATATATCTAGAAGAGACAATTTAGTACCATTAGCCACGCAAAAAAATACTAATTGATGCCAATAAAGTGCTCCTAAAAGAGTCTGTCCATACCACCCAGCCACCCACTATTCAGCTATGACAAAAAGTAAACAAAACCATCCATACCACCCAGCCACCCACTATTCAGCTATGACAAAAAGTAAACAAAACCATCCATCCCCCTAGCGGCCTTCACTGGAAAAAAATAAATTTCACAGGAGGAGCAACTTGATCATACCAACTTCATAGACTGGTTTCACCATGATAGACTGTTTTAAAAAAAACAAAACTAACATGCTCCAATGTGAATAGGCGCTGAGCAGATATGGGTACACACAATAAAGCTGATATCTAGGACAAAAAAAATCCATGATTGGGAGGGAGATCTGATAGAGTGTTTATATAACGCATAATTGCCTAGAAAATAAAATAAAATTGATGCTGGGAAAACTAATAACTTACCTGGGAAACTCTTTTAATTTGAATGCCAAAAGTAACATGTGCACCCTCCTACATCTAATACTTAACACATCTTACTTAACACATCTGACCTCCATGCCCTGACAATCCCAGGTCCTTTCACTGTGCAGCTAGCTAGTCCAGCCTACACTCCCCCTTCCCTACCCCAGTGAACCAGATGACCCAGTGCTCCTAAAAAAAATAGACCTAAAAAAGGGTGAAAAAAGCACATAACTAGTCAGCATGCAACGAGCTTGTGTCTAACAGTGAGAAATGAACAATTTAAACACATTTCAGATCTGGAAGCAGTTTTATTTATTTAAACAAAATTTTGTGATCTGGAATCAAGTACCGATTAGTAGGCATGCATTCAGATTAGGTAATAGTGATCAGACAGAAAGCAACCTTGTATTACCTGCATCGAGAAAATCTTCACTGCAATTCTTCACACACTATCTGCCAGCTGCAAAAATAAATTAAGAATATCATTATCAGCTAACAGATGAGGTTAAAAAAAGATAAAACTGCATTTTCCTACTGCATTTGCATATTAGTATATGTTTGGATTACCAAATTATGAAATTAATTTTGTTGTGCAGGTCAGAATAAATGGATCTAAACCATCCGCCACCGGACAATGACAATGAGTTCTTCTATTCACTATTTGATTTGGATAATGTGCCGTGCACTCAACTGCTTCCCTATTATGAAAACTCTCAGCCTGTGGAACAACAACAAGATTTGCCTAGCATTAATGAAGTTGCTCAGCCTGCTTTAACAGAGCCTCAGCCAAGTGTTTCTGAGATCAGACTCTCACTTGAGGGTGTCAGGATAGAAGATGTTGCTGGAAATCAGGGAGCAGAAGAGGAAGAAGAGGTGTGGTCAACTCCACAAATGCCCCACAATGGCATGACATTTGGATCAGTGGAAGAAGCAAGGCAGTACTACAACAATTATGCATAGAAAAAAGGATTTTCTATCAGAAATAGCACATCATACCGTAGTGGGGCCACAAGGGATATATATAAGGTGCAGTTTGTGTGCAATAAAGAAGGAATAGGCAAGAAAAAGAAAGCTGATGAAGATGTTGTAAATTGTTACTCAGACAATGATGAGACATATGCTGCAAAAGAAGTAGAAGAAGAGGAGGAGGATGACCAAGAAGAAAAAAGAGGAAGAAACTTGATGGCTGCAAGAAGAGAAAGAGGGAGAAAATGACATGTACAAATTGCAAGGCAAGAATGGTGGTTAAATTGATTTGATCAAGATGGCACATCATCTATTTTGTAGCTGAACACAACCATGACCTTGTGCTCAAACCCTCTCTCAAAACGTTCCTACGGTCGCACCGAGGGACACCAAAGCAGGAGAAGGATTTCATTGTCTTGCTACACGGATGCAACTTGAGCACGGGCAGAATTATGCAGCTAATGACCGAATTTTATGGATCTGCACAGCTAGTGCCATACGAGGCAAAACAAGTTACAAACTTTCGCTCCACAATCCACAAAGTCGAGAAATTCAGAGATATGCAGGAAACATTGGATTACTTCAGATCAATGAAAGAAGAAGATCCAGATTTCTTCTACAGGATTAAGCTAGATGAGAACCACAAGGTCCAGAACCTGTTGTGGGTTGATTCAGCAGCTAGGCATGCCTACAGAGAAGCATACAGTGACTGCATATCATTTGATGCAACATACATGACAAACATGTATGAGATGCCGTTCACACCGTTCATAGGCATCAACAGGCATTGCCAAACTTTCCAACTTGGCTGTGCATTCATAAGAAATGAGAAGACAAAAACATATGAGTGGCTATTTGCAACATTTTTTGGAGGCTATGGATGGGAAGGCACCGATGAATATAATCACAGATCAGGATGCTGCCATGAGAAGCGCAATTTGCAGCATTTTCCCAAACACAACTCACAGGAATTGCAGGTGGCATATAATGGACAAATTTGCTAGAACAATTGGCCCAATCCTTTCTAAAGATGAAGAGCTCAATGATGAGTTCAAGGATTGCATAAACCACACAGTGACACCGGACGAATTTGAGACAAACTGGGCTGCTATGCTACAGAGGTATGATGAAAAGTATGGGTTGAAGACCAATGAGCATTTCAACCATCTATACCAGATCAGGAGAAGCTTCATACCAGCCTACAACATGCACAATTTTTTCCCCTTCCTACAGTCCACTCAAAGGAGTGAGGGCTTCAACGGTTTGCTGAAGAAATATGTGAACCCCAACCTGTCGGTGTTCCAGTTCATCATGCAATACCAAAAGATTCAGGAGAAGTGTCTAGTCTGCCAAGATGGCCAAGAGTTTAGGACAGAGGACAATCAAAGAAGGAGATGGTCAAATCATCCACTTGAGAGGCACACTTCAGCTATTTACACAAAGAATATGTTCTATAGATTCTCTAGAGAGTTTGAGAGGACCGCTGAATATGATGTGAAGCAAGCAGGCCAGTTCCAATATTGGGTGGAGCCCAATAACATATCCGTTTTCGGGTATGGAAAGAGGAACTACCTTGTTACAGCAATTAAAGAGGATGAAACCTACTTTTGTGAGTGCTCCAAATTTGACAGGGATGGGATCATTTGTTGCCATATCATGAGGGTTATGATATGGATGGGACAAAAATCAATACCAGAGAGGTACATCCTAAAAAGGTGGACACAACAAGCAATTCCTAGCGATGGAAATCAGGTCCAAGGTGTGGCTGGTCCGGTGGGACTTGTAGCTAGAGTGATGCCATTAAACAACGAGAAGACTCTGAGACTGACAAATGCATCAACCACACTTGCAGCACTGGCAGCTGAGGACTGCACTAGTGACGAGAACTATGCAGTTTTAGCAAGACACATGAAGTAAATTCGTACTGAATTTGGGATTATTAGAAAAAGGAAGATGGCAGCAAGGCAGGCTGCAGTGTCCAACCAGCAGGCTGCACCATCCAACCAGCAGGCTGCAATGTCCAATGAGCACGTGCCAGCAACAAACCAGCAGGCTACATTGCCCACTCAGCAACCTAGTGTTCCTATCCCTAGTGCTCCAAAACTACAACTTCAGGAATTGCACAAGATGACATGGGCACAAACGAACCAACTGAATCATTGCTCCAATCAACAGGTTTGGCCTTTTCAATTAACAAAAACTAATTAAATAATATCTTGATTCCTTAAAAATGCTTATATTGCATTTTACAATGCAGGTGTAGAGCCAGAACCAAGTTCATCAAATATACATAACCCCCCCTCCCCGCCAAATCAAAGCACAGGGGACGAAAGAGGGAGAAGAGACAAAAGAAAGGAATGGATGCTCAACCAAAGAGGAAGAATAAGTGCAGCATATGCAAATCATATGATCACAATACAAGGAAATGCCCCCACAAGATCAGCATAGATGTCCAGGGAACAACTTAAATCAATATTAGTTTAGAAGACAAGACGAGCCCAAGGAATAGTAAAAATATTGTTTTGTATTAACTTTTGAGTTGACAACACAGGGGAGAGAGAGAGTTGGCAGACCTGTATTTACTATTTAATAAGTTCAGAGTATACATAATAGTTTTTAAGACGAAGAAAAATGCCTAGCACATGATGCTACTTTGCATACTGATTTCTAATAAATTGCCTAACTAAAATCTTTGAATCTCAAAGCAAAGATTAGAAAAATACCTTTTGGTTATCCATATGCAGCTTGCGTTTTAATTCTTTTGCTTCATTTTTTTGGTGAAATACCCACTTGTACAGCAAGAGCTTCCGACACTCCCTTCTATGCTTCTTTTGCCTAGCATGAAGCTTCTTTTGCTTCATAGTTGTAGACAACAGAAGAACAAATCAACATATGTGTGGAAATGCAGACTAAAATAAAACAATGAAACATTAGTGCAAACTGATTAAAAAATACCTACTTGTTTGTCTGTATTGGAATACCAATATCAACAGGGACAGGAGCATATGTGGCAATAGGCTTTTTTTGCTCGTATTTCCATTTCATCCATAAATGTTTGATAGCAAGAATCAAAGTATTGCAGCAATTTGAAAGAGATTCATCTTCAAGGCTTCTCATTGAATCCAGCACCTCAAACCTCTTGTTACGTAGATTCAAGACAAGCAAGAAATAGTGACCTACTTGGGCATCACTTTCTCCAAGCATTTGTAAAACAGGAAACATTACCTGTCAGGCAAAAAATAGTGCAAACAAAAACATTACTTGTTACGTACATGATAGCCCTGCTATGATGGAGCTAACTAATGACAATAAGAGATAAGAACACAAAAAACTTACCATTTCACGATGGTCCGGATGGTTTTCTAGAGGCTTGAAAACAAGCCTGGCCTCTCCCCTGTCTAGATCACCTTGCAACAAGTAAGTCTGTAGGGAAAGAAAATGAATCAGCAAAAAAGAACTTATTAATGCTAAAAATTGCTACTGGAAACATTACAAAACTGCTTGGTGTTAAAAAAGAAATTGCTTAGAAGAAGAATTATAGAAAGGAAAATATGAACTAACCGAGATACGCAAAGGAAGAATACGCTTCTTAGCTTTTTTACCAAAGTCATTAATGGCATAAATTGCAATTTCAGCAACAGGGCTCAAAAGCTTTGCACATGGCTTAACTGATGCAGCAACATTCCCTATAGTAACCCAGAAATCCCAGAAATTGACTAAAACCTCACTGGACACATTAAAAAGGTTAGAAAAAAAACATTAATAAAAAATAGCATACTCTCAAATATAGAAGTGAAAAACAAAGGAAAGATATGAGAATACATACTCTGAAGCTTCAGATTTAGCAGCCCTTCTTGTTCCAAATGCACAAACAACATTGTATAAAACATTCACACTATTAGTCACACGGAAGCTCATCTTTGAGGTAAAATCAATAAAAGGAGACTTCTTAACAGCTGTGTTCTTCTTAGTTCACCTAGGATGAGGAGAATATGCAGGTGAAACTGAAGAATCAACAGATTTAGAAGGGCCCTTAGATGAAGGTAGAGGAGTTGAAATTAAAAGAGGTTCCTTATCTGTCGCTTTAGAATCAGCAGAATCAGCAGAAGGATCAGCAGCTTTAGAAGGCTCGCTGGCAATGGTGTTCATGTGGATATGAGAAGGATCCTCCTTAGCTGCATATTCAACAGTTTTAGATGGATCATTTGGAATGGTGTCCAAATGGATATGAGAAGAAAACTCCTTATCTACAGAAGCACTTGTATGATTAGCCTTTGTCGCCTTAAAAGTCTCTATAGCCTCCTTTTCCAACCTATCTCAAACATCATCACCTACACCTACCAGTGACCAAGCTGAACCATCTGAAGGTGGGGTTGGATCAACTTCATTAGTTTCTGCTTCGACACAAGCTGGAGATAAACTAGGACCGGGCTGAGAATCAATAAACTGCATGATATCAACCCTTGGTGGTGTGAAATCACCTAAGTTAATCCAGAAAAAAAATATTAGATGAAGCAAACTGCAAATTCATAGTTAATGAAAAAAGTACTTCAAAATCAAAATCAATACAGAAAGAGAATCTAGAAACGCAGAAAACAATACAAATATTAACAGTAAAGTTCTGAAATTACCAGATCGACGAATACTAAGCTTTTCCTTCAATCTTTGAGCTCCTGATTTTGTCCTCACTGTACCAATGGGATGAGGGACAACCTGCAGCGTGACATGATCCTCAATGTCATCAACCTGAGCTTCACCTTGAGGGCCAGTAGATGGCTGTGCAGTAGAGTCTTTCACCAAATGAGCTTCACCTTCAACTACGCCTTGAGGCACTTCACCTTTACCATTAACCCTACCATCACCATTAGGGGCATTATCCTTGACATCACCCCTGCCATCATATCATCAGGAGGGTGGTCATAGCCATCACCATGGCCATAACCATCATCTTCACCTTCATCCAGTTCATCTTCATCATCATCGAGTGTCGCCATCTACAATGTCGCCTTCTTCATCCTCTTCATAGTCTTCATCCAAACAAAATTCTTCAACAACAGATGTTTTTTTCCTCATTGCCCTAGTTTGAATTTGTGCACCACAAGGGCTATTTTGAGCAATTTTAGATCGCTTGGACCTTCTGAGGGACGATTTGGAAGTGCTTGAACAATGGGCAACAGCTGCTCTAGCATCTGTAACGTCAACAACATTGGGCCTTCTCTCTGTGTGCACAGGAGGTCTCACATTGACCACGACTTCCACCTAAAACATTAGAACTGCCAAAACAATGTGCTCCACTAACATCAGAGGCTGAAACTTGTTCAAGAAAAAGTCCCAAGCAGATCAGTGCAACCACAACAGAACTGACTTGCAGCATTGAAAAGAATTTCTTTTTTCTGCAAAAAAAATCCATTGGTTTCAGCCTAAGATATGTATAAATATGCATATTTGAGTACCAGCAACACTTGATAATTCATGAAAATAGAATAAAAAATAATAACAAGAAAATAAAACAAGCAAACCTGATTTGAGATGCCGCTATGAACTTTAGAGGAGACAAAGCTTCTTAAATCAACCATATTGAACATGGAAAACTGTGGAGTGCAATACGGTGTTTCTTTCAACTAAAAAAAATAAAAAATGATAAGTTCAAACAAAAGGATATGAAACTTAAAACAAGGTAAATATGGTTTCTAAACACTTTTGGCAAAAAGTTCAGAATTGCTAACATAATGTTAGTAACATGACTAAAACAAAACAAATAATTTGAATACAAGGTAGCTAATAAATTGCCAAAGTGAATAGTTTACTTTATTTGAATCGAGTACAAGTTTTGCAAGCCTCCAAAATTAAATAAAGAAAACATACAGCAGTACAAAAGGGAAAAACAGGGGATTAAAAAATAACAGAGCAAAAAGTTTTGACTCATACCTTAAGATTGCCAAAAGACCCATCATCTTTTGTGTCCAAACTGATAACTTGATTAAGCAGTTTTTTTGGACCATGCAACAACCGTAGGGATAGTTGGTGGGATTTCAATGTTCTCAGCCTGAACAGAGTCTGCATATAGAACCTGAACGAGAAAAAGAATGCGAAAAAAAAAAAAGAAATTTTAGATGCAACATTGAACCACCACAGAAAATATTCAGCAAAAAGGAAAAAAAGGGAACTAAGTAGAAACTAACCACAAGAACATGAAGGCGCCCTTTAAAAGAGCTCCTCTTTGCCAACCTTTGACGCTGACAATTTAAGCTGATCAACAACAAATTGACACCAATTCATATCCTTCACTTGATCAAGATCAATTGGAGCTGGATAGCATCTAGGACTTATTGATGACCCAGTTGTGGAACAAAGAAAAGTTGAGATGGCAATCATTAGCCAAGACCGAAGGAAATCATCATCAGTTGACTTTTTCTTCTTAATCCTTTCTAATATGGAGTCAATGGAAGGAGCCATCCCTTCAGCCAAGTCAAACTTCTCGTGAATGAAATTAATAGCCTGAACATTCATCACATAATTCACAACAACACCCTCTTTTGGAACACCCAGGACATGATGCATAGAATCACTATTGACTGAAATCCTGCCCCTACCAGGAAAAACCAACTCATAGGAAAGAGCATCGAAACAAACTCCAATAAGCCAGTCTGCACAAGTTGACAGCAAGCACTTGGATGCGATCTTCAAAAAGCCCTCCGAAACCAACAATGGAATCTATTTTCTCCTTCTGATCCTTAGTCAAAACTTTGTATAGCTTCACAAGGCGTGATGGGGAAGCCCATTGCCTACGAAGCTAAAGAATAAAAGACGAGTTAGACAGAAATAGCAACAAATGGTAAAACACACACTTGTGAATTTAAGGGCACATAGAAAAAGATGAATAACTGAAAGTAAAATACCTTTGGAGCAACTGTAGGCACAACAACCGGTACCTGACCTCTAACCATTTCAAAAAGTTAATAACTAAAGCACCTGAAAGGGAAAAAAGTTTCTTTAGATGGAAAAAACAAATCATCTGTTAATGAAAATCAATTTTATAATTTCAGAAAATGAATCCAGCAACATTTAAAGGCAATTTAAATGAACAGCACATACAGATACAAGGACTAGTAGGGGCAAGCATTTCAGAGATTTCAAAATAAGGAAAAAAAAACAACTAAACAATGCCTAGGAGGGTGTAGAGCAAAATTGTCTTCTCAAATTAAGAATAATGCTAACAGAAAAATGAAAAATTACTTGGAACAGAAAGAAGAAATGCTTCTCTACAGATATACATTCAGAGATGTTATGATGAAGAAAAGGTATGTATGTATTTTTAGTGGAGCAATACGGTTGGAGGCATAGAATCATTTACGTCAACTGTACTGTGACCAATAGCAAGCTATATCTAGGATGAAAACAAAAAGACAGTGAATACTACTCTAAGCGACGATAAAAAATTGAATACTCCAATGATAAGTTAATGATTGCTTCAAGAAAGTACTTCACTGTTGCAAGAAAATAGCAACCTGAACCACGAACCAACTACACTGCACTTTGCTGGTTGCTAACAAATATCCAAGTGCTGATCTCTAATGAACTGAAGCTACACAATCGCACAAGCAGGAACTGCACTGCTTGTCTTCCTTGAATTGCAAACAAAGACGAACAGAGAGAGTAGAGCTATTAGTTTCAGAGACAAATTGAGCCCTGTAAAAGACATACGGGTATTAGTTGTTACAAAACAAAGCAACAAAAAATCAGTAGCTATGGCCAATCAAAAACCCACTGTAACACCCCCAGAACAAAACACAACAATCCTCCGAGGATTACCACACTACATAACTACGGAGTACGCGGAAGCAAAATCTCGACATCTAGATTGAGCATAAAAATAAGTCTTCTACGATTACATATGAAGGATCGTCAGACATAACCGACAAACCTCAACTATTTACTACAAGATACAAACTGATTCTACAACCGACTATCATGTTACAGAAAACATGTGATTGTTCAAAGTGTACAACATTTGTGCATGCTACTCCCATCCCGCCAAGCATCCTAGAAGCTCAAATACCTGAGATGGGGAACAAGCGTGTGAGGTTTATGGAAAACCTCAGCAAGCAAACTGCTTTAACCAAGTTATTTAAATCACAGTTTGATCAAGCATCAAATTTAAATTGCACATTAATATAAACATCCAGTGATTTATGTAAATATCAATATACTTCCAAGTGTAATGCAAACAACTTCATAGAAACATAAATATACTTGCCAGTGCAATGCAAATGATGCAATGCAATGCATGACTTCACTTCTACCCACACAAAAAGAGGGAGGAAGGCTGCAACCACAATGCTCATCAATGTGCGTTGCTGTACGGTACTCACCGCACCAATTTGGCTACGGTTTCTTCCAATGCATACCAACGGAAAGAGTGCAAATGCAAATGTTGCAATGTATGCACTTCTCATACTTCATATACACCTTAAGTTCATATTTAGAAAGTATTACCACAAGCTATGAAAGAAATCATACTTCAAAGTAAATATATAACTTCAATTTTGAATTATCTGGCTAGTGTTATAAACTGAAATTTAGTGGAGGCAATTCAAACAACAAAGCTAAAGCATGTGGACCACGGCGCCACGTTTACTTTGCCTTTACCGATGATCAAGCGAATGAGCTAGACACTCTCCGAAGGCAACAACCACCTGATTACAAGCAATTCTTAGTACTAATATCATCATACAAACAAATCAAGAAAACAAGATACACCATAAAGCATCCCACCACTATTCAGACATCTACCGTCTCACTACCGATCGTAACAGCAGCACTGGTCCTTATCTTTTTCTTAGATAAATAACCATACCATAATAAATTCACAAAATTTACCAGATCATAGATCATTCATTTATCTACAACTTCCATATTATGATATTTAGCATAAGAAGTCTCAAAAATGGCATAAACATCATTGCATCTCAACTGAACTTTCTGTCAATCAATACAAGACAACAAACTTGTAAAATTAAAAACTGGAGATATATATGTCACAAAAATTGTGGTCTCTACTAATATGGAAAGCTTACGAAAAACCTCTACAATTCGTATTCAGATCACAAGTTCAAATTCCTCCATTACGGGGTTCAAAACTGGGTAAACTTAAAACTGTCCAGATTTTCGTCACTGCAAAACAGCCGTCTAAGAAGGGCTGTAACTCCAGAAATACAGAGGCTATGCGGATGATATTGGTGTCAAAAGAAAGGTATTGAAGTCCTCTACAAATGTTTCCACTTCGTCAAAATTTATTGAGGCCACTAAGATGCCCTAAAACAGCGACGAACAGAAACTACCAAATCTGACGGGATTTCAGATCATGGACGAGATCCAGCTTTGGGAATTTTGAGAATCACTCCGTCCAAACCCATTCCAAATAGATGATTTGATCCACAAAACATGAACCAAAGAAGGGTTTACGATCTGAAACCTCACCTAGGTTAAACGCGATGAGGATGATGACCAGCCACTGGCTATCCACATCGTTGCGATGGATCGTCGCTCCCATGAAAAAAATGGAGAAGAACGGCACATCGGCAGCAAACCCTAGCCCTTCCCTTCCTTCTTCTCCCTCTCCTCTCTGTTTTCCCATGCAAAAGTGAGGGTGGCGGCTGTTGGGGTGGTTAGTCAAGGTGGGACGAAGAAGAGAAAAAGGACTAGAATGGCTTCATGCAAAGGGTCGGCTAAATTAGGACAACGTAGTTGAGGGAAAGAAAAGAAAAGGCACGGTCCAAAGATGAGAACAAAAGAGTGGTGTCCATGCAAATTGTAGGCTAATTTAGCACAGCCATGTGGGGTAAAGGAAATATCACGTTGGAGCACTCTCTTCTAAGCCAACAAGGAGGTGGATTTTCATGAGAGTAATTACTATTTTTATTTCACATTAAACATTCCAACATGCAAAGCTTCATGATCCAAAATCCAATCTATGATAAAAAACACATGAGTCATCAAAACCTTTGACAAGTCCATCACATCAATGTTCTCCCTTTAAACATCCAAAGAACCGATTAGGAAGTCAGTCATTATTAGATAAGAGTCTTAATAAAATTCATGTTAATGCATGCATTCTCGGGGTATTACATTCTCCCCTCCTTTAGGGAATTCGTCCCCGAATTCTTCCAAGCACAATTGCTCAACAAACAATAATTGAACCACATGTGCGAAAGAAAAACACTTATCTAACTCAAAGAGCTTTGCATAACTCTTAGGCATATGAACCTATAGGTATGAGCGTGACTTGCTCATAATATCTTGACATATTTGATAATCGCTATGAATATCAAACACAAGGAGGACTCAAATATTTGCGCTCCGTATTATTCAACTCTCAAGTCTTATTTTATGGTCACTAGCTTAGCTTCCATCTTCCGCTCTAGGTCTTTGAAGTATTTCCCCCAACATTGTGGTAGAAAACACTAAGGTTTATTCCTACCATAAGACTCCACAACTACAACTGACATGCCAAAGCACCAACATGGGTGATAAATGATATAAGGTCTACTATAGCTTGAGCTAATCTTCCCTTTGGTACCAAAAACGAACAATTCCTTCTGTTGGTAAAATCTTAAAGAAGATTTCATCTCCTACTTCAAACTAAGCCTTAAATCTAACTACATCATAGCTCTTCTGCCAACCCTGAGCAACAAGTTTTGTGTTTCAAGAGTTTATCCTACCCTAACAGATCAACCATGGAGCGGTCACCGAAAACATCCTCACAAAGTGGACAAATACATCTACAACCATATAACACTTTGTATGGACCCATATGTAAACTAGGAAGATAACTATTATTGTAAGAAAACTCTGCCAAAGGCAAGAGCTTCCCGACTTTCCTTCCATGAAAGCACATACATGCATGCAATATATCTTCTAAGATCTTGTAACACCCGGTTCTAAGAGCAAAACCAGATGATGCTATATGTGAGCCCCGAAGTCAAATCTCACATATAGTTTACAAATTATTGGAAGTATCAATTCACAATGCTTAAAATATAACGAACATAATATAAAAGACATAACCTCAGCTAGCGCATAGGCGGAAAGACACTCTGATCTTCTAGTGTGGACTCCACGGGAACGACCGGCCGGTTGATCACAAGCCTAAACTTCACCCGAGGTGTGGGGAATAGCAAGAGTGAGTCCATGTCGAACTCCGCAAATATAGCTAGGCAATATTTACCCCAAAAACCCATGATCATTATAACATAAATAATGAATAGCATGAAACAATAAATCATGAACAATTTAATAAGCATGTATAGCTAACTATTCATTAATGTCTCCAAGGCCGTTCATGACCGCGAACACGGCTGACATGTCGGGTTTAGTTAACTCTCAAGCAGAGGTGTACACTTTCACTACAGGTCATGATTTTCCATAGCATGGGTTCTCGACCCCCACCACAATGAAAACTCACATAAAGCCTTTCAAAGGGGTTATCTAAACATGTCGGACAGCGATAGGGCTACAACCCATTCTCTTCCGATTCCGGTAACCACCGACACAAGTAAACACTATCCCCTGAACGACTAGAGCCGAGCCATGTAGCCCCCATAGCTGTACTCAGATATCCCGGATGATCACGAATGAATAAGTCCTTATTCATGCTATCAACAATTCATATTTAACGCTCAGTGCATAAACATTAAGCAAGCCATAAGATCATGGTTTAAAGATAGCATATCCCAAAACTATACTTGCCTTATTTAGATATCCTTCTTCAAGTCCAAAACTTCCAAGTCAACCCCTTTCTTGATCACAAACCTCTTCTTGATCACCAATGTAAAGCTCACCGTCTACTCGATTCCAATCAGCAACACACAAACATAAAGGGCCAGTCATGCATAGCAAACAAGACTACAATTAGAATAGTACACCAACAGTGGAAAAACAGTTTGAAAAGCTTATAAAACTATCCTACTCGTCACTACGATCACACAGACGTAAAGATCACCGAAAACGGAGCTAGAACGGAGAAGATACGCATTTTACAAGATTTGAGTGAATAAAATAATAAATTAAATACTTGATTTCAAAATAAAATAAATAAAAAGGAAAAACAGATTTCAATATGATGAGACACGATGATAAGAAATATAAGAAAAACTAGGGTCATAGATTCAATGATGGACGATGGCTCAAGATGGTGGGCGATTTCAGAAAGGTATTTAGCCGATTAAACAATATGCATGCATGCAGCTGACTTTGATCACGTCAAATTGCATACACATACATAGCATGTTTGCCTTCAGAGAACAACGCAACTAATTCCTTTGAGTGTTGGATGGCAATGACGTACAGAAGGTCTAATGCTTTTGATGGCCAGATCACAGAGACGACATTGCATGGATATACATGAACAAGACAGAGAGCAAGGTAGGATTCGGCAGATTGTATGTATATGTGTATTGGCATGGTATTTCTATTGTATTTCGTGATTTATTTTTCCATAGGAAAACGGCCAGAAAAGCACATGATGTCATCAAACGAGATCATCAAGCTAGCAAGCAAAGGTATGAGTCGGTTCTGCTAGGAATTGAATTGGAGCAGGGTAGGTGCATAGCCGGCGATGGAACAGTGATCTGATGCCAAAACAAATTGAAGTGAAACAGAGATAACGACCTGGATGTGGGGAACATGCATGCATGGTGCACGGACGTGGAGTAGGCATGAGAGATAATATGCACAATCAAGGTGCTCACCATCCGTATAAAGCAGACAAGCACGACAAGTCACCAGATCGTCCAGATTGCAGCTTACGTGCAGGCGAAGGCGACACTACTACATTTGTCTTCTGTAGGGGCGGTTCATGATGCTCAGTAGGGGCGGTTTTTATAACCGCCCCTAACTCTCCGTTGCTACAGAGGTCTTACTATAGGGGCGGTTATTCAACCGCCCTCTGTCAGTCATTCAAGGGGGCGGTTCGTGTTGAACCGCCCCTATACTGTGACCACTGCAGGGGGCGGTTCGTGTTATCAACTGCCCCTATTGTGGTCTGTAGAAATCGCATTTTCAAAATTTGAAAAAATAGTAAAAGATTTTTTTTTTAATTAGGGAAGAGCCCCACCGCCAACCAACCACCTTCCCTTGCCACCGTGATTTTCTCGAGTTTTTGCAAATGTTTCGAAATGTTGCGGCGGTCGTTATTCGAACCCATGACCAACCGCTCACGCGCGAAGTCCCCACCACTAGGCTACACATGTGGTTGTGTCCATATCTTATTCCGCGTCCCCACATATTATACAAATCCGAGTGTAAATTGACTATTTGAGGGTCTAAACGGATTTAAACCAAAAAGTGGTCAACTACAAAGTTTCATAACTTTTCGAGATCTACATTTTATATTTAGAAAGTTTTTCCGTCCGAGGTCGTTTACGAAATTTGAATTTCAAATTTGAGACATTTGAATACAACTTTTGTATGACTAGATGATTTCAAACTAAAAATTGGTCAACATGAAAGTTTCATAACTTTTTGAGATCTACATTTCATATATAGGAAGTTTTTTTGTCCGAGGTCGTTTAAAAATTTTGAATTTCAAATTTGAGACATTTGAACACGCCTTTTGTCCGACTAAATGATTTCAAAATAAAAGTGGTCAACTACAAAGTTTCATAACTTTTCGAGATCTACATTTCATATATAAGAAGTTTTTTTCATCCGAGGTCGTTTATAAAAATTTAATTTTTTGTGCCTCGTATTTAAATTCGGCAACCCACCGTAGGGCGCCTCAATATAGAACCGCCCTTACCGTGGACCACAATAGGGGCGGCTGGAAATTGAACCGCCCTCGCTATTAGTAGGGCGGTTTTTGTTTCAGCCGCCCTCAGAACCGCCCCTACCCTTTGTAGGGGCGGTTAATAGTCGGATGGTAGGATTTGCTTCACCGTAGGGGCGGTTAAAAACGTGAACCGCCCCTAATCAAAAAGGGAGGTGTCTCCGTAGTAAGCTTTTGTAGTAGTGCGAGCAAACGACAGCGACGGGCGTCTCGACGTCCCTGCATGGAGATCGATCCTGCGGCGAGATGGTAGAATTGATCTCGGCGGCGGCGAGCTTGAACATGGTGGTGCTGGCTAGGATTTGGAAAACGGCGAGGGACGAAGGATGGCAGGAAGCTTGATGCGGCAGAACAATGGAACCTTGCTCGACGGCTTCGTCTAGAGTTTCAGGCGACTGCTGCTCGAGATAAGGCGGCGTCTAGCAGCTAGGGGTTGCCAAGGACGATATGGACGCGAGCACAAGGCTTTTAAAGAGGCACGGCACGGGCGCTCGGCGTAGGCAAGGCGAGTCCGGTTCAAGTCTGGCTCGTGCGTGAGCAAGGGAGAGGGACACGAGTCCAAGCTGGCCAGGCGTGCGGATTGCACCAAGTCGCCAAGGACTTCGTGGCCGAGTTGGCTTCGCCAGGAACCACGGTGTCGCTGTCATGAGGCCGACGGGTCGATGGCAAGAGAGAAGGGCACTCTAACTTGGCTAGCTGGCCCGGTTATCCAGTGGCCCAAGAACGTGACTGAGAGAGGGCCAAGGGTGCCCACTTCGGCCGGAAGCAAAGGAACAGGCCGACGGGCCAAGCTTGCTGGACTTCTCACGCTAGAAATCAAAACAGCAAAGGAAATAGAAATAGAAATACCTTTTTTTTTTATTTCGAACCTCTTTTCAAAAGCTTTTCAAATAAATTTCAAAATCCTTTTCAATTCAAACAAAATCACACATCACAATATAAATAATGCACCAGCATGAATGCTCAATCATGTTCCTACGCCCTATGATGTATTTTAATTTAACAAATTTAGTTTCCTATATTTCATGAGCACCAAAAAAAAATTCACAATTAAATATTTTAGCTCTATTCTCCAAAGTGCAAAAATTAGGGTGTTACAGATCTGAATAGTACACTCAGACTGATAACCATCTATCCGAAGATGGGAATTAGTACTCCTATCAAGATTCATGCCCCAAGCACTATGTAGGCTTTGCCAAGAAAAAAAATGGGCACAAACTTAGAGTCACAATCTAACACAATAGCACTGATAACACCATACAACCTCACAATCTTCTTAATATGCCATAGAATCAAATCTATAGTTGAGTATGTTGTATTCATTGGAATCAAGTAAGCTACTTTGGTAAGCCTACCAATGACAACCCATATAGCACCTTTTACAACTAGGCGAGCAAGGCAACCCAACTACAAAGCCATTGTAATATTCCTTGATTTCCACTCAAGGACCTCCAATATTTCTAGCAATGTAGCTAACCTTTGTTCCTTAGCCTTCAACATCCTTCAGCTTCTAACAAATACCACACAAAACCACATACTTAGCAATATCAACTTTCTTCCACTTCCACCAAAAAATATTGCTTCAAATCTTGATACATCTTAGTCTCACCTAGATATGCCATATACCGGTGTGATTAACTTCCTTCAACATATCAAAATTCTACTAGCCTTATGTGGATCACATAGATGGCATCTAAAATAAATAGTGCCATCAACTTCCATACTAAACTCATGTGGCTTACCTACCTCAATGCACTCCTGAGTTGCCTAGATTAAGATCTTGCAACTAAGCCATCCGACCTTCTCACGCAATGGTGACTAGATAAAAATTAGGTCTCCTCACATGGATCAAGATCATCGCAAAGAGAAATACTCTATGGTCATCGATCAAAGCCAAGAATACATTAGGATCATGGGTCCTACTATGAGTAAGGATGAAAATAGGATGAATATTTCCCAATATCCACCTATCTCAAACATGTCAAAACCTTGCATGTACTGGCACTATTTGAATCCAAACATTTAGTATCCGATAGAATAAGAATCTAAATACCCAGCATTAGATTTCTAATGCTTATCTGAGGTAGATATCAACATCTAACTGATCCAAATGTGGGTGTATGATCAGAGAGAAAAAATATGGGATGGAATATGAGAAGGACATAACACAAGATCGCTAGTATTTGTCTAAATCCAATAAGGTTTCATCCCTACATAAGAGCATCTGCCACAATATTTGTCTTTATTTGGTGATACTAAATAGTCAAATCATAATCCTTAATAAACTCTTGTCCCCTCTTCTGTCTCTAGTTTAGCTCCTTCTAAGTAAATATATGCACAATCCTCCCATGGTCCATAAGGATATAAGATGACCCTCCATAAAGATAATGCGTCTAAAACTTCAATTCAAATACAACCATTGCCAACTTAAAACCATGTGTAGATAAATCACCTCGTGTTTCCTCAACTACCTAATTGCATAAGAGATCAACCTACCATCTCACATGAGAACATACCATGTACTAATACAGAGTCTTCTATCTATATTGTAAAACACTTTCTCTACCCTCTACAAACCCAAATTAGGACAATTCACCAATTTGTTTCAAAGTTCAAAAAAAACTTGCCTCATCTTAATAATCTATGTATCGTACCCTACTTTCTATTTCTCTTGCCAATCAATGTGTCCTCATTAGCATCCGCTAAAACCATCACACTATCCCTCCATGCAAAGTACCAACACCAACATCCACTAGCACATGTCATCATGTCTTCTTTTAAACTATTTATATTAATGAACCACATCATTTACTAACATGCATTTTATTACCAACACCATATATACATCTTCTAATTCTTATTAGTTATTATTATAAGTTGCTTTTATCCTCCATAACCATGACAACGTCAAGGGAAAAAACACCTATATCCGGACAAAAAAAAGGACAATCCTTTATAGATAACTTGGTGATATGTTTTTAGAGAGTAGAAACTAATGATGGTATTCAGCAAGTCTAAGAAATCTTCAGACATCCATGGCAATAGTTAGTCTCTACCACTACACCAAACAAACATCATTCTTGGGATCAACAATGTTTTCATCCCATCTAATAACTTGCCAAACACATTGACCATGAAAATCTAGAAAGCGCACTTGTTAGGTTTGCCACATAATGCATTCTCTCTTTCTATAACCTCTCAACCTAGAGAAGAATGGATGACCTTCAAACCATGGTGACAAAGGTCAACCTTCACAATAGGACAAAATTACATGATAACCACACATTCATGCCTACACAACCCAAAGAATAATTCTAATCGCTAAAACTACGCTTAGAGCATCATTTCTCCCAAAACTTGCCTTCTAAATTTAGGAAGGAAATGGCAAAACGCTAGTTCACCACTAGCAAGCGTAAAATTAACTAGGGACTCACTATGGATCCAGTGGGATAGCACTAAACAAACATGCTTTCCTTTCCTACAGCTCCAATAACACATCAAAGCTTAGATCCAATTGGTCTACTTACTAGGAATACTGGTTTAACCTTCTCATCAAATATCCAACTACAACTGCTTGTACCTCTGTGACAACCAAAACCATTGGGCTAAGAGCTAGCTTCACTACTTTCTAAGATCCCCTCGATCTATAAGTGCAAATAGGTGAAAAAGGCACTCCAGTCTCATGAAGATATGACAAAGTGATGCCACAACACTTTCTCCAATATCAAAGCCGAATATCTTAGATCTTCCCCTTACATGTGCATCATTCAAATGTATGAACCATTAGGCCAGCTACCACTATGTTTGTAGATTTTGTCCAACATACCATTATATATTCATTCCATTGGTATATGCCTCCAATGAAGTCCATGGCACAACAACCACAAAATTATGCATTGTAGTAGCATATTTCCGAATAAAGCAACATTGCACCAATCATGATAGGTTGTTGGTATTTCTAACGTCACTAACTAGTAATGGCGTCAAAAATGAATATCGATGTTGCTTCGTATAAAACTAAAAGAAATATTCATTGCAGTTCATAGCATATCTAAAAGGTTGTCATCCCTATAGTTAAACTACTAATATGCAAGGAATAAAATATTCGTACTATGCCTTGATAACTTCTTAATAAGTAAATAAACAATTATAATCGGGTATCCAAGCAAAGCGCACGATATGAATATACCATTGTAGCATTTTAACCGGGAGTAAGAACCAGGTGTTGAATTTATATTCTACCACAGGGAAAGAAGTCTTCTATCGTGAATTAATCGTGCATAGGTGTATCTAAACATCTTAATCATCTCTCGTGTGCAAAGCTTAAGTGTTAAATCTATCAATTACTTAAACAAGGATCAAAGTTCACAATAAAGATAATGATAAAGTTCTCGATAAATAGATTCAACCAAAGTCATATCTAAGTGGGCGAAAAATAGAAAGTGTCAAACAAAGGATGATAGCAATTCATAGGCTAGCTAGCATTAGAAACTCCAATATGTAACTCTAAACTATAAGTTAGGATCTACTCAATTAGTGCAATACATCTAACAATCATTGAAGAAAGACTAATTAAATCCACACATGAGGACGTAATCCGTGAAGACTAAGGCCGAAACTTAGAACAACCCGAATAATATCATCCGCTAGGCCTACATACGGGGATGGATTGCAAAGGACTCAATGGTGCCGTCACCACCACGATCTACCACACGACCCGGCACATAGGGTGCAAACGCAGGTAAATAAGATCTAATCACCACGATTACATCATCTCTACCACTCACCTTCCGATCTAGATGATGAGCGCTATACGAATCCATGCATGAACATAACAAAGAATTCAACTATGCTAAATGTGTAATCAAAGTAAATACTAGAACAAATAATCTCGAATATAAACATGATCAAGATATTCATATTAAGAACGTGTCCGGAACTTGAAGACTACTTACAATGAAGAACTTACAAGAACGAGGCCTGATCTTGAGCCGGCCTCCGACGATCCGAGAGCGGATTTCTCCCTTCCTACTAGTTCTAATCTTGATTGCTACTCTTCCTAAAGCGATGTTTCTACAAATGGGATATGACTTGGATCTTGAAGCGTTGTTGCTGAATTGAGAACTTGATGATCCGAAAGAGGGGTCTAGGGGTCTATATATATGGGTCTTCTTATGTCCCTTCAGCTTCGTAGGGCGATGTGGTACTAATCTTTGATTCATCTCGTGCTTCTACCGACGCCCTCGGATCAAACCGACGTTAAACAACCGGTTTAGATTGCGTCTTAGAGGTGGTGGAGGAAGGTTCCGAGACAGGGCTTGCTTGGCGGCCAAGTAGGGCCGATCGGCCCCATTATTGGGCGATCGGCCCAGGGGAGTCCCCTCCGGGTCCCGCCGTCTTTGTCGTGGCTTCGGAGTCTTCTAGATGATGTTTTCTTCGGTGTCAAGTTTAGTCCACGTCGGGATTAATCCGGAGCCTTTAGAGTCTTTCTCGAGTTGGATTGCGTTACGCTTGCGTAGTCGTCTTCGCTCGCGAACTCGCTGTTTTTCGTTTAGTCCCCTCGCAATTCACAACATTACCAAAACTGATGGAAATATGTTAGTGACCCCTATTCTAGGTTGTTTTTATTATTTATACCCCTTTCTCATGTTTAATTGATTAATAATTTTATATGATAACAAGTGTCAACAAACTCCCCAAGCTTACCCTTTGCTAGTCCCTAGCAAAGCTATATGCTATAGTAGGATCAGGAGTTGCTACTTTGCTACTATGCTTTCATACCTCAGAAGTACTATATTTATCAGAAATAAATTCTCCTCTTAACCAGATTACTCTTTCATACCTGTTTACCATGGGGCGTAGCCTTTTCACGAATCATAAGCAAGATAAAACAATCAAGTTAAGTACCATGTCTCAAGTTCTTTGATCAACTATCATCCTAGGGTTTTGCAATATTTTTCAAAAGAAATTCAGAGATCCTATGTATGACCCTCTTAAGTGGATGGTGGTAATGGAGTTATACAAGTGGCGGAACATACATAGTGGGATGATAGTGGTGAAGTGGATGAGGATGAAAGGTAATAAATAGCCTTAGCCTTTTTCTAGTATTTTTCTTCTCAAGCATCTTGGACTATATCTCTATTTCTAAAAATTGATAGGACCTGGGCTGTCCATTCTTGGAGAGGTGGGCTTTGCCCCGGACTTGTGTCCATTTTTCTCTCTCCTTAGAGATGTGGGCCCTACTCACCCTCGGACACGTGTAAATTATTCATCTCTAAATATATTTTTATTATTATTAGGGAGGTAGGCCCTTCTCCTAGTATGACTTTTTGTCCGTTACTCTCCTCTCTCGTCTCACTTTTCTCTCTAAATATTTTTTCTTTTCCTTTTTTTTTCGAATGTAGCCCAAATTCTATAAAAAAAACACCGAGAGAGACATATCCAAAGATTGCAAGAGTTTATTTTTATTTTTATGGCTAGTGGCTTAATGGAGTATGGGGATGCGTACTTCGGGTTAGAAGCAGCATATTTAGTGGAGTGAGATGATCTTGATGTGAATGATAGACTCTTAAGGGTCATAGCTAAGAACTCATCATGTAATGTTTTTATAATTTTCAAAGATAAAAAACCAGAATCAGGTATCTCTAAGAATATGATAAACAAAAGCTCAACTTTTCATGTACTTTTATCTTTTAATGCTAAGACTCGGATTAAGCATGTGCTTCCCATAGGTGTTTGGGTTTAGAGCAATTTAAGCATTTAAAGCTTTGGGAGAATCTAAGTCCAAAATGTAAGTATTTCTAAGAGGAATTAAGGCGGAGCAACTATTCATCATTTCCTTAGCATATATCATCAAGATCATAATTTAAAAGGAAGAAAGCAATCTATCAAGATCATTTATTTATTTGACTCTTTAACACTAAGACTCTTTTAACTAAGACTCATTTAACTAAGACTCATTTAACTCTAAGCAAATATAACTAACTAATACTTAAGACACAAAATAGTAATACTTATCGTGGTAAACGGGGGTGCTCTCCCCCAAGCTTGATCTTGAAGTAGTCCTTTGTTCATCCTTGGAGCTCGCTCCTCTTTCAGGGTCTCCTTTAATGTTCTCCCTGTTAATATTAGTTTTGCACATACCCGAAGGAACAAATTCTAGGATGTTATTGTGAGCCTTCATGTGCTCACGTCTTTTTGGATTTTCATATTTATAAGGTGTGGACCTTCATGTGCCCACATATTTTTTTTGAAATTTTTTTTTTATGCAATAGGGATGTTAATGCAAAAACATATGAGTGCAATATTTTTGTATTTTTATTTTTATGCCGCCACAAAGAAGGAGTGCTTGCATGGGGCTTTTAGGAAAACCGATGCAAATGCAAAGAAACATATTTTTGAGATTTTCTAAGTGCAGGTTTAGAAGTAAATATGCTAAAGGAAACATGCTAATTGAAATATGCTTTGCAAAAATTAAATATGCGCGATAAATACCGAGTTACCTCTCGGCGAGAGTTTAAAGCACTTACTCCCATGGCGTGGTGTCGTCTATGGGCCCTCGTATAAATGTTGTACCGGTAAGGTTCCTTCAATGATCTCAAAGGGTGGCGTAGACGAAGTAGCCGAGGAAGTCGATTGTTCAGTTGTTGATGCCTGCGCTGGTTGGGTCTCCGAAGGTGTACTCTTGTTGCTCTTCTTAGCAGGCGCAGCTTTTTTTCTTTTTCCAGATTGTTTCTTTGGTGGAGACCTTCCCTGTGGCGGTCTGCAAATGCTTCAAGATGGGTAGGAGCTGAGTGTACTTTTCCTTGATGTCTTTCTCTATCCTTTCGATGTGCTCCATCTTTGAGTCCAGCTTCTGTTGTAGTCTCTGGAGATGCTTCTGGCTCTTGGTCCTTCTTGGGGGCTGTTCACTAGTAGTGTAAGTATTAAAGAAACAGAGTATCTTTTTACCTTGAAGTTGGAAGTGGATCTCGCCCGTCCCGATGTAGATGATGGCTCTTGTAGTGTTCGTGAACGGTCTTCCAAGTACTATGGGAGGATCTTGTTCTTCTTCTCCCATGTCCATGACTAAAAAAGTCGGTGAGGACATAGCCGTCTTTGATCTTGACGGGGGGCGTTTCGTGCAATACCTTCCGGAATCGGTATGATTGATCCGCCATCTGCAGCATTACATAGGTGGAACACAAAAAGGCGGATTACCATATATCAATTGATACGTTACTTTTGACATTAAGTTGATGCCCGATCCTTGTCGCATGATAACTTGCCGGGAAGTTCCATTGATTAATGGAGCAAAGGATTGACGGAACTCGTGGTCGCCTAGTTTCTCTAGTGGTGGTGGAATGCGCCGAGTCTTGCGTTCGTATTGACTTGATTAATCATCAAGACTCGTTCCACGTGTGGTCGAGGGTTGACGGTTCTTCTTGTTCTTGCTTCTTCTTTTGTCCTCTCCTCGACAAATTTGGTACGTGTACTTCAGTGGTACGTAGTGGTACAGTTGGAGCGGGGGGAGGTAGGGTCTTGTGTTTGCGCTTGAATCTCTCCCCTCTCGTCGTTGACGGTGAAGACGATCTTTGCGGTGTCGGCGTAGATGATAGCCTTGGTGGTAGCAAAGGAAAGGGCGCCCCGAATGATCGGGGCGTTTCTTACCTTTGCCCGTATCCAGGACCACGAAGTCGGTGGCCACATAGAGCTTACCGATGTACTGAGACACACATCTTCCAAGATGCCCTCGTGATAGCATAGCAACCGATCTCGCAAGTTGTAGGCACATGGTTGTGTATAATAATTCTGAACCCTGCCTCGAGGTTTACCTTAGGCATAATGTTGACACTTGAGCCAAAGTCGCAGAGCGTCGTAGGTATACGGGCGCCGATTTCAATGGTGACGACTGGTCTCCCCGGATCTCCTTTCTTGGCGGGCATGCCCCGGTCCGATGCACTTAAATCCTTCTCGTGCATCCTTGGTCCGAATACCGCATAGTAGACATCGACAAGATTTTGCAGATTCTAATTCTTCCGGTTGGCCCGAATCTTACCTGGTTAGGCATAGGAGCAGATAAAGCCACCGAGATAACTGAGATTCTATCATTTTATTGAAGCTATGTTTGGTTCTCTATTGCGTAAGAAAAGCTTTCCATTTTAGTACTAATAGTTTCTAGCATTTTATCATTGGAAGCTAACTTCTTAGACAGATTATCCATGAGTCTACCTTGGTTTTGTACTAACTCTCTTAAAGGTGGGAAATTATTGAAAGAGTTATTACCTTGATAGTTACCCGAGTAGTTACCTTGGTAGTTGGGTCTCTCGTTGATTCCATCCTTGATTCGGGGACGATACTCGGTTGTTGTTGTTGTTGATGTAGTTCACGTCCTCTTCGGCTTGGGACATTGGCTGCCCGAGTGTCCATCGTGTTGCCACATTCTTCACATGTCATGCGGGAATCTAAGAGTTGCATGACTTCCTTCTTCTCGGGAGCTTTGTCTTCAAGCTTCTTCATAATTAAGTCCATTTTGGCGGGCGACATGTCTACCTCTTTTCGGTGGTGCATTCCTCTTTCTTTCTTGCGGGGTTGACGGTCCTCATTCCAAGCTTGGTTTGACGCCATCTTCTCCACAAGGTCAAGAGCTTGATTCGGTGTAAGGGACAGAAAGCACCTCCAAAGCGGCCGGCGTCCATGGTCTCACGGGTGTTGTTGTTGAGCCCGTGGTAGAAGGTCCGCATGAGTAGCCAGTTCTCCATTCCATGGTGTGGGCACTCGCGATGTAGTCTTGAAAGCGTTCCCCACGCCTCCTCGAACAGATTCGTCGTGTTCTTCTTTGGAAACTTGAGATTTTCCCCGTAAGGCGTTGGTTTTGCCTATAGGGAAGAACTTTGCCGGGAAGGCAAAGAGAGCAAAGTGTCCAAGTAGTGAGTTTGTCTTTGTTGGCGTAGAACCACTGCTTCGCTCGTCCCAAGAGTGAGAATGGGAATAGACGAAGTAGGATTGCATCACTTGAGACATCTTTGATGGTGAAGGTGCCACAGATCTCTAGGAAGTGTTGTAGGTGAGCATTGGCATCTTCATGGGCTTTTCCACGTAATTGGCTAGCTTGTACCATGTTGATGAGTGCAGGCTTGAGCTCAAAAGCTTTGTCTCCCACATCGACTACCAGCCCAGTACGGATGTTGGCCGTAGTCGGTGCAGAGTACTCGCGGAGGGTCTTGTTCGCCATGACTTCGAACACGGGTGCTAAGCTTCGCACAGTGGAGGAGTCTTCCGAGGTAGTGATCTTAGGTTGAGACTTCAACTTGGATCTTGCCTCCTTCAAGAGTTTTTCTGGATCGGACTGGAAGTTTTCAGGAAGATTCCTTTTCATACATTACCCTAAAATAGATAGAAAGAATAATAACAAGGGTAAACTTGTTTAAGCAATTAGTGATAGATTTAATACTTTACAATGCGTGAGAGAGATGCATGCAAGTTATTCCTATGTTTATATTTTACTGGGCTAAAGACTTTCTTTCCCAGCAAAGAACGCCAAAAATGCTTGTTGGTATTTCTAACGTCACTAACTAGTAATGGCGTCAAAAATGAATATCGATGTTGCTTCAGATAAAACTAAAAGAAATATTCATTGCAGTTCATAGCATATCTAAAAAGGTTGTCATCCCTATAGTTAAACTACTAATATGCAAGGAATAAAATATTCGTACTATGCCTTAATAACTTCTTAATAAGTAAATAAACAATTATAACTGGGTATCCGCAAGCGCACGGATATGAATATACCATTGTAGCATTTTAACCAGAATAAGAACCAGGTGTTGAATTTATATTCTACCACGAGGGAAAGAAGTCTTCTATCGTGAATTAACTGTGCATAGGTGTATCTAAACATCTTAATCATCTCTCGTGTGCAAAGCTTAAGTGTTAAATCTATCAATTACTTAAACAAGGATCAAAGTTCACAATAAAGATAATGATAAAGTTCTCGATAAATAGATTCAACCAAAGTCATATCTAAGTGGGCTAAAAAATAGAAAGTGTCAAACAAAGGATGATAGCAATTCATAGGCTAGCTAGCATTAGAAACTCCAATATGTAACTCTAAACTATAAGTTAGGATCTACTCAATTAGTGCAATACATCTAACAATCATTGAAGAAAGACTAATTAAATCCACACATGAGGACAGAATCCGTGAAGACTAAGGCCGAAACTTAGAACAACCCGAATAATATCATCCGCTAGGCCTACATACGGGGGATGGATTGCAAAGGACTCAATGGTGCTGTCACCACCACGATCTACCACACGACCCGGCACATAGGGTGCAAACGCAGGTAAATAAGATCTAATCACCACGATTACATCATCTCTACCACTCACCTTCCGATCTAGATGATGAGCGCTATACGAATCCATGCATGAACATAACAAGAATTCAACTATGCTAAATGTGTAATCAAAGTAAATACTAGAACAAATAATCTCGAATATAAACATGATCAAGATATTCATATTAAGAACGTGTCACGGAACTTGAAGACTACTTACAATGAAGAACTTACAAGAACGAGGCCCCGATCTTGAGCCGGCCTCCGACGATCCGGAGCGGATTTCTCCCTTCCTACTAGTTCTAATCTTGATTGCTACTCTTCCTAAAGCGATGTTTCTCTGGCGTGGGATATGACTTGGATCTTGAAGCGTTGTTGCTGAATTGAGAACTTGATGATCCGAAAGAGGGGGTCTAGGGGTCTATATATATGGGTCTTCTTATGTCCCTTCAAACCCGAGGCGATGTGGTACTAATCTTTGATTCATCTCGTGCTTCTACCGACGCCCTCGGATCAAACCGACGTTAAACAACCGGTTTAGATTGCGTCTTAGAGGCGGTGGAGGAAGGTTCCGGAGACAGGCTTGCTTGGCGGCCAAGTAGGGCCGATCGGCCCCATTATTGGGCCGATCGGCCCGGGGGGAGTCCCCTCGGGTCCCGTCGTCGTCCGTGGCTTCGGAGTCTTCTAGATGATGTTTTCTTCGGTGTCAAGTTTAGTCCACGTCGGGATTAATCCGGAGCCTTCTAGAGTCTTTCTCGAGTTGGATTGCGTTACGCTTGCGTAGTCGTCATCGGCTCGCGAACTCTCGCTGTTTTTCTCGCTTAGTCCCCGCAATTCACAACATTACCAAAACTGATGGAAATATGTTAGTGACCCCTATTCTAGGTTGTTTTTATTATTTATACCCCTTTCTCATGTTTAATTGATTAATAATTTTATATGATAACAAGTGTCAACATAGGTTCACCAAAGAAGCATGTGAAAATTAGCATGAAACAACCTCCAAAACTGACTTTTATTTATAAGCACCAACCTAAAATAATTGTAAGACATGATCCTCACTAATGGGTCACTTGCACCGGCCATATTATATAATATATCATCCACCTTATGTGCTCAAAGAAGCATCTAGTACATATCTACTAATAGATCATCTAAACTACTCAATTGGGAATGCAAAGCCAATCAGAACCATCTCAAAGCGTTTAAGGCAACTTCAACACATAAACTAGCCACACACACCTATTAAGCATATTCAATTTCAAGTTACATTATTGGCATCCAAACTACACACTAAGCACAACAATAGGTTTAAAAAACCCAAAACATCACAAACTCCACATAATAAGTCTAATCTCACCACATTTTGACAACTACCATAGGATGAAATCTAAGTTGTGTGGAAAAACTATACCGGACTAAGGTCATGCCGAAAAGCCACCACTCCAAATCTATAGGGAAAGTCACTCAATGACCCACCCATTTTATATGTCAAGAGCAAATAGTTAGAATGCACGAAATGGAGGCCATCCCATTCGTCATTCAACAATTTACTTTGAATACAAATAGTTGGGTCAATCTATCACTCGGTCAACCTCACTTAGCAAAGTAGAGAAGGCATTGCGGGGGCCCTCCACTCAACCCATCTGCAAAGCTAAACAAAACTCTATTGATTTCAAACTTATTCTTGGGTCCTACGGACCAAAACTACAACGAAAACCCCCTCTACTACTCCAAAGGTACCTACAACGTCTAGGAGCACAAAGCTAGAAAATGATTATAACTTATATAAAAAAAAAAAAAATTGCATATATGAATCAACAGGACAAGAAGGTAAACATATCATCCTTAAGAAGCACCCAACTCCCTCCTATAAGTGCAAGTGTGTCAAGTTTTTAAGTGAATCAAAATTTTAGCACAACTTAAGCCTAGAACCTATAACTTAGGCGCCGATTACCAACCGTAACACCCCGTAACAAAACACAACAATCCTCCGGAGGATTACCACACTACATAACTACGGAGTACGCGGAAGCAAAATCTCGACATCTAGATTGAGCATAAAAATAAGTCTTCTACGATTACATATGAAGGATCGTCGGACATAACCGACAAACCTCAACTATTTACTACAAGATACAAACCGATTCTACAACCGACTATCATGTTCTGTAAAAAATGTGATTGTTCAAAGTGTACAACATTTGTGCATGCTACTCCCATCCCGCCAAGCATCCTCGAAGCTCAAATACCCGAGATGGGGAACAAGCGTGTGAGGTTTATGGAAAACCTTAGCAAGCAAACTGCTTTAACCAAGTTATTTAAATCACAGTTTGATCAAGCATCAAATTTAAATTGCACAATAATATAAACATCCAGTGCTTTATGTAAATATCAATGCAAACAACTTCATAGAAACATAAATATACTTGCCAGTGCAATGCAAATGATGCAATGCAATGCATGACTTCACTTCTACCCACACAACCCAACAAGAGGGAGTGAAGGCTGCAACCACAATGCTCATCAATGTGTGTTGTTTGTACGGGTACTTACCGCACCAATTTGGCTACGGTTTCTTCCAATGCATACCAACGGAAAGAGTGCAAATGCAAATGTTGCGGTGTATGCACTTCTCATACTTCATATACACCTTACATTTCATATTTAGAAAGTATTACCACAAGCTATGAAAGAAATCATACTTCAAAGTAAATATATAACTTCAATTTCGGATTATCTGGCTAGTGTTATAAACTGAAATTTAGTGGAGGCAATTCAAACAACAAAGCTAAAGCATGTGGACCACGGCGCCACATTTACTTGCCTTTACCGATGATCAAGCGAATGAGCTAGACACTCTCCGAAGGCAACAACCACCTGATTACAAGCAAATCTTAGTACTAATATCATCATACAAACAAATCAAGAAAACAAGATACACCATAAAGCATCCCACCGCTATATAGACATCTACCGTCTCACTACCGATCGTAATAAAGAAAGATCGGGTCCTTATCTTTTTTCTTAGATAAATAACCATACCATAATAAATTCACAAAATCTACTAGATCATAGATCATTCACTTATCTACAACTTCCATATTATGATATTTAGCATAAGAAGTCTCGAAAATGGCATAAACATCATTGCGTCTCAAGCGAACTTTAACTTTCGTCCAATACAAGACAAAGAACCTTGTAAAATTAAAAACTGGAGATATATATGTCACAAAATTGTGGTCTCTACCAATCTGGAAAGCTTACGAAAACCTCTACAATTCGTATTCAGATCACAAGTTCAAATTCCTCCATTACGGGGGTCAAAACAGGGTAAACTTAAAAACTGTCCCGATTTTCGTCAACTCGCAAAACAAATTGCCTAAGAATGGTCAGAACTCCGTAAATACAGAGGGCTATGAGGGTGATATTGGTGTCAAAAGAAAGGTATTGAAGTCTGTTGACACTTGTTATCATATAAATTTATTAATCAAATAAACATGAGAAAGGGGTATAAATCATAATAACAACCTAGAATAGGGTGTCACTAACATATTTCCACCCGGTTTTGGTAAAGTTGTGAATTGCGGGGACTAAACAGAAAAAAAGAAGTTCGCGAGCCGTGCGACTACTCACGCAACGTAACGCAATCCAACTCCGAGAAAGACTCTAGAAAGCTTCGGATTAATCCCGACGTGATCGAGACTTAGCACCCAAGAAACCATCATCTAGAAGACTCCGGGAAGCCACGACGCACCGCGGACCCGTGGTGGGACCCACTGCGGGCCGATCGGCCCAATAATGGGGCCGATCGGCCTGCCCCCTGGTCCAAGAAGATCAGGTCTCCGGAAGCTTCCTCAACCGACTCTAAGACGCAATCTAATCCACCCGTTTAATGTCGGTTTGATCCGAGGGCATCGGTGGGAGCACGAGATGTATCTAAGTCCAACACCTGGCGCCTCCTCCGGACTATATAAGGAGACCCCTAGACCCCCCTTTCATATCATCAAGTTCTCAATTCAGCAACAACGCTTCAAGATCCAAGTCATCAATCTCACGCTCTAGAAACACCGCTTTAGGAAGAGTAGCAATCAAGATTAGATCTAGTAGGAAGGGAGAAATCCGCTCCTCGATCGTCGGAGGCCGGCTCAAGATCGCCTCGTTCTTGTAAGTTCTTCATTGTAAGTAGTCTTCAAGTTCCGCATTACGTTCTTAATATGAATATCTTGATCATGTTTATATTCGAGATTATTTGTTCTAGTATTTACTTTGATTACACGTTTAGCATAGTTGAATTCTCATTATGTTCATGCATGGATTCGTATAGCGCTCATCCTTTCGTTCGGAGGGTGAGTGGTAGAGATGATGTAATCGTGGTGATTAGATCTTATTTACCTGCGTTTGCACCCTATGTGCCGGGTCGTGTGGTAGATCGTGGTGGTGACAAAGACCATTGAGTCCTTTGCAATCCATCCCCGTATGTAGGCCTAGCGGATGATATTATTCGGGTTGTTCTAAGTTTCGCCTTAGTCTTCACGGATTCTCGTCCTCATGTGTGGATTTAATTAGTCTTTCTTCAATGATTGTTAGATGTATTGCACTAATTGAGTAGATCCTAACTTATAGTTTAGAGTTACATATTGGAGTTTCTAATGCTAGCTAGCCTATGAATTGCTATCGATCCTTTGTTTGACACTTTCTATTTTGCACACTGATATGACTTGGTTGAATCCATTTATCGAACTTTTATCATTATCTTTGTTGTGAACTTTGATCCCTGTTTAAGTAATTGATAGATTTAACACTTAAGCTTTGCTTACGAGAGATGATTAAGATGTTTAGATACACCTATGCACGCTTAATTCACGATAGTAGACTTCTTTCCCTGTGGTAGAATATAAATTCAACACCCGGTTCTTACTCCTGTTAAAATGCTACAATGGTATATTCATATCCGTAAACGCTTGCGGATACCCAGCTTATAATTGTTTATTTACTTATTAAGAAGTTTATCAAAGCATAGTACGAATATTTTATTCCTTGCATATTAGTAGTTTAACTATAGGGATGACAACCTTTTTCGGATATGCTATGAACTGCAATGAATTATTTTCTTTTAGTTTTATCTCAAGCAACATCTCGATATCCTTTCTAGACGCCATTACTAGTTAGTGACGTTAGAAATACCAACAAGCATTTTTGGCGCCGTTGTTGGGAAAAGAAAGTCTTTAGCCCAATAAAATATAAATATAGGAATAACTTGCATGCATCTCTCTCACGCATTGTAAAGTATTAAATTTATCACTAATTGCTTAAACAGGTTTACCCTTGTTATTATTCTTTCTATCTATTTCAGGGTAATGTATGAATAGGAATCTTCCCGAAAACTTCCTTTCCGATCCGAAAAAACTCTTGAAGGAGGCAAGATCCAAGTTGAAGTCTCAACCCAAGATCACTACCTCGGAAGACTTCTCCACCTTCTGCTTAGCACCCGTGTTCGAAGTAATGGCGAACAAGACCCTCCACAGTACTACACCGACCGACTACGGCCAACATCCGCCTTGGGGCCGACAATCGATGTGGGAGACAAAGCTTTTGAGCTCAAGCCCGCACTCATCAACATGGTACAAGCTAGCCAATTACGTGGAAAAGCCCATGAAGATGCCAATGCTCACCTACAACACTTCCTAGAGATCTGTGGGCACCTTCACCATCAAAGATGTCTCAAGTGATGCAATCCTACTTCGTTTGTTCCCATTCTCACTCTTGGGACGAGCGGCAAAGGGGTTCTACGCCAACAAAGACAAACTCACTACTTGGACACTTTGCTCTACTGCCTTCCCCGGCAAAGTTCTTCCCTATAGGCAAAACCAACGCCTTACGGGGAAAAATCTCAAGTTTCCAAAGAAGAACACGACGAATCCGTCCCGAGGCGTGGGAGCGCCTCCAAGACTACATCACTGAATGCCCACACCATGGAATGGAAAACGGCTACTCATGCGGACCTTCTACCACGGGCTTAACAACAACACCCGTGAGACCATGGACGCCGGCTTTGGAGGTGCTTTCCCCGTCCCTTACATCAATCAAGCTACTGACCTTGTGGAGAAGATGGCGTCAAACCAAGCTTGGAATGAGGACCGTCAACCCCAAGAAGAAAGAGAGGGAATGCACCAGTTGAAAGAGGTAGACATGCTTTGTCGCCAAAATGGACTTAATTATGAAAAAGCTTGAAGACAAAGCTCCCGAGAAGAAGGAAGTCATGCAACTCTTCGATTCTCGCATGACATGTGAAGAATGTGGCAACACCGACATTCGGGCAGCCAATGTCCCGAACCGGAAGAGGACGTGAACTACATCAACAACAACAACAACCAAGATCGTCCCCGAATCAAGGATGGAATCAACGAGAGACCCAACTACCAAGCTAACTACTCGGGTAACTATCAAGGTAATAACTCTTTTCAATAATTTCCCACCTTTAAGAGAGTTAGTACAAAACCAAGGTAGACTCATGGATAATCTGTATAAAAAATTAGCTTCCAATGATAAAATACTAGAAACTATTAGTACTAAAATGGAAAGCTTTTCTTCTCGCAATAAAGAACCAAAGATAGCTTCAATAAAATGTTAGAATCTCGTTATCTCAAATAGCCTTATCTCTGCTCCTATGCCTAACCCGTAAGAGATTACGGGCCAACCGGAAGAATTAGAATCTGCAAATCTTGTCGATGTCTACTATGCAGGTATTCAGACCAAGGATGCACGAGAAGGACTGAAGTGCACTGACTGCGGTATGCCCGCCAAGAAAGGAGATCCAGGGAGACCAGTCGTCACCATTAACATCGGCGCCCGTACCTACGACGCACTCTGCGACTTTGGCTCAAGTGTCAACATTATGCCTAAGGTAAACCTTGAGCCAGGTTCAGATTTATTATACACAACCATGTGCCTACAACTTGCAGATCAGTCGCTATGCTACCCCGAGGGCATCCTGGAAGACGTTTGTCTTTACATCGGTAAGCTCTATGTGGCCACCGACTTCGTGGTCCTGGATACGGGCAAAGGTAAGAACGCCCCGATCATTCTGGGACGCCCTTTCCTTGCCACCACCAAGGCCATCATCTACGCCGACACCGCGAAGATCGTCTTCACCGTCAACAAACGAGGGAGAGATTCAACCGCAAACACAAGACCCTAGCTCCCCCCTGCTTCCACCTGTACCACTACCGTACCCTGAAGTACACGCACCAGCTGTCGAGGAGAGGACAAAAAGAAGAAGCAAGAACAAGAAGAACCGTCAACCTCGACCACACGTGGAACGAGTCTTGATGATCAATCAAGTTGCAACAGAACGCAAGACTCGGCGCATTCCACCACCACTAGAGAAGCTAGACGACCCTGGAGTTCCATCAATCCACTGCTCCATTAATCAATGGAACTTCCAGCAAGTTGTCTGCGACACGGGATCGGGCATCAACCTAATGTCAAAGGTAACGTATCAATTGATATATGGTAATCTGCCTTTGTGTTCCACCTATGTAATGCTGCAGATGGCGGATCATTCACACCGATTCCCTAAGGTATTGCACGAAACGTCCCCCGCCAAGATCGAGATCGCTATGTCCTCACCGACTTTCTAGTCATGGACATGGGAGAAGAAGAACAAGATCCTCCCATAGTACTTGGAAGACCGTTCCTCGAACACTACAAGAGCCATCATCTACATCAGGGACGGCGAGATCCACTTCCAAATTTCAAGGTAAAAGATACGTTGTTCCTTCAATACTTACACTAATAATGAATGACCCCAAGAAAGACCAAGGGCGGAAGCATCTCCCCGAGACTACAAACGTAAGCCGGACTCGAAGATGGAGCACATCAAGAGGATAGAGAAAGACATCAAGGAAAAATACACTCGGCTCCTACCCATCTTGAATTCTGCACCGGCCACACCCGAGAGGTCTCCACCAAAGAAGCAATCTTGGAAGAAGAAAGAAGTCATGCACCAAGAAAAAAACGACAAAAGTGCACCTTCGGAGACCCGACCAAATGTAGCCGACATCAACAAATGAACAATCAACTTCCTCGGCTACTTCGTCTACGCCGCCCTTTGAGATCATTGAAGGAACCTTACCGGTACAACATTTATACGTGGGCCCATAGACGACACCACGCCATGGGAGTAAGTGCTCTAAACTCTAGCCGAGAGGTAACTCGGTATTTATCTCGCATATTTAATTTTCTCGCAAAGCATTTTTCAATTAGCATATTTCCTTTAGCATTTTTACTTTTCTAAAAACCTGCACTTAGAAAATCTCAAAAATATGTTTCTTTGCATTTACATCGTTTCCTAAAGCCCCATGCAAGCACTCCTTCTTTGTGGTGGCATAAAAATAAAAAATACAAAAATATTGCACTCATATGTTTTTTGCATTAGCATCCCTATTGCATAGAAAAATTCTTAAAAATATTTGGGCACATGAAGGTCCACAAGTTTTTCTAAAAATAAAAATCCAAAAAGACGTGAGCACATGAAGGCTCACATTAACATCCTAGAATTTGTTCCTTCGGGTATGTGCGAAATTAATATTAACAGGGGAGAACATTAAAGGAGACCACGAAAAAGGAGCAGCTCCAAGGATGAACAAAGGACTACTTCAAGATCAAGCTTGGGGGAGAGCACCCCCGTTTACCACGATAAGTATCACTATTTTATGTCTTAATTATTAGCTAGATATATATTTGCTTAGAGTTAATGAGTCTTAATTAAAAGTCTTAGTGTTAAAGAGTCTAATAAATACTAGATCTTTGGTAGATTGCTTTCTTCCTTTCTATTTATGATCTTGATGATATATGCTAAGGAAATGATGAATAGTTGCTCCGCTTTAATCCCTCTTAAAAGTACTTACACTTTGGACTTAGATTCTCCCAAAGCTTTAAATGCTTAATTTGCTCTAAACCCAAACACCTGTGGAAAGCACATGCTTAATCTGAGTCTTAGCATTGAAAGATAAAAATACATGAAAAGTTGAGCTGCTGTTTATCATATTCCTAGAGATAACTGATTCCTGGTTTTTATCTTTGAAAATTATAAAATATTACATGATGAGTTCCTTAGCTATGACCCTTACGAGTTTATCATTCGCATCAAGATCATCCCACTCCACTAAATACGCTGCTTCTAACCCGGAAGTACGCCTCCCCATACTCCATCAAGCCGCTAGCCATAATTATAAAAATAAAACTCTTGCAATCTTTGGATATGTCTCTCTCAGTGTTTTTATGCCAAATAGAGGCTGGGCTACGTTCGAAAAAAAAAAAAAAGAGAAAAAGAGAGGAAAGAAAACTAAATATTTAGAGAAAAAGTGAGATGAGAGAGGGAGAGTAACGGACAAAAGTCGTACTAGGCGAGAAGGGCCTACCTCCCTAATAATAATAAAAATATATTTAGAGATGAATAATGGACACGTGTCCGGGGTGAGTAGGGCCCACATCTCTAAGGAGAGAGAAAAATGGACACAAGTCCGGGCAAAGCCCACCTCTCCAAGAATGGATAGCCAGGTCCTAGCAATTTTTAGAAAGAGAGATATAGTCCAAGATGCTTGAGAAGAAAAAAATACTAGAAAAGGCTAAGGGCTATTTACTACCTTTCATCCTCATCCACTTCACCACTATCATCCCAATATGTATGTCCTACCACATGTGTAACTTCGCTACATACCATCCACTTAAGAGGGTCATACATAGGATCTCTGAGTTTCTTTTAAAAATATATTGCAAAAACCCCAGGATGATAGTTGATCGAAGAACTTGAGACATGGTACTTAACTTGATTGTTTTATCTTGCTTATGATTCATGAAAAGGCTACGCCCCATGGTAAACGGTATGAGAGAGCAATGCTGTTAAGAGGAGAATTTATTTCTAAGTAACACAAGATTTCCGAGGTATGAAAGCGTAGTAACAACTCCCCGATCCTACTATAGCATATAGCTTTGCTAGGGACTAGCAAAGGGTAAGCTTGGGGAGTTTGTTGACACTTGTTATCATATAAATTTATTAATCAAATAAACATGAGAAAGGGGTATAAATCATAATAACAACCTAGAATAGGGTGTCACTAACATATTTCCACCCGTTTTGGTAAAGTTGTGAATTGCGAGGGGACTAAACAGGGAAAACAAAGCGAGTTCGCGAGCCGTGCGACTACGCAACGTAACGCAATCCAACTCGAGAAAGACTCTAGAAAGCTTCGGATTAATCCCGACGTGATCGAGACTTAGCACCCAAGAAACCATCATCTAGAAGACTCCGAAGCCACGACGCACCGCTGGACCCGTGGTGGGACCCACTCGGGGCCGATCGGGCCCAATAATGGGGCCGATCGGCTGCCCCCCGGTCCAAGAAGATCAGGTCACCCTAAGCTTCCTCAACCGACTCTAAGACGCAATCTAATCCACCCGTTTAATGTCGGTTTGATCCGAGGGCATCGGTGGGAGCACGAGATGTATCTAAGTCCAACACCGGCGCCTCCTCCGGACTATATAAGGAGACCCCTAGACCCCCCTTTCGATCATCAAGTTCTCAATTCAGCAACAACGCTTCAAGATCCAAGTCATCAATCCACGCCTAGAAACACCGCTTTAGGAAGAGTAGCAATCAAGATTAGATCTAGTAGGAAGGGAGAAATCCGCTCCCGATCGTCGGAGGCCGGCTCAAGATCGGGGCCTCGTTCTTGTAAGTTCTTCATTGTAAGTAGTCTTCAAGTTCCGGACCTTGATCATGTTTATATTCGAGATTATTTGTTCTAGTATTTACTTTGATTACACGTTTAGCATAGTTGAATTATCTGTTATGTTCATGCATGGATTCGTATAGCGCTCATCCTTTCGTTCGGAGGGTGAGTGGTAGAGATGATGTAATCGTGGTGATTAGATCTTATTTACCCGTGTTTGCACCCTATGTGCCGGGTCGTGTGGTAGATCGTGGTGGTGACAAAGACCATTGAGTCCTTTTGCAATCCATCCCCGTATGTAGGCCTAGCGGATGATATTATTCGGGTTGTTCTAAGTTTCGCCTTAGTCTTCACGGATTCTGTCCTCATGTGTGGATTTAATTAGTCTTTCTTCAATGATTGTTAGATGTATTGCACTAATTGAGTAGATCCTAACTTATAGTTTAGAGTTACATATTGGAGTTTCTAATGCTAGCTAGCCTATGAATTGCTATCGATCCCTTTGTTTGACACTTTCTATTTTGCACACCGATATGACTTGGTTGAATCCATTTATCGAACTTTTATCATTATCTTTATTGTGAACTTTGATCCCTGTTTAAGTAATTGATAGATTTAACACTTAAGCTTTGCTTACGAGGGATGATTAAGATGTTTAGATACACCTATGCACACGCTAATTCACGATAGTAGACTTCTTTCCCTGTGGTAGAATATAAATTCAACACCGGTTCTTACTCCCGGTTAAAATGCTACAATGGTATATTCATATCTCTGTGCGCTTGCGGATACCCGCTTATAATTGTTTATTTACTTATTAAGAAGTTTGTCAAAGCATAGTACGAATATTTTATTCCTTGCATATTAGTAGTTTAACTATAGGGATGACAACCTTTTTTCGATATGCTATGAACGCAATGAATTATTTTCTTTTAGTTTTATCCGAAGCAACATCTCGATATCCTTTCTAGACGCCATTACTAGTTAGTGACGTTAGAAATACCAACAAAGTCCTCTACAAATGTTTCCACTTCCGTCAAAATTTATTGAGGCCACTAAGATGCCCTAAAACAAATGACGAGCGAAACTACCAAATCTTACGGGATTTCGGATCATGGACGAGATCCAAATTTTGGGAATTTCGAGAATCACTCCGTCCAAACCCATTCCAAATAGATGATTTGATCCACAAAACATGAACCAAAGAAGGGTTTACGATCCGAAACCTCACCTAGGTTAAACGCGATGAGGATGATGACCACCACTAGCTATCCACGTCGTTCTGCGATGGATCGTCGCTCCCATGAAAAAATGGAGAAGAACGGCACATCGGCAGAAACCCTAGCCCTTCCCTTCCTTCTTCTCCCTCTCCTCTCTGTTTTCCCATGCAAAAGTGAGGGTGGCGGCTGTTGGGGTGGTTAGTCAAGGTGGGAGGAAGAAGAGAAAAAGGACTAGAATGGTTTCATGCAAAGGGTCACTAAATTAGGACAACGTAGTTGAGGGAAAAAAAAAAAGGCACGGTCCAAAGATGAGAACAAAAGAGTGGTGTCCATGCAAATTGTAGGCTAATTTAGGACAGCCATGTGGGGTAAAGGAAATACCACGTTGGAGCACTCTCTTCTAAGCCAACAAGGAGGTGGATTTTCATGAGAGTAATTACTATTTTTATTTCACATTAAACATTCCAACATGCAAAGCTTCATGATCCAAAATCCAATCTATGATAAAAAAAAAACACATGAGTCATCAAAACCTTTGACAAGTCCATCACATCAATGTTCTCCCTCTAAACATCCAAAGAACCGATTAGGAAGTCACCCATTATTAGATAAGAGTCTTAATAAAATTCATGTTAATGCATGCATTCTCGGGGTATTACACCCACACCTATTGATCCATTTTTCAACGGATAACAGAATAAAAAACCAGTCCCAAAAACCTAATGTGGACTTCATGCATATGAACTTAGGTGCTTTGAAGTAAACTTAACCGTGATTGGCACGTGAACATAGATAAGCATGTGAACATTAGATGGTATAGTCAGATCATCACACAATTGCGAGGCTGCTTAACAATGGCACAACAATCTAATTTCGCCGGTGTCATTTTCCATACAGACCCAAAAAAAACAGGCATAATCAGATGCAAGCATCTACGTAAATATAGATTCGGGGCTTACACTACAGCAAAACTAGATGGCCATGTAATTCTAAGAAATGAGCTACCAACGATTTCAGTTTCAGAATTTGGAATCAAATCAAGGCATAACATAAAAAATGTATATTCCATGGCAAAAAAAAAAACTACTGAAATTAAAAACAAGTGAACCAATGCAATGTAGATGACATAGATAACCTAAATAGCCACATTAGGTATGGATTAAGCCACAACTACCATGAACTAAAACACGCCAGGGCAAAACTGCGTCTTTGCAAAAACGGATGAGAACCACAGATTGAAGGCAAACCTGCTTCCGGGAAGGAGCTGGGAGGAACACACCAAGGTAAAAGCAAAAGGACAACTCTGGATTTGCAAAGAAAGGGAAGCCTAGTGTAACACCCGGTTTTAAGAACAAAACCAAGTGTACACCATATGTGAGCCTTAGAAGTCAAATCTCACATATAGCTACAAATAATTGGTAGTATCAATTCACAATGCTTAGAATATAACGAACATAATATAAAAGACATAACCTCAGCTAGCGCACACGGAAAAAGACACTCGATCTTCTAGCGTGGACTCCACGGGACCGACTGACTGGTTTATCACAAGCCTAACTTCTTCCTGAGGTGTGGGGGAATAGCAAGAGTGAGTCCATGTTGAACTCCGCAAATATAGCTAGGCAATATCTACCCAAAAACCCATGATCATTATAACATAAATAATGAATAGCATAAAACGATAAAACATGAACCATATAATAAGCATGTAGCAACAAGTTATATCATAAACAACATCATCAACGTAAAGTAAATCCTTCCCTCGGTTTTCCTGACCGTTCATAACCATGAACACGGTGACATGTCGGTTTAGTTAACTCTCCAGCAGAGGTGTACACTTTACCTACGGGTCATGGTTTCCATCGAGTAGGTTCATGACTCCCAAAACCAAATGAAGACCATATAAGGCCGTTCAAAAACCCTCCTAACAACATTGAATGGCCAACAGAGATTCCACCCCGTTTCTCCCAATTCTGGCAAACCACCAACAAAGCTAGGTAGACCCCTTGAACAACCAAAGTCAGAGCCACGTGACCCCCATAGCTATACTGTATATCCCAGATTTTGCCAAAGGATAAGTCCTTATGGAGAGCTAAGAGCATCATAAACAAAACATAAGCTCCTTCGCCCTATGAACCATGTTATCAACAATTCATATTCAATGTTCAGTGCATAAACATTAAGCAAGTCATAAGATCATGGTTTAAAGCTAGCAAATCCCAAAACTATACTTGCCTTAAATAGACATCCTTCTTCAAGTCCAAAGCTTTCCCAAAAACACCTTCTTGATCAATAACTTGTTCTGGAACACCACGTAAAACTCACCGTCTACTTGATTCCAATCAAAGAATACACAACCAAATTGGGCCAATCATGCATAGCAAACAAGACTATAATTAGAACAAGACACCAACAATTGGAAAAACAGTTTAAAAAATTACATAAAATTATTCTACACGTCTATACGATCACACAGACGTAAAGATCACCGAAATCGGAGCTAAAACAAAGATAGATATGAATTTTACAAGTTTATTAGTAATAAAATAATAAACTAAATATAAACTCGAAAATTAAAAGTTTGAAACCTGACTAACAGTGGTACTAACATGTAGAGAACGGAATTATGAATCTAACGCAATTTGAACGGACTAAAACGGATTTAAAACGAAGATTTTATGAGCAAAACAAGATAGCGTCAATTTGTGATTTTCGAAATAAAATAATTAAATTCTGATTTGGATTGCTGAAAAGACCATGATTAGATACTAGAGGAGCTTAGGGTCTCTTTAGCAAAAAGGCCGGAAGAGGTGTATATCTAATCTGGGCCATAGATCATAGATTGGGCGGTACAGGATGATGGATGTGTATGTGTATTTAGATTGTATTTAGATCATAGATCACCGTCCCAGGCACCTCGTAGCCTCCCAATCAAAACCTGTAACAGCAAGGGGAAGCAACACAGGTCTGAATCGAAGTAGATTACTAGCCAAAGTGACTCAGGAGATGAATGGGAAGGAAATAGAAATCCACAAGGACACCCACCGTACAGTAGCCGATGAAGTAGCCTAGTCGAACGACAGAAAAGCCAAATCACCTCCGGATCCGCCTCATAGCCGCCGAAAACACCTCCAAAATGGAAGGACAGAGCATCGATTTGAATGGGGGTGAAACAAAATCTCAAATCGTTGAGGAAGGAGAGAATACCAGGGTGCAAGGTGATCCACTAGATCTGGCTCGCCGTCGGACTGACTTGGTCGCCGCAGCAGGTCTCCGCCGCAGGAGTCGCAGTTCGCTGCCACAGTCGCCCGACAAACGCTCAACGCCGCAGTTGCAGGTGGCAGATGCAAGCAGGCAAGGACACCGAACCCTAGATGCGTCGCCGCGGCCGCCTAATCGTCGTCGGAGAAGCTGAATCGCCGTCGGAGACGCTACTCCAATCCCGTCGCCACCAGAATCGCTTCATGGGAAGAAGGGAAATGAGAGAGAGGAGAGTCTGACAGGAAGAGAGAGAAAAGCGCAATTTCCAAAATATTCGAACCGTTTCTTCTGCGTCTATATGACAAGTGGGTCCACAAAGCAGAAAATGGTGACAGGGGAGCAGAGAAGCCTCAACAAACAAAGTGCGTCGATCAAAAGATGGACGGCCCAGCAGCGCGCAGACAACAGAGCAAACGGCTGCTCGATTGTAAATAAGACAATACCCTCTATTTAATTAGGTAGTGACCTGAGTATCCAAAGAGCAGCTAGCAGAATTGTTTATCATCATCTATGTGAGTCTCACCCTCACCCAATAATAAATTGATGCCGTGGCCTCGTACTCTACTCTACCCAGTCGTGATGGACTGGTACAGTTGCTTCATGAACCCTCTGAATCTATGGATGTCTAGGATGACGTGCTGTCCGTTCATGAAAATATTCCACATCTTGTCAAATCCCTGGGCATGTATGGAGAGCGGGTCGGTAAACACGGCGTGGTCGCGCGGGTAGCTCTCCTTCAACGAGGTCTCCTCTGCCGTGGCCTCGTACTCGAGATAGCCAAGTCCCATGTCTGGCACCGGGTCTCCGTACGAGTGCCGGCATGCCCACTTGATCTCGCCCCACGGGATGATCTGCACCACCGTGGCGTTGTGAGGCAGGAACAGCATGTTGGCCAGCCCAGCACCGTGCACGCCCATGAGCACGTCGCAGGAGTTGACCACCCCGGGGAACCGCTCCAGGTCACTCACGTCGTCTGGTCCCGCAGCTATCACCTCGAAGCCGACGTCGGCCGCGGCGGCGATGGCGTCGGCTTCATTCTTGAGCTGCCTCGAGTTGCGGCGCAGTATCATGACCAGCCGGGGCTTCGGCCCGCCGGCGCTCCTGCTCACGGGTGTCACCCGTGGACGCTGCAGCGAGTAGCCGGAGAGGATGAAGTCTCGGAAGCTCACCATTGTGTAGCCGTTGCGGGAGAGACCCGGGACGATGCCCAGCTCCTTGTGACTCTCCAGCCCGACATGAGCTGACGGGAAGCAGCGCACGGTGTCCTCGGGCTCAGACTCCAAGTCTATGACTGGGTACCTGGACAGAGCGGCGAGGATTGCCTTGTACTTGGCAATCCACTTGGGCTCGTAGTCGATAGCAAGCAGTTGGACGTGGCCATTGTACCCTCTGGCCGTCAGGTAGAGAGGGATGATCACGTCGCTCATCACGTGGAAGAAGTTCCTGTTGTAGCCGCCGGTAGAGAAAACCACTGCCGGCACGTCGTGCCGAACCGAGCACTGCGGCGGTGGTGGGTCGTCGGCATCGCCTCCGCCTGGCGGCGGAATGGACCGCATGGTGACCTCATGAACTAGCAGCATCACCTGTTCCTCCCACTTTCGTGCATAGGGGCGGAGCTTGATCGTCGAATTTTCTGGACGGTAGGTGGTCGCCGAGACGATGTAGACAGTGGCGGATTTACCATGGATACGCAAGTCTCCATCCATGGTGCAGGTGTTGGACATATGATTGCTGAAGTTGCAGGTCAACTTGCTGCTTATTATTGGCGGTTCTATCACATCTGCAAATTACATAGATTTTTTCTTTAGATAACGAGTCCTTCAATTCATTATATTTATTCGGTGGTGATCCTTTATATTCACAAAAGATTGAAATTCTTGGATTTCGAGGAGTCAGACGGGATGCCAACTTTGACTAAATTTGTATGAAAAAGTATAAGTTTTCATGATGCAGAATAAGTACAATTAGATTTGTTATTGTTTTCATAATATATTTGTTTGGAGACATAATGGTTAATAATATTTATTATAAACTTGGTCAAATTCGATTGGCACGAATACCGAAATTGTAGGACGGATAGAGTAGTCCGTAGCAATATAATGCAAGTAGCTAGCGCGTGCTGCATCACATGCAGGCACCACTGCACAAAATGTATAGTACTGACTAATTACCTTTCGTTGCATCGACGTTGCTGGTCATCCCGTGCCTTGATGTTGATGCCGCATAAGGCGGTGACCCGACCATCGAATCTGAATTTGAATGGAAGGCCACATGGCACATATTTTTGTTAATACATATATCGAGGAAGACAAGTGAAACATCACTAATATAACATAACTGACGTAGTACACTTGTTTTTTTTCTTTCCAGATCTTTTGACATTATTCTAAAGCTGCTTTGCTTCTAACTGCGCTATGCAAGCAGCTGCTTTTGCTGCCATCTTTTGCTGTCCATACCATGAATTGAGACTGAGGTAAACTATTCCATTCTGTCAAAATTTAGATTACGTAACGCAAAAAAGAGTTCTGTGTGCAAACTCAGCTCAGCAAACTAAAGAATGGATGTTTATGAACCATTCCAAGTGTCTATGAGTGTATCATCCCTAGCATATGTCCTACGTATACACAGCTGCTTCTAACTGTGCCACTGTCATCAAATAGTCGAACCAGAGATCTACGCTAGCTTTATATATATCCATGAAATTAAAATACTTGACTGCATAAGTATAATTGCTCTGAAATTCTCTTCCCACCGCGCCGCTCCCGCATGGGGGGCCGGGAGGCGAACCCTCGCCGCCGCCAACCTCCCCTCCTCCCCTCCTCTTCGCCCTCGCCGCCGCCCCGAGGAGGCAGCCGGGAGCCTGCGCTGCCTCCTCGGATGGTGGCGGCAGGGGCCTCTCTCCTCGCCAGGTGGGCTCCCGGTGCGGGGGAGGAGCTCGAGGGCGGCCACAAGACCTAGGCGGCGCCAGGCGTCGGGCGGCGCGCTAGCGGGGCGAGGTGTGGCGGAGGCGCGGGCTGTGGAGGCGCAGGGGGCGTGGGCAGTGACGGCGCGGAGCTGCTGCTTTGCTCATCGTCGTGCGCTTGCGGGCTCGGCAACAGCGGGCGGCGGCTCCTCGCCACCAGATCCGGCACCCGGCGTGATCCGTGCCCCGTGGTGGAGGGAGGTGGCGGTCGCGGAGGTGATGGTGCGGCGGCGCGGTGGTTCGGTGGTGGTGTGCGGTGGGTCGGGCCGGTCCGGGTCGGCGGATCCCGTTGGGTCCCCCCCCCGGCCGGCCCGGCGCACCGGTGTGGGACCCGCGCGGGGGCACGCCGGTGGTGCCATGGTGGTGCTATTGGCGGTGTCGGTCGGGAGAGGGGGGGCTCTTCTCCGATTGGGTCTCGTCGGCGGATCGGTGTGGGGGTGTTGCCCATCGGGGCGGGGGGGTAGCGGCGGGGTTCCTCCCTCTCTCGCCGCCCCCTCCTTTCTTCTTCGTGGTGGTCGCTTTTGCGGCGGTGGCCGGGGGTTGTTTGGTGTTGGGGCGGTCTTCGCTCTATGCCGCCCTCCCCCATGCCCCCGTCTCGTAAATGGCCGTGGGGCGCCGATCGTTATGAGGACGGAGGCCATGGCGTCCACCGGGTGCGGGTCCGGTGCTCGCTCCGCATCCGGTTCCTTCTCGGTGATGGCGGTTCCCGCGACGGGAGCTCGGTCGGCGGCAATGGCCGACGACGGCTACGCGGATGGTGGACGTACATGGTGGCGGGGAGGCTGGTGTTCGCAGGTGGTCCGGCGGGGTGCTAGCACGCTATATGCGGTCGCTCGCGTGGCTGGTGCATATTCCCCCGAGGCTTCTTCCGGATAGCCGGCAAACGACGACTTGGTGTCTAGCGGGGACCCCACATCTTGACCGACGCCGGTGCTATGGGTTCTTTGGGCGAAAAGCTCGGCGATGGCGACACCGCGGGTGCCGTTCCCCTCGTTGAGGGCGTCGTATTCCCAGCACATTCCACGGTGAAAGCCTTGTCCTGTCTTGGACGAGCGACAACGCGGCGCTTTGGGCGTAGTAACCTTCTTGAAGGCGCGTCGTGGATTTCGACTCGGTCGGGTGTCTCGGGAAGGGCTGGTTCTGTCGCTCTCATTTGTTTGGTTGCGCTGGTTGGTGGCGGTGGTGGAGTAGGAGTAGTTTTATTTTTAGTCGTCTTTTTTTGTTTCTTTGGTTAGTCTTTAGTTGCTTGTTTGCTTTTTGGTGAGCTCTAGTGGAGTGGAGTAGAGGCTCGTGTCGATGACCCAATCCGACCGAAGTTTTTCAGTGGTGCAAAGTGGTTGCTCGTGTCGATGACCCAATCCGACCGAGGCTTGAGTTGAGGCTTGTGTCGATGTCCCAATCCGACCAAGCAAGGAGTTGAGTGGGCGCTAGTTGTGGCGAGAGTTGAGTTGACTTGGTACCTAGGTGTGCAGGTGGAATAGGGTACCCTCCACAATTGTATGGTATTTCTAGCTCGATTTCCAGTCAAAAAAACTGGGCTGGCACTTGCCTTTTCCTTTATTCATCTAATAGAAATCACGGTAAAGCTTTTGCCATCCTTTCGAAAAAAATACTTTTGAATGCGCTCAGCATTGGTCATTCCCATGTGTGTGGAATGTACCATGCAAATTCGTGCTTCCTAAAGTTACCAAAAAAAAAAAAATCATGCTACCTAAGCCTTAATCTTATAGGATAGGATCTCTCACTATGTAAGAAAGCCACATATATATCCTATCTATACTCACCACGGCCCCTATAGACGCTGGACGAAAACACATATGATGCTTGTGGCCATGTATTAGCACAACGTACCGTGCGTTTCCACAGACGAACTCAACATATGCATGCATTCTTGAAAAGAAATGATGGTAGCGATGGGCTAACTAGCCAGGAAACAATCAAGTAACAAACTAAGCAAAAACTGATCAAGCAGGACAGACATGTTTCCTTTCCGATCCATCCTTGATCAGAATGAAGCGGTGACTTACAGCGTGCAACCTGTGGCAGGAGATTTGTCTTGAGCACTATCAAAACTAGAAGAGGCATCAGGAGCCACAACGCCGCCGCTCCGCCGCTCCCATGCTTCTTACTCCCGCGCCGTCCTGCTTGCTTCATCCCCCACAAGCTATCTATTGCTACAGCTCTCAAATGCTCTCAAGATCCAAGCCGGCTGTGCCACCCAGTTAATTAGCTAGCAGGTATACTGTATGTGTCAGTGATGCTTGCGGAGTAGTAGTTAGAAAGGAGTATATATAAAGGAACCACATGACATCTACTAATATTCTATCACGTTTGCGCTTCGATTCGCGAACAAGTCAATAGGTTGACTTGAACGGAGCATTAAATCAATGCACATGCAGGCTAGCTAATTTAATCAGCTGGCGTTCAGAAATCAGAAGCGTCCACCGTCGCCGAGTGCGATTTTTCTTTTAAAAAATACAGTCACTCATTATTTTTTAAAAGATTGCATCTTTAATACTCAATCCGTTACTAAATTAGTCCCTGTTTGGTTTAAAAGTCCTAGGACTTTTTTTTATTCCTAGGACTAATGAAAAAAGTGCCTCAAGTAGGTACTTCTAGGGATGCAACTATGTGGGCATGCTATATCACACTGGATCGAGGCCATGGTGGCCAACAACGAGGCATGGCGAGGCAGGCACCGTAGGAAAATAAGAATGTGCCAAGAGAAGAGAAGAGTAGCCTTGTTGTTGCCGTCGTTTTGGCACCGGCACAAGCCTCTGTCTGTCATGTGCTCGGGTGGCGGCGAGGTTGGAAGGAGTAGTAGCGGAGCTAGAGCAAATTCGAGAGGGTGTGCTTGCCTCGTGGGCGCGTAGTTTTTTATTTTGTGGGTGCGAATATGGTGAAAATTTACTCGTTATCACTGTTTTTCAAATTTTTATGGGTGCAGACGCACCCACGGGCCACAATATAGCTCCGCCCCTGAAGGAGCAAGGCAAGGAGGCGTTTACGCGTGGGTTCCACTGGCCAGTGGCACTCCCTAGATGGCAAGGAATGGGAGACGGGGAGTTCCCTTGTGGCCGACCAAGATGCACACACAGATCTCTGCTTACAAGAACCACAAGGTACTGTACTATACTAGAACCAGCAATGCAAATATGCATGCTTCATCATGATTCACGGCATCCACTTTACGTCTCATGATCATACTAGTTTAGTTGGCCCTCCTCGCTCTAGTCCTTAGCTTATTCAGAGAGTCCCAGTTCAGGATTAGCAACCACACGAGTAGCGGAGTATAGTAGGCTGTACGATTACAAGTTAAGAATGAGCAGTGTATATGATACAAAAATAATCACACTACATCCTTTTTTTTGGAAAATAAATCACACCACATCCTTGTAAAGCAAAGCAACAGACTTCTGAATAATCCAGAAAAAAAATTTGGTGATCAACTGACAGACCAATCCAATATAACCTGTACAACCACGATTAAGAGGGGTCAGTATTTGGGGTTTAATTTTCCGATTCCTATACGAGAAATTGAGAAAAATATATTATTCTACCTAAGTGCATAAAGCTGTAGGTCAACACTCTGTGGGAACAAAGCAAGAATGTGTGTACTAATATATTGGAGTTGGAGAGGAGATGTGCTAATTTGCCCTACTGCCCTAAGCAAGAGAATAAGAAAAAAAGGCAGTGACAGGTTTTGGAAACGAAAAAAACACACACAAAAAAAAACCGTATTAAACGACTAATGGTGAACAATTATCTCCTTCCAGTATGGACTACAGAAAGCAGCCCCACGTGGATCCCATCATTATTCCTGCTAGTGTTAGTTTTTTTTTTTGTGACGGACTGCTGAGTGCATGGTGTAGGACGACGAGGATTCATCGACTGGTGGAGGAAGCATTTGTGAGAAACTACTGGGGGATAGGAGCTGCATGTTGCTTTTACATAAATACAGCTTCTCCAGTGACAGTGGGAAGTGAGGCTTCACATTCAGTGTTGGGCAGCCAGATATAAATACATAGGAAGCAGCATTGCCCACGTAGTATTTCTTCCTCGGAATTTTCAAAATCAATTGTGAAGGTCCAGAACTCTTCTAAATTAGCCATTTTGCACAGGAAGAGGGACTTCAGCGAAGCCAACTGAAGTCTGCACATCTGCTTCAGGTTTGGAAAGTTTTCTAGTGTCAGTTTAGCGAAAAGAAACTGACATGGTCCTGTTTTCATCAACATTGTGGCCTCACAAAAAGAAGAATCATTTTGTTTCATCATCCACTGTGGCAAACAGTGACCTCGGTAACCAGTGATTATGATGTCCTTAATTTGTGACGGTGGTTCCAAAGCCCTCAGGATACCGAGCTCTTTTTCCATATCAAATACTAACTCTTCCTCAGTTTCACTTAAAGACAAGTCCAACACCAGACTCTGTTATCCATCTGTTTCAAATAAGATTTCCCAGTGTCTCGTAAATCGTCAAATACTTGAGATTTGTAATTACCATGTGGCCACTTAACTTATCAAGATTTCCAAGCTCGGAGATACTTGCATCTGCTCCACCACACCCAACAACAAACAAATTCAGCTTTCTTAAACAAGTCAGTTGTCCCAACCCTGATGGCAGGGAACGAAGTTTGGCACAACCTGATATATTCAAAAGTCTGAGTCTTTTTAAGTTTCCTATACCTTTTGGCAACTCCACTAGCTCCCTGCAGAGATGAAGGTCTATACCTTCAAGAGTGCTATTCACAGTAACCCATTGAGGTAGCATGTTAATGTTGGTACTGGAAAGGTCAAGAGTACACAACATATGACATAAAGATTTGCTTGGAAGGGACTGGAATTTCCTGCACATAGATAAGTTGATTGTCTGTAGGTTGCTGAACTCCCGAATGGATTCAAAGTTATGTTGTTCAATAGAATCACAATAAAATATATGAAGGCCCCTTAAATGTTCAATTTTACTTATGGAGAGTGGTATCTCACTGAGCTTTTCACAGTAAATTAGTTTCAAGGATTGAAGATCTCCGCAATCACCAATGGACTGTGGCAAACTCTCAAGATCAGTAATGCACATCAATTCCAGAGATCTTAGTTTCCGAAGCTTCCCAATAGACTCAGACAGTGCCACAAACCCATTGCATCTAAGGAAATGAAGTGACTGCAAATTCCAACATTCTGAGATAGCTTCTGGAAATTTGGTGAAACTAGCATTGTGGATTTCATGATATCCAAGATACTGAAGCTTCAGTATGAAAGATGGAAAAGGAGTACCAAATTTATAATCTAGGATAACACTACGGATATGCTCACTCTTCTTAACAAGGTTACGAAATGATAGGTTACATTCAGCCACATATAGAGCACATAGCTTCTCAAAGCGGCTTTCAACATCCTCATTCAATGATGTCAAAGATAAATATCTGCATTGGCGTGCACAGTCCACAGTTATGTTCTTCCTTAGAGATGTTACCACTACTTCATTGTGTAAAATATATTGAGCAAGATCATTAATCAGATCATGCATCCAGCATATTCTTATTTCATTAACCTCTGTTTCTGGTGGCCCCTGAAGAAAGCCGCCTTTCACAAGAGAATTAAAGTAGTCACTTCCAATATCCTCTGGCTGCTCCTCCTTCATCCACTTGCTGAATCCCTGGGCTATCCATTGTTCAATCAAGTAATCTCTCCCAAGTTTATAGCCTTTTGGGAATATAGAGCAAAATGTAAAAGCACTGCTTCAGATGATCTTTCAAGTGAATAAAACTCAGTTTCAAAGATGCAAATACACGATCTTCTATATTCTCATCATCCCACAAATCAAATTACTCTCTTTAATGGCTCTCCAAGTATTTATTCTTCTCTTTTCTTGGAGAACAGATCCAAGAGTTTTTATTGCTAGCGGCACTCCACCACACTTCTTGACGATATCTTTTCCAACTGTAATAAAGTCAGAGTCTAAATCCTCCTCCATCCAGCCGGAACTCTTTAGAAAGAAGCTCCAGTTCTCATCCTTTGACAAGAGTGGCAAGTTGAAAACAAGCTTAGATTTAACTGCTTTTGCAACATTTTTCGTTAAGTGCAGTTAAAAGAATCTTGCTTCCGATGCACCATTATTTATATGCACTGTGAAATTTTCCCAGTCATGCCTATCCTCATGCCAAGCATCATCTAAGACAAGTAGAAACTTCTTACCACTCAATTTGTTTGAAATTACACGGAGCATATGTTGTTGGGCATGTAGATCTGACTTTTCCTCAATAATGGCTTCGAACAACTTGCCTATAAGGTTTTCCCCACAAAACTCTTGAGATACATGAACCCAATATACTGATCCTTTGAAGTGCCCCTTTATCTTGTCCTCATGGCAGATATGTTGGGCCAAAGTAGTTTTGCCAGAACCACCAAGCCCAACAATAGAAATTATATGACCATCTTCTCCATTTTTAGATTCTAAAAGCATGGAAACGATTTCACTCTTCACTTGATCCCTTGAAGGTATTTTTTTGACTGTGGAGCATTAATCGGCAGAGTCTGCTTCGCCAGCTGCCTTATCGTTTATATTCTGAACTAGTTGGTCCCCTTGAAAACTGTGTAGTATAGTATTGGCATTGGTTCTTTGTTTCACAATTGCTTCATATGTCACCTTGATTGCTTTGATCTTATGAGCCACCATGCGCCGGAACATAAGCAGCTTTGGTTTTGAAAGCAAGTCAGCAAAAGCATGCTTGTCACGGTCATTATGTATCTTGTGTTTCTCATCTTCTAGCCATACTTCATCAAGTAAATCATCAATGTCATTAGCTAGATTTCTCAACTTCATCACCCATCGAAGCGATGCATCTCTTTCTGTTGCTCTGTCACGAACTGCCGATAGCCAGCTCGTAATCTCTGCATGTATATCTTGAAGGTCTGAGAGATCTTTTTTCACACCCGCTATGGCCGCAAACTCACCGGATATCAGTGAACCTAGCTTGTTTCCTACAACTTTCAATAGTCCAGATGCTAGAGCTGCCTCCACTCCAGTCATATCTCAAAGGCTCCCTTGCCAATTTCTTTGTAGATGAATTGCAGAACAAACAATTATGTGGAGTTTTCAAACGAAAACTATAATTTCTAGCTCTTGATTCATATATGTTTGATGATAAAAGATTGTAAAGTTTTTTTTTCTGAAAATTATAAAAGATTTGATAGTTACGAGTAGACATAAGATATATGGAGAATTCAATTGGTATACTGAAACGCAGTGGAAAAAGCAATATTGGAAAAGATTGATTAGCATACGAATTACGCCTTCCGATGGCCAGAGAAGCAGCAACAGACGTATTCTGCTTACCACGTAGATGCTTCAGTATACGTGGTCCTCACTGAGAAAAGCCAGAAAAATCAGCATGCATGCAGTGATGCAGAAGGAAACAGAGCATGGACAATGTTCCTTTTTTTGTACTTGTTTCCTCTTTATATTTTGATCTCTTGCTAATGAAATTTCAAATAAATTTCAGAGCATGTACCTTGAATTTAAGCTTGGATCAGCTGCCTTTTTCTATTCCATTCCCGAACATGTAATTCAGAGCATGCACTGCGCCCTTGATATAACTAGGTACATCACAGCAACCACTATATTCACATATCTAGCTACGCATAAGCAGCTGCAGAAAAGTAACTCTTAAGGAAACGAACCTGAGGCCTACGCATAAGCAGCCTACGTACATCACAGCAACCTGAGGTACGTACAGCAAGATGCCACGTTGCTCGACAAAAGGTAGGATAAAGAAACCAATGCAACTTCCCGCTGGCTGGCTCTTGCGTCTTGTTGCAACGCAATGGCAATTAATTTCTTTCCAATCAACAGTGCAGACGGATCCTATTGCTGGTACCAAAATTCCTCTTTGGAGCCTCTGTACGTAGGCAATTATAAATAACTCAATTTCTTTGAGATCGAGCCCCAATTTACCCATACTATATATATATGGAATCTCGATCTGCCGGACTCTCTGCAACTCTAACTCGGATCCAAGTTAACACAAAAGCCAGCGACTGGTGCATATAGCAGCTTTAATTGTCTCCCCTGCAATCTCCCTTTGGAGGGTTATTGTCTGATCACCAGGATTGTCTATGATCTCAAAAGGGAAGTCATCTGGTAGATCAATGTGCTGCATAAAAATAACCAAACAAAAATTAAACCAGGTATTGTTGGCTATAATAAATATAAACAAGCACAAAGTTTATAACATTAGTAATGCATTAAACAATAAAGCAAAAATAAAGGAATCACTAAAGATCAGCAGGGGAAAAATGACCAAAACATAAAGAACAGATTGCATCTCAAGGTATGATCTCCAAGATATTGCAATCATGTAATCCTGTACGCATCACTTTATGGCACTCACAATGACCAATATCACAAGATAAAATTACTAGGTCCTTCACCTGACCAAAAACATGTATATTTCAGCAATTCACAAACTGTGACTGTAGCTTTCCATTTAAACTCCTACAGGATTCAGAAAAGTGTACATGGAATATCTGAATAGCAAAACCATCTTATATTATCAATATATTAAAGTTCACTGTGTCTAAAATATAGCAGATCAGAATTCAACTATACAATGCTAACAAAGATTCTCAAAACAAAGGAAGTGCAGTCACCATGTTAGTCTAGTAAGTAGTAACTAAATGATCTCCCGCCTAGTCAAGAAAAACCACATCTATTCCCCCTTTGTTTTATTAAGTTTTGTGTTTTCTTAGTATTGTGTTATCACTAAATAAGTTTTCCTTTTCATTACATAATCAAATATGGCAGATCACAACATTCAAATTTTTCTAATGGTGCAAACAAATACATCCAGTGGCCAATAGCATGCCTGGTACTGTAGTTCTATGTCCTGACAGAAATTCTAGGAACAACCAAACCCTACTCTGCAAATTGGCATGGTGAGTTCTAATCCACAGGCACTTAAACTCCAGAATTTCACCTTTGGAAACAAATCTAATCATCGTTTTGACACTAAAAATGACTAATTAATGAATACCACAGAATCCAACGGAAGCATCAGGTATTCACCTAAGCATCATGTCTGAGCTAGAGATACAGTGAATTCTAAGATGTGGGATGTCCTGGATGGCAAACTGCAGTGCCACGAGCCAATCCAATTAAGCAATTTCTACTTCAACACAAACGGGACCATCTGCCATCTCCATTGGAAGCCAATTCCTTACAGCTTCTAACAGAAACAGCTCTATCTATTTATGGATCCTAATCCCATTCCAATAAAATCAGCAACGCTTAGACTCGAACTCTGACCATGACTTTAGTGAAACAAGGCTAAACTAATTGCGCAGATATGGAATCGAAATACTACAGCGAAGCAAGCAAATAAAATGGTGAACCTTGTCGGCCGTGCTCTCCTCCGACTGGATGATAATACACAAGGATGCAGATGACACATCTCACCTCCATAAACCTTTCTAAACTTGCCATATATGCTGAGAGAACAACCTGGCTACAGGGGAAAAAGGGATTGAACTATGCAGGCATAATACAAACACATGTGTATACTACACTTGTCAGTAGGTCAGATCAGATCGGAACACAAATAGCTTATACGTTAGAGGAAGAGGAGGGGTGGGGGTACCTGTTGGATGCTCGTCGCCGGCAGGGGCACGCGGAAGCAGTGGCGGCAGGTACCGGGGATGGAGGGAGCTGCGGTGGCTGAGGGAGTGGAGGGGTGCTCGACGGCGGAGGGAGTGGCGGCGCGCACGGACGCGCAGGGAGTGGCGGCGTGGAGGAGCGGCGGCGTGCTCGGATGCGGAGGGAGCGGCGGCGTGCTTGGGAGCAGAGGGAGTGGCGGCGGCGTGCTCGGGTGCTCGGGAGTGGCGGCGTCGGGAGCGGAGGCGGTGTGCCCGGATGAGGAGGGAGCGGCGGCGTGCTTGGGAGCGGAGGGAGTGGCGGCGGCGTGCTCGGGAGCTCGGGAGTGGCGGCGTCGGGAGCGGATGCGGCGCGCGGAGAGGCGCGGAGGTGCGCGCGGAGGGCGGCTTGCGCGGGACTGGCGGCGCGCGAGGGGAGATATTTTCACGGTGGATTTTTTTTCTGTGTAGGTTTCACGGTTCCACACTTCCGGACTTTTTGTGAAATTTTGCCCTTTTTTTCAAAGAAATTTTAAATCCGTCCCTAGTTTGAAACAATTTGCATCAGGTATCCTTTTTTTCGCGCCGGACCGGTGACGTGACTTTTACACGTGTCGCGCCACCGCATGTGGCGCGACGGTACATCCACGGTGGCGGGTGGCGTTGACCGGTCTTTGCGTGGCTGAGCATGGGGCCCGCCACGTCGCGCCAGTGCATGCGGCGCGACGGACGGGTTGCTTGCTGCTGTCGAACGCTGCAAAAGAAAGGAGGGTGGTGAGAGAAAGGACCGGTGCTGTGTGTGTGGGCATGTGAAAGGACCTGACTCTGTCACTGTGTAGTGCTGTCGTCTCTGATGATGCCTGAACAAAGCTTGATGCACTGCAACACGATGGACTGCATGAGAGAGAGAAGTGAACAAGAAGAGGGTTTTTTTCTAAAAAAATAACTGAGTTTTCTCGGCCACAAACTTGGAACGGGTGGTGTGAAAGAAAATCGAGGAGAAAAAAAAGAACTCTTGAAAATTGAAAGAGCGTGGTCAGTGAATCAAATGCTGAAAATGCATGAAGGTAATTAGTACTGTAGTACGGAGTAGTACATGATTAGCGCAAGGATGATCTAGTTAGCGACTACTACTGCTCCCTCCGCTACACAATACTTTTAATTCTTTTGACTTATATAAAGCGTGTTTGATATCTCGTCTTATTCAACTTTTTTTAATAAATATTACCACTTTTGTTATGACTTATTACATCACTAATTTATAATAGATATTGTAATGACGTTTTGTTTGTTTTATAATTTATATAAAAAAATTAAATAAGGCGAATTGGTCAAACACGCTTTATATGAGTCAAAAAATTGCAAAGATCGCGTGGAATGGAGGGAGCACGTACGGAGCAAATGACCTCTCACAAAGGCCCTGTTTAGAACCCCAAATTTTGCATCAAATTCCACTATGCAAAAAAAGAAGATTCCCCATCACATCACAATGCCAAGCACATGTATCGAGTACTAAATGTAGGTAAAAAATAAACTAATTGCGCGCTTTAGATGTAATGCGTTGCGAGACGATTCTTTTGAGCCTAGTTACGCCATGATAGGATAATATTTACCACTAACAAACAAAACGCTACGATGTCGGATGTGACACGCTACGGAGATTTTGCACCAAATTTTGGTGATCTAAACACACCCAAAGCAAAAAAGATTCTCAATCACTCTGCAGCAGCGAGACTGGTCCTTTCACATGCACAGTGACAGAGCCAGGTCCTTTCACACACACAGCACCGGTCCTTTCTCTCACCCCTCTTTCTTTTGCAGCGTTCGGCAGCAGCAGGCAACGGCAACCCGTCCGTCGCGCCGCATGCACTGGCGCGACGTGGCGGGCCCCGGTCAACCCCAGCTCGTCACCGTGGATGCACGGTCGCGCCACACGCGGTGGCGCGACATGTGTAAAAATCACGCCACGGGACGGCGCGACAAAAGGGATACACGCGTAAATTGTTTCAAACTAGGGATACATTTGAAATTTGTTTTAAAAAAGGGCAAAATTTTAAAAAATCCCACACTTCCCCACTCGTTCGTAGGGATCAAATTTTTACTAGGGAAACATGGCCTGCCAACATGGTCCACTCATTCAATTTCTCCTCAGGAAAACTGGATTTCATAGGGAAAGGGATCTTTCCCTTGGGTTTTGTCATCTAACACTAACACTAGAGAAACTTATCATTCCCTAGGGTGATTGAAAACGGTAGGAAAAAATCATACCCCCAGGGAAACTTCGTGAATTCATCATGTTAGGAATATCTGGTACTTACAACTTTATGATTGTATTCCGGTAGAAGACAACATCCTTATGCATCCATTTCACATGCTAGGTGTAGGCTGGTGTATTCGGCGGTTCCCTATTCAGTGCTATGCATGGTTCCTTGGTAACCTCTAGTTTGATCAGGGGAAACTACTGAAAATGAGTCTGGTAATGGGGTTACAAAATTGGTCGGGAAGAAGAGACTTATAATATTGTGGCTGCTCACGGTTATTTTGGTCGATTAATCTTCCAATATGCTAATTTCAACAACTCTCGTTCTTTACACTTCTTCTTGGCTGCTTGGCTGTAGTAGGGATCTGGTTCACTGCTTTAGGTATTAGTACTATGGCATCCAACCTAAATGGTTTCAATTTCAACCAATTTGTAGTTGATAGTCAAGGTCGCGTATAGTTGATATGGTGAGACATAACCTAAATCGTTACGTCTCACCATATCTTATGTGATCTGCCACTGGCTGGTACGGTTACAAGTTACAAATGAGGCGCGTCCTTGTAAAGCTTCAATAGGAGTTCCAATTGTATAGTTAGAAAGAAAGCAAATCAATAAATTTCTAAATAATCCAGAAAAATTTGGTAACCTGTACAATAATAACCACGATCAAGATTTGGTCAGTACAGCTATATATTGACTCGCAAAAAGATTACCACACTACAAGGAATGGCGCTTTACATGACGACTACTTTGGTCACAGATGGTCGAAAATGCGTCACGGTTATTTTTTATTAACCGGCAGAAGACATTGAAATAGACATACCTAACTGCATCACATTCACAGTTAGGTAGAACACAGAGCTCAGGATTAGCAACCACACGAGTAGTGGAGTACTAGGCTGGTACGATTACAAGTTAAAAATGAGCAGTGTATATGACACAAAATAATCACATCACATTCACATCCTTGTAAAGCAAAGCAACAGAGTTTTGAATAATCCAGAAAACATTTGGTGATCAACTGACAGACCAATCCATCGTCATTCTCGAACTTATAACCTGTACAACCACGATTAAGAGGGGTCAGCTGTTGGGTTTAATTCTCCAATTTCTTTACGAGAAATTGAGAAAATATATTATTCCACCTAAGTGCATAAAGCTGTAGGTCATCACTGTGCGAATAAAGCAAGAATAAGTGTACTAATATATTCGAGTTGGAGAGGAGATGTGCTAATTTGCCCTACTGCCCTAAGCAAGAGAAAAAGAAAAAGGCAGTGACAGGTTTTGGAAACGAAAAACAACACACACACACAAAAAACTGTATTAAACGACTAATGGTGAACAATTATCTCTACCAGGATGGACTACAGAAAGCAGCCCCACGTGGAAGCAAGGACCTTGAACATTTACCAAAATAAGGTGAACTAGTGAAGTAGCACTCGTGTGATTAGTAATGAAACGTACCAAGGGTCGTTTGATGCTCTGGCGTTCCTTTGTCCTTGGAGCAAAAAAAAAGGATTAATCATTACCTCCACTCAACCGGAATGTGAGAGATAAGGCCCCAGTCGGGCCCCACTCCTCGCTTGTACCGTCCTTCCAAACCAGGGCAGTTAGAAATGTATAATTGCTGGAGAGCAGTAAGACGCTGTATGGACTGGGGCAGACATTTAAGGGCAGGGCAACTCTGAATACAAAGCTTACGAAGTGCAGAGAGTTGTCCAATCCACTCTGGCAGCTCTGTTAGGGCTTTGAATCCCATCAAGTTGAGCAATTGAAGTGATGTGAGGTGTTGAATGACGTCAGGTAGCTGCTTCAGCTTATTGTCCCAAAAACCGATCTCCAACGTGACGAGGGAGCTAAGGTGCTTTGTGGATTGAGGCAGGCTTTGCATCATTCGGGTCACATTGATAGAAAGCGACTGTAATGAGCACAGTTCGCCAAGCCAATCGGGCAGAAGGCCAAGGGTAGAGCATTTCATTATACTGAATTCCCGTAGGGAGGTGAGACTCCGAATGCTCTTAGGTAGCTCTTTCATTACATTGCATCCGTCGATACTGAAGATTTCTAGTTGTGTGTGGTGCTGCAAGAGTTCCCAGCCAGACGATGATCCCATGGTTATTCCATCTAGTTTCAGTGTCTTGAGGTGAGAGACTGCTGAGTGCATGGTGTAGGACGACGAGGATTCATCGACTGGTAGAGGAAGCATATGTGAGAAACTACCAGACGACAGCAGCTGCCTGTTGCTTTTACATAAATATAGCTTCTCCAGTGACGGTGGGAAGTAAGGCTTCACAGTCAGTCTTGGGCAGCCAGATATGGACATAAAGGACAGGGCAGGGAAGCAGCACTGTCCAAAAAGTATTTCAACCTCGGAATTTTCAATATCACTTGTGAAGGTCCACAACTCTTCTAAATTAGCCATTTCGCGCAGGAAGAAGGACTTCAGCGAAGGCAACTGACGAAGTCCACGAATCTGCTTCAAGTTTGGAATATTTGATAGTGCCAGTAAACTTAGAGAAAGGAACTGACATGGTCCTGTTTGCTTCAACATTATGGCTTCACAATAAGAAGAATCATTTTGTTTCATCATCCACCATGGCAAGCAGTAACCTCGGTAACCAGTGATTTTGATGTCCTTAATTTGTGACGGTGGTTCCAAAGCCCTCAGGATACCCAACTCTTTTTCCATATCAAATACCAACTCTTCTTCAGTTTCACTTAAAGACCAGTCCAACACCAGGCTCTGTATGTTATTCATCTGTTTCAAATAAGATTTCCCTGCGTATTCTAGATCATTCAAATACTTGAGATTTGAAATTACCAGGTTGCCACTTAGCTTCTCAAGATTTCCAAGATCAGAGATACTTGCATCATCTCCACCACACCCAACAACAAACAAACCCAGCTTTCTTAAACAAGTCAGTTGTCCCAACCGGATGGCAGGGAACGAAGTTTGGCACAATACGCTATGTTCAAAACTCTGAGTCTTTTTAAGTTTCCTATACCTTTTGGCAACTCCACTAGCTCCCTGCAGTGATGCAGGTCTATACATTCAAGAATGTTGGTGACAATAACCCATTGAGGTAACATGTTAATATTGGTATAGGAAAGGTCCAGATTACGCAACATATTACATAAAGTTTTGCTTCGCAAAGCCTGGAATTTCAAACACATAGATAAGTTGATTGTCTGTAGGTTGTTGAATTCCCCAATGGACTGAGGTAAACACTGAAGATCATGAATCCCCTTCAGTTCGAGTTCTAAGCTTCTGAAGCTTCCCAATAGACTCTTCGGCAGTGTCACAAAGCCATTACATATAATGAAATGAAGTGACTGCAAATTCCAACATTCTGAGATAGCTTCTGGAAATTTTGTGAAACTGACTTTGTGGATTTCAAGATATCCAAGATATTGAAGCTTCAATACAAATGATGGAAAAGGAGTACCGTATTTGTAATCCAGGATAACACTACGGATATGCTCACTCTTCTTAACAAGGTTAGGAAATGATGGGTTACATTCAGCCACATATAGTGCACGAACCTTCTCAAAGCTCCCTTCAACATTCTCATTCAATGATGTCAAAGATAAATATCTGCATTGGCATGCACAATCCATAGTTATGTTTTTCCGTAGAGATGTTACCACTACTTCATTTTGTAAAATATATTGAGCAAGATCAGTAATCAGATCATGCATCCAGCATACTCTTATTTCGTTAACTTCTCTTTCAGGTGGCCCTTGAAGAAAGCCGCCTTTCACAAGAGAATTGAAGTAGTCATTCCCAATATCCTCTGGCTGCTCCTCCTTCATCCACTTGATGAATCCACTGGGCTATCCATTGTTCAATCAAGTAATCCCTACTAAAAGTATAGCCTTTTGGGAATATGGAGCAAAATGTAAAACACTTTGCTTCAGATGATCTTTCAAGTGAATAAAGCTCAGTTTCAAAGATGCAAATACACGATTTTCAATATTCTCATCATCCCATAAATTACTCTCTTTAATGGCTCTCCAAGTATTTATTCTTCTCTTTTCTTCGAGAACAGATCCAAGAGTTTTTATTGCTAGCGGCACTCCACCACATTTCTTGACGATATCTCTTCCAACCGTAATAAAGTCAGGCTCTAAATCCTCCTCTATCCATCCAGAACTCTTTAGAAAGAAGCTCCAACTCTCTTCCTCTGATAAGATTGGCAAGTTGAATACAAGCTTAGATTGCACTGCTTTTGCAACATTTTGATTACGTGTAGTTAAAAGAATCTTGCTTCCCAATGCACCATTGTTTATGTGCACTGTGAAACTTTCCCAGTCATGCCTGTCCTCATGCCAAGCATCATCCAAGACAAGTAGAAACTTCTTACCACTCAATTTGTTTGAAATTGCACGGAGCATGTGTTGTTGGGCATGTAGATCTGACTTTTCCTCAATGATGGCTTCGAACAGCTTGCCAATAAGTTTGTCCCCACAAAACTCTTGAGATACGTGGACCCAAAATACTGATTCTTTGAAGTGCCCTTTATCTTGTCATCATGGCAGATGTGTCGGGCCAAAAGTAGTTTTGCCAGAACCACCAAGCCCAACAATTGAAATTATATAACCATCTTCCCCATTGTTATATTCTAGAAGCTTAGAAATGATTTCAGTGTTCACAGGATCCCTTGATGGTATTTTTGACTCTTGAGCATTACTCCACAGAGACTGCTCCCCAGCTGCCTTGTCGTTTCTACTCTGAACTGGTTGGTCCACTTGAAAACTGTGCAGTATGGTATTGGCATTGGCTCTTTGTTTCACAATTGCCTCATATGTCCCCTTGATTGCTTTGATTTTATGGGCCACCTTGCGACGAAACATAAGCAGCTTTGGTTTTGAAAACAAGTCAGAAAAAAAACATGCTTGTTACGGTCAATATGTATCTTGTGTCTCTCATCTTCTAGCCATACTTCATCAAGTAAATCATCAATGTCATTAGCTAGATTTCTCAACTTTGTCACCCATCGAAGCGATGCATCTCTCTCTGTTGCTCTATGACGAACCATAGATAGCCAGCTCGTAATCTCAGTATGTATATCTTGAAGGTATGAGAGATCTTTATTCACGCCTGTTATGGCCGCAAGCTCACTGGATATCAGTGAACCTAGCTTGTTTCCTACATCTTTCAATAGTCCAGATGCTAGAGCAGCCTCCACTCCTGTCATGGCTTCCTTGCCAATTTCTCTGTAAATGAATTGCGTGTTTCTGAAATCAAAACTATAATTCTAGCTCTTGATTCTTGATGATAAAAGATTGTAAAGTGTTTTTAAAAAATATAAAAGATTTGATAGTATGAATAGACACAAGCTATATGGAAAATTCAATTTTGAAACTCAGTGGAAAAAAAGCAATCTTGGAAAAAGCTTTATGCCTGAGCAACCTTCTATGATATATGAGCAGACCAAAACAAATAGTTTAGATAGGGATCCTTTCTGGTCACATCATACATATGAGAGGATACAGATTGGTGGAGATATGGTTAGAGAATATGAAAGATTAATTAGCAGACGAATTACCTCTTCCGAAGGCCAGAGCCAGAGAAGCAGCAACAGACGTATTATGCTTACCACGTAATGCTTCAGTATTCGTGGTCCTCACTGAGAAGAGCCAGAAAAAAATCAACATGATTAGCTTAGAATCTGATCATAAAACCAAACAGGATGATATGCATGCAGTGACGAAGAAGGAAACAGAGCATGGACAATGTTCCCTATTTCTACTTGTTTTCCTCTTTTGTATCTTGATCTCTTCCAATGAAATTTCAAGTAAATTCAGAGCATGTACCTTGAATTTAAGCTTGGATCAGCTGCCTTTTCCTATTCCATTCCCGAACATGGAATTTAGAGCAAGCACTGCGCCCTTGATACAACTACATCACAGTAGACACTATATTCACAGATCTAGCTACGCAAGCAGCTGCAGAAACGTAACGCTTAAGGTGGAACTAACCTGAGGCCTAGGAAGCGGTGAGGCGGTGCCGGTGTTGTTCGTTCCTTTTGATCGTGGAACAGGATCTACTGGTTTATGGTTACACAAGAATCAGCATGGACATCATCGACCTGACCAACCATATACTACTGCTGGATTGTGGCGTTCCGGTGAGTGACCAAGGGAGTAGCAAGATGGATTGGTACTTGGATGCACTGTGTAACCAGAGTAGTTGCAGAAGGTAGGAGATGCAGGCATGCAGCTTAGTTGGATGGCAGAGACAGACACGCTGATAGTGACTTCGGTAGCTCCACTTCAGTAAACAAACCACGGAATGAAAATGACATACAACAACTCTTAGAAACGAAGGTACCGGGAAGCTTCAGTCACAGCAAAAATCCAAACCAGATGCATCATCACCCAGAACAGGTTAGATAACAGAATAAATCCCATTGGCAATCGGTGCTTTTGGTAGTTTCCTTCTGGTGCTTCCTTGTCACCATTGTTTGCTTTCATTAACACAACAAAATAATACAAACTGAAAGTGCAGTATGACTTCATTGCCAACGAAAACCCAAAGTACAGCCCCAAATGTCAGAAACTGTGCTAACGCGGTGGCCAATTTGCAAACTGGATGGCAACGGGATAATAAACAGTTAGGAAAGCAATTCAAACATGTAAAAGCAGCTACATATACTACGAAAACAAAAGTGGCCATGTAGAGTCAAGTCAGTACGAACCGTCAAAAAAAGAAGTTAGCTGACGAGTAACACTGATTCTGAACATGGAGTGTCAATTTAGTTATTAGAAGTGACATATAGGTCAAGAATGATTTTAACAGGATTTATACTCCCTCAGTCGCAAAAACAAGAAGTCTGGCAAATGACCACCTTTCCCTTAATTAGTAATTAAGACATAGGGAGTAGTTCAGTAGTCATTTTCCTTAATTACTAGCTGCTAGTTTTGAATGACGCCAAGCTTAAAAACAATCTGATTCCCTACCCAACAAAGATGAAGAGAGACAGAAACAGAGGATTTGAAGACCAAGAAAGATAACGTGTTTCCTTGAGTTCACACTTGACAGTGTGCTCTCAACTGGGTGGAAATTTTTTTAGGAACCTCTTAACATAAACTGGAGTATACTGGAAGTGGCCTGCTGCCTGGAAATTTTGAGGTGCTCCGAATTAAGCTCCCATGCCCCAAGTGCACAAGAAGTAGAATTTCAGGCACCGCATATACATATCTGAATCTGAACTTGTAAGTTCATCTAAATTTTCCATCCGCATTCTGTGGAACTAGAAATTATTTGAGTGAAGATTAGATGTGGACACGCACGCTAAAAGAGTCGAACTTGGTTAGCACCATGTAAAGTCAGCACAAACTTCGCCCACTCTGGAGTCGTGACTGGTGCGCTCCTCTATGTGTCACTCGCAGCTATCGGCCTGCCGCGCCTTGGCTTCTCCAGACCACCCCACTCTGGTGCTGCCTCCGCACTCTGGTGCTGGCTGCGCCGCCCAGCCCGCTCCTGCCATCGCCGACACCGCTGCCCTACTCTGCTACTGCTTGTGTTGTGTTCCGGATCCGGACTTCCGGGTTTCATAACTGAGTGGAATCGGAGGTTTGGGCGAGGAAAAAAATGAAGAAGAAAACACAAAAAGTTTCTGAAAGAATAGAGTTCGGACGTTTAGCAATTCAGAGGCAAAGCGGAGGATCCTGAGCGCCCCGCCGGTTGTCCAGAGCTCCTCTCTGGTGCGGGCCTGGGCGCCTAGCCGGTTAGGGACGGCCTCGGCCATCGAGGGGGAGTTGCTCGACCGGACGGACGCCCGCAACCAGGCGAGTAATCGAGCTGGACGGCGGTGGTTGTCCCCTGACGACGAACGGAACCTGCTCGACGATTTGCGCAAGCAGAAAGACCTCATCTTTGATCGAGCGGCTTCATCGTTGCGGATGCACTGGAGACGGTTTACGAATCGTGCTCATCGATTTGTTCACGAAGAATCTGCAGGTGCTCAGGTACGTGTGCGAGTCTTGTATTAGCTTTTCTCATGTAGTTTTAGCCGGTGTGCTGGGGGATTTAGCTCTACCAATTATCGACACTCTGATTATTACAAGCTAAGTCTTCTATGCTTTTGCGTTAATGGTGAAGCAATCTTCGTCAGAGCCGATCTTCGTCAGATCATGGCTCGCAATGGCCAAATAGTTTGACAAGGCGTCATTCTGCTCCTGTCCTTTCCTTGACGTCAGAACGGATGGTCATGGAAATTACCAAGTTTTTGGGTACTCGATAACGAGAGCCGCGATGATAATGAGGAAGATGACAACATACTGATGGATGCTGCTTCTGATGTTGACTCAGTCGTTTCAAAGGAACTCATATGTGATGCACTGCGTACGTGTTGGATTCTCAGTAGACAATGTGATCAGAGCTGACGCTCTACTAACTGAAAATTTTCAATCCCCAAAATTCGACTCTTTAGATAGAGTACCTGGGCATGTTAAACACCCAAGACCTCTAGCGTCTAGAATTTCTAAGGCAGTGGCGGATTTAAGGATGATGAAGCCCTAGAAACTTGAGTGGCATCATCTCACTGGTAGGATCCTCAACACATAATGAAGGGGGAATATGGCGCTTCAGTTGCGAAACATGAACCACCGAGTGTACGCGTCAATCATCCACCAACTGAAGCTTGTAAGCTGCTGCACCAACACCCATGAGAACTGCAAATGGGCCATAGTACCTCAAGCTTAGCTTATGAATGGATCTCAAGAAAACTGAGGATTCATATAGGCTTGCTGCACGAGGCATGGCGATTTAGGCCGGCCCACGCACGGCACAATCCTGCCTTCGCCGGTCCCATGCTAGGCATGGCATGGTCCACAAACCGTGCCTGAGCCGTTCCCTCGGCCCGGCCGGTGGCAGGGCACAGCCCGGTATTTTAAGGAAGAGCCCCTGCAGCTTAGTATGGAACGATGAACATAAAATTTGTAGGGACCAAGATACTTAGATCCTATTAGGATAATAGGGCAGTGGCAATATAGAATTAATCCTTCAAATTGTGATGACCAATGAGCAGAACATCCATGATTAGGCCAGTAGCAGAAATGTAACAAATCACATGTAAATTGACATAGCACTTTTCATGAACAAACAAGCTTTCACTATAATCAACAATGGGCACAATGAGTCTTCTAGAGCATCTAGAGGACTATAATAACAGCAATACATTCATCAAGTGGCAAACTTGGCATCAGCTACAGACAAAACCTTCTAACAAGAGGAATGACGACACAACATAATAGAGAAGTCATTGATTTTGTCCCCCTAGATAATCAGTGACCAATTTCTTACAAAAATGAGTGTGTCCAATCATCATTCTATCACAGGCATGTATAAGCTGCATATGCACATTGCCCTCTGCCATAATGCCAATAACAATGCAGTGTCAGTTTCATCTGAAACACAATTTTCATTGCATTTTCTGACAAAAGCCCTTACACACATCAACACTACAAACGACCAAGTTTTGAAATTAAGCAATTTTTCATCCCAGATTCTCAGGACACCATTCCTGTAACAGTGACATGAAACGTAAACAGTGCTGGAGAAATGTAATAGGACAAGGGTCACTACCAAATCTGGTTCTAACCAGCCAACTCTTTTACTTTTTTCTCTAACTCGGAGAGGAAAGGCATGGATATCTTCTTCTGCCCAAATTCTGTCCCAGCAAAAAGTATGCAACTTTCAAGGTTAGACATAATTTTCTTAGCCTCAGACAATAATTCCACAAATCCCTGGTTTTTGAATTGTTCAGTGTACTGGTTGCGGCACATCATTGATGCAGCAATCTGACCGCAAAGCTTCACAATTCTCAAACTGATAGGTGTTTCCTCACAGTTGTCTTCTACTATAGTTTTGAGCTTCAGTACAAATTCTGCACATCCTTGGCCTTGCTTTTGAACTGCGTCATCGAAATCATTTGTACTGATCAATTTCTCATAGATCACCAGAGCAAGTGATAAAAATAGTTCTTGAAGTTCATTTGTACAAATTCTGCACATATCATTTCCATGAACTGACGAATTGTTTTGATCTGTGGTTGAAGAAATGTCCTGGGTCTCTGTGTTGCCCACATTTGCAGAAACGTTATGGTTTTGATCATCATTTCCTGGCGGTGCACATTTATTCTGGTTCTCTCCGTCGTCAACTGGTGCAGATGTGTTCTTGTTCTCACCATCACTTTTCATTGGACAGTATTCCCTCAAGGACCTGCAACAACAACGGGATTTAATTATGCAGAAATGTAAGGGGCCTGAGATTGAAATCTTAGTTACCAAGTTATCCGACGAGTCTTTTTTTGAAGAAAAAGAGGAGGGGTTTGACCCCCTACTATCCGACGATTCTAGAAAAGTAGATAGAGAAAATGAAACAAACTTGAATACTCACCTTTGGCAGCAATGCATCCTTCACGCGGTCTTTGTCCAAATCACAGTGAGCACATATATTTCCCAAGATATGTGCTGCAATGATTCTGTATGTGATGTTTTCAGTAGCATCAAGCATTTCAGTGAGATGGTCAAAATGGTCCCTGACTATGCCAGAGCACACTTCTTCACTGTTGACTGAGAGGAATGCCAGTGTTCTCCCAGCTGTGGCTCTAAGCCGCTTGGATACGTCGTCAGATTCTTTGTCAAGGAAGCTCTCCAGCTGTTTCTTCATGAGACTTTGCTTCATTTCCACGGTGAGGTTGATAGACACATCCAAGGCCAGTTCTGTCAGGATCGCCATTGCTCGCCTCTGCAGCTCCTGGTACTGGTGGCAATCTTCACTTCTCAGGGCGAGAAAGCTCTCCAGGTTGCTGATTGCTTGTTTGTTAGCGGAGATCTCCCGGTGCAGACTTGTGCCAGCAGGGCCAGGACACCTCATGAGACTGTACAGTACCTTCAAGGATCCATTTACTACGTCGGCCCATGCGGTGCTCTTGACCCCTTGGATCAAGGTGCTAGAACAGAGGGGCGCCATGATCTTGGGGAGGAGACCCGGGGAGGTACATATTTCCATGCAGTTATGTTGGTCTGATGCCAGCCTCTCCAGGATAGTTAGGCCTTGCAGGATCATCTCGTTGCAGCTACCAATTGTTTGGCTCGCATGAGTCTTTTTGCTCCACAGCGTCATCATCACCTTCACCTTGCCGGCGAAACTCTTCTAGGTGAGCCAATCTCTTCTCAAATTTACGAACCAATGCATGCATTGTGGATCGGGGGCCATGTTGTTGGTTGCCTTTCCGGTGATGTATCTGAGTGGTGGCTTCATCTTGGAGCAGAGTGGATATGCACCATATCGCGCCTGGGAACTGGCTGAGATGGATGTCACCAGCGAGATGCGCCACTATGATCGCCGCGTCCAGTCTCATCTCCCAGGTTACCGTCGCTCTCCATCCAAGTGTGTCTATGAGTTTCTGTACCCTGGCCCTGGAGGGAAGCAGCAGCGACTTGATGTCTGCCCCTGCCTGATGAACGTGGCCAGCATCCTGGCTCCAGACAGATTGTCACCCCAAGATTCAGAGTCTATCAAGTCGACGGCGTAGCGGCTGATTGTGCGACCTTGGATGGATGCAGAGTCCTTCCAGCATCTTGCTCGGCTGTCGAAGTAGTAGTCTACGAGCCACTCTCTGGGCAACTTGAAATCTTGTCTTTTTTGCGCTATAACAATTGCTCCCACGACAAAATGATAGAATAGCCACATAAAGTAGAGCACACCTTGACAGAGAATTAGACCATAGAACATGTCCAGTGCGGGCGCCAGGTTTGCCTTGGTGGCGTCTCCATCACTGCTGCCATAGTCCCGCTGCACTATGCGCCACAGTGCGAGCCCTATGCAGACGGCAGGCCCACCGTAGCCGTACAGGAACACTACAATGTAACCTACTAGTGCCAACGGTAGCACCAGCAAGTATGCCATTACAGCACCGACAATCCTCGGGCAAGTGAGAGGGACCCGTCTTTGGTCAACTGTCTCAAAAGCAAACTCCCGCGCATGGGAAACGCCATCGTGCGTCGCTATACTCAGTAGGCTGGATAACTTCTCAACCATTTCGTCCCCCAAGTCGTTAAAGATCCTGTTCAGTGGTACGGAAAATCAATAGTGAATGATTTTATTTCGGCCATAAATAAATGATGATTTCACCAAAAACAAGATTTGCTTTTTTTCTTGAATTACACCGTACCATGTAGACGTCCACAATAAGCATACATACCCACCCCCTATCAACACATGTATGTGAACCATATCCCTACGAGCACATCTGAAGTCTACCACTCAAAGCATAGTGCCGCTAAATCCTACAATAAATTCATCAAAATACAGGCACCTGTACCAAGTCTATCACCTAAACAGGTGGAGAGGTTCCACCACATGAAACCCAACCAATTGATGGCAGTTGGCTGATTTGCTTGTTATTAGCCTTGGGACACTCTCTGATATAATTAAGTACATCTATCGTAAGGTGTAATACGCCTCATATGGGCCGTAATCCCTTGTGACAAACAGGGGCTAATCGAGGCCCAAGGAGGAGACGTTAACGCCACACTAGCCAGGCCGGGCAGCCTGCCCTAGGCCCGCCGGAGGAGTTAGCTAGCCGCCGCCGCCGCCGCCACATCATCTAATTCTCCAATTTACCATATTGAGTCCTTATTGGTTTTAAAATTAACTTTGTAAAAGGAGAATCTGTTTCGATAAGGATCTCCTAATTTGCTTAGGAGTTACGTTTAGTCAGGGCTACGAGAGATGTAATCAATTGAAGTCAAGTAATAGAAAGGGTAAAGTCCCTCTATTCCCGCTCTCTCGCTCCCACGTGCTCGTGCCCCCTACCCTAGCTACGCCAACGCCACAGCTGCTGCCCACGCAATGCCCTATCTGCCGTGCGCCGCCGATGCCACCACAACACCGCCCCCAGACAACACTCTCACATAAGGAATGTTGACTATTGTATGTTTTAGTTTACAAAATGAAGGTTTTTTTATAGACTTTGTTTATAGAATACTACATGTCCCTTCTTCTATAAAAGGGACGGTCTAGCCCTAGACTAAGGTATCCAATTTTAGAATCATAGGATCCATCTTAGGTTTGCCTCTATCCAGCGAGCACCGTAGATCACATGATATTGGCACTAGACTCAATCAATCCTAGAGACTTGGGACTTTTCCCTCTCTCGACAACTTGTAATCGCCCCAAATACAAGTACCCTCTTGGTACAATGACGTAGGGACATTCTGCCCGAACCAGTCTAAACTTTGTGTCTTCTTGTACACCATCATAGCTAGAAGTGATCTTGACGCCACACGATACACTCACTAGTCTGGTGTCTTAGAGACCCCTTTTTCGGACACACCGACAACATGTAATACTATGTTACCTTCTAATTATGTTCTGTTTATTTTGCATATCTTACTAAGTAGGTTTTGTTTATTTTGCATCTCTTAGTAATTATGTCCTTCTAATTGCAGGTAACTGAACAGAGATGCCAGGTGGGGGCCTCTTAAGGAGTTGGAGGAATGAAAAGTTGAAATACAAGAGGGTGGACCAGATAGCTCGTCTCCGCCATCGCCAAGGAAAGGCAGGGGTCGAGGAAGGGTCGCAGGCTCCTCCGCCACAGAGGGAGGAGGAGGTGGAGGCAGAGGAGCAGGAGCAGGTGGAGGAGAAGGACATGGAGCACGAGGAGGTGGCGGGTGACTCTTCCAGCAGGGGGTTCCTCTGCTTATGGTGCGTTGTTCGTCTACCTGCGAGGTCCCTCGCAACTGCCGGACCGACCGATACCTTTCAACAAACGTTTGGTGATTTGACCATTACTTTACATGTTATCACTACTTTCTCATTTGTTATGTTGAAAATCACAATACAAACTAATAGTTTTTCTTGATCACATGGGCATGAGTTTCATTGTAACTGACTCGATTCGCGGACGCCTTCCCAATGGCAGGAGTATCTCTCTCTCTCTCTCTCTCTCTCTCTCTTTATGCGCGCATGCGCTTCCCCTTCAGTACCTGCTGCTGCCCTTAACACGTGCTGGCAGCCATGCCCCGCCCCCCTACCTCAAGTAGGTTGTGACACACTGCGTCAATCCAATAGCACTATTGTTGACACGAAGTTAAGGCTTCGCACCAACATACCGGGAGGGCCTTGACGCCCACGAAGGTCGCGACGACCTTGGAGTAGCGAGCACCGTAGCGTAGTCACCCAAATCGATCTAGGGATCGGCAAGGGCGGTGTGAAGCTCGGTGACGGCCGGAAGAACCTCGACGCACCTCCGGGGAATACCCGCCGGGAGGACAAACGCGAGGGGTGCTCTAGGATCGGCAAGGCCGCCTAGAACGCCGACGAAGAACGCAGAGTTCGCCATCGAACAGCAGGATAGAGGGTTGAAGGAAGAAGATGACCTACAAACGGGACAGGGGGTAGATTGATTGTCTATTGGATGTAGATGGGATCAAATCGGCCATGAACCTCTTTTATTATATAGAGGAGGGTGGTCTTATCCTTTTAGGAAACCGCCCTTGAAATTTCAAGCCTCAAACCGACGAAAAACACGATCGCAAAACAAATCGGTTCGGATCTCAGACGGACATAGCCCGCGACGGGCTGACTGAAGCTGGATCGCCCCGACCGGACGCCCGGTGGCCGCGGCCCGTCCGTTTCCGATAAGGTCTGAAACCGACCGCGGCGCTACCGACTTGACCGACGCATGGATCGGGTCACCGGACCGCACGAACCAGTGCGTCCGGTCGATGCCTCGAAATCAGCCTGGGCGTCCGGCTGACTGATCGGACGCGCGGGGAAGTGACCGGATGGTCCGGTCGCATGCGTCCGGTCACTTTCCAGAAAGCACTTTTTGATGTTACCGTGACTTGGACCCCAAAAATATGACTAAGTCTAAGATTTTACCATGTCTTAGACCAAGCCATTTTTGGGTGTCAACAACTATCTTATTCATTTGGAATTGTCTACCCTATTGATGCCAAAGATGAAAATAAAACATGCATATACTCAATACGTTGAATAAGTTTTGTTTACCAGCATCATTATTAATTTCACACACATGGCTATATTATATACACGAAATTGTTCGAGTTCGGTTTGGTGACATTTTAGGTGATATGTACTCTCTCTGCTACATTTCTTAGGCTAGTTTTGTTTGTGTTGAGAATCCGCCGAGAACCGGGAACCACCGAGCACACAAGAGGATGTTGGGAGGAATGAGGAGTTCTCTATTATTGAGTCACTTTCATGGATGCATTTACAATGGGGAGCTATCCCCTATTTATAGGGAGAGGCTATGAGTAGCACTCTCCAAATATCTCATCTAGATATTTTCTCCCTAGATATGTCCACTACACACTAGAGTCTTCTCTTGCTTACTAGAGTCCACCATGCTCTAGACTATTCTCTTGTTCCCTAGGGTGCTAGATATATTTTTCTCCTTGCTTTGAGATTCACCCACACACATGATTTTACAACAGTTTGTATTTTTTTAGTTGATTAGGTCTAGGGAATGGAAAATGATCCTTAATTATATGACAAGATTTATTTAATGACTGGGACTATCTAATCTAAACATGGAAAAGTTTTTGTCTAGTTTTATATATATGAGCGACGAATGAAATTGGAAGGAATATGGTATTTATATATTACTGACCTGGCAGCCTGCAGCATGCTAATGACCGTGAGGCACCAAAAATCCTTCCTCTGCAACACGGTGACGAAGCCTCCCAGCAGAACTACCGTCGACCACGTCAGTGCCAGGTAGCCTAAGCCCGTCACGGCCATTAGAACGTGCGTCGTCCAAGACACTATCTTGGTCAACGAAGCATTTTCTGGGCGATACAAGGTAGCCATCTTTATTAGCGGATTGGATTCTGGATTCCCCGCTTTCCTCCGACTCTCCTCTCTCCAGCTCCACGAAGGCTAGCAGATCTTCTATTTCATAAGTAGCGTTTGGATTGAAGGTGTGCGGAGGCGATGCTTGCAGGTAGCAACGGCGTCGCGGCCAACAAGATCTGAGCATGCGAGCAAGCTACTACATGCCCAGATATAGAAGGGAGTCAGATGTTGTGGTGGTGACGACAGAACAGGAGAGTAGAGGCACGCAAACGGAGTATGGCCTTTGCTTATACACTAAGGAGCGTGGAGCCGCGGACAAATTGTATACAAGAGAATACAAATCTTGCAGAGGACAAATTGTATACAACAGAATACAAATGTTGGAGATGCTGGCCAGTGGCCACTCTCGGTTGAAGATATGGCGAGGAGAGGAAAGAAGAGGGCAGCAACCAGTGAGGTATAGAAGATGATGCAGAATTCAAAATTGAGGGGAACAGAACTACTGGCAACTCTGTATATTGAGCCCAAGGGAGAAGAGAAGACCTGCTATAGTTGACTGCAATAACCGCCGCCGGGCCACCAGCATGCATGAGGTGAAAGAGGGACTCCCTATAATGCCATAAACTATGGACCCGTGCACTCCGCGTTTACCGGCACCGTAAGGTACCACCAATACCATCTTGGAAATCACACCCAGTAGAAATTTGGCTTTTTATACGAAATTTGATTCAAGTTGTCGCGCGTCACGAACTCCGGTGCCATGTGCAAGCACAAAGATGAGACTTCCCCTAATGCAAAAAACTCTGCTCCCCTCGAACTTGTACATACATAAGCATTCTGTATGCCTTATATGGAAGATAGAAAATTAAAAGATTAAAAAAACCAAGCTGGTTCCTATTCCTGCGCTCATCTTACACACACAACGAAACGAGGGAGCCAACGGTCAATTTTAGAACTTCTTTGGACGGTGATGAGTGAACAACGGCACATGGGTGTTTGTAAATATATGCTACTTGCTATAACACTCTTGCGCTCATGAAGTAGTAAGGTAGTGTTTCGATTGCGGGTTGAAGTGGGATGTCCTGGGTTGGACCCAAATGACCTGCTGTATTGTTAAGAAGTGAAGTGGGTTTTGGGTCGGACATAGTACAGAATATACCTCAGATGCAGGTTTGAACGCTCTGCTCAATTCGAGTGGACATGTTCCACCCAGACCAACGCAGTCGACCTCCATTTCCTTCTGCCTCCCTTCATCACGACCTCCCCGTCCCGGCACTTGTGGCCTCAACGGATACGCTCCTCCGGCATCCGGAGCAGCCACGACAAGCGAGCGAAGGCTCGAGGCTGTAGCAGTCATGGCGGGCAAGCTCGACCTCGGGTCGGTAGTGGCCATGCATGGCAGGGGGTGCTCAGGGCTGTGGCGGCCATGGTAGGCAAGCTCCGAGCTAGGGGTGGTGGTGAGCGAGCTCAGGCTAGAGTCAGTGGTGGTGATAGCGGGCGAGCATACATGGGCTCGAGGAGTTAGCGGCAGCCAGTGATGTGGTCAGAGACACAGGCTCGGGTGGTGGTGGCGTCCATGGCAGAAGGCCCAGGGAAGAGCATAAAGATGTGTTAGGCATGGCCAAAGGAAGGGGATATCGTTAGAATAAAAAAGAAAATAAAGAGGATGACAGGTGGGATCCTCTCATGGCTAATTTTAAAGGTGTCAAAAATGTTATCCATTTCATCCCTCACAATCCTTCTAAACAAATAAAAAACTGGGTTGAATCTATCCTCATAGGCAAACACGAGACGGATTCATTCCATCCAAGAAAACTGGGTTAGACCCAACCCAATGCACTTGGTCCCCAAACCAAACACATGCGAAGAGCATTAGCAGTCAATTGAACCAACACCATTCCTATATAGAGATGTGACTACACCTGTTACAGGGGTCAAAATTCCATTCTTATATAGATGTGGCTTCATGTGTTACACGGATCAAAATTGCAGTAATAGTAGGAACATCCGTCGTTTTCCGGACAAGGCTAGCTGACCCGTGACCCATAAGCCTGCTGCCGACACCACGCCTTCCTAAAAAAACAAGATAAAGTAAAGGAAAGTAGCAACACCCCATTCCCCTATTCTGCTTCAGCCGCCGGCATTCCACACCACACATCGGTCCCTCGCTTCCTCCTATAGATGCCACTAGATATCCAATGTCCATACCCAAATCCATACCAATATTGTTTGGGAGGGTATTTTGATTATCCAGCAAAGGATGGATATGGGGGTATACCCGTTACGCCCGCTGCTCCAAATATCTTGCTAGTTTTTTGCTTTTGCTTTGCTTTGCTTTGCTAGTTATCCAATGGATATTTATCCTCTGGGTAATTACAGATGGATAATTAGCATATATGGGTATGGATAACCCATGAGCTTACCCAGTGGTTCCTCCCTTATGCGGCTTGCATCGCGCTCCCCCGACGAGTAGCCATGGCTGCCTCCCTAGCTGGTGGCAGCACGCTCCCCCACCCTAGCACTCTTCTTCCCATCCTGGTGGCCTCCCCCCTATACCGGCGTCCTCATCCCCACCACGGTGGCGTCCTCCCCACCCCAGCACTCGACCTATGTTCTAACTTTTGTTAAGCACACCACACGGAGGTCAAAGCTGAAACCCTCTGTTCAGGAGCATCAGGAGCAGTCAGTCCGTTTCGTGCATTTCGCCCAACGTGAGTCAGGATCTGTACATGCATATACACACGGCGGTTGTCTGCCTCTGGCTGCAAGGAAGGGGCCGCACGCCACGCCAGCCGGTGGGAATGGCAGACGGGGAGCTCCCTTCTGCACTCGCAAGCAGGTGGGCGGCTAAGATGTACAGATCCTCTGCTTACACGAATCACAAGGTAATAGAATGAACAATCCAAATATGTATGCCTCATCAGTCATCACGGTTAACGCGGGAGCCTCTTTAGGCGCCATATGCAAATATGATCATAGTTGGTCCGCCTCTGCTCACATGCTTGGAGCTCAGTATTAGGGGCCGCACTAATAGACTGGTAGTATTAAGTTTAAAAAGAGCAGTGCATATATATGATACAAAAGAACAACATCCTTATAAAACAGTGCAAAACAACGAAGTTCTGAACAATCCAGAAAATTTGGTCAGCAGCTGAGAGACCAATCCATCTTCATTCTCAAACTTGTAACCTGTACACAGTCACCATTAAGGGAGTCAGTCAACTGTCCTAGTCTCACAGAGATTATCGCGCGGGTTTAATTATTCAATTACTTGGCAGACATTGATTACAAATAACTACCATTGCTATACGAGAACTGAGACAAAAAAAATATACATATATATATATATTATTCTACCTACTCCATTAAGATGTAGTTCAGCACACTGTGCGTATAAAGCAAAATGTGTGGAGCAATATTATGGGAGGAGAAGATGCGCTCAATTTTGCTCTACTTCCCTAAGCATGAGGGGTAAAAAGGGGGCTTTGACAGGCTTTGGAAATGGAAAACAACACAAAAAAAAACTGCATTAGAAGGCTAATGGTGAACAATTATCTACTTCCAGTAGGACTACCGAAAGCAGCCCCACGTGAAATCAAGGATCTGGAACATTTAACGAAACATGATGAACTAGCAAAATAGTACTCGTATGGTTAGTAATAACAGAACAAACGTACCATGGGTTGACGCTGCCACTGTCGCGTTCGTGTGCCCTCTAAGGAGACGAGTCACACCAGCCCACCAGGCCCCCTAATCATAAAATACACGAGGAATATGAGAGATGAGGTGCCAGTCGGGCCCAACTCCTCGCTTGCAACTTGTTTTCAAACCAGGGCAGGTATTAATGTACAATTTCTGGAGAGCAGTAAGACGTTTTATGGACTGGGGCAGGCATTTAAGGGCGGGGCAACGCTGGATAGTAAGATGGCGGAGAGCGGAGAGTTCTCCAATCCACTCTGGCAGCTCTGTCAGGGCAACGAATCCAATCAAGTTGAGAAATTCAAGTGATGTAAGGTGCTGAATGACATCAGGTAGCTGCTTCAGATTTTTGTCCCAAGGACCGATTTGCAGTTCGACGAGGGACCTAAGGTGCTTTGTGGATTGAGGCAGGCTTTGCATCATTGGGGTCTCGATGACATCAAGTGATCGTAATGAGCACAGTTCGCCAAGCCAATCGGGCAGCATGCCAAGGGTAGAGCATCCGATTATACTGAAATCCCGCAGGGAGGTGAGACTCCGAATGCTCTTAGGTAACTCTGTCATTCCATCGCATTCGCATCTGAAGATACTGAGGGCTTCTAGTTGTGTGCTGCTGCTGCAAGAGTTCCCAGCCAGACAATGATCCCATCATCATTTCATTGCATCCCAGATCCTTGAGGTGAGAGACTGCTGAGTGCATACCAGGGGATAGCAGCTGCATGTTGCTTTTATATAAATACAGAATCTCCAGTGACGGTGGGAAGTGAGGCTTCACATTCAGTCTTGGGCACCCTGATATGGATATTTTGGACAGGGCAGGGAAGCAGCATTGCCCATGTAGTATTTCTTCCACAGAATTTTGAAAATCACTTGTTATGGTCCACAACTCTTCTAAATTAGCCATTTCAAGCAAGTAGAGGGACTTGAGTGAAGGCAACTGACAAATTCCACGTGTATGCTTCAAGTTTGGACAGTTTTCTAGTGTGAGTTCAGTTAGAGAAAGGAACTGACATGGCCCTTTTTTGCTTCAACACTATGGCTTCACAAAAAGAAGAATCATTTTGTTTCATTATCCACCATGGCAAACTTTGACCACGGTAACCAATGATTTTGATGTCATTAATTTGCGATGGTGGTTCCAAAGCCCTCACAATATCCAGCTCTTTCACCAAATCAAATACTAAATCTTCTTCAGTTTCACTTAAAGACCAGTCCAACACCAGACTCTGTATGTTATTCATCTGTTTCAAATAAGATTTCCCTGCATCTCCTACATCATTCAAATACTTGAGATTTGTAATTTCAAGGTGGCCACTTAGCTTATCAAGATTACCAAGCTCGGAGATACTTGCATCATCTGCACCACACCCAACAACAAACAAATCCAGCTTTCTTAAACAAGTCAGTTGTCCCAACCCTGATGGCAGGGAACGAAGTTTGGCACAACCCTCTATATTAAGAACTCTGAGTCTTCTTAAGTTTCCTATACCTTTTGGCAACTCCACTAGCTCCCTGCATTCTTTAAGGTATATACATTCAAGAGTTCTGGTCATAGTAACCCATTGAGGTAGCATGATAATGCTGGTAAAAGAAAGGTCAAGAGTACGCAACATAGGACAGAAAGATTTGCTTGGCAAGTCCTGGAATTTGCTACACGAGGATAAGTTGATAGTCTGTAGGTTGTTGAACTCACCAATGAATTGCAACTTATCCTGTTCAAGAGACTCGCATCCAACTATATGCAGGTCCCTTATGTTTTCAATTTTACATAGGGTGACTGGTATCTCACTGAGCTTCTCGCAGTCAGATAGTATCAAGGATTGAATATCTCCACAATCACCAATGGACTGAGGTAAACTCTCAAGATCACTAACCGACTTCAATTCTAGAGTTCTTAGCTTCCGAAGCTTCCCCACAGATTCCGGCAGTGTCACAAAGCCATTACATTTAATAAAATGAAGTGACTGCAAATTCCAACAATCTGAGATAGCCTCTGGAAATTTGGTGAAATTAGCATTGTGGATTTCAAGATACCCAAGATATTGAAGCCTTAATATGAATGATGGAAAAGGAGTATCAAATTTATAGTTTAGGACAACAAAGGCGGATATGCCAACTCTTCTTAATAAGGTTAGGAAATGATAGGTTGCCTTCAAAGTGACATATAGAGCACGTAGCTTCTCAAAGCCCCTTTCTACATCCTCATTCAATGATGTCAAAGATAAATATCTACATTGGTGTGCACGGTCCATTGTTTTGTTCTTTGTTAGAGATGTTACCACTTCATTCTCAGAAAAATATATTGAGCAAGATCATTAATCAAATCATGCATCCAGCATAGTCTTTTGGCTGCTCCTCCTTCATGGAAGGCCCCCTGTTTCAGGTGGCTCGTGAAGAAAGCCTCCTTTCACTAGAGAATCAAAGTAGTCACTTCCAACATCCTCTGGTTGCTCCTCCTTCATGCACTTGATGAATCCATGGGCTATCCATTGTTCAATCAAGTAGTCTTTGTTAATTGTATAACCTTTTGGGAATATAGAGCAATATGTAAAGCAATCGCTTCAGATGGTCTTTCAAGTGAATAAAGCTAAGTTTCAAAGATGCAAATACACGATCTTCTATATTCTCTTCATTCCATAAATTACTCTCTTTAATGGCTCTCCATGTATTTATTCTTGTCTTTTCGTGGAGAACAGATCCAAGGGTTTTTATTGCTAGAGGCACTCCGCCACATTTATTTACTTATATCTTTTCCAATTTCAATAAATTGGGAGTCCAAATCCTCCTGTATCCAACCAGAACTCTTTAGAAAGAAGCTCCAACTCTCGTCCTCTAATAAGAATGGCAAATTGAATACAATCTTAGATTCAACTGCTTTTGCAACATTTTGATTTCGTGTAGTTAAAAGAATCTTGCTTCCTCTTGCACCATTGTTTATGTGCACCATGAAATTTTCCCAGTCATGCCTATCGTCATGCCAAGCATCATCCAAGACAAGTAGATACTTCTTACCACTCAATTTGTTTGAAATTGCACGGAGCATGTGTTGTTGGGCATGTAGATTTGACTTTTTATCAATAATGGCTTCAAACAGCTTACCAATAAGTTTTTCCCAAGAGAACTCTTGAGATACATGGACCCAAAATATTGAATCTTTGAATTGCCCCTTTATCTTGTCTTCATGGCAGATCTGTCGGGCCAAAGTAGTTTTGCCAGAACCACCAAGTCCAACAATAGAAATTATGTGACCATCTTGTCCATTGTTAGATTCTAGAAGCATGGAAATGATTTCAGTCTTCAACTGATCCCTTGATGGTATTTTCGACTCTTGAGCATTAGTCAACAGAGACTGCTCCGCGATGGCTTTGTCTTTTCTACTCTGAACTGGTTGGTTCTCCCCTTGAAACCTTGGTAGTAGAGTATTGGCATTGCTTCTTTGTTTCACGATTGCATCAAATGTTACCTTGATTGCTTTGATCTCTTGGGCAACCTTGCGCCGGAAGAGAAGGTGCTTCGGTTTTGCAAACAAGTCAGCGATAGCATGCTTGTCACGGTCATTATGTATCTTGTGTTTCTCATCTTCAAGGTCGACTTCATCAATTAAATCATAAATGTCATTTGCAAGATTTCTCAACTTCGTCACCCATCGAAGTGACGGGTCTGTCTCTATTGCTCTGTCAGAAACAGCAGATAACCAGCTCGTAATCTCTGCATTTATATCCTGGAGGTCGGAGAGATCTTTTCTCACGCCCGCTATGGCAGCAAACTCACTAGATATAAGTGAAACTAGCTTTTTTCCTGCAACGTTCAGCAGCCCAGATGCTAAAGCAGCCTCCACTCCAGTCATATTTCAAAGGCTCCCTTGCCAATTCTCTGTAGATGAAATTGCAAAACGAACAATTATGTGTAATACGGCGGGCATGCTAATATAGCAACAATAATTTTCAGCTCTGGACTCATATGATAGACTAGATTGTATAGTATCTGAAATTTACCATTTAACATGAGCTATCTAGAATTCAATTTTTGAAACTCAATGGAAAAAAGAATCTGGTCCTATGCCTGAGGAACCATCTGCGAACTTATATGGTCCTTGTTAATCTAAACTTGTTTTTTCCATCGTTTCTTTTATTTCCGAAATGTTTGAGCTCTCATCTCTTTGTATCATCCTTGGATGATAAAGGCTGGAGCTTAGTTCGGCCATCTTAAATATATATATATATATAAGCAAACCAAACTAAATATTTTAAAAAGGATCCTTTCTCTGTACTCTAGATTAAACAAGTTCCATGCTGCATGACTACTATGCTCAATAACATGCATAAGAGAGGATACAGATCTATGGTGAGATGATTAAAGAAATGAAAAATTAATTAGAATACCAAATTACCTGTTCCTAAGGCAGCAAAGCACCAACACAAGTATGACGTAGAGTTGCAGAAGGTAGGAGGAGCAGGGGTGCAGCTTCGCTGGATGGAAGATATCAAGAGACCCACAAAGTGCTTTTGTGGCTCTGGTTCATTGGTCTCCCGTCCTCTGTACTAGCTTAACACAAAGTCCAGATTTTTATTAGAAAGAAAAAGACATGCCAACAACTCTTGGAGACTGCCTGAGTGAAGAAAGTGACATGACAAAGAGGCAGCAACCAAATTTATCGGCATCAGAAGACCCAGAACTGGGCCCCACACATTAGAAACCTGAACAAAACCGGTTAGGAATTTTCAAACCGGATTGTGATCGTTATAAAAAAAAAAAAAAAAAATTGATGGACTATTCACCAAACAATACAGAAGCGTAAGAATGAATGCAACAACGGTAAATACTTGCACTGGAAAGGAAATTCATGCAAGCTACCATGTGGGGAGTTTATGCGATAAGGTTTCAGAGGCTGTATAGCATTGAGCTAGTTGTTTTAAATCTCTTAAATAAGAATTCATTCATGGATAGGTAATAATGGTTTTTTGCTTATTATGACTTTTCCTTTAGTTTGTGTCCTACTTTCTCACTTTTCCAAAATTTGGCTGAAGGATTTACAAAATTTGGGGCTGTGCGTGGTCACTGTCACTGAGAACGGAAGCAATACCATCGTTTTTATATATAAAGAAAAGGAATTGGCAGAGGCTATGGAATCATGAAAAGAAAAGAAAATTTAAAAGTAAATTGGCAGAGGGTACGGAATCATGAGATTATTGTGAGAGCAAGAAAATAAAACAGTGGAGGAAGCAAACAGTGACAAAGGGGCAGTAGTAGATCACCGGTGCTTTGGGTAGCTTCCGAGTTCCTTCCATGCTTCCAGCGTTCCTCTCACCTGATCAAATTGGCCATACATAATAATGATCAAATCTTGACCATACTTAACTTTATAATGATCAAATTAGGCTCAGCCACTTTTTTTCTCTCACAACAAATCAGCACCAGCCACCAACCAGCAGATACTTTTCTCTCACAACAAACCAAAGCCACCCAGAACAAACGTGGTTGCCAGTTTGCTTAATGGATGGCAAGGAAAAAAAGTCTCGCATTGTCGACCAAAGGGCAACACGGCGCCAACAAAATCCCACTGCTCGCTTGAGATCCACAGGCTGTGTGCCTGCCATCGCTGTCGTCCGCTCATGTCCCTCCCCTCTCCAAATCTAAGGCCATGTCCGTGTGACTGCAACAACAATCAATGCCAAACCATTAAATATTTGCACAACTAGAAGCAACCCTAATTAGGGTTATCTGAGTCGCCTTGGCCTTACAGTATATAGATAAATAATGCAAAAAGGTGATTTCTGGATTAAGGCTACTCCTTCGACACCTTTACCCAGCTAACTGGTCAAGTAGGCATTGAAAGGGGTTTGGAAGTACGACTACCTCTCCTAGAGTCCAGAACGCTGCAGGTTGGATCAACGTCACAGTCTTCGCAAAGAGAGGGCCCCAACTCTCGATCGGTGAAGATCGGTACATCTACTTCATCTACATCAACTCCACTGCATCTACAGAAGCTGATGGCATCTACAAACTCTTTTTAGTCACTTATATCAATTCCGCACATGATTAAGTTAGTGATCATACTTAGGCTAAGTTTAAGATCCTTTTAGCCTAAGATTTATTTCAACAGAGCCCAGTCCAGAAATGATAAGGTATCTGTAAATCTAGGAGATACCTGATCACAATATATACGAGCGAGTTTTTTCTTTCCTGAGGGTTCTCCTCTATCTATAATAACCATTCGATTTAGACGTCGTGCTGTATGGGCCCTCTGTTATCCGTTACCTTACATGTAAGATGCAAGATTCCTCCTAAACCAAGATTATCCTAGACCCCGTACTATTTCCTTCCTCCTTGTCCGAAGCAAGATTGTTTTGCACAAGTACTCTTGCATCTATGTGAGGCGTACACATACGTGCCAAACTCAGACTATATATGGCTAAATTTGGGATGGTAATCTATGGCCCCGCAATGCCATAGCCGAATGACAACTCCATGGCTATAATATTTTTAAATTTAAAAGCTGTTGAGGATATATATATGAATTGACATATCGAGAATTCAATTAGTATTCCATTGCATTCGAAATAGTTTCTCGAACACCAATGTGTCACACAGGCATATTTGCTAGTAGAGGAAAAGTGCTGCACTTGGATTGCATGGGGCGTGATATGCTATCATTTATCTCCCCCCTTATTTGACTATATCTACTAGCTAGCGTCCACATTATTCATTTCCAATTGCATGGCAGCCTCACTCCTTACTCCACCATTGTGTCAAGAACTAATCAAAAAGGTTTTTGTGCAGCAGTTTAATGAGCAATGTTTGCATGACCATTTAATAAATTGACTTAATCAGGAAAACCTTACATTTTAAATCAACTGGAAAAACTGGATGATCACACCCCCAAGACTTTGTGATGGTAAATGCAGCAGAAACAAAACTAAAAAACAATGGAAACTACAATTGTACTACTCACTCATGCAAAAGTATTTGCAAAGGCGGCCCGACTGCCGACCACAGTTGATCCGCCTGTACAACGATCACTCGTGCCCGAGAAGGCAAGAACCACAAGAGTAGAGTGGTAGCAGTTACATGTCAAGACAAGCAGTAGTATATAACATACTATAAAATGGTCACATCCCCGCGTGAACAAAAGCTATGAAGTTCTCAAATAATCTAGAAAAAATTGAAGTAACTTGATCAACTAGTGGCAGCTCAACCCCTCTTACTCGTCGCAATGGAAACCTGTACATGCACCACAGAGAGCAGCAAGTTAGGTGTCACGGAGATTACTAGGTCCAACTTTTCAATTGCTTGGCAAAGAACATTGAAACAGACCTACTATACCATTGGTATATCAGAAGTTGAGTAAAATGTTCATGTACCTAAGTACACGAGGCTGGATTTTATATGTTTGTGAGAACAAATCATACGTGTAGTAGTGAGGATTATGTGCTAGTTTGCTCTAGTACACCATCACCGAGAAAAGAAGTGAGCAATGATATGCTTTGGAAATGAACAAGAAGAAACGAAAAATGTGATGCATGGAAAACTGAAAATTGTAAACCACATTCTCCTTCCGTATACTAGGACAACCGAAAGCAATCACACACAAACATAGAAAAGGAAGCGTGGCCGTTGAACATTCGCAAAGTAAGATGAAGTAGCAAATGGGAGTAACAAAAGAAATGTACCATGTGTTTTAGATGCTGCCGTGTGTTTGTGTCTCCTCAGAGACAAGGCGCCCACCCTCACGAATCAGCTCCTGAGATCATCTATATCCTCACATCGGGAATGTGAGAGACAAGGTGCCAGTCAGGACCCACTCCTCGCTTGTAGCGTCTTTCCAAATCAGGGCAGCCACTGATGTACAAACTCTGGAGAGCAGTAAGGCGTTGGATGGATTGGGGCAGGTAATTAACAGCAGTGCAGTTCTGGATTTCAAGCTTACGAAGCGCAGAGAGTAGTCCAATCCACTCTGGTAGCACGGTTACCGCACGGAATCCTAGCAAATCGAGCTTTTAAGAGAGGTGAGGTGCTGAATGACGTCTGGCAGCTGCTGCACATTATTGTCCCAGTCACCAATTACCAGCTTCACAAGGGACATAAGGTGCTTTGTCGATTGAGGGAGGCTCTGGATCATTGGAGTGCTCGGACATGAAGTGATTGTAAAGACCGCAATTCGCCAAGCCAATCAGGCAGCATGCCAAGTGTAGAGCATTCATCAATACGCAACTCCTGCAGGGAGGTGAGGCTTCGAATGCTCTCATGTATGTGTGTGATTTGATTACAAAATCCTATACTCAAGGTCTCTAGTTCAGAGTAGTGATTCAAGAATTCCCAGCCAAATGACTGTTCCATCATGTCGGTTAGTTGCAGTTCCCTGAGTTGAGGGCCTGCTGACTGCATGCTGTAGGACAGCGAGCATTCGTGGGTAGGTTGGGAAAGCATACCTGAGAAACTACCCGGGAATAGCAGATGCATGTTAGCTTTATATAAATGCAGTTTCTCCAGTGATGGTGGAAAGTATGGTTTCACACTCAAATTCGGGCAGTACCATATGCTTACATCTGAAAGGGCAGGGAAGCAGCAATGTGCTCGTAATTCTCCCACCGAATCCTCAAAATCACTTGCTGTAGTCCACAACTCCTCTAAATTGGGCATTAGCAACAGGTAGAGATTTCAGTAAAGGCAACTCCCAAAGTCCTCAAGATTTGCTTCAAGTTTGGACAATTTTCTAGTCTCAGCTGGCTTAGAGAAAGGAATTGACACAATCCTCTTTGCTTCAGCATTGTGCTTTCACAATAATAAGAAGAATCATTTTGTTTCATCATCCAATGTGACAAACAGTGACCTCGGTAACCAGTGATTTTGATGTTCTTAATTTGTGAAGGCGGTTCAAGAGCGCTCAGCATACCCTGGTCTTGTTCCATATCAAATACTAACACTTCTTCGGTTTCACTTAAAGACCAGTCCAACACCAGACTATGTATGTTATTCATCTGTTTCAAATAAGATTTCCTGCATCTACTGGATGCTTCAAGTACTTCAGATTTGTAATCTCCAGGTGACCACTTAGCATATCAAGATTTTCAAGCTCAGAGATATTTGCATCATCTTCACCACTCCCAGCAACAAACAATCCCAGTTTTCTTAGACAAGTCAGTTGTCCCAACCCTGATGGCATGGAACGAAGTATTCTACAGCCCTTTATATTCAAAACTGTCAGTCTTTTTTAAGTTACCTATACCTTTTGGCAATTCAGTAGCTCCCTGCACTGTTGAAGGTCTATACATTCAAGAGTACCAATTGTTGTAACCCATTGAGGTAGCATGACAATGTTGGTGTATGCAAGATCAAGCGTACGCAACATAGGACTTACAGATTTGCTTGGCAAATCACGGAACTTCCTACATGAGGATAAGTTGATTGTCTGAAGGTTGCTGAATTCTCCAATGAATTTCAACTTCTGCTGTTCAAGGGATCCACATCCAATTATATGAAGGGCCCTTAAGTTTTTAATTTTGCTTAGGGTGACTGGTACACCACTGAGCTTTTCACAGTCACATAGTATCAAGGACTGAAGATCTCCACAATCACCAATGGACATAGGTAAACTCTGAAGATCAGTAATCAGCTGTAACTCCAGAGTTCTTAACTTCCCAAGCTTCCCAATGGACTCAGGCAATGTCACAAAGCCATTACATTTAATAAAATGAAGTGACTGCAAATTCCAACATTTTGAGATAGCCTCTGAAATTTGGTGAAACTAGCATCGTGGATTTCAAGATATCCAAGATATTGAAGCCTTAACATGAATGATGGAAATGGAGTAGAAAAATTTGTAGTCTAGGACAATACTGCAGATATGCCCACTCTTCTTAACAAGGTTAGGAAATGATCGGTTACTTTCAGCCACAAATAGAGCACGTAGCTTCTCAAACCCCCTTTCAACATCCTCATTCAATGATACCAAAGATAAATATCTACATTGGCGTGCACAATCCCTGGTTATGTTCTTTGGTAGAGATGTTACCACTTCATTCTGTAAAATATATTGAGCAAGATCATTAATCAGATCATGCATCCAACACACTCTTCTTATTACATTAGCCTCGGTTTCAGGTGGCTCCTGAAGAAAGCCACCTTTCACAAGAGAATTAAAGTAGTCACTACCGATATCCTCTGGCTGCTCCTCCTTCATCCACTTGATGAATCCATGGGCTATCCATTGTTCAATCAAGTAATCTCTGTTTAATGTATACCCTTTCGGAAATATAGAGCAAAATGTAAAGCATGGCTTCAGATAATCTTTCATGTGGATGTAGCTCAGTTTCAAGGATGCAAATACTCGACCTTCAATATTCTCTTCATCCCATAAATTACTTTCTTTAATGGCCCTCCAAGTATTTATTCTCCTTTGCTCTTGGAGAACAGATCCCACAGTTTTATTGCTAGAGGCACCCGCCACATTTCTTCACGATATCTTTTCCAACTTCAATAAATTCAGAGTCTAAATCCTCCCTAACCAACCAGAACTCTTTAGAAAGAAGCTCCAGCTCTCGTCCTCTGATAAGAATGCCAGGTTGAATACAAGTTTAGATTCCACTGCTTTTGCAACATTTTGATTACGTGTGGTTAAAATAATCTTGCTTCCTAATGCACCACTGTTTATGTGCACCATGAAATTTTCCCAATCTTGCCTATCCTCATGCCAAGCATCATCCAAAACAATTAGAAACTTCTTACCACTTAATTTGTTTGAAACTGCATAGAGCATATGTTGTTGGGCATGTAGATCTGACTTTTCTTCAATAATGGCTTCAAACAGCTTGCCAATAAGTTTTTCCCCACAAAAGTCTTGAGATATATGGACCCAATATACTGATCCTTTGAAGTGCCCTTTATCTTGTCATCATGGCAAATGTGTCTGGCCAAAGTAGTTTTGCCAGAACCACCAAGCCCAACAATAGAAATGATATGACCATCTTCTCCACTGTTAGATTCTAGAAGCTTGAAATGATTTTAGTCTTCACATGATCCCTTGATGGTATTTTTGACTCTTGAGCATTAGTCAACAGAGACTGCTCCGCGACAGCCCTTGTCTTTTCTACTCTGAGCAGGTTGGTGCACCACAATACTGCATCGTATAGTATTGGCATTGCTTCTTTGTTTCACAATTGCATCATATGTCACCTTGATTGCTTTGATTTTACGGGCCACCTTGTGTGAAACAGAAGCAACTTTGCTTTTGCAAACAAGTCAGCAATAGGAAGCTTATCACGGTCATCGTGTATCTTGTGTTTCTCATCTTCGAGGTAGACTTCATCAATTAAATCATAAATGTCATTTGCGAAATTTCTTAACTTCATCACCCATCCAAGTGATGCGTCTCTCTCTATTGCTCTGTCACGCACCGCAGATAACCATCTTGTAATCTCTGTATGTATATCCTGAAGATCCGAGAGATCTTTTTTGACACCGGTTATGGCAGCGAACTCACTGGATACCAGTGAACCTAGCTTTTTCCCTGCAACGTTCAACAGTCCAGATGCTAGAGCAGCCTCCACTCAGTCATATTTCAATGTCTCCCTTGCCAATTCTCTGAAGATGGAATTGCAAAATGAACAATTATATTGAGTTTTTCCAACCCTAACTTATACGGTGGACACGCTAATACAGCAGCAAAACGAATAATTTTCAGCTCTGGAATCATGTGCTGATGATAAAAGATCTGAAAGTTACAAATTAACTTGAGCTATCTGGAATTCAAAAATTATGTTGAAACTCAATGGAAAATAAACCATCTGCAATACTTATATGAGCAAACCAAAACAAATAGTTTAAATAAGGATCCTTTCTCAGCTGTGTACTCAGATCAAACAACACAAACAAAATGACTACTATGCACAAACAACATGTATATGAGAGGATAAAGATCGATGAGGAGATAGTGAAAGAACTAATATATTTAATAAGCATACGAATTACCTCTTCGAAAGGACAGAGAAGCAGCAAAGCAAGTATGAAACTTGTGCTGCTTACCACGAAAAGTTCACCAATGAGAAGCGAGAAAAAAAAAAAATCTTGTCCTGAAGCAAACAGGAAGATATGTGTGCAGAAGAAAACAGAGGAGATATGGATGTTTTCCTTTTGTACGTCTCTACCTCTTTGTATTTTTTCGCTCTTGCTAACAATATCTCCACAGATTTTTTGCTTCCCTTGGGAAAACAAAATTAAGGCATGTACCAAGAATCGAATCTTGGATCACCTGCCTTATCCTATTCCATTACAGAACAAGGTACTGGGATGCACTGCGCCTATGAAAACCAGAGAGTTCGGTGTTCAGGATGCAGAGTTGCAGTAGGTTGGACAAGCGTGGAGCTTAGCTTGATGGAAGAGATCAAGAGACCCAGATAGTGCTTTTTTATGGCTTTGGTTCATTGCTCCCCGTCATTTTAGACTAGCTGAACACAAAGTCCAGATTTTTGTTATAAAGACAAAGACATGCCAACAACTCTAGGAGACTGCATGAATGAAAAAACTGATATGAGAAAAAGAAGGCTGCAACCAGAATTCAAACTATCTGACATCGGAAGACCCAGGACAAATCCGGTATGGAATTTTCAAACTGGATTGCGATGGGTTATTCGTCAGCAATGCAGAAGCGTAAGAATGATATGCAATCAGGTAAATACTTTAATAGGAAAGGAAATTCATACAAGCTACTATGAGGCGAGTTTATGGGATACGGTTTCAGAGGCTGTAGCATTGGAGCTAGTTGTTTTAAACCTCTTAACTAAGAATTCATTGATCGAGAGGTAATAATGGATTTTTATTGTGATTTTTCCTTTAGTTTGTGTCCTACTTTCTCCCTTTTATTTGTTCAGCCAATTAGCCGAATGATTTTACAAAATTTGGCTGTCAGTCACTGTCACTGAGAACGGAAGCAATAGCATCTTTTTCTATATAAAAAAGGAAATTGGCAGGAGGCTACGGAATCATGAAAACAAGAAAGTAAAAAGTAGATTGGCAGAGGCGACGGAATCATGAGATTATGAGAACAAGAAAAAAAAACAGTTGGAAGAAGCAAACTGTGACAAAAGGGGCACTAGTAGATCATTACCAGTTCGAGACATTGCTGAGAGACCATCAGTGCTGGGTAGCTTCCTTCTATGCTTCCTGCATTGTTCCTCCCACGGTCTCACCTTTAATCTATACCTACTAATAAAGAAAATTTCAAATCCCACCTCCTTTTCACGGGCTTTTCACCTCGCTTTTACGTAGGGCCTTTCTACATGCCCATTAGCGCACCTTTTTTTCACTTTTTTTCTGCCTTTTACGCCCAACTATTTCGTTTTCACCAAGCCAGGGATCGTGTTTTGTATAGCATACGGAATAATGCATACTAATCGTTAGGTATAGTACATTTAAAAGAGCTCTAAATCCGGGCAAAAAAAACTCTCCACATATATACATATATATGATTTCTTGTCCAAAACCAAATAGGTGTGATGACGGGCAAATAAACTCTCCACGATCCCAAGGCTGGGCGACTTATTGTACATGCGTCACGTGTTCAATAATGCCGCGTCAGACATGCCAATATGAGCTGAGCTAGCATATATATGCATATGAGGGTCATCGATATACCATTAGCGTTATCGCTATGTAGGAAACGGCGAGCAGCGACGTCTTTGCCAGGACCGCCGCGACCAAGATGATGTGGTTAATACCTCTACAGCCCGCGGCGGCGGGCGATGTGGGAACGCCGCCAGACTACGTCTCGCCAATCCTCGGTTCACGGCATACTACGCATCGTCTTGGTGACGGAGGTAACAAGAAATTGCTAAGCGCTTCAGCCCCATGATTGTGTTTGTATCGTGGGTATATATATTCTTTAGATTTGCAATTTAAAGATTCCCATGGTCACTGCGCGATGTTTAGTATGACATTGAATTCTCTAAAATTCTGAAATCAATTGGAGTATTGGTAATTTTCTTAAATCGTCGGGAGCGGCTGCTTAGCAACCGAGGCAGTGGGCTCGAGTGCATCGACGCGGCGACCTGCATCTCAAAAGCGTGAGAATATAGAGCGTTCTTTGGGATGGCGGCAAGGGCTCGGCTGTGAGAGCTAGCTAACGGGCAAAGGTCACGAGGCGTGAATCTAGGAGAGGGGAGCCTGACGCTGGTCGCGGCGGCGATGGAGTTCAACCCGCTACCAGAGCTTGATATATACATTTTTCATTGGCCAAGCGGGCATCTCTTCTTCCTACTGTAGCGAAAAAATCAAATTTTGTCATAATTATCAAATTGGCTCCCCACGTTGAAAACTTCAGGCCAAACGCGGTTGCCAATTTGGTTAATGGATAACAAGCAAAGCTCTCACATTGTGGATGAAAACGGAACCAAATCCCACTGCTGGCTTGAGATCTGCGACCGTGTGGCTGCCATCACTGTCAGTCCACCGATGCGACGGCCACCAATGGCTCCGAAGCTCTGTCGTTGATCCGTTCATGTCCCACCCTCCTCTCCAACTCTCCTTCCACACTACACACTAGTGTTAACGGACCATGAACTCTATGATAACTGATAACCAGGACAGCTTTGTCAGAAAAACCTGAGTAGTTTTGGGAACAATCAGTCAGAAAATGAATATCATGGGCGGCACAAGAACCAGGCCTACACACTACACAGACCACAGAAGCCTGGCTAAAGATCGACTAGCAACAGCCAAGAGGCCCCGGCCGGCCACCAAAGTAGAGTGGAACCAAAAAATCTGCAACTGGAAACTGCAACTCATTGATCAGCGATGCCAGCGGAGGCTGCTGCAGCCTAAGAGGAAGCTGTTGACAACGCGGGCGGGGTGCCCGGCGAGGCGGCGGCGGCCCGGCGTCGCGGCGTCCGCTGTCGTGCGTCGCGTGGCGGCGGTTCGCTGAAAAGCGCTGTTGGATACGGATCGAAAAAAGAAACGCGCGTGCGCTGCCTACCATCGGAAGGGCATTTACCAATATAC